>CM053590.1:27770321-27852074 GCA_028646515.1 Pseudochirops corinnae | reverse complement strand
ACACACACACACACACACACACACACACACACACACACACACACACACCCCCTCCCCCATCCCCAGGTTGATGTGTGGATCAAAATGAGATAATATATGTAGAGGGCTTCCTGACCTGCAGGGTTATAGTAATGTCAGTAATTATGATCACCATTCTTAGCGTTGTTATTATAGACTTCATTAGCGCCTCGGACAGGAGATGGCTATCGCCAAGTCCAATAACCAAAAGATGACACACCTTAGGAGGCAGGATATTGCCACCTGGGCATCTGGGGAACTGAAGGAAAGAGCTTATTAGACTCAATATAGGTCAGGCAGTACATTTGTGCCAGAGACAGAGCTCAGGAGATTCAGACCCAGATGACATGCCTAAGAGCTCATGGCTACCTCTTAATCCCCTGAATAAAAGCATGGAGGAAGGAAGGAAGGAAGGAATGGGTGTTTATTAAGCATTTACTAGCCAAGTACTATGCTGAGATTAGAAATAGAAAAGCAAGCAAGGCCCTGTCCTCAAGGAGCTCCCAGTCTAATGCCAGGGCTCCTAACTGACTGCTGTGAACTTGTCTGTTTGACTTGAATATTTTGATTACTGTATCTCCATACAATTGGTTCCCTTTGTAATTCTATATATTATATATTCTTTTTAAAGTATTATTCTGAAAATGGTCCACCATATCTGTCAAAAGACTCCAGGACACAATAAAAGGTTCAGAATCCCTGTGATAGAGGCACACAGCACTTGTAGATGGGTAGTCAAGTCAACAAGCATTTATTATGCACCTGCTGTGTGCCAGGCACTGTGCTGAGCCCCAGGGATACAAAGAAAGGGAAAACAGACCCTGTCCTGGAAGAGCTCTCCCTACCTGCTAACACCTTCCCTCCGAGGTTACCTTCTCTTTGTACTATATATATATATATATATAATTTATGTACAACTTTTGTGCATATTGCCTCCTCCATTAGAATGTAAGCACCTTGAGGGAAAGCATTATTTTTTTTCTGTGCTTTATTTTTGGAGGGAGGAAGGCAGGGCAATTGGGGTTAAGTGACTTGCCCAAGGTTACACAGCTAGTAAGTATTAAGTGTCTGAGGTCGGATTTGAACTCAGGTCCTCCTGACTCCAGGGCCAGCGCTCTTTTCGCTGCGCCACCTAGCCACCCCGAAGGCATTACTTTTGCCTTTCTTTGTATCCCCAGCACTTAGCACAGTGCCTGGCACATAGTAGGGACTTAATAAATGCTTATTGGTTGGCATTTCAGTGGTGAAACACAACATATAAATCGCTAGGCACATTCAAGACACATGCAGAGCAGACGGGAAATAATCTCAAAGGGGAAGGCACTACTAAGTGGTAGGACCAGGAAAGGTCTCCTGTAGAAAGTCAGATTTGAACTGACTCTTGAAGGAAGCCAAGAGGACTAGGCGGCAGAGGTGAGTAGGGAGTGGAGACTGTCAGTGCAAAAGCTCAGAGATAGGAAATTGAGTACCATACTCAGTGAACAGTGAGTAGCTGGATTGCACATTGTATGGAAGGAAGAGTGAAAAGGTAGGAAAGGAAAATCACAGAGGAGTTTATATGTGATCCTAGAGGTAATAGAGAACCACTGTGGTTTGTTGAGAAAGGTGATAGTCAGACCAATGCTTTAAGAAAATCACTTTGGCAGCTGAGTGAAAGAAAGACTGGAGTGAGGAGAGGCTCAGAGCAAGGAGATTGACTAGAAGGCTATCGAGGTCGTCCAGGTGAGAGGCGATGAGAGCCTGCATCAAAGTGGTGTCTGGGTGAGTGGAGAAAGGAGATACGTATGTGAGAGACTTTGTGGGTGCAGAAATGACAAAGTATGACATTTGGCAGGATTTGGGTAGCGAGTGAAAGTGATCTCTGTGGATGAGTCAGACCACAAGGGACCAGCTTGGTGAGTCAAGATGACTCCTTCGTGACCTAATGAATCAAACCTAGAATGCCACTTTACTTGCCTTTGGAAACACTCACAAATCACCCCTCTGATAAACTGTTCTAGAATTTTGTCAATAATTAAAACCATATTCACTAAACCTAGAAAGGAAAGAATTTACATTTTTCTCTTTTTGGAAAACTGGGACTAGATTTGCTGGTCTCCAGTCCTTGTGCTATTTTTTTTCATTATCCACTAGTTTTTAAAGGCCTTACCCTCAAGTAGCTTATAGTCTGGTAGAAGAAATGACAACTACTATATGAGATATATGAAGTACTGTGGGGATTTAGCCAAGGAAGCAAGAATGTGAACTAGAAGAATCTGAGGAGGTTAACTCGAGAAAGTGGCAGCTCAACTAAATCTTGAAGTATGTATGGGTAGTCTGTCAATGTACATGAGACAGAGAGAGGGCATTCCTGGGGAAGTAACAGCAAGAATAAAAGTGTGGAGGTAGTAAAACACAGATGATGTTTAGAGAGTAGTTTGTCATCCGAATGACTAGAGGCCAGAGTACAAATAATATCATTAACAGAAGAAACAGCTTGAAATATTACTCACGATCACATAAATACCAAGCTGAGGAATGTGGGCATGACTCCTTAGGCATTGGGGAGCCACTGGTGCTTTTGGGGAGGAGGGATGTGACACATTCAGAGCTGTGCTTTAGTAAGAACATATTATTAAATAGTGAACATCTGGAAAAGGCAGTGGTGGCAGCAATGAGGCAACAGAACCTTAAGGTTGTGCCAGGCTACTGTCATCATGCTTTTTCTTTTTTCTTTTTTTTTTTTGGCTTCTTTTTTTTGGAGGGCAAGTGACATTAAGTGACTTGCCCAAGGTCACAGGGCTACTTCTTGTGTTAAGTGTCAGGCTGGATTTGAACTCAGGTCCTCCTGACTCCAGGGTCAATGCTCTATTCACTGCGCCACCTAGCCGCCCTGTTATCATGCTTCTTCAAATGGTTACAGAACTGGTGGATCTGGGTGGTTTTACCTAGAGTTTAGCAAAGTTTTCCTGACTCCATGTCTCCACCCCATATCCACTATGGAAAGTGCAAACACGGAGAAATTTCAAGGTGGAGATGAAGGAAAGATGAGCCAGTTTAAAACAGATAACCTCAATCTTCTCCATAAATAAGACATGGAATACAAGCATTGGACCTGAAGTCAGGGGGATCTGAGTTCAAGTCCTGCGTCTCAGCTGTTACCTGTATGACCACAGGCAAATCATCCAAATTCTCTCAGCCTCAGTGCCTTCTTCTGGAAAATGAGAATATTCTTACAGGATTATTGCAAAAGTCAACTAAAAGACTGTATGTAAAATGGTCTATAGATGCCAGCTCTAACTACAGTCATTTATTAGAGGGGACGGAGCAGGGACTTTTAGATAGTGAAAAGGTTTAGAGCAGTTACAATTGACATGCCAATAAAAAAGTCAATGAGAGATGAATTGAAAGCTTCAAAATCAGCAAGTAAAGAGAGGGACTTGAAAGTTCTCAAGATCAGAATGATTTTTATGACTTTTCCCTAGCAATTCTCATTAGTGTGGGAGCAGAGAAGGTGAATAGGGGGCATGCATATACTTGAGTTCCATTTTGAAAAACGTGCCACTTGCAAGTTACTGCCCACCAGACACTTAGAGCCAGCCTTTGCTGGCTAGCTGGCACTTTAAGGATTAAAAAAGCGCTTTATGAATGTTATCTCATTTTGTCCTCAAAATCCCAGGAAGCCAGTGCTGTTGTCCTCCCCATTCTACAGATGAGGACTCTGAGGTAAAACTATGTTAAGTCAGTTTCTAATAGTCAATCGATAAGCATTTATTAAGCATTTGCTGTGTGCCAGGCAGTGTGCTAAGTGCTAGGGATACAAGAAAAAGCAAAAGATAGTCAGGTTCTGCCCTCACAATCTAATAGGGAAAACATACACAAAGAGAAATTAAAAAGGGATGAGGGGTACATGGCGAGGATGCATAATGAAGTCCTGGATCCAAGTGGGAAATGATGAAGTGTCTGTGCTGGGTCTTCCCCTTACACAGAGGATCTGCAGGACCTCTTAGATGCCTGCCCTCCTTTCCTCTCCGTCATTAGAGGGAGGGAGGGGCTCAAGGAGTGGGGAGCACTGAAAAGGTGTGAATCAGAATTTGATCTTGCAGGAAGATGCATATCTGAAGACAGTGGTGAAGCCCAGGTGAGCAGAGAGGTGGGAAGTTACATATAGCTAGTAAATGTCTGAGGCTGGATTTGAACTCGGGTGCTCCTGATTCTAGGTCCTGGCTTCTCTCTGCCATCAATGCATGTAACTTGACTTCTACTTACTGTGGAGATCAAATTTATCAGACATTAGAAACGTGCACAGGGCGGCTAGTTGATGCAGCGAATAGAGCACCAGCCCTGGAGTCAGGAGGACCTGAGTTCAAATTTGACCTTAGACACTTAACACTTACTAGCCATGTGACCTTGGGCAAGTCACTTAACCCCCAATTGCCCTGCCTTCCCCCTCAAAAAAAAAGTTAAAAAAACACGTGCAATTACATTAATAAAGTGTTTTTAGTGGCACATCGCCTTGCATATCATATATCAGCAGCAGTATATCATAGCCAGCTCTAATCAGACAGCAAGAGCCGATTGTTAAATGTTCATCATGTGCCTGGGAAATCAGCAAACTCTACAAACCAGGGCTTGATTTATTGTTTTATTCGTTATCTAGACTTAAGAAAGTGATGGAGAAAATATTAATAATACAGACTAAACTGAAAAGTTTTTCCTGCCTATTTCCCTCCCCCACCCTACACATTCACCGTCACTTCCCTCCAGGGAGCCGCCCACTTTGCCCATTCCATCCTGGCTCTGAATGGTGGTAATCCAAAGTTCGATGGATCATCATGGCAAGAATGGTTAAAGACAGAAAGGATGAGATGGGATGAACAGTGCCCTTGAAAAGGTTGTTCCAAATGCACGGAATACACCCCTGTTCCCTTCCAACAACTTCCTCAAAGCTCAGCACAAGAGCCGCTTCCTACATGCATCCTGTCCTGATTCACCTCGGCATCCAGAGCCTCCCCCTCAAAAAACTACCTGGACTTTACTTATGTTTTTCTGTCTGCCTATATTTTCCTGTGTTGTGCTCCCCAGCAGAATATAAACTCCTTGAGGTTAAGGACTGTTTTACATCTGTCTTTGCAACCCTAGCGTTGTATCTGATGCATAGTAGGCATTTTATAAATGCTTGTCCATCGATCTATCGATTGATTGATTGATCTCCAAAATATCCAGCAGGCTGAAGACAATGATAAATGAAATCAGGATAATGATGATGAATTATGAGATTTTACAAAAAGGCGAATTTGAGCTTGATGTCAGAAAATGCTTTTCAGTAATGAGAGTTGTCCCCAAAGTAGAATGGACTGCCTCAAAAACTCACGGCGCCCCCTCACTGGGGGCTTCAGGAAGAAGCTGATGGAGAAGCCCTGGTCAGGCACATAGGGTAGGGCGTGCAGTAGGGAAAACTCTGTTTGGGGTTTGGGTTGGGCAAAGTATCCAGTGAGTCCAAGTTACTTCCAGCTCTAGGATTCTGGGATTTAATAGGGAAGATCTGAAGAGACGATAGATCACAGTGAGAATGGAAAACAGGTTCAATAAGAATAAGCAAGTTGTAGAGGTGGAAGGCCAAGAAACTGTGGTCAGAATGGGAGATTTCAGAGTGTGATATGCCCTTAGCAGATAGATCCAAGGCAGCATTAGGCCCAGACTTTCTGTTCTCTTCAAAGTGGTTGTAAAAAGCAAAATTCCCTTTATAACTCAACCTTGCTAAGAGCAACTTTGTGCATTTCTACAAACAATTAGCATTTAACTGCTGCATGCCACCTGTCTCCACCGAATTAGGCACACACATCACCGTGTATAGATCACTTCTGGATTGTATTTGCTGGACGACCAGAACAAGCCATATATTATGTGAAGACCTTAGGGGATTGAGGCTCACAGAATAAATCACAGAATCACATGGAAATAGAGCCAGGAGGGACATAAAGAAATCATCTGCCATTGACTTCCTGCCATTCTTGCCACGTTCATATATCTAGCCCTGGGGAGCTGCCACACAGAGCCTGGACTAGATCAAAGCAAGCTATGTAACCCTCCAGAGGGCAACATGCAAAGGGAAATACCAGTTTAATGTAATTACACACTTTTAAATATTTTAAAATAATTTTGATTGGTATCTTTTGTTTTTACATGGCTTAAATTTCCCTCTATTTCCCTGGCGCTCTCTTCTCCACTGTCTGTACATTAGTGAGCAACCAAAACATTCTGCCATCCTGAAGAGCTTGACAAATTAGCATCCTGGTATGATGGGGAGGTTGGCTTTGCAGCTGGAGGACCTGGGATCAAATCCCAGCTCTGACACTGGCTCACTGGGTGACCTTAGGTGAGCACCCTAATCTGTTCTCTCATCTTTAAAATGAAGGTGTTACAAAGGATTCATGATGAACCTGATATTGTCTAAATACAGACTGAAGTATATACAATTTTCCTTCTTTCTTTCTTTCTTTCTTTCTTTCTTTCTTTCTTTCTTTCTTTCTTTCTTTCTTTCTTCCTTCCTTCCTTCCTTCCTTCCTTCCTGCCTTCCTTCCTTCCTTTCTTCCATCCTTTCTTTTTCTTTCTTTCTTTCTTTCTTTGGACGATCTCTAAAGCGCCTTCTAACTTATCCCCCGTAACTTAGCACAGTACTTAGTGTTTAATAAATGTGTTTCCATTAAATTCCTGCAAGGTGTATAGTAACTAGAGTCCTGGATTTGGAGTTAGGAAGACCTGAGTTCAAATCTTACCTTAGATACTTACTAACTGAGCCTTTGAACTTTGGCAAGTGCTTGTTGAACCTGTTACCTTCAGGTTTCTAATCTGTAAAATGGGCACCCATTCACAGGATTGTTATGAGAATTAACTGTGATATGTAAAACTCTTTGCAAACCTTAAAGCACTATATAAATGTTAGTTATTATTATTATTAAGTATTAAGATGTTCATTTTGGGCAGCTAGGTGGTGCAGTGAATAGAGCACCCGCCCTGCAGTCAGGAGGACCTGAATTCAAAATCCGGTCTCAAACACTTAACACTTAGTAGCTGTGTGACCTTGGCAAGTCACTTAACCTCAATTGCCCTGCCTTCCCCCCTCCAAAAAGCAAAAAAAAAAAAAGATGTTCATTATAGGAGGTACTAGGTACTAGCAAACAGAAGGTTTCAAAAAAGTCCTCCTTTGAAAGGCATGACCTTGAGACTTGAAATTGATGGACTGATAATTCAGTCTTGAATCTAAATAACTAGTTTTATGCAGATCTATGCATAGCTGATCTGAGGTACTCTCAGAGGAATAGGCACTAGCAGCTGGGAGCACCAGGAAAGGCCTCCTGGAGAAGGGGGGGTGGTCCTTGATTGGAAACTTGAAGGAGGCCAAGAGGCTGAGTTAAGGAGGGAGAGCATAGCAGGCAGATGGAATGCCATGTGTGAGGTTAAGGAAGAAGGCTGCTTTGACTGGATTATGGAATACATGAAGGCAAGGAATATATAAGAAGCCAGGAAGTTAGGTTGGGGTCAGTTTGTGAAGAGCTTTAAATCTCAAATGGAGGAGTTTATATTTGATCCTGGAGGAAATAAAGGGTACTGGAGTTAATCAAGGAGGGGGTAGCATTTTAGGAAATCACTCTGGTAGCCTTGTGGAGGATGGGGTGGAGAGGAGAGACACTGGGGAAAGGGAGGCCAGAGGGGTGTCTTCCAAACGGGCAGGCTAGCCATGATTGGGCCTGGACCAGGCTGTATGAATATCAGCCTTTGAAGGAAGCTGCCAGTGAAGATTTGAGTCAATATTGTACTCATGGGCCAACATTTGTGGCCTCTATGAGTCTCTGGATCCAACCAACTAAGACATCACTTGATTAGGAAGTAGGGAAACTACTAATGACCATATAGTTGGAAATGATATGGATATTTTCTTAGAAACTTTCTCTGCAGCTAAGGGCGAGCATTCAGGTATACAAGCAAGATGCCAAGTTATCTTATTAATGAGCTCTCAAGTCCCTCAGACCCTGCCCTCGTCCCAAATTATCTGGTTAGTCAGCTGCCTGCAGCAGGAGAGGCCTCTGTTGTCATGAGAAACACAGACTAAAGCCTCAGTCCTTCCCAGGCCGTAAGCCTCTGCCTTTCCTCGTCATGCCGTCTTGGTCTTTTTTTTCCAGTGGGGCTCTAGCATGATTCAGTGCCTTGCTCATCTTCCTCTCTGTTGATTCCTAATGTCATTATTTATGATGCCCCAGGTAGCTCATTGTGGTGGAGATGGCAGTAGAGGAGAAGTCTGGTGAGCTGGCTCTGCCACTAACTTCTTACATGACCTTATATGTCATAATTTCTCTGGGCCTCAGTTTCCTGATCTGTAAAATGAGGGGGCTGTCTGAGGTCCCTTCAAGCTTATGGGACCTAGATTTGCCACTGACTTCTTACGTGACTTTAAGCAAGTCACCTAATCTTTTGGGCCCCTCTTCACAAGATCATGGAATTAAATTTGGAGGGGCCTCCCAGAAGGTCCTACACTGGTTTATTCATTGAACATTCTTAATATACTTACTATGTAGGGAGTACTATGTTAGATGTGGGGTAGCAGGGGAACATAGACTTTAGATAAGACATGGTCTCTGCCATCACGAGATCAAAGGATATAGAATGAGAGAGGGCCTTTGAGATCTGGTGATCTACCTCCCTAATTTTACAAATGGAAACTGAGGCCCTTCAAGGTGACATAACATGGTAAAGGCAGTCAGGTAACAGGATTGTGATTCCAAACCCTATTCCACCATTCCACCTCCCACTCCAAATCTGTGGCTCCTTTGACAATACCCCCTTTGTCTTATGGAAGTTACAGCCTAGTAGGGATGGGACACAATCTGAGGTCACTAGAATTCAAAATTATACATGTTTAATGTATTGAGTGTAGAACGAGGAAGTGTTATGGATCAACTGAGGGTTCTGGGACGTTGGAGTGAAGTTTTCCATTCAATTCATCAAGCCCTTTAAAGGGCTTTTAAAACCCTTTTAAAGGCTCTCATGTGCTAGATCCTAAGAATGTAAAGTCAAAAATGAGGCAGTCACCTCAAAAATCTTACATTCTGCTGGGGGTAGCCGATATTTACACAGATAAGTCAAAATAAATATGGAGTCAGGAGAATGGCCAGCATAACTACTGAGATATTCAGAAGTCTTGTGAGAGGTGGCACCCGGGCTGAGCTTTATTTTTAAAGACTGGATAGGAATTCAGAAGAGAGGTAGGTAGAGAACCCTGGTCTTTTCTCAACTCCTAAGTCCTTCTGCATCCTTGATCTTTTCAACCAGCATTCTTCCCACTCACTTGATTCTGCAGAAACCTGCCAGTTCTCCTCTGGAAACCACATTGGTGACCACACTGTCCCTCAAGGCCATTCTTTATCCCAATCCCTCTCACCCACAAGGGCAAGAGGTAGACTGGTTGGTTCCTTGGCTGATGTATTCCTTGCTCTCTACCACTGCTCCTAACCTCCTCTACCACCAGCCCTCAATAAGCCAATAAACTTTACTCTTTGGAAGGACACCCAGACCATTTATTCTGCCCTCTTCCCATCCTTGTTGCCAACAACTTCAAACCTCTACCAGAGTGTCTCAATGATCTCTGTTATTCAACTACATGCTTCACTCTGTTCCATTTAAACCCGTATGAATCCTTTCTGTTGGATGTTTATATGTAATTATATGGAGGAGACCTGTGGTTTCATAAGCAGAGAGAATATTTCTTCTGCCAATGCAGATTTGCCCTTTCTCTGGAACCTGCTCTCTGAGAGTCACCTGGAGCACAGATGATTAAGTGACTTTTCCAGAGTCACAAAGCCAATGAGTATCAGTGGCAGAATTTAAACTCCTGGCCCCAAGGCCAGCTCTCTATTCACTACACCACATTTGGGGGCTGTTTCTATCCTTAGGATTTTTATACATTAAACTTTCCATATGTCTCTGCCAGCTCTATTTCCAGTTGAGTTCAGAAAGCAGTTGATTGGGTTGGTTTTTTTTTTCTGCCTTTGAGTTTGTTGAAATGAAACAGTCAACCACACTTGATTTCTCTGCTTACTTTGATTTTGATTGAGACCTATGATGTTACTGGTATAGGGAACCTAATGAGTTAACATACGGAGAGAGCTTTGCAAACCTTAAAGTACTTTATAAATTTTTTGTCGTCATCATTGTCATTGTTGTTATTACTAAATGAGACACCTGCTTGGCAAATGTTCTACAACATTATAATCTTAGAGGAGTGTAGTATGGTGAATAAAGGGCAGGCCTTTATGAAGATCTGTGACACATGCAGGCTGTGTCACCCTGGGTAAGTCACTCAACCTCTTAGCCTCAGGAAACTCTATAATTGTAGATAGAATTATAAAACTAGTACAGCTAGATGGTACCTAGCAGTGGGCCTGGAGTCAAGAAAACCTGAGCTCAGTTCTGGACTCAGGAATCAACTAGCCATGTGACCCTGGGCAAGTCACTTAATTTCAGCTTTCTCATATGTGAAATCTGAATGATGATAGCACCTATCTCCCAGGTATTTATCAAATGCCTACTGTATACTGGGCATTGAGCCAGGTGCTGGGGGTAAAAATGTAAAGAATGAAACAATCCACACTCAGAAAGAAGTTATACTCTTAACTATAAAAAGGAAATACTCACAATTAATGTGAAGAGAATAACTATAGATATCAATGCAAGGCCAACTGAAGGTGTTTGAGAGGGAAGGTTTCCAGTAGTCAGTGGTCCTTGGAGGAGGAGAGGATTCCTTGGATCAGAAGTAAGGAGGAAGTGCATTCCAGCATGGGGAGCAGCCTTGGCACAGAGATAGGGGATGGAGAGTCATGTGGAAGGAACAGAGAGTAAGTCCAGTTTGTCTGGATCCCAGAGTACAGAAAAGTAATATCCATCGAGACTGGAAGGATGGTTGGGGCCATCTCCTGAAGAGCCTTAAAAACGAAACAAAAAGAATTCATATTCCATTTTAGAAGTAATAGAGTGCCAGGGCAGATCTGCTCTTAAGGAAAATCCCCTGGGACATAAATAAGTTATCCCTACCTTAATGGAAATTTAGTACTTTGTGGGAAAGGACATGGCTCCCAGCACACAGATTTGTGAGGATCCAGGGAGATAAGGTGCAAAGTGCTTTGTAAACATGTGAGTGCAATGTAAATGCTAGCTATTATGATTTTTTCAGCGTTCCGAGGCTCAAATGAGACGTGTCTAAAGCATTTTGCAAACCTTAAGTTGCCATATAAAGTCAATGATGAATATTAGTGAATATTTTCTGAAGAAAGTTTGCTTTCTTTCTTTTTTTGAAGGAGAAGATGTAATTGTTTTTAATGAACTCGTTAAAACAGATGTGGAAAACTTTAATGCTAAGAGGTTGAAAATGTTTATTCAGCTTACAGATAAATCCTATTGAGGTTCCAGAATTAAATTTAGGGGCTGTTTCTATCCTTAGGATTTTTATACATTAAACTTTCCATATGTCTCTGCCAGCTCTATTTCCAGTTGAGCTCAGAAAGCAGTTGGTTGGGTTGGTTTTTTTTTTTCTGCCTTTGAATTTGTTGAAATGAAACAAGTTTTTTGGCCTGGATTTTTTCCTTTTATGAACTTCATAACCAGACAGTGAACTTCAAGTCCATTTCTTTTGAGGTTTCTCCATGCCAAGTTCAAAACACTGCTTTCCATTCACCAACCAGCACCATGGGGTGGGGGTGGGGGGAGGATGTTTTTTTTTTTAATCTTACACGCTCTATTTAATGACAAATAGAGCTAAAAATGGAGCATATCCATGCTTCCTGGGTGCGTTTAATCAGCTCATAACTGTATTATTTTATTTTCTTTTCAGACATTTTTCTCTTTTCTCCAAAGATAATTTAGTTGTTGTTTCTCAGTCCTAAATGGGTCTATTTTAAAAATAAATGCCAGTCTGTCTGGTAGTGACTTCCTGTTGTATTTTGTCATTCCCCCATTAAATTGTAAACTCCTTGAGGGCAGGGACTATTGTTTAATGAATTCCTAGTTCATGGCACATAGTAGGCCCTTCATAAATGTTTATTGATTGATTGGTTTATAAAGATACCCCGAGGCACAAACTTCATGGTAGCCTGTCTCTGCTGCTTTACATCTTAAAGATCAGGCATCAGGTATCGCAATAGCAATGAAGTGAATCATCCTAGGAGGCATCTAGATGGCTCAGTGGAGAGCGCACTGGGCTTGGAGTCAAGGAGATCTGAATTCAAATCCAGTCTCAGATACTTTACTAGCCGGGTGACCCTGGGTAAGTCACTTAACCTCTGCCTTAATCCCCTCCGGAAGGAAATGCCAAACCACTCCATTGTCTTTGCCTAGAAAAGTATGGTTCATAGAGTCACAGAGAGTAGGACAGAACAAAAAAGATTAAGCAATAGCAAATCATCCTAAACAAGTAAATGCCTAGGACTTATCGAAGGCATGAACAGGCTGCCGTTTGCATCAGTGCAGGAGTTACCCCACTGGGAGTATACTATCATGCAGAAATCATGGATCCTTCCCAGAGTTTCCTCATTTCCCTCATTTTTACAGATGAGGAAACTGAGGCAAACAGAATGAAGTGACTTGCTCAGGGTCACACAGCTAGTAAGTGTCTGAGGCCAGATTTAAACTCAGAAAGATGAATCTTTCTGACTCCAGGCCTGGTACTTTATATACTGTGCCACCTAGCTGCCCAGTAAGAATGTTAATAGGCATCAACTCCTTAGGAATATATTGAAGGACGATATCTGCAAAGCAGCCAGGCAGCTAATTTAAAATTTAGTTCCTTTCAATCTGTATTGCCCTCAAACACTCAGGTTGATTCACTTATCTAAAATCTCACAGCTAACCCATGTTTGAGACAGGATCCAAATCCAGATCTCCCAACCCTTGATTCTCTGATGTACTGCCTATAAAACTCCAACCTAGCAGTCTCCAAATCTTCCTCCAGGTTTCTGCTTATGTGTCGCTCACTAGCCAGACTACAGGGCAGGCTTTAGTTTCTTAGAAAAATATTTGGCATCTTAGAGTGACTTGGAAATCCCTTTTATAGCTCAAAATATTTTAAAATCACCTTTGTTTTCTCATTTTCCCCTCCTCTCCCACCCTGAGAGCCGTTTTTTATAATAGAGGAAAAAAAAGAGGGGGAAAAAGCAATTTAGCAAAACTAACTAACATATCAACCAAGTGCCACAGTATCTCATTATTCCGCACCCGTCACCCCTCACTTCTGCAAAGATAACAAAGAGGACGGTGCATTACCATAGAAGATGTTGATTTCCATGAGGCGAAGTTAATAGCATTTCCCATTGTGAGATCTCGGGGTTCTAGCTATTTCTGTACAATGTGAGTCTTTTGCGTAGGTTCCCTTCGCTCTTAGAAACTGGTTTGAGAATTTTAAGTCTCTCTCTCCTCCGTGAGTGTGTTTATTTAGACAGATAGTAGCTCATGGCAGGTGTGTGTGTGTGTGTGTGTGTTTGTGTGTGTGTGTGTTCCCACATGGTGAAGAGCATTTCTTTTATTGTTTGCCTTAGATGCTTAAGGCCTTGTAGCCTATTTGGGCCTCCAAATCTGTTTTTTATTCACTTAGCAGTAGAGGAGGTAAAGACTTAGATTGGAACAACAAAACAGAGGGGGCTCTAAAAGGCCAGGGAGAACATCGAACACCTAGAAAACAGATAGAAGAAGAAAGATGAAACAGGAAATCACCTAAAAGATTTCCCTCTGCTTCAGTTCTGCTTAGGCCGGTCTCTGCCCCATCCAAACCACTAGCCTGCCTGACTCCAGACCAAAGGATGTCATACTTATTTCTGCAGTCTCAAAAAGCAATGATGGATAAAACATTTCAGTCCTTCCATAATTACTTCTGTATGTCTTCCTCTCATCTATGATAGAATCACACAATTTGAAAGCTAGAAGGTCCCTTAGTGGTCTCCTAGTCCAACCCATTCATGAAAGAAATTCCCCACTAGAACATACCCAACAAGGAAAATGCTGGGGGTGGGGAGCGAGCCCCCACAAAATCCCCAGATTTTGATCTATAATCATTTGTAGCAATTGGGATAATTTGTTCATCCTCATCCAGATGTTTCTCTCAGCTGACAGGAAGCTGAGCCTCCCCTGGTTTGCTTTTAGCAACAACTCAGTCCCATGAGCCAACAGGAGGGAAACTGTCTTCTTAGGGACCAGAGAGGCCTCAGCATCATGGGATGTCAAAGCGGGAAGGGACTCTTAGAGGTCTTTCCTTCCAGACTCTTCATTTTGCAGATAGGTAAAGGGGAAAGACTCTTTTTGGTTTGTTTGTTTTTTTTTGCAGGGGGGGAGGGCAGGGCAATTGGGGTTAAGTGACTTGCCCAAGGTCACACAGCTAAGAAGTGTTAAGTGTCTGAAGTCAAATCTGAACTCAGGTCCTCCTGACTCCAGGGCCGATGCTCTATTCACTGTGCCACCTAGCCGACCCCAGGGGAAGGACTCTTTAACTTTAAAAGGGCTACTTAAATGTCATGCCATATGGACAAGTCACCTAATCTCCAGAGACCTCTGTTTCCTCACCTGTATAAAATGAGGGGGTTGATTACCCCTTCTCTGGCCTCTGAGGGCCTTTCCAGGTCTAGTTTTCAAAGTGGTAGAAGAAAACCCAAGGAAAGGGAGAGGAGATCAAAACCAAAACTTGGTAGAGAAATAGGACGGGAGAATGAAGGTCCTTCAGTGATGGAATACGTGCCTGGGGACTGGCTAAGATGGATGGCAGGCACTCAGGACAGCCAGGCTTTGGCCAGAAGGATGTGCAGCAAGATGTTGAGGAAAGAGCATGGGAGCCAGAGTCAGGAAAACCTGGGTTTGCGTTCCAACTTTGGTCACCTAATCTCATTTTCCTCATCTATAAAATGGGAATAATCATGCCTGTAGCACTCATCTAACCTGGTACCGTGAGACTCAGATGAGATGACAGATGGGAAATGTTTTGCAAGCCCTAAACTGTTGTGTAACCTGGGATTACTGGAGCCAGTTTCAACTGACTCCTGAGAACTAATTGTTAAATTTTCGGTGTGAGCATTTATACCTGAGAAATAGGCAAATGCTGCAAATCAGGGTTTGATTTATTGTTTTGTTCATTGTCTAGACTTATGGATATATTTTCTTTCTGTAGAGCTAGTTGTTAAACACTTGTCAGCATACCCCTATATGTAGCATGTCATCATCGAATATCATCATTTTATTAATATGAATGTACTCACCATATCCTTGAAAGGAGAAACAGAGTTAAAAAGAGTAAATTCTTGATGAAGGGACCCCAACAAAATGGACCAAATTACACCAATACAAATATTAATACCTACAGGATTCTATCAAATCTCACCAGGTTCCTGCTGTCTCTTTCTAGCCTTCCACTTTGGAGGAGGTACTTCCATTCATTTTTCCTAACCAATGAAAGGACTGTATTTCAGATCATGTTTCATACTATCTGAAAAAGGTACGCATACTTTATGGTGCAACAGGTTCAGATTGCTGGCAGTGCACCCTATTCGGAGCACAAGAAAAGGAAAATTTTATAGATGTTGTCACCCTTTCTCATTCCCTATTTACCACTGTTTTGGTATCCATGAGTGAGAAACAAGGGAATTGACCCAGCATGGGAAACTTCCCCTTTAGAGTACTCAAGGAGGAAATGAGTAAGGTACTTTCCATCATTATTTTTCCTGAACATAAAGTCCCCCTTCTGAAAGAGCATGTGACTTCAAAAGAGTCTTCTAACAACTCCAAATACTTCTTTCCATTCCCCCTTGAAGTCCTAGTGTCTGACTATAGATTATATATGTGATTATATTTGGTTCCCAACTTTGGGTGATTATATATGGTTCACAACTTTTGGTACTTAAAGTTAAAATGCATGTAATGGGGCTACCTCCAAGAGGTTCCTCTGGGTTGGAGGTCTTCATGCCAAGGCCCAATATGTTGGCTAGACTGAAGAGGCCACTCTTGTTCAAGTTACATTTGGAACTTGGGATTAGTTGGACCTAGTCTGGTTGTACTAGGAGGTCACTGAACTTCTGATTCTGAAATCCTGGGATGCTCTGGGTCATCAATAAACTGACCAATCACTTTCTATGACTGGCAGAATCAGAATATCATTAAGAATTTCTTAAGCCCTGACTAGCTGCCAGGCACTGTACAGAGCTCGCCTTTAAATAGACCTTCAAGATTTTCAGGGAACATGGGACTAGGAACTGGACCTATGATATCATTGATATAGGGGACTCCCAGGTGAGGAAACTCCCTCTACTAATGCAGATCAGCACCTTTTCTACAATTTGTAGTTGAAGAGAAATGTGTAGAGCTGTGGTTCTCAAAGCATGGCCCAAGATCCATGAGGGTCTCCAGGGGCCTTTCAAAAGGTCTGTGAGATCAAAACTATTTTTACAATAACACTGAGACATTTTAATTTCTAAAAAGGTAAAATCTCTCTATGTAGCTCATAAACAAAAGCCTTCTTACAACATCCACGGCTCTGGTTCTGCCCTCTGGAGTCAAGCAGAACAGGTCTAAATCTTTCTTCTAGGTAAGGAAGGTGTCAGCTCTTCCAATATTTGAAGACAGTTCTCATAGATCCCCACTAAGTCTTCTTTTCTCTGGGCTACATGTCCCCATTTCCTTCAGCTAATTCTCATATGGCTTGAGCATGAGGACCTTCACCATCCTGACTGAAAAGTGAGAGATGAATGGAAAGAGGACAATGACCTTCCTAAAAATAACACCTCTCCTCCTCGCCTACCCTGCTTTACATTGAACTCTCTCTTCCAGCGTGTTAGAAACTCCTAGGGAAAGAAGAGCTAAGTTATAGGGTCAGTAGGGTCATGAAAATGGAAAGGACCTCAGAAGTGCCCTAGTCCAACTCCCTCATTGTTTTTAATAGATAAGGAAACCAAGGCCCCAAAAGATTGATTAATTTGCCCAAGGTGACAGAGGTAGGGTAGATCCATGACATATTTAGCTACCTTAATGGCAGAGCCTATCATTGAGAAATGGAAGGGTCGTGTGTTTTTGTTTTTGTTTTTGTTTTGTTTCTAATGGGACTGTATTTCACTACTGGCTTTGGGGGTACATTCCTGATGTCTTTAGCTGACTGAAAGAAAGATCCAAAGACTTTCCATAGCTCTCCTGACTCATGTCGAAAAGCTCTTGTTCCTGAATCTGTAATCAAAGGGACAAGCCGTGTTGGGTCATTTCCTTGAGATTATATGGCAACGGAAAGAGTCAGCATTTGCCTGTCCCCACTTCCACCAGCTCTCAGTTGGAGAAAATGCAAGTGCTTAATGCATGCGTCCTTTGTCCCTTGCTTTGGCTTCCGCCCTTTTAAATGAGGAGAGTCTGTGATCTGGAGGTAAGAACAATGTTTTTTTTTCTCATCTTTCTTAGCAGTAACCGAAAATGGGAAGGTGATTGCTGTTTTCTCATCTTAAAATATTGCAACAGAAACAAGGGCAGAACCGATTGTTAAAGAGAGAGAATCTGAGGACTGGATGCAAGATAGAACTGTTTTCTTGGCTTACCCTCTGCACTGTCTGAAACTCTTCTCCTCCTTTGGTGTTTTAGAAAAGTTACTCCTTTGAAGACTCAAATACCCCACAGCCTGTTGAAAAAGGGAGAGGGTGCCTGTCATCCACCTTCCCAGCTACTTTTCCTGGCATTGTCTTCAATTCTGTCTTTACTCACTTTGAGAATTCTAATATAGCATCTGGGGACTCTCCCATTATTTTGTGGAGGGATTTTTTGTGTGTGTGTTTTTTCCCCCTCCTTTCTTCTTGAATAGCAACTTATTTACACTTTTAAAGTACCAAAGATTATTTAATCAGCTTTGTTTCTGTGGATCAGGAAAAGATACACACCCAGCTTTTGGAGAAGGTGTGGTAAACTTGTCAGTAATGAGCAAAATAAGTGGACTTTCCATTTGTCAAGGTTAAATCTTTCATATGGGAAGTTGACTTTGTCCATATGCATTTTCAGAGAGACTTAGCAGCATAGACATGGGGAGCGTCCCTGAACTCATTAGCAGCCTTTTAGAAGGGATGCTTTGATGGAAGTCTCTGTTTTACCTTGAGAAAGAAGCAGGAAAATTTATTTTCATGTTCACACTATATGTAATCGGGATAGGATCCAGTATAGAATTGCCATGTTGGGGGAGACCGATTGATTTTTCATTGAAACTTTACAGTGCAGGAAAAGTCTGACATCCCTGGAGGATAATCTTAAATTCTTCCTTGGAATGTGGTTATATGTAAACTCAAGCCCAATTCCATCTATCTCTTCTATTTTCCTGGTAGGTAGCTGTTAGAAGAGAGAAAAGGGATTTAAGTGGATGGGAAATCTAGGAAGGCATCAGAAAACAAAGGAAATTGCCTCATGTAAGAGATTGGAAAGCCCTTGGGGAAAGAAGGAAGTCTGCAGAGGAAGTGGATAGGGTTTGAAAGAGAGAAAAAGAAACATCAAGAAGCTAAAAATATTGGAATCCTGTGGTACCAAGGGAAGAGCCCTGGATTTTCAGGCAGAGGGCTTGGGTTCAAATGCCAACTTAACCTGTGTGACTTAGGGGAAGTCATTTCAACTTGAGAGGTAATGCAGTGGAAAGAGATCTCTAGATTTGGCCATCATTAAAAAAAATTATATTCTCATTGAGGAGGCACCAGAGAAAGAGAGATGAAATTAAAGTTAAAGGTCTTGGGTTCAAGTCTTGACTTGTAATTTAGTACCTATGTGACTTACGGCAATTTACTTAATCTTTCTGGACCTCAGCTATAAAATGGGATCATTGAACTTTATGACCCATAAGCCAGGCCTCCTCCAGCTTACAATCTGGGATCCCAAGAGCCTTGGGCCTAGGCAGCCCTATAGCCCAGTTCCCAAGGATGGACCATTATGGGGATGACAGCCACCAACCCCCCATGATAACTTGTTTAGAGTTCATACCTTGTCTCTTCCCTGTAGGCATAATCACCTTATAGTGCGGTCACTTTGAAATACTCATACAGGCTTTTAGAAAAGGTACAATTATGACATGCTTTGGTTAAATTCTTAGTACATACAAGACACTGTGATAGTTGTTATTATTAGAGTTACTAGAGGAGATCTAGTCTGTGATTTTATCCATAGAATAATAATAAATCATTTTAAAGCTCACAAAGTATATTTTTACTTTTTTCAATGTATCAATGAGATACTTCAATACATATTTTATTTCCCCCCAATTATGTATTAATTTTTTTAAACATTTGAGTTGTTTTTTAAATTTTGTGTTCTAACTTCTGTCCTTTCTTTCCACCTTTCTCCCTAAGATGGTAAGCCGTCGCAATCATGTAAAACTTAAGAAGCTCTTTGTAGAGCATTTTGTGAACTTTGAAGCACTATTCTCTTTCATCTACTCTGAATATACACAGAAACACACATATGTATCATACGCATGTTTGTGATGTATAATATAATATACCCAATTGTTGCGCATTCTGTCTCTTATTAGAATGTATGCTCCTTGGAGGCAAGAACTATGTTTTTGCCTTCCTTTACACCCCCAGAGCTTAGCAGAGTGCCTAGCACATAGTAAACCCATAATTTATGAATGTTTGTTAACTGACTAATTATATCCTGGTTTTTGTGATGTTCTAGTTGAGGTAAAAGGGAATTACATAGATGTCAAAAGCCAGTTGAATGAGGAGCATTCCTAGATGGTGCCGATATTAATCCAAGAATTTTAGAATGGATGAAAAGGGGCCTTACAGGTCATCTAGTCCAGAAGGGTCCAACTGGCCAGCAAAATCTCCCAAGCGGAACAAGACTCAGAAGTATGTTTAAATGTTTAACAAAATAAATAAAAATACGACAAAGCTAATGTTAATTTGTGATTTTCTAAGTCAATATGTGGCCATCAGGGCTCTGTTTCTGTTCAATTTTTTTGACCCCACTGTTAGCCCACCCCCTCCTTTGGTAGGTGAGTAAGCAGAGACCCAAAAGATTGAAGGGCTTCTCCAAGGTCACACAGATTCTTAGTAGCAGAGCAAAGACTAAAACCCAGTCCCTACTCCTAGCTCTCAGGGGAGCTAACTCTTGTCATGGTCTCCACAGTTGAATCATTTCAATACCTGACTTCATCCACGTCTCCACAGCTTCACGTGCTGTAAAAATGGATTTATGAATACACCTTGCTATAGACATGTGAAAGATGCTTTTCTGAACTGGCTCTTCCTACCAATTAAATCTAGCTTCCTCTTACACTCCCCTGCAAGGGACCAGTTCTGGCTGATGAAGGACAGGACAGGAGAAAAAACACTCCCAATGTGTAACAAAGCTAGTCAGAAGCAGTGTTGTATTAGGGGAGATCAGTTAAGTTATGGCTTTGTTCCCCCTCACCTTGAACATATTTTCAGAACATAAAAATGCCACCAAATTATCTTGGCAGAAACCTGGTCTCCAACTCACAATTCAAGTCTTGCAATGTCCTGTGGCCAGAAAACCAATTCTGTACAGTGGCAGTTAAGCCTGCATTCAAGATGCCTAGAGACAGGCTACGGAGTTTAAAAATGAAAGACGTCTTTCTGAAGCTCAGATACAGCCCAGCTCGAGAAAAGTAGCACATGTGACTTATGACTTTAGGGAAATAGATCAAGGAGAGTCAAATAGATTGTCTCCAGGGAAAAGAGATGCAGAGAAATGGAGAGAGCATGGATGGCCCTCAGTCCTGTGGGAGGTTTTCCCTTTAATAGAAAACTTGATAAAGAATGATGGCAGAAGCACTTTTGTGGTTGCCTTCTTGGTTTCTGTCTCCCAATTTATCCTTTAATTGACATTTATTTCGATATTGAAGAAGCTCTCTGAGTTCATTGAGGTGGGAATTCCTTTTCCGTGGTGCCAAAGGAGGCCTGTATACAACTTCTCTCATGCACTTGTCTTTTCCTACTATAAACTCTGGACAGAATGGCAGCATGGTATGGTGGGAAGAAGAAAGGGAGGAAGGAAGGAAAGAAGGAAGGAAGGAAAAAGGAAGGAAGAAAGGATAAAAGAAGGAAGGGGGACAAAGAGAGAAGGGAAAGAAGGAAGAAGGAAGGAAGAAAGGAAGGAAGAAGAAAGGAAGGAAAGAAGAAGGAAAGAAGGAAGAAGGAAGGAAGAAAGGATAAAAGAAGGAAGGGGGACAAAGAGAGAAGGGAAAGAAGGAAAGAAGAAGGAAGGGAGGAGGAAAGAAGGGAAGGGAGAGAATGGCGGGAGGGAGGGAAGGAGAGAAGAAAGGAGGAAATTAGCATTTATGAACTATCTGCTATTTGCCAGGCACGGTGCTAAGTGCATTACAAATACTATCTCATTTGACACTGACAGCAGCCCTGGGAAGTAGGTACTATTATAATCCTGATTTTACAATTGAGGAAAATGAGGCAGACTGTAGTTGAGTGACTTGCCCAGGGTCCTTACTAAATATCTGAGGCTGGATTTGAACTCAGGTCTTCCAGCACTCTATTCAAAGCACACTGGATTTTAGAAAGAGTGCTGGATTTGGAGTTGGAGGATCTGGATTTCAGTCCTGGCTCTGTCACTTACTAACTTGTGTTACCTCAGGTGAGTCACTGAATTTCTCTGGGTCTCAGTTTCCTCATCCAGAGAGTGCCGAGGTTGGACTCATGGTCTCCTCTATCCCCTCCCCCTTCTGTTTCCAGCTCTGGGATGAGCACGTACTTAGGGCCAGAGACCTGTTGGTCTCATGACTCTTGTGTTGGCCCCCGGGCATCATTCTGGCTATCCATCTGCCATGATCACTCGTGCTCTCTCCATGGGCAGTTCATCTCCTGCTCTGAGCATAGATTTCTTGGACCAATTGAAAATCAGATTCAAGAATTCAGCGGTGTTGCTTGATATTACTACTCATGTAAAAAGTTCTACTTCAGTGTATTTTGATGTTATAATTTGCAGATTTGTCCATTATAGTTACTTTCCTGTCCCAGCCACTATCCTTTCTTAGGAATTATTAATTTTTCACAGAGGGCTTTTAGTACAGTCAATAGGGTGCTGAATTCTAGGCCCAGATTTGCTACTAAATGACTTTGTGACCTTGGACAGTCATAGAAAGAATATTCAACTTCCCAAGACTGGAAGACTCTCCCACTCACCTCTCCCTCTTCAGTTGTCCAGTTTCCTTCAAGTCTCTGCTAAAAGCCTGCCTTCTACAGTAAGCCTTTCCTGATCCTTCTTGGTGTTAATATGCCCCTTCTCCCTCCACTTGATTATCTCCAGTTAATGCTGCATATATTTTGATGGTACATAGTTGTTGGCATGTTATCTCCCTCGTTAGACTGTGAGCTCCTTGAAGGCAGGACTGTCTTTTACCATTCTTTGTATCCTCAGCACTTGGCACAGTGCCTGACACATAGTAGGCTCTTAATTAATACTTAGTGACTGACTTGAAATCAGAGGATCTAAGTTTAAACCCCACTATCTGTATGACGTTGGGCAACTCACTTAATTTTCTAGGTCTGTCGGGGTGGCTAGGTGGCGCAGTGAATAGAGCACTGGCCCTGGAGTCAGGAGGACCTGAGTTCAAATGCGTCCTCAGACACTTAACACAAAACTAGCCATGTGACCTTGGGCAAGTCACTTAACCCCAAGTGCCCTACTTTCCCCCCTCCAAAAAGCAAAAAAAAAAAAAAAAAAAAAAGGAAAAAAAATTTCTAGGTCTGTTTCATATGTATAAAATTCAGGATCAGGGCTAAATCATCTAAATTATCTATCTAAATTATAAGGTGCCTTCTAGTCAATAAGACAGTCAGTAAACATCGATTAAATGCCTGCTTTGTGCCAGGCTTGGAGTTAGATTTCTTATCATGTGACTTTGACTTTAGTTTTAAAAAAAGGATTCTATTAAATCACCCCTTTCAGCTCCAAAATTCTAAACTACTCTACTAGTGAAATGTGCAAGCTATATTCAGTCAATACCAGTTCAAAGGGAAACAACCTAGAGAGAGCAACAATTCTGGCACCCAAGGCTCTGGGTTCAGATCCTGACTCTGATACTTATTAGATTTGTGACCTCGAAAAGTCAATCTCAGAATCTCCCTGGGCCTTAGTTCCTTCCAGTATAAAATGGGCAGAAGGGGTCTGGACTAGATGGTTTCTGAGGTCCATCCTAGCTTTGAGTCCATGAGGCTAGCAAACTATGATCCTATGCAAAGATTCTAGCTCCGAGATTCTTGACACCATGTCATCGGCCCTAGCCAATAACAATAAATTCAGCTCCAGTATTCTCTCAGCAATTCTATACAACTGCAAATCACAGAATGCCATAATCTCAGAAAAATTAAAATTATGAACCAAATGGTGATGGAATGATGAATAGTCAGCTTAAGAGGTCTGCACCATATTATCAATAATGACTTGTATTTGAGAATTAACTTAGACGACGTTATCAAAAGCACATACTGTCATAAAAGATGGACCAGTCACAGAATAAGAGTCAGCTTCAGAGGAACACTGCTACTGTAGAAATAAGAAATGGGCAAGAGGGATGGCCCCTGCATATCGGGTCATCTTCTGTGGAGGGCTTATGAGAAAACATGGGCAAGAAATGTACAGGATAGGGAAACAGAGAGGGGTTTCAGTCTATATCAGTGGAGGGAGGCATACTGGCACTCATGAAATGGTGGATTTACCAAAGTCCACAAACATTAGCAAGAAGGAGGAGGAGGAGGAAGAGGAGGAGGACTTCATCACATTGTGAACCTAACCAAGAATTTTCTAGGACCACTGAAATTTTGAAATTTGTGTTCAGGACCTTACTCATAGAATGGTAAATCTGGAAGTGGAAAGGATTTTAGAGGCCCAATGGTAATTTTTGTTTGTTTGGGTTTTGGTTTTGCTTTTTTGAAGGGAGGAAGGCAGGGCAATTGGGGTTAAGTGACTTGCCCAAGGTCATACTAGTAAATAGTGGGTGTCTGAGGTCAAATTTGAACTCAGGTCCTCCTGGTTCCAGTGCTGGTTGCTTTATTTACTGTGCCACCTAGACACTCCTAGTAATTTTAACAGATGAAGAAATTGAGGCCCAGGGAGATTATGTGTCTAGCCCAAAGTTACATAAGGAGTAAATTGTCAGAGATGGAATTTGAACCCAGGCCTTCTGACTCCAGAGCCAGAGATCACTCCACTGTCCTAGGAAACATTTCAAATTGATAAGATGAAATGAAAGGATATTTTCAAGCATAAACCTGACAACATTTGTCAGATGGGGAAGAAAATTAGCCACAAAACCATTTGGGAATCAGATCCACTAATAATAACCATGCTTTTGACTGACTTTGCCAGTATTAGAAAATGTAAATAAAGAATGAGTAATATATCCATCTCTAATATAATAGATTTAAAAAAAAAAAGACTTGGGGCATCTAGGTGGCACAGTGCATAGAGCACTGACCCTGGAGTTAGGAGGGCCTGAGTTCAAATCCGGCCTCAGACACTTACTACTTACTAGTGTGACCTTGGGCAAGTCATTTAACCCCAATTGCCCTGCCTTCCCCCTCCAAAAAACAAAAAAAACAAAAAGACTTTTTATAAAGTTAGCTTTGGACAGACTCCTTTTAGACAGCTCTGTACTTATAGCAATTGACAGACTGGCCAAATGTTTTAAATTAAATATCCACTCTATATTCTAGGTATTGTTCTAGATGTTGGGAATAGAAAGACAAAAGTGAAACAGTCCTGGCTCTCAGAGAGCTTACATTCTATCGTAGAAGCAATATGATTTTATAGTCAGAACATTGATTCTCCAGCAGGGATTTAATAATATGTCCTTAGATTGCTTTAAGACTGACAAAGGACTTCCCTCCCAACAACTCCATGAATTAGATAATGAATTTGTTTCTATAATCTATTCTTAATTTTACAGATGAGGAAACTGAGGTTCTGCAAGATGATCCCATAGACGCAGAGCCAGTGTCCTGGGTAGGATCCCCAAGACCAAATCTCCAGACTCCCACTCCTAGCCACTCTACCACACTGCCTTTTGGACCCAGAGAGAATCATTTTACCTCTCCCTCCATAGCTATTTATAATATTCCTCTGGGAATATTATATTCTGTGTCTTGAGCAACAGTTCTGGGTGCTTCATGAACAAGGAGATATGGGTATTTTTTTTTTCTCTTGGTACTTTCCCTTGTATTCAGTAGAGAATAATGTTGCTATAGCAGTACCTGTGAAAGTAATTACCACACTTAACCACAGGAGCAACCACCAGCTATCTGGGGACTGATCTAGAAAACTCCCAAGACCTCTCCATACCAGCGACAGTGGACTTGGGGGAAACAAGATGTTACCATGAGCAATATCTGCCCTTCCTCTGAGATCTCACCATATAGCATAAAGAAAGCCGCATCATTAACAGACCCAAGCACTGTGGGTCAAGAAAAGATGTGATGGGAGCATTCCTTTCCATTATATTTTGTTTTATTTTAAAGGAGAAAAAAAAACTCATCTTACTACAGCACTAAAAACCTTTTTGGCCTGAAAGAAGAGAGATGTGTTGACTCCCAAGATCCTCTGTTAGTTTAAGAATTAGCATTCTATTCCAGTGTCATTATCCATTCAGATCAGCTTCTGGCAGCTGTGGCCCCTGGCAGCCCCAGGAGAACAAAGGGCAGTCTCCAGACTCTATCTGCCTATGACATAAGAAATGGCTGGGGCTGTCCCGATAACCTGTTGGTTTGCTTCAGATTAATTTAATATCGTTGAGTGATCCTGCTCTGCAGTCATACAAAGTAGGAGTGGGAGTGGGGATGGAATATAGATTATTTTATCGCCCTATTAAATAGACATCTCCCCCAAACAAGCCATTTTCTATTTTTAAAAGAATAATATCCATCTCAGTCAACTCCATTGGTTTCCAGTTGCCTCTAGGACAGAAGTTCTTAACCTGGTGTCTGTGAACATTTTTAAAGAAATATTTTGGTAACTATATTTCAGTACAATTGTCTTCCTTTGTAATTTTATGTATTTTCTTTTGTGCATTTTAAAACATGATTCTGAGAAGGTATCCAGAGTACCCAAGGGGCCATGACACAAAAAGATCTGGTCTGAGGCTGCCCTGAAGACCTGGGGATGAGGTTGGTAGGGGATGGGGAGTGCAGAGATGACCAACAGGGCAATGGAGGAGAGGAAAGGACCAGAACCAAAGCCCCAAGTGATCCGCAAACTCAATGGTGACCCCTAGATAAAGAAGAGTTTCTCCTCTGCAGGGCTTTTATAGGCCCTTCATCGCAGGAGAAAAATAAAACTCCTGTTTCAATTTTCAAGCCCTACCCAACCTGGCTTCAGCCTATGATTTTTAACCTTATTTCATATCATCTCCCCTCCTGCATTCAGCAATCCCTCTACAACGGCTTTCTCCACCTCTCATCTCTCTGTCTTTGCATTGGCCATTGCCCATGCTTAGAATGCACTCTCTCCTTACCTGTACCTCAAGGCATCCTTCTCTTCTCTGAGATGCAGCTGAGGCACCATATTCAATGTTATGTCTTTTCTGATCCTCCTAATTGCTAATGCCTACTCTCCCAATTGTTTATTGTGGTTCAATTGTTTTGGTAGCGTCGAACTCTTCATGACACATGTGGGGTTTTTGTGGCAAAGATACTGGAGTGTTTTGCCATTTCCTTCTCCAGCTTATTTTTACAATGAGGAAACTGAGGCAAACAGGGTTGAATGACTCACCCAGGGTCACACAGCTACTAAGCGTCTGAGGTCAGATTTGAATTCAGGAAATGAGTTTTCCTATCTCCAGGCCCAGAATGCTATCCATGCTACCACCCAACTGCCTCCTTCTCTCCCAAACTATCTTGATTTAGCTATTAGCTTTATATTTATTCTGTATATATTATATATGCCTTTAAAATGTCAGCTGCTTTCAGGTAGAAAGGAGCTTTTTCATTCTTTGTACTTAAATACCCCGCACCTAATACAGTGCCTCCTAGGCACGTAGTGGGTGGTTGTTCTTTGTTCTCAAAAAGGACCCAAATGACATCACTGTGCTAGAATTAAGTTCCAGTGTGTCCAGTTGTGGCTGATCAGATCAACAAGCTTGGAATGTTCTACCACAGGTCGGGTACAAATAGACCCTGTGAACATTTGGGATGGATGCTCTAAATTCATGCATTTTGCATTTTTTTTTTTGAGCTACTTTAATTCTGCTTTGCTCCTATAGCACAGCACCTTCTCTGATGAGGGCACGCCCTTCTGAGCAGTCCTGTGCCAATGTCTCCCATGTCACACAATCAATTCCAAAGTTCTTAAGAGAGACCTTGAGAGTGTCCTTGTATTCTTCTGACTACCATATGAATGCTTGCCCTGTGTGAGTTCTCCATAAAATAGTCTGTTTGGCAAATGTATGTTTTGTATTCGAACAACATGGCCAGCCCATTAGAGTTATACTCTCTAAAGAAGAATGTTGTGCAGTTTAGTTCAAGAAAGGACCGCAGTGTCTGGTACCTTATCCTGCCAGGTGATCTTCAGAATATTCCTAAAATAGTTCAAACGGAAGCGATTCAGCATATAGTACAAACTTGACGAATAGTGGGGGGAGGGGAGACTTTGTTTTCTTGTTTTTTAATACTAACAGTTGGGTTCTATAGTTCTTTAAGGTTTCCAAGGCACTATACATACATGGTTTCATTTGATCCTCATAACGATCCTGCAAGGAAGATTAGCATTTTTATCCCCATCTCACAGATGGAGAAACTGAGATAAAGATGTTAAGTGATTTGCCCAAGATGATAAAATAAAAAAGAGACCAAAGCAAGATTCAAATCCAGATTTCCTGACTCCATATATATCAGTCCATCTGCCATTATTTTTTTAAATAAATAAATACTTGTTGTTATACTGATTCATGTCCTGCTCTTTTTCAAGGAGTCTGAAGATTCTTCTTGATCCTAATCTTTCCTATAGCCTTCCCCTTTTGGAGGAAAAAACTGGTTTTATGTTCATACCTGGTCCAAGGTTAGATATTCAGGCTCAGCTCTCTTAACTTTAGTCTTAGTATATCTGACCTATGGTTCCTTGTCTTTTTGAGTGTGAGGGCCCCTTGCTAATGTAAACATTTTTACATTTCTCAGACCCCCACAGGAGAGTACTGTTGGGGAAGCAACATTAGTTCAGTAAGTCAGTCAATAAGTACAAACAGTGCATGCAGTGTTAGAGATTTTGTCTAAGGACTAGGCTTCAGATCCCAGCCCTTGCCCTTTGTGATCTTTGGGTCTCAGTTTCCTTGTCTATAAAATGAGTGATTTGTATTAGGTTGTATCTCTCTCTGGAGACCCTTCCACCTCTAAATCTATTGTCTTGAGACCCAAGTTCTAGGCCTGATTGCTCTGGACAATTCTATCCTGATCTGTAAAAACAAAGAAATTAGACAAGATGACTCGAAAACCTATGATCCAACTGTTAATATCTATCAATTAAGAAAATAAATAATAAGAATGTAACCCAATTCTGGAAGTATGAATTTGTGCTTCTTCACCACAGTGGAATCCATCTGCATTCATTAGGTTTGGGGAGGTTTTTTGTTGGTTCGGTTTGGTTTTTTGGTGAGGGGTGAGAGGTAAATCTGCATCCCTGGTTTCGTCTGTTTGAAAAACTCCCACGATAGAAATTCTCTCCACCAATACAAAATGGTAACTCATCTGTAAATTAAAATCTTAGAGAATTGCCGGGGACAATGAGAGGTTTAGTAACTCTCCCAGGGTTTCAGAGCTAGTATTTGTCAGATCTGAATACAGATCAGTTTTACCTGAGTTTGAGGCTGGTTCTTACCAGCCTAGGATTTTGTAGGGAAGAGATTCTTACATGGTACTCCCAACACTTAGCACAGCACCAGGCATGTAGTAAACGCTTAATAAATGTCTATTCACTGATTGACTTACTGTCCCTTATTTCAGTCCCATGAGGCCCTGAATATCATACAAATTAAGTACATACCCCCTGGATAATTTTAGGACCAAGTTCTCCCGGTGGAGAGGAAGCACTGAGAAGTAGATAGAGAGCTGTCTTCAAAGCTGGGATATCCTAGGCCTGTGGTTCTCGCGACCCCTTTGGGGGTCAAACAGCTCTTTCACAGGGGTCGCAGGGGTCGCCTAAGACCATCAGAAAACACATATTTCCGATGGTCTTGAACTGAGACGCCGCTCCTCTATCCATCTCCAGGCGGGTCCACCCACATGCAGATAAGCCCACATACGAGTATTAAAGGGTCTCGGCATTAGGAAGGTTGAGAACCACTGTCCTAGGCTCAAGGCCTGCTTCTTACTCATGCTACCTATGTGCCCTAGGTCAAATCATTGAAGTAAGGAGCTAGGTAATACAAGGAGTAGAGGGCAGGAAAGATCTACAGCCGGGAAGACCTGAGTTCAAATCCTGCCTCAGACCCTTACTAGCTGTGTAACTCTGGGCAAGGTACTTTCTCAGTTTCCTCATCAGAAGAATGGAGATAATAACAGCACATACCTGAGAGGGTTGTTGTGAGGATCGAACAAGATAATGGTTGTAAAGTGCTTTGCAAACCTTAAAGGACTATATAAATGCTAGTTATCATTATCATTGTTATTACTTAACTTCTCAGTGGCTCAGGCAGCCTTCTAAGACTACAATCAATCAGTCAGCCAAGAAACATCCATTCTATACATTAGAGAATCCTCAGTCTGGATCAAAGGAGAGAGATTCCATAATGGGAATGCCCCGCATTGTTGGGAAAACTGATCTTCAATTCCATTTCAATTCAGTAAACATTTATTAAGTGCCTACTGTTTACCAGGTACTGTGCTATGTGCTGAGCATGCAAACAAGAAAGAGAAAGATGGTCCCTGGTCTCAAGGAGCTAACAATATAATGATCCGCAGAGAACCACCTTCCTGTGTTGGCAGTTACCAACAAAGAACATTAATGGAAGCCGACTTCTACCTCTACCTCTCAGTAATGCTAGTACAAGTCATATAATAATGAAATCTCTGAAGAATCAGAACAGCCAAAGACCCAAATAGTGGGCAGGGAGATGCTTGTGGGGCATAAGGCATTGGCAGTGACTTGCATACAAGGAATATCCTAAAAGATTAGGTGCAGGAAATGTATAATAGGAAGAGGAAGTGGGCAGTTATATGTCAAGAGCAAGAGCTGACAGATGGATGGCCTGATTACTGGACTAGTCTGCACCAAAAGTGGAAAGACCCTGGGGAAGGCTTCCGGCACTGTGCGCAGATCTTCTAGGAAGAATTCATGGGAGGATGGTCACAAAACTTAGGTGAGTGAAAAGTGGAGAAAGTACGCAGATCCATGAAGTCATGGAACCATTGACATATGTGGAAGAAAGCAAGCAAGCACCCACCCCCAGATTCACCATGAGGAGCCACTACCAGGAAGCCTTCTGTGCTCACCTCTGCACTCCTAGTCCCATCCCCTCCGAGATCACCCTCCATCTACTCTATATGTATGTACCTTGTATGTACGAAGGTCTTTGCTTACGTGTTGTCTCCCCCATTTGAACACAAGCTCCTTGAGGGCAGGGTCTGCGTTTGCCTCTCTTTGCACCCGGAGCACTTAGCGCAGCGCCTGAAGTACGGCAAGAATGTTGGTTGGCTGACTGACAGTACTTGCTTGGCATAAAAGCGCTTCCACCAAAGGAGTGGCCATTTGCAAAACTGATCTTCAATTCCATTTCAATTCAGTAAACATTTATTAAGTGCCTACTGTTTACCAGGTACTGTGCTATGTGCTGAGCATGCAAACAAGAAAGAGAAAGATGGTCCCTGGTCTCAAGGAGCTTACAATATAATGATCCGCAGAGAACCACCCTCCTGTGTTGGCAGTTACCAACGAAGAACATTAATGGAAGCCGACTTCTACCTCTAACCACTGACCAGTCACCAGTCAGAAGCAGCCCCTTGTCAGCTTCTGTTCTCAGGTAGCCTCATGTAAGTTACTTCTGAGCGGATGCATCAGGGTGATAATATATTAATAATGGGAAGATCACTGGATTTGGAGACAGGGGAGACCTGTGTTCGAATCCCACCTCTCACACTCACTGTGTAAGCATAGACAAGTCACTCAGTTTCCTCTTCGGTAAACTTGGGAGGGTGAACTATATAACGTACTTGCCCACCTTCCTAAATCTGTGACATTTTGATTTGTTTTTCATTCCATATTTGCTCGAGTCTAGCCCTTCTCCATCTAACTAGACAGTGTAGTGCAGTGGGCAGTGCACAGGCCTTCAGTCTCGAAGTTTTGGTCTTCATTTCCACCTCTGGTATTTACTCTCTATGTCAGCCTGCTTAATCTCTCTGAGCCTTAGTTTTCTCATCTGAGAAATGGGAAGAGTGTTGTACCTGCCTCAGGGGGTGGTTGTAAGGAACAAGTAAAATAACATTGTAAATTGTTACTAATTTACTCCTTTTGAAATACTCGAAACCATAAGTGTAGGAAACTTAACATATGAACCCATTATTTTTGTCACTAAAAAGAACAATTTGTGGTAACTTAAGAAGTGGTAGCAAGACAGGGGAGAGAGAGAATTGGCCTTGGAATCAGGAAGAAGATCTGAGTTCAAATCTTGTTTCCCCACTGCACACATAGCTACTGGCTCTGAGGCTTCCGGGTCACTCACACGCAGCGCATGCCTGGTGATCTTAGTCTCAAGCATTGGCATGACTTTGGGAGGGGGCAGAAAGGTGGTCCACATCCCACTGTCCCTGCTGTAGCAAATCACTGGTCTTGTTTTGTTGACAACATGGTCACACCTATCTTTATTCCCTAACACTCCCCATTCTGCTTCCATACTGGACTGGGCTGGAACGAGATAATTATAACCCAGTCATTCAGCTGCTATTGGAAAAATCTATCCCTCTTTCCCCCAGCATTTCCACTTTTGCCCCTCAGCTCACATGGTGACTGATGGAGATGGGGCCTGGGAGGGTGGTCTGTTTTCTGGGACGGTGACCTATGAGAAAAAGCCCTGCCTTTACTCCTTTTCATTTTGAGGGGGAATGAGTGATAAACAGGCGTCTGTCAGTTACAAGAGATGGCAGATCTCATTTCCTTATCTTTCCCCCCAAACCCATCCCCTTTCTGAACTTTTTTGAGCACAGCTGTGGATCTAGTTCACTCCCTCAACAGTATTCCTGACTTTCCATTCCCAAATATGTCCCATCCTTTGCCAAGTCTGATTTCTACCTCCTGATTTCTTGCTACTGTCTCTATGTTTCTACTCACCCAGGCACTAGTTCGGTACCTTGTCATAGCCTCATTGGTCTCCCTGCCTCATGTCTGTCCATCCTCCACACAGCTGTCAAAGACAAGTCAACAAAGCACCTACTGTGTGCCAGGCATTGTAGTGAGCACTGAGGATGCAAAGGCGAGAACTCTCTCCCTCCTCCTGGAGCTTTTACTCTGATGGGAGAGGCAAAGTGCAAATAGCTATGAACATACATTATAAGACATATATATGTATGTATAGGAGCATAAACATGTGTGTATATATATATGTATAGATATATAGTAATTTGTCCATTTCAGTGGGAAGCCACCAGCAAGGGGGCAGGGAAAGGTCTCTTACAAGGCATAGGATTTGAGCCAAGTGATTTCCCTAAAGCATCTGTTTAATGTTGAGGGCTCCCACTTAATCAGCTCCACAGGCTCCCTACCATGAGATCAAATATTATCTCATCCATTTGAAATTCTTATTGTTGTATAGTTTTATAATAACATAGTTATTAACATAGCAGTAGATGCATATAAGGGCAGTGAGGTGAGTCAGTGGATGGAGCACTGGGTCTGGATTCAGGAAGACCTAAATTCAAATATGGCATCAGTGTGACCCTGGGCAAGTCACTTAACCTCTGTTTGCCTTAATCCTCTGGAGAAGGAAATGGCAGAGCACTCCAGAATCTTTGCCAAGAAAACTCATGGACAGTGTTGGGTGTGCTATGGTCTATGGAGTCAGAAAGAGAATGACTGAACAGCAACAAAATATATGTAATTAATAAACATACGCGTGCTGGGGTAAACGCACCAAAATGCCTTTACGGATGGGGCTGCACCCTCCACAAAGGGCGGCATCACCCCCCAGCACTCTGGGAGGAGGGCCAGTGATGTGGTGGCAGATCCCAGTCTGCATTAGCAGATGTTCCCTACACCAAAGAAATCTTTTTTAATCACCTTTCTATAACCATGGCACATAATTCATTGACTGAAAAAACCAGCTCATTAAAAGACTAAGGTAAACTCCATCAGCAATACTTAGGGTCAAAGACTTAGAGAAGGGGACCTCAGAGGCTGTTCACCCACGGCTCCACATCCATGCTCTCATTCTACAGACAAGGCAGCTGAGATGCAGAGAATTGAAGTGGCTTAGGCTCCTTCTCTGGTGCAGATTTTGAGCCCATTCACCTTGTTTGATGCTCCATAGCTACTATTTATGTGGACGTGAAAAGTGCTTTAGTTATATTATCTTATTCAACCCTCACAACAGTGTTATTAGGTGAGCGTTGGAATTATCCCCACTTTCCAGATGAAGAAACTGAGCCTGGAAGAGTTCAGGGACATGCCCAGTCATTGTCAGAGGTGAGGTTTGAACTCAGGTCTTGTGGCTCTCAGAGCTGTGTTCTGTGCAGCTGTGGGGAAGCCTCTGAGTGCTGATTGTGACCCTCCTCATCTTATTGAACAGTTTCTAGAGCTGCTTCTGAGGCCTGATGTGGGCCCAGCCCATTAGTGATGAGCCTGTCTGAACTTAGCCAGCTGGTCAGCAGACAGTAGAGTGAATGTCATTACCGCCCCCCCACCCCCACCCCAGATCACATGGGGAGGTTTTGCTTGAGCTCGCACCCCAGGGCCTCATCCTTGAGGGCTTGAGGTCCCTGGTGGGAACCTTCAGGAAGGATAGCATGGGCTGCATGGTTCTGAAAGGCAGCTGCAAAGAAGTGATGAAAATGAGAGAAAGTTAAATAATAGATAATTGGTTATGTAATGGCAAAGAAAAAACAGAACTCTGGTCTTCCTCAAGATTAAGAGCTCACCAGTGCCTGCCTGTACATGTCTGTACACAAGTATGCATGTGGGTGCGTGTATTTGAAGTGAACCAGTTGGAGGGAGGAGAACCCCAAGAAAGGTAACTGGAATGAAGTAGGACCCCAATCAGCGTAACAGACTGAAAGATACTTGTCTTGGCACAGAATCCAAAGGCTCCCTATGGACAGGGCTCCAGCATGCTCCTGACTGGAGAACTGAGGTATGGGTCATAGTTACTGTTGAAATGACTTCTCATGGGCTCATGCATTTTCCCCACTTCACAATTCCAACTGACCCCAGAAGATCTGGTTTTCTTACTTAAATCTAACATTTTACTTTTTCTCCCAAATATTCTTCCCAGCCCCTACTACACTGACTTCCTTTAAACTCTTTTGTTCATTGATGACACACCTTTCCTCTAAGCACAGCCTGACTCTCCAAGTGCCAAGTCTAGGAACCAAGTCTTAGAATCACAAAATTTGAGAGTTCAAATTTGAGAGTTAGACCTCAGTAACCATCTAGTGGATCCCAAACACAAAAGGAAGCTCCATTATAATACACCGAACAAATGGCCGTCCAACTTCTGCTTGTAGCCCTGGGAGGGACAGGCATAGAAGGGGGAAGAAAGGAGAGAACCTCTAAGAAGGTAGCTGAATGGCAGCAAATAGGGATCCCCAACCTAGCATATCTTCAGTTATAGTATCAAAGAATTAGAGGTAGAGAGGTCATCTTGTCTGTCTCAGGAAACTGAGGTCCAAATGAGACAGACTTTCCTAAAGTCACGTTGTTGGTAAGTATCAGAGGTAAGATTCAAATGCAGATCCTCTCAATTTCAGCCCTAGTGCTACCTGCCACACTCCCTCATAAGGAGTGTTGTGAAATCATCAGAAAGTAAAAACAAATTAATTTTCATTCACTTTAATTTTATAAATTTCCTCTGGTATTTTGGGGAGAGGGGAATCTAGGTATAAAATGAAGAATATAAATTCTTATAGCTCTGACTACGTGGGGATTTTTCCTGCAACACAGTATATTCATTATGAGGAAGTCAAAACCAGCTCTCAGATTAGAACAGAGCAAGAGTGGAAGTTAAAAGGACCTTGGCAGACACTGTATAATGAGTAACATCCACATGTTTCATTCCAAGTGTAAATGGAACAGCTGGAATATAGCTTCTTTCACTGACACTTTAGGAACACCAATGACTCCGTTTGGATGCAGAAACAGATCTAAGAGCAAAGCCGCAGCTTGAGTGATTCCAGGTGGGCCATGTAGAGAACCTGCAAAGGCACTGAGATTATCCTAGAGACAAAATGTAAGTCATTCACTGGTGCCATAGAACCCACGCAGCTAAGGAGCAGAGCTAACTAATTAGGTGTAGGGTGTTGTAGTTGTTAAAGAAGAATGACAGTGAATCTCTGACAGCAAGGTTCATTTGAAAGGTTAAGATGGCCTCAAGGAACAATTTGTATTAAGTCATCCTGGGGAAATATCTCAGACTGGTTGCCTCAGAAACCTACAGCCATAACTATAACGTCCTCCCAGTCCTTTCAATTAACCCTCTCGCCAATTATATTCCTTGTAACCCTCCCCCAGAATCTTCTTCCTCTCTCCCTGTTTGTTTGGGGTTTTTTGCACCTGTGATGTTATTCCCAGCCTTAAGAGAAAGGTGGATATTTGATTCCATTTTGCAAAATGACTAGTATTCAGTTACATGTGAATTTCGGCTGTTAAGCAATGTTGAACTATTCTGGGTTAAATAACAATTTTCCCCTATGGAGAGAGATGGAGTTATTAAATCATAAATCTGGAGATGGAAAGGACATCAATGGTCAGTCATGTTGTCCAACCCCTTCCTTTTCCAGAAGAAGAAGCTGAAACTTAGTATGGCAAAGTGTCCAAAATTCCATAGGTAACAATAAGTGTCAGATACAGTATTGGAACCCAGACAGATCTATACCATCTTATCCCGGAAAACTCTTCTCCATGTCTTCCCATAAATCCTTCTCAGCCATCTAATGCATAGTGGGCCTTCCACTAGATCTCTTTGGTTATCCTTTAAACTCTCTCAGAAACCTTATTCTAATGCTGATTGTGGTGTGGAAGGGACCCAGGACTCTGGAAGCTTTAAAAGAAGGGCATTAGCTCTGGTGAGTTCTGCAACATTGCAGTGGCCTTGAGTACTGTCCTGGCAGCAGATTGTGTCCACTTTCTGAGGCCTAGCTAAGTATGGAGACACTCCTCTACAATAGGCCATCCACTTAATAATGAATTTTTTGGCCATGCCAATTGATTGCAATTCTCTTTTTAAAAAAATTATTTGGCTTCAATATTTAGAAAGTTCTGCACAATTCCAACTGAATTTGGCTGCTGTGACATCTACCAATTAGTTAATGGCAGACTATGGTTCCCAAACGGAATCTAATTATGTTTGTGACCTCTGACCATTTTTAAGCAGAAAAGCTTCAGGACCAGTTTCATGCCCAGGGCAAAGGGGAAAAAAGGATTAGGTACAGAGGTTGGAGAAGTTTAGTCATTAATATCATAAGCCTGTCTTATGACAGAAGATTGCCTCTCCAAACTGTCCTATCAAGTTGATCTGCAGGTTCAATTTGTGACCAATTATTGTTTATTTACAGAGAGCTATTGTGGTAACAGATTGTGAACTGGACCCTGTCAGTGGCTGAAACGCCTGCTTGAGGTTTCAGACTAAATCATGGAAAATGGGGGGTTGCTTACAGTTCTCTTCAAACCAGCCGAATTTGTCTTCCAAGCTTTGGAAAGATCTACTTCCTCTCTTTCCCTAAGCTTATTTTTAATGGTGAAGGAGGAAACAGAAAATGGCAAGGCGTCTGCTTCCAAATCACAGGGTAGCTGCTCTTTGAATAATCGGCAGAGCCCAAATCACCATTTCCTATGAAAGTGTTGGACAGTTTCGTTTCTGTTCAGCAGGAGTTGTCAGACAGAAACTAAAAAATCCTTAGCTTACAATGTTATTTTCTCAGCTTTTTTTTTTCAGTCACAGTTTGTGGCTCTTCCTGTTTATCCTGTCTGCGGCCTCTTCCAACTTGTTGCTGCTTACAGAATCACTGAGCTTGTACCTCGGTGTCTAAAAATACTAACAAACAACCAGCTGGAAAAGAACACTTATCCTGAAGCCTTTAAGGCAGACTAACCCTGAGCAGACCATTCTCAGGCTTTGTGATGGAGTTCTGTTGTAAAAATATAAGCAGTGCATTTTTTTTAAAAATCATGATTTTCTGTTATACCTTCATCTCCTTCATTTCTGAGAAGATATTTCTCATGGAATTTTCCTTCCATTTGGCTCTCATAATAAGGATGAATATGTAGTAGGCTTTCCAACGTATACCTTTTTGGTGGATTGATTTTTTCTAGGTTGGTTATTTTTATGGTGAGGTTGTTGCTCTTTTTTAGTAATCCTGAAGAATTTCTTGACTAATGGATTGGAGGATGGTGTGAGGCAGGGAAAGTAGCCTGTCCTAATTGCCTTTAATTTCAGTCTTAACAGTGGGTGGGGCTTTTTGTGTTTCTCTCCTTTTTTTTCCTTGCTTTCATTGAAACCCAGCTTTTCTTTTCAGCAGCCATATGAGGGGCAAAGGTGTAATCTGATAATAGTCTTGTCCTTTATGAGGGGGCCCTCGCCAGTGAACGCCTGCATGAAGCTGCCTGAAATTGCTTATTAAGTCTCCTGTGGAGTGACTGAGCAATCTGATCTTTCTGTTGGCCAGTGTTGCTCATTCTTTTTCTGCCTTTGCAAAGAAAAGAGCTTCTGACTGAATGCATGTGCCCAGGAAATAGGAAATGGGGGATGGGACCCAGCACCTGTTTTGGAGGTCTTTATTTGTGTAGAATTCTCATCAAACTTGGATTTTCTTAGCAAAATTCTTAATTCTGCATCCTTCCTGGGTAGGAAGTACAAAGTTAAGTCTTTTCCATGCTATCTTGTCCATCATACCCAAAGGGTCTCAGGGAGCTGGATCTCAGTCTTATAAATGACAAATATTGTGCCATAACCAGTTGGTTCAGATTTGTGTGGCGATGAGCCAGTACTGTCAACAGATGGTGGTTAATGCTAACCTGTCCTATTAATAAAATAATCAATACCCCAACTTACAAATTCCTTTTAGCAGTTACATATCCTGAGGTAGAGAAAGAGACAGATGTGAATAGGAGTAAGATCCCAAATGCATCCATTAAATTCAAGAAATATTCATTAAAGCCTTCCATATATCAGATCCTGTGCTAGATACTGGGGGATGCAAAAACAAAATTTAAGAGTCCCTGCCCTCAAGGGGCTTACATGCTACTGAGAACAATAACACATGCAATGAAAGTTACAACCCATGTTCTTCAGGAAGTTCTTCCCAGTTCCTGTCCTTCCCCTTCCCCTCTCAAACTGCCTTCCATATATGTATGACGTGTATGTACATATGTACAAATATACATACATGTATATATCTAAATTTATCTATATATGTGCATGCCATGCATGTGTATGTGTGTATATACACATACACATATACACCCATGCATATCTATATCTAGATTTTTCTTTATACTATACATACCACACAGATATATTTACACATATTTACACATAAATATATGTGTGTGTTTCTCTCTGTACATATGTATGTCACACATATGCACATATACACATATAGTTTCTATACATATAGTTTTTGCTGTGTATGCTCATACCACACATGTACACACACACATGTGTGTGTGTGGTATGTATCTGGTTATTTATTTGTTATCTCCCTCATTAGACTGGGAGCTCACTGCGGACAGGGATGGTGTTTGTCTTCCTTGGTAAGCCCAGAACAGAGCCCAGCACATAATAAGCACTTAATCCATGCTCAGTAAGTGAAGATAATAATAGCTGGTGTTTGTATCTCCCTTTTTGCCAAGTACTTTACATCTCTTAGCTCATTTGATCTGCTGCTATGTATAAAGTTTATACATAGGTGCTGCTATGTATAAAGTTATACTAAGGCATTCCAAGAGGGAGCAGGCATTAACTACTAGCTGGGAGGGATCAGCTGAGGTATGGTGTATGAGGGGACTCTGAAGGAATCTAAGGATTCTGGATAGGAAAGTGGGAAAGGAAAGGATTACAGATGTGGAGGATCACCTGTATGAAGGCATTGAGGCTAGAGAGCAGTGTAGTGTCAGGAGACTACCACAGACCATTCTGACTCCAATGGAAAGTTTACAAAGAAGAGTAATACGAAGCATTGGCTTAGTCATGAAGGATTACCCAGGACCCAGACTAATGCTAAATGACTTAGCATTAGAGTCACTGACTTTGATTCCCTCTCTTTTGAATCAATTACTCAATTAACTTTTAAGTGCCTACTATGTGCCAGGCATTGTTCTAAGCATTGTGGATACAAAAGGACACAAAAAATAGTCCCTGCCCTCAAGAAACTTATGGTCTTTTTGCCTTTTCTTCCTTCTCCTATGTCTTTTCTTCTCCTTCTTTCTCAATTATAATGAAGATCAATTCCCCAAGTACTATTGGGCCTCCCTAGTGAAACTTGATGCTGATACTCACAAAAGAAGGTTCTGGCCCCAGCTTTTGGTGACCCCCCAGCTCAGAATTGATCCTCTTGACTCTCAATGAACCTGGAAAAAAATCACAGCTGGGTTCTGAGTTATCCTCTTGGAGACATCTGTGTCAGGCCAGCCTGCCCACTCTTTAGCTTTGCCAGGGATTCAATAGCTGATATTCAGTCAACACCCAGACATGGCATAAAGAGACTCTGTGCAACTTGTGTTGACATCATTTGGGTGAAATATCAAACCCCACCATTTAAAAAGATGCCCAAGCAGGAGCACTCTAGATAATGTCCTGCTGCCTATATCCAGTTGCTTCCAGTAGATCTAATCCGATAAGGTGTTTGAAAGCACCTGTTCTCACCTGGAGGAGCCAGTTTGTTGTATGTGCACACATGAGCCCCCAGCACCGCCTCCACATGAATCCTTCCCTGATCCCCTTCATCTGCTAATGCCCTCCTTCCCCACATCCCTTGTATTGAACAACCATTTATTTATTCGTATTATATTGCATATCAGGGGTTCTTAACTGGAGGCCAAGAACATGGGCAAATTTAAGGGAATTCACAAACTTGGATGAGAAAAAAATTGCATCTTGATCTTCTTTCACCTCTTAACTGAAATTGAGCATTTCTTTAATTATGAACACAGACAATAAACCACGGTACTGTACCTGTGACTTTGTCACCAGTAGAAATCAAACATATTATCACATCATATCAGATGATCACTACAGAAATATATTTTATGATTACCACTACTTCATAATTATTGTTATTAATAGACTGGCTGCTAAATCACATGTGATTACAATTTCCCTATCTACAGCAAACATTGCCGTGTAACTGTCCAAATCCTATAGTATTCATGGGATTCATCAGACTGCCAAGGGGGTCCACAACGCAAAGAAAGGTTAAGGACCCCTGTTATTTGTGTGTGTGTGTGTGTGTGTGTGTGTGTGTGTGTGTTGTCTCTTCTATAAGACTATAAACTCCTTAGCAGTTGGCATCGTCTCATTCTCCATACTAGGATTCCTAGTGCCTAGCATAGTGCCTAGTACCTATTAGGTACTTTGGAGTTTGGGGTTTTTTTCAACTAAATTTTTTTCAATGAACAAAAATATTTTTCTCTCCTTCCCATTACACACACACACACACACACACACACACACACACACACACACACACATTGAAAAGAAAATCAAAACACTTTTAACAAACATGCATAGCCAAGCCAAACAAATTCTTATACTGGCCATATCCAAGAAGAACCCTGTTTCAGTCTGCACCTTGAGTCCATCCCCTCCCTCTCAGGAGGCGGGAAGCCTTCTTCGTCAGCAGCAGTTTGGAATGGCATTTAATCATTGCTTGATTAGAGTTTTAAGTCTTTCAAAGTTGTTTGTTTTCACAGTTTTCGTTTAATAAATATGCATTGGTTGGTTAATTGGTGAACTTGCTTGGGTAACATCTTTGAGAAGTCTTCAAGATCCTGTAAATCTAGAGCATTTGAGCATTAGATTCATTATCCCATATGGCCCAGTCCAAAGCCCATATGGGGATAAAGCATCTGACAACATGGATGGATTGGAGTCATTGCTTGGTATTCAGTGGGGCATCATTTTTGAACAAAAGTCAAAAGAAAAAGCAAATCTCTGTTTCCTTACCAAGCATTCACATTTCCGTTTTCCTGAGAACTTCTGCAACAAAACCAGAAGTATCAGCCTGGGCCCCTGCTTCCTGTTGCCTTTTCTGCTGACCCCAATTGTTGTTAAGAGTCTTGGAGTGTCCCACCTCCATTTGGACCTCAGAGTTCTCTCCAGCTGCCTCACATCTGTGCTTCTCTCTGAGAGCTGCATCTCTAAATCTGGCAACCTGGGAAGAGAGCGACACTCACCAGGCTGGCTTTCACCCCACCCCACTCCCCATCCCCCACCCCAGATTGCTAGATCAGATTGCTCCTTGGGCAGACCAGGAGACCTGACCTGCACTTGCAGCCCCGTGTCCCTCCTGGCAGTCCTCCATTGAAGAGAGGAGTCCCTGGGGTAACCAGAGTGCTGGACCAGATGGACAGCTTCCAAGGACTCAGCGCAGGGGTCCTGAAGATACACTTGGGCCAGCTGGGAAGTGGACTCAGGGCCATCGATGCCTGAGGTGGGATTTCACCCAGTGACCAAATTCTCCATCTCTTATCCCTGGAGCAGGACTGGCAAGAGAGGGCAAAGGGGATCCAGAGAATAAGAACAAGGAGAAGAGACATGGGACTTGGGCATCCTTTTTGTGCATATTTCCTAAACCACAAGGCTTTGGGGCTGTTATCTGTTGCTGCCTGATGCTTGGTATCAAAAACTATTCTGCTTGTCTCTGCATATTTCAGAAAATGATTCTGCATTTATAGCTGTAATTACGACGCTTCCTTTTTGGTAGCGATTTTGCTGCTCTCAGATACAGCTCCCATTGTGGAAACTTTCAAATGTAACATAATTGGTGGGGGGAGAGGTTAAAAATAAGTAGAGATGCCCATTTCATGTCTTTAAAGGGTTTTGAAAGCTAACAAATCTACTTGTCTTAGGGGAGAAAACGTGCTTGGATTGGGTATTACTTAAAGTGGGCTTTCATATGGTGGGGAGACAACTCCTTTTTCAGCTCTTTGCATGATGGTCTTTTTCTGTTTCTGCCTCCTTATTTACTATAGAAAGGAAATGTTGGAAGAAGTTTTTTTTCCCCTTTTTCATCTCTAGATACTTTCCTCCTTGTTCTTCTGTTGTCTTACGTCAAGACCTTAGGAATATTCATCTATATGTGAGTTTATCTGTCTGTATAATGAGAATAATATTTTTTTATCCTATGGAAAGTTGGAAGAACTCAGAATATACATTCTTACCTGCGTGAATGTGGGTAGATCACTTGACTTTCCTCAGGCTCAGTTTCGTTGTCTGCCTTTCTTTGTATCCCTAGTGCCTAGCACAGTTCCTGGCATATACTGGGCCCTTATTAAATGCTAGTTAATTGATTGACTAAAAAAAAAGTGGGGGTAATAGCACCTACTTCCCAGGATTGCTGTGAGGATCAAATAAGCTAACATATCAGAAAGGTTGTGCAAACCTGCTCTCAACATGCAAATATTAGCTATTATTCTGTAAAAATTGTATTTCTTACTTTCCAATGCAATAGCTATTCAGAAAATAGGAACTATATAATCATGTCCCCTTCAAAAATGATTCATTCTCATCTCAAGACAGAAGTGGCCAAAACATGGATTGCTATAGTAGCTAACATTATATTATGCTTTGAAGTTTGCAAAGCCTTTTATATAAATTATCTCATTTAATTCTTTCAACACTGTGAGATAAGGACCCAGTTCAGAGATGAGGAAACTGAGCCTGAGAATGGTTAAGTGACTTGCCTAGGGTCACATGGTTATTATTAAGTGTCAGAGGTAAGATTCAAACCCAGGTCTTCCCTGATTCCAGGGCTAGTGGTCTTTTCCAAGACCCCAGCTCCATCCGAAGTCCAAAGCTGTGAAAATACGACCAGCCATATGAAGGGATAGAGCGGTTCATGAAAAAGTCATCTGGGAACGTTTCTGTGTAAGACAAAGACCTGGTGTGTTACCTTGAAGAACCGTTACCACTGCTCAGTGGCTGACTCCAAGGTGACTCTAAATAAATTAGAAGGTAAATCTCCCGATTGCAGGTGATGACCTCACCGGTGCTCTGGCCCACTGTGTAATTGATCCAGGCAAGGAGATATGGGGCTGTTGTGTTTCTCTAAGGTGGCATTAAATTGCTAATATTGTTTGTCCCCAGGTCATCCATGATGCCCTTCTCAGGCCCTGTCCCAGATTGTCACTTGTCATATTATACTATAATCATGTTACCCAGGACTCTCCAAAAGGTGAACTCATAGTCAGGAAGACATGAGTTTGAATCCCTGGGCAAGTCACTGAAGTTCTCTTAGGCTGTATCCTCATGTCTAAAATGGGGGTTTTAAAAGCAGCTCTCTCACACGGTTGTTGTGAGAAATAAATGAAGAAATTCATACAAAGTATTTTGTCAGCTTTAAAGTGCCATATAAATGTAGCCATTATCATTGTTGTTATTACTGGCTATCGTGTGGCTGCGTACAAGACAAATAGTCATTATGGTAGGTGTTTAAGTCACGTGGGGAACGCTATCTTTAAAAAACAGATTGCTCCGCTCAGACATAGAAATGTACAAATTTCTGATAAAATTTTCTGTTGTTGACGAGAGCATGAATGACTATTTTAATGGCAAAAAAAGACCAGTCCCTTGAGCAGGAAGTGGCTTATTCACCAGACTGGGAGATAATTAGCATGTAATATAGTTTGAAATATTTTATTTACTTTGAAAAGCCCTGTGATTACACTGATATAGGGGAGTTCCAGTGAGGAAATTCCCTCTACCCATGAAGATCAGCACCTAACTCAGTCTTAGAGTCTTGGGGAGTTGTAGGAGATTAGGCGACTTGCTAAGTGTCACATATCCTGTGTGGCACAGAAGGAGGGCTTGAACCTGGTTCTCTTGGCTTAATAGCCAACTCTCCATCCACTACACCCCACTGGCTTGTGTTTTATATATCAGAATGCTTTTTTTTTTAATGCGTTCCCTAAGGGATCCCTACCCATGCAATTCAGTCCCTCTGGACCTCCACACCTCCAGCAGGTTGCTGCCTTTCATGTACAACAGTGTCACAACTACCAGAGTGTGGGCTTTCGTGTTGGCAGTAATCATCCCAGAATAATAGGTATAGAACTAGAGGGGGCCATAAAGGTTATCTCCTCATTCTACAGATGAAGAAACTGAGGCACAGGGAACATAAGTGGTTTGCTGAGGGTTACACAGCTGGTAAGCACTGATGATGGAGTCAAGCTGATTTAACCCTGCTCTTACCTGCTCCTTCTTGTAATTCAATTCAAGACATTCAATAAACATTTATTAAGGGCTTACTGTGTGCTGGGTACTGCTGTAAGTGCTGGGGATACAAAAGAGGTGAAAAGCTGGTCTCTGCCCTCAAGGAGCTTGCAATTTAATGGTTGCAATGACTTGTGACCAAAATCATGGGTGGATAAGTGCCCTGACAAGTCTTTAGCCACATAGAGAGAACAGCCAATGGGCACCAGAGGGGTTGAGCCGTGGCCTCGGGCCTTGGGCCTGCTGGATCCCACATCTACCGGCTTTGCTAGTTTTCTACCCAAAAGAGCAGCACTCCGTCACATCAGGCTCTAGCTTTCGCCATAATGGTAAATGAGGATAGTCTGTGTTTCTATATGCTGGGGGCTTTTACAATGCTCCTGGGCCTTGCCATGTGGGAGGCAGCATGACAGAGGGTAGATAATACTAAGTAGCCAGCATTAACGTGACACTTTACACACTATTTCATTTGATCCTCGCAAGAACCCTGTGAAGTAGGTGGCATTATTATCTCCATCTTACCAGTGAGGAAACTGAGTCTGAGGACAGTTGGATGACTAGCCCAGCTCGTAAGAGTCTGAGGCTGGATTCCGACTCGTCCCTCTGACTCCACACACTCTGTCTGATGAGTCAGATAGAGAGCTGACCTTTGAGGCAGGAGGACCTGCGTTCAAGTCCCGTCCCTCACAAATACCAGTGGTTACCCTGGGCAAGTCACTGCCCAGGCAATTCTTTAAGAAGATAAATTATAGATGAGTTGCTGCTATGCATTCATGGAGGGAGCCTTCTTCCAGGAAAGTTCCCCACACTGATGACATTATAGGTCCGTGACCCAAAAAATAGTATTCATTGTGATGTAGACGTTGCCCATTGCACTCCCAGTGACCCTTCTATGTCTACCTTTCTCCACAGATGACGGAAGGCCGACATTGTCAAGTACACCTCCTTGATGACAGGAAGCTGGAACTGCTGGTGCAGGTGAGGGGCTCCTCTGTTTCTGCTCATTAAAACTCAAGCCTGTGGGTTGGTTCAAATGGGCTCCTGGGTAGGCAAGTTCTAATCAGCCTTTGCTCTGGTGCCTTAATGACTTTCTACCCCTGATTGTGGGTTATCCCCCCCTAAAGAGCATGGGGGCTTTCAGGATTTCAGAGCTAGGTGGGCCCTTTCCCTATAAACCCTCCCCTCTTCCTGACTTTCCTGTTATTGTGGAGATCATCACCATTCTCCCAGATGCCCAAGATTCCGATCTCGGGATCATCTTCAACTCCTCACTCATCCTCATCCCACATAATCTCCTCTGCTGGCAACTCTTGTGATTTCTGTTTTCACATGTCTCCTTCTTTCTGTTTACACAGACTGACCACCCTAGTGCAGACCCTCATCACTTTGTACCTGGACTATCAGAATAGCCTCCTAAGGTCTCAGTGGCCAAAATGATTTCTAACCATGTCGCACACAGCACTCCATCCCACCTCCCACCCTCACTCAGCAAACTTCAGTGGCTCCCTATTTATGTTTGCTTCTCTGTATTTCCCCACTGCTCATCACAGTGCTTATTGCATTTGTTGTTGTTACTCAGTCCTCGTTCCACGGTGTCTGATTCTCTGTGACTCCATGGACTCTAGCATTCCAATACCCTCCATGGAGTTTTCTTGGCAAAGATTCTTCAGTGGCTTCCCATTTCCTTCTCCAGGGGATTAAGGCAAGCAGAGGTTAAGTGACTTACCCAAGGTCACACCACTAGTAAGTCTCTATGTCCTTTTATACAGTAAGTACTTAATAAATGGTCATTTACTGACTTGAAAAAATCCCCTTTTTACTTGGTTGTGCCTCAGTTTCCTCACCTGCAAAATGAGTGAGTTGCTCTAGAGGATCTCTGAGTTCCATTCTACATCTAGATTCTTTGATGCCCAGCAAGTTGTCATCCAGTCTTTTGCTTGAAAATCTCTGATGAGGACTGAGTGCACTGCTTCCTGGAGGCTCATTCCACCTTGCCTTGAGACACCTCTGACGGTGGTTACGGTTTTTCCCTTACATTCATCCAAACCTGTCTCTTGAAATTTCCATCTTCTGTTCCTGTTCTGCATTCTGGGGCCAAGCAGAGTAAGTCAGATCCCACTTTTGTCATGATAACATGCCAGCCCTCAGTGTCTTCTCTATCTACCACGTGCCCCAAGAGTCTTCTCCTCTCAACACTAAGCACCCTCAGTTCCTTCAACCCATCCTGGCTCAGGTTTTGTACTTTAAGCCAGACCTGAAGCCTTTTTAGCTTGTGTTTCTTCTGTCTGTGTCGGTGTGCCAGGACGCTTGGGCTTCAGTGCTGTAGAGGAATGCATGTGTCCCTCATCCATTGCCTGTTTTCACTGAAACAAACACAGTGTCAGGCTAAAGTTCTGCACCTTCCATTTTTTCCCCCTCTGACTTTCAGTCTTATGCTTCCATTTCCAAGGCTTTCCAGACCCTTAGCTCTTAAGACCCAAATCCGGGCCCCCTCTCACCTTTCTTTTTTTGGAGGGGGAGGGGGATTCTCAAGAAAGGAAAACAAACACCAGAAAAAGAATTGCTCATTTTTTAAAAAATTCTTCTGAGTCATAAAACATTTCAGAGCAAATGAAGAGCTGGGAATTGAGTTCAGCAAACAGAGTGTAAGCTCCCTTAGGGCAGAGACTGTTGTGTTTTGGTCTTTCTTCCATAGCACAATGCCTTGAACTTCGTTAAGTACTTAATAGGTACTTGAGAAGGGAATGAATTAATGGATAAATGAAATGTTGCTAAGAATCTCTATATACAAAGACTCACGCCAGGTGCTAGGGGAGCTACAAAGTTTAAATAATACATAGTTCCTACCCTCAAGGGTTTTATAGCCTAGTAGAAGAAATAAAACCAGTCTTTTATTAAGTATAATACAAATTATAATAAGGTAAATTCATTAGAAGGGACTAAACAATCCCCTGGAGAAGGATCAGGGGATCATAGATTTACAGCTGGAATAGGCATTAGATGTCGTCCAACAGCCCTTTCATCCTACAGATGAGGAAACTGAGGCCTACAGAGGCCCAAATAACTTGTCCAAGTTACATGAGTAACTACAGAAGAGCCAGGCTGAATGTGTCCTTTCATTGTCTGAGGAACTCCCAGTAAGGAAGCAGACATCCTTGATGGGTGCGGGTTAGCTATCCCTCTGCAATTTATAGTCCTAGAGAGTCGCCTGGGGCACTGAGGGGTTAAGGGGACCTATCCAGGGTCACACAGCCAGTATGAGTCAGAGGGGCCTTAAAGCCGGGTCTTCTTGATGGCTAGGCTGACTCTACCCACTAAACTGCGCTGCCAGGTACAACTTATCTTCTGCTTCATCACATATTTGGTTCCTTCCTCCTAAGAGACTATAAACTCCTTGACAGCAGAGAGGCTACTGCAGTAGTCCAGGCAAGAGGCAATAAAGACCTTAACTGGGCTGGAGATAGAGCAGTTGAATATTGAGGAGCTGGCAGTTGTAGAAGGGGAAGGAATGGTCCGAGATGTCTCAGAAATTTGGAGCTTAGGTGAACAAGAACATGTGTTCTTGGCATGGCACATACACACACACACACACTCACACACATACACACACTCACTCATACACTCACACACTCTCACTCACACTCACTCATACACACATATGCATTCTCACACACGCACACTCATACACACACACATACACACTCACTCATATACTCACACACTCATACATACACTCACACACACTCACATACATACACTCACACACACACTCTCACTCATACTCACTCATACATACATACACACTCACACACACACACTCTCACACACACATTCACACACTCTCACACTCACTCATTCACTTACTCATACACTCACTCACACACACCCCTTGGAGTTTGCAGTGAGTCTGTGTAGCTCACACTCCAACTATTTTTTTTTTGCATCTGGTCATTCCTCTAATTGCATGCAGTCATCCACCGTGATGTGGAAATAGACATAAAACAGTTATTTTTAAAAAATCAAGATCTCCACGACTCCTCTTGGAAAGTTGTAAGAACAAAGTTGGGCATCCAGAGAAATTACAAGTTCCTACCCCACAGGCCTACCCCCTCTCCCCATCTCATCTCTCTACACCCACAGTGGCACCTAGATCAAAGAGGGCAGGTAGGAGACAGCCAAGGGCCAGTGCGAGGTGCTGCCCCAGAGCTGGCGTGGGCCATCCGTGGGAATAGGGAAATCAGGAGGGGCATGTGTGGAGAGGGCAGCTGGTGAACTTCTGTGGTGTAGGTGTGTTGAGTTTTATGTGATGACATGATATCCAATTGGAGATACCCAGCAGGTAGATGGAATGTGGCCCTGAATTGACAAGACCTCATAGAATCCCCCCCCTTAACATGGAACCTCATAGCCCCCTTCCTATTGTATGAAGCTTCAGGCTTCCCAGAATGTACCATCAAGAGTGAAAAGTTTGAGAGACCTCTAAGTATTCCTTCAGGATTATTGATCCGTTAGTACTGAGTGTTTAAAGAAAAATTAAACTAAAAAACAAAAACAAAAAAATTTTGGGGCAGCTGGGTGGTGTAGTGAATAGAACATTGGCCCTGAAGTCAGGAGGACTTGAGTTCAAATCCAGCCTCAGACACTTAACACTTGCTAGCCGTGTGACCTGGGCAAGTCACTTAACCCCAATTGCCCTGCCTTCCCCCCTCCAAAAAAAAGCAAAACAAACAAACAAACAAAAAAAAACCAACAAGAAAAATTAAAGAACATAGACAGTGAGACATATTGTAATAGAAAAAATCCTGATCTGAAAACCTGGTCTAACATTAGCCACATGATCTTGAGTAAATTATCTAAACTTTCTGAGTGTTTCTTCTTTGGGAAAAAGAGAACTATTAATGTCTAAATACCTACCTCACAGGGTTTATAGAATCATGGAATCTCAGAGTTCTAAGTGACCCCAGAAACCATCTGCTCAAGGGCTTCTTAACATTTTGGAGATCCTGGGCCCCTTAGAAGCCTATGGACCCTTTTTCAGAATAATATTTTTTAAATGTATTAAAATACTAGAGGATTACAGAGGAAACCAATTATACAGCAATGAAAGGTATAATTTTTGCCCAGGTTTGTAGCTCCCACTGAAATCTAACCAAGGGCCCATCCTATGGGGGCCCCAGGATCAAGATCACCTGATCTAGTCCAACCTCTACCTGAAAAGGAATCACTTTTAAGAAATACCCAATAAGTGGTCATCCAGACTTGACATAAGTGAAGGGGAATGCTTTCCCTTCCAAGGCAACCCATCCTGCTTTTGATCAGCACTAACTGTTAGGAATTACCTCATGTTAAGCCAAAACCTGCTCTCTGCACCCACTATTACTGGTTCCACTCTCTGGAATCTAACAAAACAAGCCCAACCCATCTTCCACTTGAAAGCCCTTCAGATATTTTAAGATAGCTGCTGTCCTTCCACCCTGAAAGGCCTTTTCTCCAAGCCAGATAGCCCCCATTCCTTTACCAGTCCTCAAATGGCATGATCTCAAGGCCTTTCATTGTTCTAGTCTCACTCTGTACATTTCCCAGTGTATGACTCTCCTTTCAGAAGCCTCAGAAGCATCCAGAACAGGGTACGATACTCCATGTGTAGTCCAGAGGACACTGGAATTATCAGCTCTCTAGTGCTGTGGACCACAGTGGAGAGAGTACTAGATATGGAGTCAGCAGGACCCGAGTTCAAATACAGCCTCAGACATTTACTAGTTGTGTGACCCTGGGCAAATTTTCCTCATCTGTAAAATGGGAATAATAATAGCACCTCCCTCCTGGGGTTGTTGTGAGGAAAAAGTGGAATGATATTTGTAAAGCACTTTGAAATTCCTATATAAATGCCAGCTATCGTCATCATCATCATCGTTCATGAAGTCTGGGCCCTGGTTTCCATATTCCAGTATCTAACCACTGGCCCCTCTATTTAAATATCCCTTCCTCCTTGATACCAATGATCAGCAATCCCAAAAGGGCGTTAAAGACACCATTGCCATCACCCCTCCCCACCCCGCCACTGCAGTACTCTGGGAGGCGTGATGCGTTGTTTAGTAGATCACCTGAAACAATTGTCATGAAAACACTTTTAAAACTATACAGTGCTATGCAAGTGTAAGGTTGTGTTGTTATTAATTAAGACATGAAAGCATAACCTTGTTGCTAAACACTAACTTACCGGATTGAATTTGAAGTGTACTGTCGCACAGTGTGGTAGAGTGGAGGATGACAACAGGGATTGGGGGTTTCACTGCTGTAGGGAACTCCCAGATGGGGAAACTTCTTCTACCAGTGCAGGTTGGCACCTTCTCTGAAAATTATAGTCTTATAGTCAGAGGCTCTTAACCTGGGGATCTGAGAACAGTTAGACAGTTGCCCAGAACAATGAAAGGTTGACTTGCCCAGGGTCACATAGGCAGTTGATGGCAGAGGCACAAAACCTATGTCTTTGTGGCTTCGAACTGGACTTTGAGGTCTCCTATATTATTCTCCCCTTTCCATGTGACATGGTGGGTTGGTTGTTGTCCTTCATTCTCAAAGAGGACCAAAATGACATCACTATGCTTGAGTCAAGTTCCAGTGTGTCTAACTGTGGCCAATGAGACTAATACAAGCTCAAAATGTTCTACCACAGATCAGGAACAAATAGTCCATGTGAACATTTGGGGTGAATTCTCTGCATTTGCGCATCTTGCTTTTCTTTTGAGCTATTTCAGTTCTGCTTTGCTCATGGAGCATAGCACCTTCTTTGATGTGGGCATGCCATGCTGAGCAGTCCTATGCCAGTGTCTCCCACATCGCACAATCATTTCCAAAGTTCTTAAGAGAGACCTTGAGAGTGTCCTTGTATCGCTTCTTCTGACCACCATGGACATGCTTGCCCTGTGTGAGTTCTCCATAAAATAGTCTTTTTGGCAAGCATACATTTTGCATTTGAACAGTGTGGACAGATCATTGATTCTCTCTAAACCCATTTCCCTATCTATGATCTCTCTCTCTCTCTCTCTCTCTCTCTCTCTCTTTCTCTCTCTCTCTCCATACACATACACACATATGTGTATATATACATATATACACACATATATGTATGTTTACATATATAAAATATTTTACTCCTTACCTCCCTAGGTTGTTGTAAAGAATATGCATTGTAAACTATAAAGTATTATATAAAAATGAGTGATTGCCCAAGACTCCATAAATTCACGCCAGTTTGCCCCTGGACCTTAGTCTCCATTTCTTGTGGAGAAAGATCCAAACAGATTTACCTAAAGGAACAAATGGATATGGGGATTAGTTATATGATAAAACAATAATAATACCAAAAAAGCTTATTTAAACTATTTGGGTTGGAGGAGTTGCAGGTGGAAAAAAACCTTCTTTCTAATAAAATCTTTACTTCGACAGCCCAAACTTTTGTCAAGAGAATTGCTGGACCTGGTTGCATCACACTTCAACCTCAAAGAAAAGGAATATTTTGGAATAACATTTATAGATGACACGTAAGTATATTTTGCTGGCTAATGTTTCTTTCACTTTTGCCTGATGAATGAACGTGCTGTCATTTGTGAGAAAAAGGCAAATATTTTCAACCTGAGACTGAGAACATAGAGGTCCATAGCAAAGGGAGTTTTCATTCTGACAGTAGCAAAGGGAGGGATTTGATTGATTGATATCTGATTCTAGGGTGCTGGTGTGCATTTTTTAGGAGTTTTTGTAAGGAATTTATAGCTCTCTCCTATTATCTATATACGTCTCTGTTTCAATGGAAAGACTGATTTATTTAGCATATACACCAGAGAGGTAAATGAAAGTTTTACATTTTATAAGTTTGTATTGTAACTAACATTGTCATATTCAAGAAGAGATAGCATGAATATTCAAAACTAAATGTTTTAAGATTTATCTCTTTTGAAAAAATAACATCACTTGTATCAATGCCCTATATCAATTCTCAAGTTCCAGCACAGAACTCTCTGTGTTCTAGTGATCCCCGACATAGTGAAATTGCTGAGTGTTTAGAGATGCTTTGGACGGCTTCTAACTTTTTGCTACAAAGCTTTTCCTTTTCAATGTTCTCTTAATTCTTAATTATACCAAGAAGTGAACCTCTTTTTAGTTTTGGAAGCTATCTTTTTAAAAATAAATTTGCAGGGGCAGCTAGGTGACACAGTGAATAGAGCACCAGCCCTGGAGTCAGGAGGACCTGACTTCAAATCCAGCTTCAGATACTTGATACACTTATTAGCCATGTGACCTTGGGCCAGTCACTTAACCCCAACTGCCCTGCCCTCTCCCCTCCAAAAAGCAAAAAAAAAAAAATTGTATCTTCATTTTTTGTTTGCTTTTACATTTTCCCCCCATGTCACCTTTCCTATCCTCTACCCAGAGGGCCATCCACCATCGTAAGGAAGAAAAGAAAAAAAATTTACAAAACCAACCGACACAGTGAAAAGTCTGTTGTTCTTCACACTGTTCTGTACCTGTGGCCCATCCTCCCCCCCCTCCCCAAATGATGGGAGAATGAAGCAGAAAATGTCTTCTTCAGTCACTTCTTTGGGGCCAAGTTTGGGCTTTTGTCATTTCCCAACATTTCATTTTGTTTGTTTCATTCTTGTTCTTTCTGTTGATAGGACTCTGTCTTGAATTGCTTGTAGTTTCTGTTTACCAACACCCTTTGGTTAGAGACAATCTTATTTTCATAAGAAGAGCCACCCTAAGCTCAGGGATAGAGGGTAGCAGAAGCAGTAGAGCTGATTTCCAGGAATATGATAGAACCCATGATAGACTATCCAGGCACATGTTGAATTTTCAAAACATAAAATGCCAAATCTCAGATTCTGGAGGGTATCCTGGGCAGTCCCCGTCCCCCAATAAAAGGACTGTATTGAAGATTTCCCATTACTCCCTTATTCCCATATTCAGTTGACTAATCCATTTTTGTTTAAAGTTTTAGAGACTGCTATATCCTCAGGAACATGCTTGATGAAGTAGCTAATGTAGAATCAATATAAAGCCTGAACCCAACCCTTTAGAACCTTAAAATCTGAAATGTCAAAAGGAAAATCTTAGGTCCCATGAAGTTCAGACAGAAAATTGCCACAAGGTCATTGCTACTCACTGTCTTTGGGCCCCACACCCCAGAGGAAAGGGGGGGGGTGCAAATAACAGCTTTAGGTGCCTACAGTCACAGAGCTGCTACTTTAACAGTGCCATCATCTCATAGAATCCCAGATTTTCAGAACAGAGAGGGCCATCAGCAACCATCTAGTTCAGCCCAGTCCCTGAAAAAGAATTCCTGTTACAACAAACCCAACAAGTTGTCACCCAACAACTGCTTTGGAACTTCCAATGACGGAGAGCCCGTTACTAACCAAAGCGACCAATTCTACATTGGGACATCTACATTGAGACATCTACAGTCAGAACCCATTACTAACCAAAGTGACCAATTCTACATTGGGACATCTACAATCAGAACCCATTACTAACCAAAGTGGCCAACTACATTGAGACATCTACAATCAGAACCCATTACTAACCAAAGTGGCCAATTCTACATTGAGACATCTACGGTGGTTAAGAAGTTTTTCCTGACATCGAGCCTCAATTTGCTACCTTGGAACCTCTGCCCATTTATTACTATAGTGCTGTAGTCTGAAATAGATCCAATTTAATCCCTCTTCCACATGATGCTTTCAGATACTTAGCTCTCGATATCATGTCCCTGTGAATCTCTTTCACTCTAGGCTAACCATTCCCACCCATTTCCTTTGACTGATCTTCAAATGATTCAGGTTCCCAACCCTTCACCATCCTGATTGTCCTCCTCTGGACACTCTCTAGTTTATCAACATGTAACACCCCAAATTAAACATAAAATAAATATGATCAGGCCAGGACAGACTGCAGGGAGACCATCAACTCCTTATTCCTTGAAGTTAAACCTCTCTTAATTCAGATCAGTATTACAATAGCATTTTTAGATGTCACATCACACCCATTTTGAGCTTGCAGCCCACTATAACTTCTAGCTCTTTTCCAGACAAATGGTTGCCTAACCATCCTCCTTCATCTGATACTTGGGAAGTTCATTTTTTAAACCCAATTGTAAGGCTTTGCATTTATCCCTATTAACTTTCTTCTTATTAGATTCAACCGAGAGTTGAAGCCTGGCAGGAACTGTCTGGTTCCTGATATCACATAATGTGTGCTAGCCATCATTTCTAGCTTTGGATCAATTGTTAAAATGTGATAAACATGCCTTCTATTCAAATAATTGATGAAAATGTTAAAAAAAAAAAAAAAAAAAGCACAGGACTAAGCACTCTTGGGACATTTGAATGGAATCTCCTGCCAAGCTGACATTAAACCATGACTAACTACTCTGTGTCCAGACATTCAACTGGATCCAAATCCTTCTAACAATATTTGTGTATAGGCCATGTCTCTCTATCTTTGCCACAAGATAACATTATCTTGATGTAGTATTCCATGCACAAGTATAAATCAAAACCCCTCCATGCCCTCTCATCCTTTGGGATTATTTCCAGTCTATTTCCCAAAGTTAAATTTTTTATAGATGATCCACCCAACATCTTTTTTAGTATCTCATGAGTACCTACAAAGCATCCAGGCCATCCATTGGTTGTCTCTTCTTATGTATCTTACATCAGCAACTTGCTCCTTTTTCCAATGCTCTATGTCCTCAGTTATACCTTTTATTCCCCTATTCAGGTACAAATTATCTTTGGAAACATACTCTGTCCACCATGTGTCTTGTCATTTCCATTCTTCTGGGATCATGGTCATAGGATCATAGACTTAAATGCGGAAATGACCTGGGAGGCCATCCCCCTCCTTTGACACATGAGGAACCTGGAGAACTGAGAGATGTTGAGTGACTTGCCCAAGGTCACAGAGCTAGTATATGTCTGAGACAGGATTTGAATTCAGGTCTTCCTGACTCAATGTCCAACACTCAACCTATTAAGCAACCTAGCAGATTCCATGATCCATACTCATATAAAGTGATCTACTATCTGTAACCATATAACATTACCAGGAGAATTTTGGCATTTAGAGATGGGTTTTCATAATGGCAAGTAATTTGGAATCTCTGAAAGTGACCCAGGATTTTCCAAAAGCAATCTGACCCACTTTTCTCCTTCCCAAACGGTGGAGACAACAACTACATATATAAAGACATACAGCATAAGTATAAGTGAATAAATAAATAAATGGCAAATAAATACAAACTAGTTGCCTCCAACTCAAATTTCTTTGTCATATATTTAAGTCATTTTCCCATTTGTGCCCTGTCCTCACATGGTAGGTACCTGGGACCATAACACGATCACTTCCAAATGTGTTTACTTCCATTATGGGCACAGATGAAAATAGATGGCTATGAAAAGACAGGCAGATGTGTTCTATTTTGAGACTGCTGGGTTTTTTTCCTTCCTCCCAGTTTCACATAGGAATGCTATAAGGATAACCTAACTCATAAAGGCAACAGGACGGAAAAGGAAGAGTCTCGGCCTCGGACCCAGAAGATGTACATCTTCTGGGTTCAAGTCCTGAGTCTGACAGTTACTAGCTCTCTGTATGATATATTTGATTTCTCTCTCAGAATCCCAGAATCCCAGAATTGAAAAGAACCTCGGTGGCCATCTAGTCCAACTAAACTTCCCTAAAGAATCCCCTCCAAGATATGCCTGACAAGTGGTCCTTCAGCTTCTGTTTAAAGATTTCCAGTGAGGGAAAATCCATGGCCTCCTGAGGCAAACCATTCCACTTTGGAATAGCCTACATAGGTAGATCTCAAGCCTCAAATTTTCCTCTTGGAAGCAACTCTTGGCTTTTGCCTTTGGAATCAAATCGCTCATGATTCATGACAGTCTTTCAGGTACCATCTCCCTACATACCCTTCTCTTCTTATGGCTAAGCATTCTCAGTTCCTTCACCAGGTTCTTGTGACCCTGAAATACTTTATGAATGTGGGCTGATTTTTTTTTTTAGTGAGTGGGATCCTATGCCCTCCTTTGGCTCCTGGAATCAAACCTTGGTTGCTGACTTTCTGAGCTGGCTTTGATCATTCAGCTCACCATCATCTTCTCTTCTCCCTGGGTTTCCCTTTTGTTGACTTGTCCAGTGAAGAGACAGTGTGGTAGCATAGAGAGAGAAAACTGGACTTGGAGTAGCAAGGCCTGAGTTCAAGTCTACCTCTGATACATGTTGGCTTGTGACCCTAGGAAAGTGACTTTTTAGTGTGCTGGGCAGCAATCTGAGACTAGGCATTACAGATGGATTATCCATGTGTTTAAGTAGGAGTTTTCCTAAATTTGATGAAATCACACATCTAGTCTGAAAGAATGAGAAGAAAGCAAGCTTGTTTACCACTGATCCTGATTTTGAATTCTTGAATCCGCAACTATGACGATATCTTGGTATGGAAGCCCTCCCCTTCGTGTTTCCAGTAGTACTGTGTGTGAACCTTACTCTACACTGGCCTTGGCCTTAGGGACATTTCTTCCTCTTATCTGCTAACCCATCTCTAACTGTGAGTAAATTTTAAAAAAAAATCAGTCCTGCCATGCCTTTTCCTCTCCACCAGGGGCCACTATGATGACCTGCTCGCCTCCTGGTTGAACTCCTCGTATACCAAAGACCTTTGCTCCTGATTAATCTGGTTTAGGCCAACAAGGTAGAAAAATGGGAGAAGGGGAGGATAGATATTAGGGCATCTGGGTGGAGCAGTGGTTAGAGTGCCAGGCCTGAAGTCAGGAAGACTTGAGTTCAAATCCAGCCTCAGACACTTACTAGCCATGTGGCTATAGGCAAGTCACTTAACCCTGTTTGCTAGGTGGCACAGTGGATAAAATGCTGGGCCTGGAATTGGGAAGACTTATCCTTCTGAGTTCAAATCTGGACTCAGACAATTATTACTGTGTGACCCTGGGAAAGTCACATAACTTTGCCTCAGTTCCTCATCTGTAAAATGAGCTGGAGAAGGAAATGACAAACCATTCCAGTATTTCTGCCAAGAAAACCCCAAGTAAGGTCAAAAAAAAAAAAGTCGGACACAAGTGAAACAACTGAACAACTAGGAAAGCTATTTGAAGGGCCTTGAAAGCCACCCAGAGGATGTGGGAAATAGCCATGAAATGATAGGGACCAATTCAGAGCAGCATATCCTGAAGTGGTATCTTGAGTGGCCTGGATCCGGAGGTCAGAGGGAGGGTGATCAAGGAGGGCTGAAGTGGCCGGGGATGGCATCAGGGAGGAGATAGATTTTGGACAGGGACTGGAAGGATGAGCAAGATTTGTATTGACCAACGACAAAGAAACTGGATTCAGGGCAAGAGGAATAGACCATATGAGCTGGAGACGCAGAGACAAAATGAGCATAGAAGGTTTGTGGGACAATGAGGAGGACAGGGTTAAGTGAGAGACTTGGACTCAGTGACCTTGAAAATCCCTCGCAGCTCTCTCTAATTGCTGTGGTCTGTGATCTGGAAATAAGTTTAGTTCAGTGGGTTGTGGGGGGAGCAGGGGGAAGTTGATGGGGAGAAGATATTTGGAGAGCTCTGAGAGCAGAGCAAAAGAGTTATAGTAGGAAACTGAGAGCCAGGGGACATTTTTGAGCAAAGGAGTAAAAAGTGTCTTCAAGTGAGATTTGTTTATAAGGGATGTGGAAGAAGAATTGGAGGATGGGAAGACTGGAGACTGAGAGGCTGTTTAATGAAGTGCCAGGTGAACAGCCAGGTTCCCTTAGATACTATATACATATACATTACACCATTGACTTTAAGACCTCTTCAAAAAGAAAAATATAAATGGATTCCTTAAATAAAATGGACACTTTTCTTTCCTTCTTGTGCATCATGGAATTTATTCGTAAAACTGTTTTACCAGGGAAAATTCCATATACACAGTATAGCCTCCCACAGCACCCTCCTTAACATAACAAAACTTGAATTTGGCTATAATGGCTGAAATCCACAGCCATTTCAGGAAGGTTTTCAGCCAAAAGTCTTTGAGAAGCAGAGTATTTCTTTCCACACAAATTACAATAATAATAATTCTTTTCCACATGACCAGGTAAAGGTAAAGGCCTCCCCAAAACTGTCACCTGGTTGGGAGGGTAGCCTCGCTCCCTTACTGGTGTTTATTTCCAGAAGAAGTTGGTTTTTCTGATTGGCAGTTCCCACCTTTCTGGAGACCATGCCTGGAAAATTGCTTCTTTCAAGGGTGTCTCCTTGGAATGTTTTGATCAGCAGCCTAGTACTTTCCCTTTGCCTTGTAAATATTTTTAGTAAGTATTTTCTCTTGGCATTTTTTCCCCATAAAACAACTGAGCCTAATCCCTCCCAGACTACTACCGTTCCAGTACAGATGACACATCAGACACTTACAGTTGTTGGAGGTTATTTTTAGACCAGAAAAACTAAACTTATAATACAATGGGTATCTAGTTAATGAAAATGGTTTGCTCTTGGGCACCCAGAGCAAGACTAGACGTGCAGGAAGGTGCTATGATTTCAGGAGCATGAGAGAAGACCCCTTATGAGAACTCCCTCCACCAATGTAGATCTGTAAGTCACAAACCACTAATCACTTAAGCAGCTAGACGGTATAGTGGATAGAGGGCAGGACCTGGAGTCAGGAAGACCTCAGTTCATTGACTAGCTGTGTGACCTTGGGTAAGTCACTTAACCTCTGTCTGCCTCAGTTTTCTCATCTGTAAAATGAGTCTGATAATAAGATCTATACCTTTCCAGGGTTGTTGTGAGGATCAAATGAGATAATATCTGCAAAGCTCATCACAAATTTTAAAGTACTATGTAAATGCTAACCTTTATTATTATTATTACATAAGATCTTAGGGTCAGTCAGTCAATCAATAAGCATTTATTAAGTGCCTACTGTGTATGAAGCACTGGGTCTGATCCTGCTGAACAACAAGAACAAGATCTTGCAAGAACAAAAAAGGAAATATTGACTGCCCTCGAGTAGCTAATGTTCTCTGGGGGCAGACACCATGTATGTGGGTATAAACATAGACCAAGTCAGTGCAAGCTGATTGGGGAGGGGCCAGTACCAACAGCTAGAGGGGATCAAGAAAGACCTCTTGTGGGAGGTGGCATTTGATCTGAGTTTTCAAGAAAACTAGGGAATTTTAGAAGCAGAGGTGAGGAGGGAATGTAGTCTGTTCCAAGCTTGGGAGACAAGGCACAGACTGGGAAACAGAATGTCCTTTCTGAAGAGAAGCAAGACCAAAACGAGTGGACTAGAGAGTATATGAAGAGGAAAGATAAATAATGAGGCTGGAAAAATAGCTTGTTTCTAAAGAGTTTGTAAGTGCCAAGCAGAAGAATTTTTATTTGATCCTAGAGTTAATAGGGAGTCGTGGGAGTTAATGAATAGAGGAGTGATCTGGTCAGCTCTGTCACTGATTTTGACAGCACAGTAGAAGGAGATGTGAGGGAGATGGAAGACCAGTCAGAAGGCCATTGGGGTGCTGAGGGTCTGAATGAGCGGAGGAGGAGGATGCATACTAGAGACTTTGTGGGCGTCAGTGTGACAGGGTTTGGTCGTTGGCCAGATTTGGGGTGTGAATGAAAAGTGATCACTGTGGAAGATGGATGGGAGAAGGGGAATGCTCGAAGCAGAGAGACCCAATCAGGAGGCAGCTGTTAAAAGAAAAAGTCCAGTGTCTAGCTTAACCTCTAACACTTTACAGATGGAGAAATTGAGGCTCTGGGAGAGTTAGGCAGTTTAACTAGGGGTATTTAGTATGCCCTGAGCCTCCAAGGCTGGGCGCGGGACATAAGAAATCACAATTACAGAAACAAAAGCAATTATGTGGTCGTCCTGATTGATGAAATCAATAAAAAGCAATCAGCACCCGGAGACTCTGGGAGTTTAATATTTTTTTCTTCTGCTTCTTCCAAGGTGAAATCTGCCTCCCTCCCCACTTCTTCCCTGCGTGGAGTGTCAGCTTGGCTCCTCTAGGGGGCAGCCAAAGCGCTCCTTAGTGAGAGGCCTTTGCCTGCCTTAGTGCCTGGCTTTACCTTAGCTCTCTCTCAAGCTTTGTGGTCACTTTGTTCTGGGTTCAGAAAGCCCTATAAACGGAATAAAAGCCGACCCCTAACTATGTGAAACAGTCTTGGTCAGCCATCAATCCCATAGACCAGAGAAACTGAGAAACAGATGAGACCACGGGCCGAACCACTGATCACCCCCATCTCCCACAAATGCAGGGTCTGTTAGGTTTCTAGCTCCTCGTCATCGTTCCGTCTCCATATTTCAGTGGCCCTCTCTGACCCCTTGCTGCTCTGACAGGTCTCACATTGTTCCTATTAAAGAAGGCTGTGTCTCTGGGAATGAGCCAGGGAGAGCTCCTCAGTGTTCTTGGCAGTTCAGACCAAATCCTTGAAACTTTTTGAACCCTAAGTAATTGAATTACGAACAAGTTTGCGTGTTTTCCCTCTAGTCAGTTGGACACGAAATAGGACGAGCGATGGGCAATTTTCATGAGATTCAGTGTTAATACTTTTAAAATAATACACTTTATGGCTGTCTTATCATGTTGACAAATTTGGCCCAGAAGAAGAGGTGAGGAAATCTTTTTCCCTCTTTTTTTTGCAGAGGTGAAGAAACGTCAGTGTGGAATGTTACACACACTGCAAGACAAGTATTAACTGGCTTTCTTTATTTTTTCCTTTGTTACAAGGGAAAACTCACCAGTGCAAATTATGTTGGGAAATTAATGGGACAAAATTCAAAATTTTTAATATACTCTGCAAACAATAAACGAAGTGATGACTTGTATTAGATATACCTTTTTGGTCAGTGGTGTGGTTATGAAGACATGCTCCACCCTTGAGAATATGGTTGTGAAAGTTTACCCTTCTCCTTCCCGTATTTTTTGGTCAGAATGCCCTTCAACCCTGTGGAGATCGTTTTAAGAAAGGTTTTAGAGAGATGAGAAGCAGGCATATGGGCTTATAGTTATTGGTGGCCTGTCATTCTCCGTTTTGGAGTTAATGCCATCTGTGACTTTGGGCAGTAATTTGGTGTCTTCCCCTCCTTGAGATGTTTTAAAATTTCGCCCCTCAATCACCGATGTGTGCAGCTCCTGGCAAAGATTTCTTTTTGTGTGTTTAGTTTGGTCCAACTGCCCTTATCTTCTTTATTGCCATTTCCTCTTCCGCATACAGTGCACTGGGACTGAAGTGTTGAGGTCAGCTAGGATAATAATTTGTCACTAAGATGCTGCTCACAAATCGGTTTTTTACACTATCGTCCCTCCATTTTCATTGATAAATGTTCTTGGAATGATCTGTCTCTTCGTTGTCTGGGAGGCTTTTCTGCTTACATAATAACCTCCGTGACATTTGCAATTGACTTTTTCTTATAAACCAGTGTTGCTCTTGGCTGCCATTATCACTCCACTTGGCAAGAAGATCAGTTGTTTTTTGGCTGAAGTAGCTTCTGGCCATTTTGGCCTCCTTATTGGGGTGATTTATTCGTATCACTAACACTCCTTCAGGAAATAGTCTTAGTCGATGTCAATGTCCTTTCCTTTACCTGTTTTCCATGTTTAAGGGTCAGCAATCCATTTGAAGAAGTTGGTTTGGAGATATTGTAATTGCACAAATTATCTTCTTCTTAGAGGATTGAACTAAGTGATCTCCAGCTCCAAAATTTTAAGAGACAGCACCGTATACCGAGTGAGAAGTGGTCAGAGAGCTTGGGTTTGAAATTTAGTTTTGCTACTTCATGATATGTTGCCAAGTCACTTGATATTCTGTGCGTGTATTTCCTCACCCGAGAAATGAAGGTTTGAACTAAATTATCTCTAAGATCTATTCTGTATCCTAAAATTCTAGTCAACAGAGAACTACGTTTTTTTTTAAAAAATACCAAATATATCCAAGTTCCTAAATAAATAGCTGCTTCATTATTTATTTCACAAACATACCCATAGAAATGTGCCTCTGGTAATAATGGGCTCTATTAAAAAATAGCTCCCTTCCTGAATGTCCAGAATGTCTCATTTCTTCATCTTAAGGGATGTAATTGTCACTTCCTATTAAATACAAAAGGGGTAGGTAAGTGGTACCATAGATAGTGCACAGAGCTTGCTGTCAGGAAGACCCAAGCTCAAATCTAGCCTTAGACATTTACTAGCTGTGTGGCCCTGGGCAAGTCATTTAACCTTGTTTGCCCCAGTTTCCTCATCTGTAAAATGGGCTGGAGAAGGAAATGGCAAACCACTCTAGTATCTCTGCCAAGAAAACTCCAAAAGGGGTCACGAAGAATTGGACATGACTGAACGGACTGAAAATAACAACTAAACACAAAAATGATGCTTGATCAAACTTAATTTTTTAATTTTGCTGATGAAATTAGCAATTTTTACAACTAAAATGACATGATCGTTTGACCCAAGTAGCAAAACTACAAAGAGGGGGAAAATTGATATTCATTTTACCAGGCTTTCTTTTGTAAAATCAGTCCTCTGATCTGTGCTCATCCTGTTTTCTCCCCACAGTGGTCAGAGCATCTGGCTGCAGCTAGATCACCGAGTTCTTGACCATGACTTACCCAAGAAACCAGGTCCAGCCACTTTGCACTTCGCCGTGAGGTGAGTAACTGCCTTACCCTTGATGGCTCGTCTCTAACCTAAAAGGATTCTTAGTGTAGGTCATTACAGGTAGGATAAACAGCAGTATTGTCTCAAGAAGCTTTGATGTTTCATAATATCTTGGCTTGGGAGACAAAGTTAAGCCAAGTATCACATAGAATTGTTTTTGTTCATCTTTTGATGAAGGTTCAAAGTCTGATTTTATGCCCGTGAGTATTCTATCTGACTCAGCAAGCAAGCCCCTTTCCAGTAGGTCCCATCTTCCTGAATCACTGTGGCCCTGAGCTTTTACCACACTGACGAACCTTCTGGTGATCAGTTAAACTTAGATAACTAGGCTGGCCTTCAGACACAAGCAGCTGGTTACTAGGCCTGCACCCAAAGCCTTGAAAGCTTGGTAGGACTTAGCGTGGTGTTCAAGACCAGGGATGCCTCTGTTTCATAAGGCAGCATGAGGACAGAAATCTAGTGGAGAAGATGCATCACCACGTCAGGGACCTGCGGTCTTGTTAGCACCAAGCTTCTAAATCATCTTTCTATAACTTCTGGTCTTAGAGAGGTCAGGGAATATGGGAATAAGCGTTTATTTAGGAACCGCCTTCTTACACAAGGTTTTTTGACATTTGTCTTTCAATTCCTAAAATCCCTGTAGATCGCTGCTATCCTCTATATCAGCCTGGAGCTAGCTGTATGCTTTACAGCAGTCACACAGTGTTGGCCTCTCTCTGATGTGACACAGAGGCTTGCTGTTGTTTTGACTCGGAGATTCATGCATTCAGAGCCCTTATCAAGTAACTATTCACTTATTCATCCCAACAGTCTAGTGAGATCATAGTTGTTGTTATTCTCCCCAGTGGCATATGAGGGATGATGAAACAGACACTAAAGAGTTAAATGAGATGACCCAGATCATAGAACATGAAAAAAAAAGATGCCTCTGAAAATAAATCTATGGGATGCTTTGTTTTTTTAACTTTTAAGGGTATTCCCCTTCCCAGTTGATTGTTGCCTTCCAAACAGCAGGCATTCATGCTGGATTGAGAAAACAGTTGTCAGTGATACTTCTCCCTCATCAAAAAATCTCAGAGCCGGCAGGGACCTCAACAGCCATACCCTAAAAAATAAATGGACTCCCTGCTTCAAATGAATCCCCTCTAGATGGCTCAGTTGACAGAGTGTCAGACCGAGAATCAGGAAGATGGGAGTTCACATCTGGCCTCAGATACTTATTCTGGCTGTGAACCTGGGCCAGGCATTGATTTAATTTGCTTCGCCTCAGTTTTCTTACCTGTACAATGGAGATGATATAGCACGTAGCTCCCAGGGTTGTTAGGAAGATAAAAAGGAATAATATTGCAAAGCATGCTACAAACCTGAAAGGACTATATAAAGTTAGTTGTTGTTATGGTTATGGTTAAGCCTGACACATGGTCTTCCAGTCTGAGCTTAAAAACCTCCAATGAGGGGCAGTCCATTGATAACCTCTTAAAGCAGCTCATTTCACTTTTGGATAACTTTTATAGTTAGGAAATTTTGCCTTTACATTCAGTCTCTCAGAGGTAACAGACAAGAGTTGACTTTATTACTTTGTAGCATAAAGAAAAAGAGCATTTTAATCTACTCACTTGATTATTCAGGGCAGCTGGGTGGGTCAGGCGTACGTGTGCGCGCGCGTGCTGTAGGCTGGCGAGGTTGGGATGGTAGAAAGTTGGAGTCAGGGAAGCCAGGAACCCACCGCATACTGAATAATAGGGCACTAACATGGGCAGCTAGTGTCTCAGCCACTACAGCACAGGACCGGGAGTCAGAAAGACTCATCCTCATGAGTTCAGATCTGGACTCTCTCACTAGCTATGTGACCCTGCACAAGTCACTTAACTCTGTTTGCCTCAGTTTCCTCATCTGGAAAGTGAGCTGGAGAAAGAAATGGCAAACCACTTCAGTATCTCTGCCAAGAGAACCCCAAATTGGGTAAGGAAAAGTCAAATGGGACTGAATAACAACAAAGTGGTTATTCATGTTGATTAAGCACCTAAATAGAAGGAGAGTTAAAGACCCAAATGGTGACTGCTGGCCTGCTTTAAGCTCAGCAACTGTTCAAGTCCCCATGGCTATAGGATGCAGCTGTTCGTAGCAGTTTTCACTGCCTTTCAAGGTCAAAGGGCTCAGAACTAGAAGGGACATTAAAAACCATCTAGGCCCAGCAGGGCTTCCTGTCCTGGAGTCCTGAATTTGGTTTAGTTTGGGAGGGTTCTTTTGGTTGGTTGGTGTGTGTGTGTGTGTATGTGTGTGTGCATATATGTATATATGTATGTACATGCATATACATACACATATTTGCATCATTGTGTTTCATTCCCTTTGCAGCTCTATGTGTTTTATTTTATGCTTTTAAAAACCTGATGCTGAGAAGGGGTCCCCAGGCTCCACCACACTGCCGAAGGGTCCTCAGATCAAAACAGTACAAATACAAATGCAGATGTGAAGTGCTTTATAAATTGTAAAGGACTCTTGTGCCCTCATCTTTGTAAAATGCACTAAACTGACAAGAGCATCTGCTCATGAGGTGCGGGAAAGGGAGCCTTTCTCCCCAGAGCCACCTCGAGGATGCTGAGCCCAAATGCCAGGGAGGGAGGGATTTTATAGCAGGAGCACCTCACCCCGGTGCTGGCTGAGAGGAGAAAGAAAACCAACCAAGAGCTGAGGGCATCTAACTTTCCTTTTACAAGCTTTTCCTTTCCAGCAAACTTCTCATCTCCTTTTGTATGTAGGAATCTCAAAGAGGTCTAATAAATGAAGATAGACAGACAGACAGATACAGATAAATAGATGGACGAATGGGTGGACGGATGGACGGATGGACGGATGGACGGATGGATAGGCAGATGTGCACACAACCACAATATATCTATCTTCTCCCCTGTGTTAGAGAAGGATTAGCAGCATCCAGACTCCTCCGGGTTTCTGTGGGATGTTCTTGCCCTTGGCTTATCTCCCACAAACACGTGTGCCTCCTGCCTCTAATGCAACCCAGATGTGCGCTTCTGAACAGCCAGATAGGACATGAGGGTGTTTAAGCAGAGCGGCTGTGAGCCGCGATCTCATCGGGGAAGTTCCCATTCCCTCGGATCCTTCAGGGAGTGCACCGCAGGGGTGCCAGGCCGAATCCCAGCGGGGCACGGGGTGGCATTGCGGGGAAGGGGGGGGTTTCCCCCCAACCAGTGCAGTTCGGTCATTCCTCTCACTTCCTCCTCTTCTCTACTGTGTTTTCCACTCTTTTTCAATTCTCTGCTTAATAAGCCTTTGGGCTGGGAGCGCCACCTGCTGGCAGTCCTAGGCTGTTAGTAGCTCTTCTTGAAGGGGATTTCCTGGTGCCTTGGAGACAGAAGAGTCTGGGGTCCTATTAATTGCAGAGGTCAAAGAATGATCATGGAAGGCATCTCGAACTCTTTTCTGTGGATCTCCAGTGCCAAACACGGTATCTAGTGTAGAGTGAGCACTTGTTGATTGACCGATTAAGGAAACTGAGGAATACGGATACATTTATGGTTAGAGTTAGACCTTAGATGCCATTCCCCTCAACCTCCTCATTTTCCAGATGAGCAAACTGAAGCCCAGAGAAGTTGTGATTTCCCGAGGTCACAATGGGGGGTAAGCAAGTTAGTCATAGAAGAATATTGGATACTTAAATACCCTGGTCTGTCTTGGGTTGTTTTTGTTTTTTTTTTTTTTAATAATATTTGACTTTCCCAAAGAATAGCTACCTGGAGGGATAGCTCCTGAGTCACAATAACAACACCAGGCTTAATATAGTCCTTTAAAGTTTGGGTCCTAGATCATACACCTAGAACTAGAAGGATCTTAGAAACTTTCTGGTCCAAGTCCCTCATTTTACAGACAAAGAAACTGAGACCCAAAGAAATTCCGTGACTTGTCACACAGCTGGCAAGTGTATGACACCACAGCTGCCATCTGGGTGCTGATTTAAGTTGGTGAAGCCCTGAATATACTTGAGATTTTAAAGACAGACTACATGACAAAGAGAGCTCCTTGGGTTGGTGTTGGGCTTGTCTTCAGTATAAGATCCAACTGATTGGAAACAGGAGAACTCCCAGAGCTTGTTGTCTGTGCTGAGGAATGTGATTAAAAACCCCAGAGAAATAACCGTTTACATCTCCTTTAAGCTAAAGGCTCTAAGAAGATAGATGATTTGGGAAAAGTTCCTTGCTCCCTCATGCTGCATGAATGGGCTCCCTGCCCAGCCTCTACCTCCCACCTAAGTAGGTTTTATAGTAGAAATTAAGGGAGTCGACTGATGTCATTTTGATTGAGTTTGTGCATTGTATGTGTACCAGGCACCAGTCCTAACCAAAAGAGGATGGTCCTCGCCCCTGAAGATTAGGGGATGGCAGATTTGAGTTGGAAGGAGATCTCAGAGGCTGTTCATTCAGTCCATTCATTTTATAGATAAACTTAAGCTTACCTCAGGCATTTACTAGCTAAGTGTGACCCATTTAACCTGTCTCTGCCTCAGTTTCCTAAAATGTTTCCTAAAAAAAACCATTGGACTCAGTGGCCTCTAAGATGCCTTCCAGCTCTAAAACAGCGATCTCTTCAAGTGACCTACCCAAGGTTACACAGGTCCCAGGGTTCGGATTTCAACCAAGGCTCCTGTTCCAAATCCATCATTCTTTTCACTCTGTCATACTGTCATGTGCTGACTCGTGTGTGACTTCTAGAAAAAGAGAGCCCACCCACACATTCTTGACTCAGTTCTCCATACAGTCCTCCTGCTCTTGTTTCTGGTCCCTGTGGACAGTAGGGTTGTTTTTTTTTCCATGTTACTTTATTTTTCAATTAACAAGAATTTATTTTCTCTCCCTCCCACTGATTCTCAAGTTAGGTGAAAAAGAAGAAAAGTAAAACCCTTATAACCCATGTGTATACTCCAGCAAAAGAAATCCCCACAATGTCTGTGTGCAAAGTTTCATTTCTCATTCTGCCCCGTCAGGTGATGAACTTAGCTTCATAAATGGTCTTCTAGAATCATGGACATCGTGGTCCTCTGGCCCAAGCTTCATCTTCCTTTGTCATTAATGGATCCTATGGAGGCAGAGCTGGGCATTGCATTGATCGTCATTCTTAAATCTTTCCAAGTTGTTTCTTTTTATAATATTGTTATCATAGAAAATGAAGGGAGTTCTGCCTGCTTCATCAAAGCAAGTCAGACATTATCTTCTCAGATTTCTCTGACTCCCATCCATTTTGTCATTAGGCACAAAAGAATTCTGCATAGATTTCTTGAGCCATCCCTAAAAGACCTGATTCTTGGCATTGGAATAACAATGCTCTTATAAGAAAGGGAGTCATATAAGCCAGGGTCTCAAATGGGGCTCCTGAATGATTACTTACAGGTCAACAGGAAAGAAAGCAGAGGCAGCCTCGGTATATAATCGGTTAAAAGGAGAAAAGACTTCTCTAGACACAGAGATTGAAATAAGATGATGGGAGGAGTGGGGGGGAAAGGATCTTAGAGTTGGGCCAGCCCCAGCCCCATTGTTTTAGCCAGAGGTCACCTGACCTGTCCAAGGTCACATAGCCGCAGTGGACATTCTTTTCATGAATGAGTTGGCTAGAAGAACACTGAGGTCCTTTGCAATGCTCAGATTCCACTTTGAGCAGCTGCTACATACCAAGTAGCAGAAGCAAAATTCAAACCCAGGTCTTCTAACTCCAAATCCTGAGCTCCTGTTACTATATACCCACACATTTATGGTATGTCACGGCAGGGTAAAGAGCAAGCACGGCTTGACTCTGAGTTCAGATCCCACCAATGACAAATGAGTTCTGTGAGCCTCGGTTTCCTTATCTGCAGAATGGGGATGATAACACACATAGGAGCGAGCCAACAGAGCTAATATGAGCTAAAACAATAAAAGCTAACGTTTCTGTAGCTCTTTGAGGTTCGCAAGCACTTGACAAATATTATTTCATTTGATCTTGACAACCACCACCACCACCACCACCCCCCCCCCCCCCCGGGAGCTGTTCTTGTTAGCCCCATTTTATAGATGAAGAAACTGAGGAGGCAGAAAGTAAGTGACTCGTCTAGAGCCAATCAATCAATCACTGTTTATTAAGTACTTATTGTGTGCCAGGCGCTGGACACAGCTACTGCGGGTCTGAGATAGGATTCCAACTCAGGTTGTTTGTTCTGACTGCAAGTTCAGCACGATCCACTGCACCACCTAGATGAGATGACCTACATGCAATGCTTTTCAACTTTAAATGCTGGGGGGTGGGGTGGGGGTGTAGCGGGCAGCTAGGTGGGGAAGTGAATAGAGCACCGGCCCTGGAGTCAAGAGGACCTGAGTTCAAATGCGGCCTCTGACACTTAACACACAAAACAACTAGACGTGTGACCTTGGGCAAGTCACTTACCTCCAACTGCCCTACCTACCCCCTCCAAAAAAAAACAAAATGCTGGAGGTGTCACTCCTTTTCCCTCCTCGATTTTATTATACCTGCTGTCAGAGTCTATTAGGGAGATTCAGGTCTTCAACGTAGGGCAGTCAGGAGAACCTTAGTTCAAATCTAGCCAAGTCACTTAAATTCTGCCTGCCTCAGTTTCCTCAGCTTTCCTCAACAACAACAACAAAAGGAACAATAATAGCGCCTGCCCTAACCCCCTCCCCCATTCCTCAGAGACTCAAACGGGAGGTTTGTGCAGCATTTAGCACAGTGCCTGGCACACAGAAGGTACCACAAAATGCCAGTCATTATCATAATTCTTCCCCTTCCCTCTCTGAATAGCCTCTTGTCATTTACCATCAATTAGCATTTCCAGCTGTTTTCTCCCTCCTCCCCAGCTTTGCCCCCTAAGCACCTGCACCCGTTCTGTTACGGACAAGGGCAGGATGTTGTGAAGAGCCGTGGGGGAAGGTCCTGGCACATCTCTTAAGCCTGGGGAGGGAGAATATCTCCCAGGCTTCCTCTCACCACTTCCTGCCTAGCTCGGCACTCTGGGGCCCCAGATACTCAGATGGTTCCCTGAGAGACAATCATCCCGTGGGTGGGCAACGAGCTAGGGCTAGCGTGCCTGGACAAGATTCTCCGCTTCTGTGGCTGGAAAGCTCTTCGGCTCCCCTAGACTGGGCTAGAAAATCTTGGTGTGGAACAGAGCAGTGAAGATTAGGTTTCCCCAGAGTATTCTCCAAGCCAGGAATGGAAAGAAAATCTTCTTCCTCTGAAGCCAGAACATTTTGCCATTAGCCTCCCGGAGGTTACGGAGACCATGGTGGACTCTTATTCACTAAGAACCAGACAAGACCTAGAGGGGGCAGATTGCTAGAACACACTTAAAAAACCCATTATGTTACTCATTACATTTGGCAAAGAAGGGTCATGTCTTGACGTCCATAAAGGTAATGACTGTCTCAGGATAGATGCCGCCAACGTAGTCTCCTTGAGAGCAGGAGTGTTTTCATTTTACATCTTTGTATCCCCAGAGAACGGCACACAGTAGGTGCTTAATAATTTCTTGCTAGACACAAGCAGGATGGCCCTGGAGGTGGCATACTGAGTCTGTTGCCAGATGCCTATCAATTTTACCTTGGAAATGTCTCTGGAAAAAGGTGCCCTCTCTCCTCTGACCCAGCCACCAGCCTGGTGCAGGCCCCCATTGCAGTTTCCTGAGGGTGGATCTATCCGCGTCAAGTCTCTCCCCATTCCAATCCCTGCTCCACTCAGCAGTCAGATTGATCTTTTTTTTTTTTGATGGCAAACATGGGAAGTTTATTCATAAAACTGTAAAATATACTCACACTGATAAACAACATTATAGTAACAAGAATGGAATTATACAAATTGGGTGAGAGCTAATGGAGGTAAGTCAGACTGATCTTACTGGTAAACACACGTGGCTCAGTCGGTGAGTCAGTCAGTAAACATTTATGAAGTAGCTACACTGTGCCAGCCACTATACTAAAGGCTGGGGATTCAAATGCAAACCTCCTGTCCTCAAGGAGTGTACAGTCTAGTAGAAGACAGAACAAAGAATGGAGGGAAATGTGTGGGAGGGGCCTTCCTAGCTGGAAAAACCAGTACAGCCAGGTGAGAGATGGGGGTTCTGAGCCCAGCGCCCTCCTGAAATGGAGCTTTGGGGGTTCAGGTTCCATCCTCCAATCAGAGGGACTGAGCGTGGGGATGAGGTGGGGTCCCAAAAGCTGATGGGATGATCAAATATAAAATATAAAATATAAAATCCCCTCCATGGCCTTCCAGACCTTTCATAACCTGCCCTACACCACCCTCCCTCCCCTATCTCCTTAATCCTCACAGCACCACAATCAGCCCCAATGTATTCCTACCATCCAGGGACAAAGACCCCCTTACTGTCCCTTGCAGAGACTCCTCACCTCCAGGTCCTAGGCATTTTCACTGGCTGCCCACCCCCCACTCCCCGATGCCTGGAATTCTCTGCCTCCTGGCTTCCTGCACTTCCGAGAATGAAGAACGAACAACGTTCCTAAATAGGACCCCACCTTCTACGAGAAACTTCTCAAATTCCTTCTTAAGTCTAATGCCTTCAGGGGGCATTAGGGAGCCAGCTTTACTGGACTTGATTATGACATTTTCACTTTGAGCATTTACACCTTGAAGAACCACATAAATTACAAATCAAGGCTTGACTTGTTTTGTTGAGTGTCTGGGTTTAAGAAAGTGTTAATACAGAAGATGAAACGGAGAGTATATTAGGCAAGCTTCCTTCCTCGGGCTGGTTGTTAAACATTTATCAGCATACCACCCGTGCCTTCCCTGAGACACCGCCTCACATTTTATTCATCCTCTGTATTTTTCTTATGAATGTAAGTGCCTGGAACATACTGATTAATAAATGTTTATTGATAGACTTTTTTTAGAGGAAGCTATATGTAATAGAGATTTGTGTTTTCATATATAATTCTCTTTTTCTGTTCTACTTTGTTATGGAAATGTTTTCCCTTTCTTAGGTGTCCACTCAATTCAGAGAAATGATTTGAATAATTAGATGTTGATTGCTGGAGTGCTGGACCTGGAGTCAGGAGTACCTGAGTTCAAACAAACCCAGACTCAGATACTTGATAACTGTGTGACTCTGGGCCAGTCTCTTTCCCTCTCTCATACTCAATTTCCTGAAACATTTGTAAAGTACTTGGCAAACTTGAAAGCTACATAAACACTAGCTATTATTATTGCTTAACTGGGCTCATCCTCAACTTCCTTATCTGCTAAATGAGATTCATAATAGCACCCACCTTCCAAGGTTGCTGAAAGGATCACATGAGGGAATATTTGCAGAGCCTTTTGGAAACCTTAAATTGCAATAAAAATGGTAATAATATGACCGACAATAATGAGACTTCAGTGGAAAGGAAAAGGGTAACTATTAAAAAAATCAATTGTTTTAAAAACCAGAAGATAATAATGAGGACAAGAGAAGCTTAGAGAGCTGATCTCAGCGTCAGAAAGACCTCTGTTTAAGGACTGCCTTGAAAATGTACTGACTGAGTGGCCCTGGGCAAGTCACTTGGCCATTTAGTGCCCTGGGCAATTGAGAGGCTAACCGCCTTACCTAATGTCACACAGACAGGACCTGTCAGAGGGAGAATCCAAACTCAGGTCTTCCTGACTCCAAAGAAGTCACATTTTTCCTCAACAGGAAATTACATACAAATCAAAAGTACTTAGGTCTGGCATTTTTGGAATATGAAAATGGGTCTAATTTTGCTATTTTATATCAATAGTTCTCTAATTCCCTTTTATTGATGCCCCAGGACAATTCTGTTCAATCCAGCAAGCATTTAGTAAACACTTAAAGTACTATGCTAAATTCTGAGGGTAATACTAGAGTATCCAAAGACAGGAAGAAAGAGACAATCTCCTCCATAAAGAAGTGGAAGTATGTGTATATGTGTGTACACATAAATGCACATGTGTGTTTGTATATAGACAACTACTCATAGACATGTGTATCAGGCCCACAGACATGTGTGCATGTGTTTACATGTGGCTGTATAAGCATGTATCACGTATGTGGGCATTTTGTGTATATGTGAGTACATGTGTGTTTGTGTAGATACACATCTTCAAAGACACAAATGCACAGGCACATCTACATATGTACAGGTCTGTGTATGTATGTATCACATAGGTGGGTGTTTGTGTGTCTCACCATGAGAGTATATGTAGGTATGTATCTGAATATGCACACATACATACATCCATTTATACACATATGCACACATACATATAAGTATATAGCACTGTGTACATTCTGTGGACACAGGTATTTTTATACATGTGTATATGATTGTGCATGTATTTACATACACATGCATGTATTGTTTGTGTATGGGTGTTTTGCCGTGTGTGTGCGTGTGCATGGGCAAGTAAAATAACAAAGCCTATATGAAGTCATTTTGAAAAGGAGAGAGCCCTGCTTACTGCAGGGTGGAGAGGAGATGGTGTACCTCATGAATTTGCCTGTCAGGATCTCCAGATTCTGCAAGTAGTTCAAGGCCACAAGTAGTTTATGGCCAAATTAGTTTAGGAAGCGCTCCATTAACCCTCATTCCAAATATGTCATTGAACAGCCCCCATCTCGTTTTCCCTTACTTGAAGGACCCCTGCCAGAGGAGTCAAAAGCTGTGACTTCTGTTCCCAGGTCCACCATTTGAACAAGCCCGTTCATCCTGGTGGGCCTCAGTTTCCTCATGTATAAAATGAAGATGGGCATTAGAAGGGAGAATGTCTAACTCTTCTAAGCTAAAGACGCTCTGAATTTATCAGACCTGGACAAAGACAAAGTAAAATATGCCGGAGGAAAAAGATTGATGACCACTTACCAAAGACATTCTCTCCCTGGCACTTTCAAATTCGAAGATAAAAGCTGAGGCCATTGTAATATTTCAAATCAAGGAGTACAGACGTGCCTATGAATGAACACTGCATTTGTGTGCTTTTCCTGTTTCTGCAGCTAAAGTCTTAAAAGAATGACTGTACTGGAGGGCCTCTCATAAGGATCAGGGCAGCCTGAGGACTCAGTACTCCCTGGGATCCTCATGCCTGCCCCCTTCTAAAGACAGCCTTCCCCCTCTAACACAGAACACATACTCATCACTTCTGTGACATGGCCTTATTTCATTATTGAAGGGCAGCAAGGGGAACATCTGGAGCTGATGGGAGGGGAAAAACAGGGCAGGCATGGAGGATGTGAGCCTTCACCAAGCGAAAGTGTCTTCTCAATAAATAAGACATCTTAAGCCAATTAAGGTTTATCTCTTGGGATATGTACTCATTCGCAAAACAGTACCTCTTTTAAGGGTTGAATTTTTCATTTGATCGCCTAAATTAAAGTTTCTGCCCCTCTGGCATTCAGGAGAGAAGCCTCTCAACGGGGAAAGAAATCATTGACTCTGGAAATCAGACTCCAGTTTCAGATTTCCTCTGGTATTTGCTGCTTGTTTAACCCAGGAAAAGTCACCTAATCACTCTGTCTAGACCTTGCCTGAAGAACCAGGGGGTTGGATTAGATGGCCTTTGTGGAGATATACTGGTAAATGTTTAACATTCAGCTCTCCAGAAGAAGAAAAATTCATTCAACACATTTTTAAGCTTGATCTGCATCATAAACATTTTTCTATCAATTTTTAAATTTCAGACAATCAAAAAATGATAAATCAAGCACTGGTCTGTAGCATTTGCAGATTTCTGAAGTGTAAACGTTCACAGGGAAAATTAAACAATCAGCTCTGGTAGGCAAGTACAAGCCAGCAGCGCTGCCTTGGAGATCCTTTGCAGTTTTAAATATAGCCATGAGTCTCTAAGATCCTTTCACCTCTAGGTCTGAAATTTTCTTGTTGAATCAGGAGGCCTGGCACTTCTTGGTTTCACCTTGAGTGAATCGTTTCATTTCTTTCTCTGTAAGATGAAGGGGTTTAAATTACCTGATCCCTAATGTCTCTTCCATCTCTAAATCCTCAAATTCTTTTGCAAAAAAAGCTAAAATGAAAGCCTTGGGTGATACATTTAATTTAATTAAGAAGCCAGAGGTCTTTTATACTTTGTTTACTTAGTATTTGCAGTTGTTATACCTAGCTACAGAATGATTTTCTATTAAAAAAAAAAGAATACAAAATGCTTTTCATACATTCAAAAGATAAGCCTTTCTGCCATTTGAGATTTCCATAAGTAGGATAGAATGGTATGATCTCGTGGAGGGGTTCCTAACCTCAGATCCAGAGATAGATTTCAGGGAGTCTATAAACTTGGATGGGGGGAAAAAAGTCTTTATTTTTCATTAGTTGCTAACTAAAAATTGACATTCCCTTCAGTTTTGAACGTAGGCAGCAAAACATTTTGAAAAAGGATCCATCTAAGTTTTACCAGGTTATCCAAGGGGTCTCTTGGCACCCCCACATAAAAGGATCTAGTAGGAAGAGCACTGTGGAAAGACCTGGGTTTATAAGTCACACAGTAACACACCAATGTGACCTTGGATCACTCCGGAGTTGGTCTTAATTACCTCCAAGGTCCCTTACAACCCTTAGGCCTACGATTTAAGGTTTGTCTCTTTGGTTTATCTCTTATTTAGACAATAGCATATAGATAAAGACTGGACAAGGGATTTAATTGACAGAGGGAACTCCCAGGGGAAAAAATTCACTTTATACAATGTAGGTTGGCATGTACTGAGTAATTTATTGTTGTAGAGTGGTCTGTGTCACTGAGAAGTTAATGGACTTATCCAAGATGACAAACCCAACATGTGTCAAAGACAGGACTGGAATCCAGGTCTTTCTGAGTTGGAGGTCAGCCCTCTATGTACTATCCCCTGCTGCCTGTCATTTAGATGCTGTCTCGATCTATTCTACCTTAATGGATCCAGCATCTCACCATTTTGGTACTCTTTCCTTCAGTGCAGCTCATGATACAGCCATGTTTTCACTATTAGAAACAGTGCATTTAACTAATTCCAATTTCAGACTGCACAGGTGACTTAGAGCAGTAGTAAAGAGATTAACGTCTTCTGTTAATGGTATAGAGTGTTGGTTCAGATAATCTATCAAAATAGGAGAGGAAACCTGGATTAGTGAATAGTTAGCTGACCTAAAAATATTGTCTCATTTGATTCTTACAACAACCCTGGAAGGGAGGTGCTATTATGTCCATTTTACAGATGAAGAGACTGAGACTAAGATCAGTTAAGTGACTTGCCCTGGGTCACACAGCTAAGTAAACATCTGTGATAGGATTTGAACACAGGCCTGTCCAGACTCCAAACCTAGCGTTCTATCCACTGTACCATCTAGCTGCCCCTAGAAGGGAAGATCCCTGACAAAAGGAACTATTTCATTTTTGGCTTTGTCTTTGTCTTTGTCTATGGATTTCCACAAATATTCCATAGAGAATCCAAACAATAAACCGGAGACCTTCCTCTCATTCCTGTAACATTTTGTGACTATCAGTAGAGTACTTGGGTCTTCCCAAGAGTGTTATCTCTCAGCCTTGATGTGACCAGCCCACCACCTTTTCCAATAAAACAAGTCCTCAAAAGCTCCACCTTCTGTTATGCAGCTGCTTACCACAAGTCATCATTGGCATTGTGCATCTGTCCACACATCTTTCCATTACTTTTTGGCTCATGCATAATGTTGATTCTTTGCAGATCATGGCATTCCATGACTCATAGTCATATTGTATCACCAAGAAAAAGCTAGTGTTAAAATAATAAAAGTGGGGTGGCTAAGTGGCGCAGTGAACAGAGCCCTGGAGTCAGGAGGGCCTGATTTCAAATCTGGCCTCAGACACTTAACACAAAAAACTAGCCATTTGACCTTGGGCAAGCCACATAACCCACCTGCCCTACCTTCCCCCCCCCAAAAAAGCAAAAAAAAAAAAAGTAAAATAATAAAGGCTTTTGCATTAGGAAATATCTTTAAAATCATTGAAAGCATCAAATATTCACTTTCCCATATAGGATCTATCCTGCTGTCTTCTGATGATTGTAGACTAAATGGTCCCTGAGATCTCTTCCAACTCTAAGATTCTGTGATTCTGAATTCTCATCCCAAATTACTGTCTATTTATAGAGAGTATTTGTGCCAATGGACTAACTAAGTGGGTGCTCATTCAATTGTCTTTTGCCTTTCTTTGTATCCTCAGTATTTAGTATAGTGCCTGGAACATAGTAGGTACTTGATAAATACTTGCTGAATGTCATAGTCTGGACAATAAGTTTTCTTCACCTTCCTGGCTCCTCCTGTATGAATTTCTAGGCTAATCTCTGTAGTGATCACGGATGCCACTGAAGGGGCCCTCAATGCAATCACTACAATCAGGAATAACTGAACAACTCTCTTCTATATTGACTTTCAATCGGTCATCCTTTGTTGTATTGATAAGCGCCTCTGAAGAGCACGAATCTCCCTGTGCCTCTGCTAATACTGAAACCCAGCAGATCAGTGAACAAAACTATCTACACAATTGTATCTGTTAAGGAATCTTGAATACTCTTAGGTATACCATGGAGTTACCTGCCTTTAAGGCGGTCAACAAACCAAAAGCTTTTTGTAATCAAAACAAGCAATAAATGCAGAATTGTATATTCCTTCCTTTGTTTCTAATTGAACATTTATTAGCTGTCTACTAGTATTTAAGGAAGAATAAGACCAATAAGCCAATGAAACTATTACCTTGGAATTTATAATCTAGGCTATCATTTGATAACTTATTCAATGGAAGGCAATCCATAGTCTCCTCCAGAAACCCAGTCTCCCTCAACCCAAATTTCTTCTTTTTAAACCAAGTATTTCACTAAGTAGTTCTGAAGTCATTATTTTTTCAAATGTAGTTTTGCCATTGTTCAGTAGGTGCAGTCATCTCATCTCTGACTTCCCATTTGGAGTTTTCTTGGCAAAGATTCTGGAGTGGTTTGCCACTTCCTTCTCCAGCTCATTTTACAGATGAGGGACTGAGGAAAACAGGGTTAAGTGACTTGTACAGTGTCACTCTGCTAGTAAGTGTCTGAGGCCAGATCTGAACTCAGGAAGATGAATCTTTCTGATTCCAAGCCCAGTGCTCCATCTACTGTACCAGGAATTACCCATAAACTCTGATGTATTCTTTTTTTGAATGTCAGGCTTTTATTAGAAATGTTTATTGCGAATATTCTTTTCCCAATTCAAAAGACTGTTTCTATTCACTTTTACTTGTGCTACTTTTTGTTATGCAGATCTGTACATAGTCAGCTCCCATCTATTTTGTCAAGTTTATACCAGTTTATCAATTTTTTTGTCAGAAGATAATTTTATTCCGCTACTGTTGATCCTATCCCAGACTTAATAAAATACACATATATACACATTCCTATATTTCATACTATTTACTTCGTAAGTCCTGAAAAATTGGACTTCCACACTCTCTACCAGATTTGACAAAGAAATGTAGCTCTGAAATGTAACTCATATACAAATACTCCTTTATCTGTGAAGCCCAATATCAATGTATTCTTCTCTTTGCTCCTCTCCCTTTTTTCTCTTTTAAGCGTCATTCAGCTGTTAATTAAATCAACAAGGTTTTTGTTTTGTTATATATCTAAGGTGATTATAATGCTATTAAAAAGTTACAGTTACTAGCTAATGACAAAATGAGTAATCTCAGATTTTGGTGATTTTGGTAATATCAGATTCAGCATTCTTAATCTTCAAAAAGAAGTGTTAACTTTGCCAGGTAGCAGATTTGGGAGAGAAGTCTTATATCTCTTAATTTTCCAGAATATCGTATTCTAGCTTCTTATTTTTTGAAAGAAATATGAAATTTTACTTTTTTGTAATGTAGTTCTTCTTGGTGTCACATAATATCTAAGCCTTAAAGGCTTAAAGCTTGACAATAATATGTCTAAATGAACTCAACTGGAAATTCACCTATGTTGGCATCATATGATTTCTGTCAATTTATAATCTGACCCTTCTCATTATTTCTTGGAAGTTTTCTGGTATGGTAACCTTAAAACTAGTGATCAGATTCTTCTTGTCTTCACAGTTTTCCAGAAGCCTTAAAATTCTTATGTTCTCTGGGTTCCCCTAACTTTTGACCATATAGATTCTACAATACTCTATTGCTCCAACCTGGGTAATTTCCTGGGACATTTTCTTCTTCCCCTTTTGTTTCTATGATTTTGTCTCCCAAGGAAATAATCCAATGTTTTATCATTTGCATAGATATTTCAAAATTGTTGAGTTTCGTCAACTTGTCTAGGAATTTTTTGCTTGCATTCAGCTTTTTACTTTAACTTGATTTATTCCTTCATTGTATTAAAGAGGGAGAGTAAGAAGTTACAGGAGATTTATTTTATCCTGAGGAAATTTTATATTTCATTTCTGGTGCTTCTACTGATGTTGTTTGAATATGTCTTCTTCACTCTTCTTTTAATACATAGATTCCTTTCCTTGTGCTAGAACTCTTCATTGTCTATTTCTTTGTGTGATTTTCCTTTAAAATTCTCTCTCCAGTGTTTTTTTAATCCTATATCTATGATTCTATGGTCCTTTTAACATAGTCGCAGGCCATTCTGATAAACATTTTATGGCAGAAAGCAGATATATTGGGTGGTAGTGATGTCACCTTTATAGATTTTTTTGTCAGTGATAACTCCTGAGATCATTTCTACTCTTCTAAATTTTTCTCTTTGAGATATCTTGAAAACTGATCCCTAAGTGACATTAAAACTGTGTCACCTCTAATAATGTATTTCCTCTTCTGAATAAATGAATGAAATGCATTTATAAGCACTTACTAAGTATGTGCCAAGTACTGGGGATACAGGCTCAAAAGCAAAGATAGTCCCTGCTTTCAAGAAACTTGTATTCTAATGGGAGAGAAAAAACATATAAGTGAATTGCAATAAGGGAAGAATATTTTTAACCCATTTTCTGAATTGAAGGAAACAAAGGCTAAGTGATTTGCCCAGAGCCACATATCTAGTAAATGTTAGAGGCTAGAATTGAACTCAGGTCTTCCCATCTCCAGGTCCAGTGCTCTAATCCTACCTAACCTTAGCCCTAATTCTGTTTCTAACCTTAATTCCAACTCTAGTGATTAAAGCCCTGGATTTGGATTCATAAAAACCGAAGTTGAAATCCTTCATTATGCACCCTGGGTCAGAGATGGGTATTGTGTGAACAAGTGATCTGACCTCTCTCAGCCTTAGTTTCCTCCTCTGACAAACAGGGATAATAGTAGCACTTGCCTCACAGGCTTATTGCAAGGACCAAATGAGATGGTGTATGTAAAGTCCTTTGAAAACCTCAATGTGTGATATGATTATTATTAGCGAACCAAAGAGCCAGTATCTGAATACAAATGTGATTCTTCTCATCTTGTCACATTGTTGGTTCTCAACCCCAAATTATCTTCTGGCTAACTTTCCCCTTCACTTATTTTTTTCTGTTTTGGGAGATAATCTGACATCATCATCTCTATGATGTTTTGCAAATAAAGGAGTCTGTACTCTCCATTTCCATTGTCATGTATTACTTCTTTGCTAGGAGAAAAAGTGCTGGCCAGCTAAGGAAGTTTCTGGGCCCTTTTGGACTCTTTATTTTGGTGATTGCTTTACATCTGTTGAACTGTCCTAAGAAATTTTGGCAATCAGAGTAGGTCTTTATCATTCCCAAAGTTTATCCATGAACAGTTCATTTAAATAGACCAGGTTGGAGCAATAGAGTATTGTAGAAATTGTACCTACTGTCTTCTTACCTCTCATCTTCTCATTTGACGTTGATTTTGAACTTTGCTCTAACTTGTTAGTGGTCTGACTGCACACAGTTGATTCTGAAATCACTCCCACATTGGGTAACCAGTCTTTCCTGTCTGTTAACATGGAGTTGATTCCATCTTTGATGGTGATGTTCAGTGTTCATTACATCCAGCACTTTCTTTAAAGGCGTCAGATACCTGTATTTCTACAAGCATTGGCTTCTTTCACTGCTGAGTGTTATTTTAGGAAATGTTTACAGATGTGTCTTTTCTTTGGGGTATGCCAAAAGTTGGAGAAAGCATGAAAAAGTTGTACACCAATCTAATATGGTAAAAGAAGACAATATCATAGAGGTAAGCTATCAGATTGTACACGTCATAGAATTTTTAAGTGCAAAAGAACTTTGGACGTGATCCTGTTCAACCCCTTTCTTTTGTAAGTAAACTGAGGCTCAAAGAGGTGAGATCACTTGTCCAAGGTCCCACTGTTAGAATTCAAGCCCAGGTTCTCCTACTCTAAATGTAGTGTTCTTTCTATTCCATACTGTCTTTCTTCTTTTTTTTTAAATTTATTTATTTACTTTTAATTTACAAGATTCAGTTCCACAATCACTTGAGTTTCAGATTTTCTCCCCTC
>CM053590.1:27754081-27769821 GCA_028646515.1 Pseudochirops corinnae | reverse complement strand
ATAGCTTGTTCAGCCATTCCCCAATTGATGGGCATCCCCTATATTTCCAGGTTTTTGCAGCCACGAAGAGAGCTGCAATAAATATTTTTGAACATATGGGACCTTTTCCCACTTCTGTAATCTCTTTGGGATATAATCCCAACATATACCGTCTTTCTTAACAAGCCTAGGAGAGATAGTAGGATTTGGTAGCAAAAGGGAACCATAGAGACGATGATGATGATGATGACGATGATGATGATGATACCATCTTCCTTTCTGAAGCTAGCCTTTTGTAACACACAGAGAACTCTACATATGCATTCTCATATTTCATTTTCATGATAACCACGAGGAGTTGGTATTATAGGTGCTATTGTCTCCATTTACAGATGAACATCTAATCTAACCCTCAACTCCACCATCAACATTTTACAGGTGAAGAAACTAAGACCCAAAGAGATGAAATGAGAAATTATTTGCCCAAGGCCAAATGGTAGAGATACACAGGTATTGTAGAGCTCTGATGATAGCTAGCATGTATAAGTATGCATCTATTAGAATGTCATGGTTTATGTCCATCGTCTTATTTGATCTTCACAACAACCCTGGGAGGTGGGTGCTATTATTATCTCCATTTTACAGGTAAGGAAACTGAAGACGAGAAAGTCCAAGTGACTTGCCCAGGTACACTCATCGCTAACAAATGGCTGGGCAGAATTCAAACACAAGTCTTTCTGACTCCAAGTCTAACACTCTAGCCATCTTGCTACTATAGCTAGTACTTTAAAGGATGCTTAAGGAGCTATAACAACATGAGAAGCACCTTGAAGAATCTGTTTTCCTCTGGACAAGTACCTCAACATCTACAGGGACTAAACGCCAGTCCATACTAGCAGACTCATGTCAGCATAGGCATCTGGGAGTTAGGAATCCTCTCTTACTTACACATCCCCTGACCAGAGCATCTTGGTAGAGCTTTTAAGTGGGGTGGGGACAATGGATTGTTTCATTTACCTCAACCTCTTACATTTATATAATGCTTTACAAGTTTATAAAGGAGTTCTTATGACAAGAATCCTGTGAGTATGGCATTCAAAGAGCTTGAGAGGCATAATTTCTGGGTAATTAATCCTTTTATTAATTATGGCTAGCAAATAATTAATAAAAGGATGGTCACTTGGCTGTCTTTGATCTCTTATAAACAAAAGACAAATCCTATTGATACTTACATACTTTTGGAAGAGTGGGTGTTCCTGACAGACAACAATCAACTCTGATTGGTTAACAATTAATGAGAGAATGAATATCATAATGAGAAGTAGACATATTCTAATGAGGGGTTGGGGGAGGCAACTGATTATGTCACTCCTATTCCCAGACCACCACCACCCAGCCCTATGCAATCTAGACAAAGGATCCAAACCCTACCACCCCAAGCGTGAGCATAATACAATGGATTTCCACATGTGAATGTAGAACAAGATTGAAGAGAAAGATTTAATCCAATCTTATTATCAGCAATGTCCTTCAGATGCCAGCTAAATAACCTACAAGGGGCTGATTGCTGAATGAGGAAATAGGAAAGGACAAAACCTTATTCCTAATTCAATAATTGGTTATTAACATAAGAGAAATAATCATTTCTTTCCTGAGGTAGATAGTATAAGTACAATAATAAGAATGTCTATGTGCCAGGAAATGAGATTATAATTTGCCCACTGTCACACAAGTGTCTGAGGTTGAATTTGAACTCAGGTCTTCCTGAGCCCAAGCCTGTCGTTCCTTTGACTGTGCCACCTAGGAAATCTTCCCCAAGTCCTTTGTTTACTCATATGTAAAATGGGGGTTATAGTAGCAGTCACCTAATGGGTGTCTCCTCAGGGTCAAATGATAATATAGCTTTTTGCAAATGTGAAAGTATTATGTAAATGTTTATTATTATTATCCTTTTTTTTCATAATGGAGAAAATGAAGGATCAGATTGTTGAATTATATGAGCCAAGATCACACACAATGACTTTCAGAGCCAGGCTTCAAACCAGGTTCTCCTGACCCCATCCAAGCCCAGCACACATTTTCCCTAGAAAAATGCCTTTTTCCATTATAGCATATGAAATAGTTGTGGTTAAGTCATTTAGCCTATTAACCGTCAGTTTCCTTATCTTTGAAACTGAAAGTATTGAACTAATAAGTAGGATCTCTAAGAGTTCTTCCAACTCTAAAAGACTTGGACTCTGCAACATCCAAAGACAGATTGATCTCTTGGTACTGAGCAAGCTCATTCCACTCTCAGATCCTCTCTATTTTTAGAAAATTCATTCTCATTTTAGAGCAAAATCTGCTGCTCTGGAATTTCCACTCATTAGTTCCAAGTTTATTTCTGACCTCTCCTCTGTACTCATTTATATTTATTTTCTATGATATCTCTAGTAGAGCATAAGATCCTTGAGGGCAGAGCTCTTCATTTTTTTTTTCTTTGTTTTGTATTAGTCTATATCCCAGTGCCTTAGAGGCAACTGTTGTTTACTTAATGGTTATTGAATCAAACTAAACTGAGTTGATTCTATTCCTGCCCTTTGAAGCCACTCAGAGCAGAGTTATTTCCTACCCTTCAAGTATTTGAAAGCATCTGCCATGTTTTAAGGATTCCCTATAGGAACTATCCTGGATTGTACGTCCTTACTCTTCCCTCTTTCTCCCAGCTAATGAGAGATGCTGATTGGTTATTTCAATTGAACTTGATATGAGATGGTTTATGGTATTTTATTCTTCATAGTACTAAGTATGTCCTACTAAAGATTAGCTCATTTCTTGTCTCTAGAAAGTGACTAACCATCATATACCAGCTATTTTTTTGCAATGTAATCTCAGACTCAAGGCTAATAAGGTTGATAAAAGATGCCATCATAGGAAAACATTGAACTGGTAGCCTGACATTCACAACTCTCATCCTCACTTTGTCACCAGCTAGCTTTGTGACCACAGGTAAATAGTTTAACTCCTCTGTGCTTCATTTTCTCATCTGTCAAATGGGAACAATGATACGGATGCTAACTTCACAGATTTTTTAGGATAAATCAAGTGTGAAAGTTCACCTTTCACAAAAGGGGAAAAAGGGAAAAAGGTCAGAGTGCCATATAAATGTATGATAATAATAACAATAATAATAACAATGTATGATAACTGTTATAATAGTCACAATCACTTTTATCTATAATGAAAAGTCGACCTACAAAATGAGACAGAGCTATTTTTGTCCCAAGGTCACAGCATGATGTGATAGAAAGAACACTAAACTGACAGTCAAGAGAACTTTGCCACTCACTAGCTGTGTGGCCTTGGCTAAATCACTTCATCTCTCTGGGCTTCAGCCCTGCCACAAAATGATGAGGATGAGGATGAGGATGAGGATGAGGATGCTGATAAATGAAGGAAAATTGCTAGCATTTATATAGAACTATAAGGTCTCCAAAATGCTTTACAAATAATATCTCATTGTATCTTCACAATGCTGAGAGGTAAGTTGTTATTAATATGCCTTGGGAAAACTAGGGCAGACAGAGGTTAAGCTACTTGCCCAGAATCATACAGTAAGCAACTGAGGTAGGATCTGAACTCAGGTCTTCCTGACACTAGGTCCAGAGCTCTAGCCACTGATGGCCCCTAATAATAACGATTTTCTTGTTTTATCATGCTTTAAGATTTACCAAGCTCTTTCCCTGCAATACCTCTATGAAGTAGAAATTGCAAGCATTATTGTGCTCATTTTAATAACGAAGGTTAGACTGCCATGTCAACTATGGGCCAGAAGTCGATTTCATTAATTTTATGTACGTTGTGTCATTTGCTTTCAGTTTGTGGTGGGTGAGATCATTCACAAATTATCGGGCTTCAGCAGAAAGGGCATACCTTTTCTTCCTTCCATCTCACTGACCCCTCTTCAAAGGGCACCCAAGGTAACCACTTCTGCATTTACAAGTCACATCCCCTCATCCTGCGGGTAAAACCCTCAGTCAAACTTCTGGTTTCCACAGAAAACCATGCTGGGCTCTTAGAAGGGCAGCCACATGAAACAGCTTCTCCACTGTCGAAATTTATTAGCCTTTACTTAAATATGCTTATCTCCATAGCACGGGAGCATCTTCTTAGCTTGACCTTGAATTCATTTAATCCAGCTCCTTCATTTTACAGATGATAAAACTGAGACCCAGAGAAGGGCCTTGCCCCATGTCCTACTTGTTCATTTGTCCAGTGTCAAGTAATAAGAAGCACAAGGTCCTGTGCCTCTTCTGATACAGCAATAAGAGTATAGGACTTATAGTCAGGGTTCAAATTCCAGCACTGACACAAGCAGAGTGACCTTGGGTGAATCACTTCCTACCTCTTTGAGACTCTTCTTCCTCATCTATAAAGTGACCCTGATAATAATACTTGAAATACCTGTCTTAGAGAGTTTGCTGTCTTTCAATTCTTTGCCCCTATTCTTCCAAGGGTCTGAAACACTCTTCTTTGTTTACTATATCATGTATAGGAAGGCAGTATGGCACAATGTTACTGGAGTCAGATCTGGATTCCAATCCTATTTCTCTGATGTGACCTTGGTCAAGTCACTTAAATAAATACGCTGCGCCCCAGTTTCCTCATCTGTAAAATGAGGTAGTTGGACCCCGTGGTCTCTGAGATCTCTTCCAGATTTCCAGCTGAGATTCTGTTATTTTTCCCCTTCTCTCTTGGTTATTCAGATCCTGCTCCAACCCTTCTGTTTCCACAAACCCTCTTGCATGAGGTTTGGCATTTCAAAAACAAAATCTTTCATTTCTCTAAAGTCTATACCTCTCCTCCCCAGTTAGTTCCTTTTCTCAAAACCACAAAAGTACACGTAGAAAGACTTGAGTCTTTTGCTCCCCATACTTGCCTTGATATCTTGCCTACATGGGGGTAGGTTTTTTTTATAAAGCCACGAATTTGTAGAGAAAGCTATATTCCAGCTCTCAGTAAGCATATAAGCCCCTACTCTGTGTTCCTCACATACGGATACCGTTCCATGGCCCATCTCAGTGCATCCCCACGTTCTTGTAATGCTCGTGTTCCTGACCTCGGCCTCAGAGTCCCTGCCTTGCTTTACGATTCCGCTCACACACCACAGTGAGCATGAAACTTTTCCTAATGCCACTGACGTGCTGGTGCCCTCTTTCCCAAACTAGCTTGCATTTAATAACTCTGTGATTTTTTGTTTATTCATTTTATGTACGATGTATCAGGTCAAGTCAACAAGGATCTGTTAAGCACTCGCCCTGTGTCAGGCGAGTTCTAAGGATACCAATACAAGTAAAAACAAACAGTCCCTGCCCTCAAGGAGCTTACGTTTTATTCGGGGAGACAGCATGAAAATACGTGAATGTGTTCGTCATCTGCTCCATTAAAATGAAAATGCCTCGCAAGTTGTGATTGTTTCATTCTTTGTTCTTGTGTCCTAGCACACAGTAGGCACTTAATTAAATAGTAGGCACGTGGTGCCCAGTACATAGTAGGTACTTAACAAATACATGCCGATCAATTAATATATGTCAGGTACCATGCTTAGCGCTGAGAATGCAAAGGTAAAAATAAGTCTACTGTTTCCTTTTGGACAAACTCTCCCACACATTTTCAAGTCTCTAACCTTCTTTTAAATGTTCTTCCTCTGTAAAGAAAACTCACTGGGCAGTTCATGGCCAGTATCACACCACTGTAATGCCCAGCCAAACAGGGGTTCTGGTTGCCACTTGAGCCCAGGTTTCTCCTGACTCAAACCAATTTCGGAATGAAGCACTCTTCCCAGACCCCCCACATGAGCCCTGTCACTCAATCATCAAATGTATTATTTATAAGGCCAGGCACAAACACTTGAGGACCACTTGGGAACCTAAGCTTTCCCACTCAGCCACCATAAAGAACCTGCCTCCACCAACCAGCTTTATCATCCCAGGATGACAAAAATAGGGCGTCCCCAAGGCCTCAATCTACACAGAAGGAAATGCCAGAGCAAACAGAGACCTGCTCAATGTAATCTCACAGATTGTGCTATCAAAAGCTGGAGAGAGTGAGTGGGAGACCAGAAATACGTTAATTTGCATGAGAAAAGACCAGGGTAGCATTTATAGGCCAGTCTTGGCTTCTCGCCAAGGGAAAGCCCCGGCTGCTACTAAAGCAGTGGGATTGACTGGGTGAGCCTGGGGCCCTTCAACCCCACCTGGAGTCAGAAAAACAAATTTCAATGGCCTACTCTGGGTCTGATTATGTAGTTCTTACTCAGCAAAAGTCTTAAAGAGTAAGAGAGAGGCAGTGTGCTTAGTGTACTGAGAGCTAGTCTCAAAGCCAGGAAAATCGGAGTTTTCTCTAGCACACCTTGCCTATGTGACCCTGGGCAAATCACTTAACTTCTCTGTGCTCTAGACTAAAAATGGCAGAGAATGTGCGGATGAGTTTTGGTTTTTTTTAATAGCAAGACAGTCTTTTTATTAATACATCCTTAGCTGATTTACAAGGCCACTCAACCACATTAGTTTTTCTAAAACTTTTCATCCCTCTTCAAATTCCCCACTGCTTCCCTCTCCTTTCCCCTCCCCTTTTAGTCTCAAAAATTTAGGCCATTTTGCCAACAGCTCCTTCTTCTCCCTTCCTCTTCATCTCATGTCACCCAGATCTCTTTCCCCGCCATCTCCTTCACACTGTCTCACATGAAGGAGTTTCTACATGCACAGCAGAAGAGTTTTCTAATGGGAGTTTCCTCGTGGGGAGTTCCCTATCCTAATGAAATCACAAGCACAGCCCTAGACTAGGGCAAGAACCAAGCTAGCATTATGGGGGGTACATGGTAAGTGCCTCACAGACATGGACGTTGTAAAACAAATGGTGTCGGGCAGTAAATGCGTTTCATGTTAGGGCCCTTATCTGATTTTTTAGAATAATAGTAATCAGGAGAAGAAAGGTAGTGGAACTCCTCAGAATTCCTCCTCTGCTGGGGGTTGGGGTGGGGGGGAGTGGAATAAATAAGAAAATGGTGTGATGGTGGGAGAAGAAAGTCTGATTTAAGAAAGCGAACTTCCTTTGTTCTCATTCAGGTTTTACATCGAGAGCATATCATTTCTGAAGGACAAAACAACCGTGGAACTCTTTTTTCTGAATGCAAAGTCCTGTGTGCATAAGGTAAAGTGCTCTGCTTGTTAATTTCACTGTGTTCATTAATTTCATTATGTAAATCCTGTGAACTTTAAATATGGTGGGAGGGGGTGGAATTCCTGCTTATTATTCATCTTCTTCCAAAGAAAACCAGGTTGAGTCCCGTAGTCTTTCTGCTTAAGATACGGCATTTGCATTAATGTGAGATCGCTCAAAGGCTGAGTGGAAAGCGGGACCATCTGGGGTAGAATAACGGAACATGGCCGATTACCACTATTGTACCCCGTGCTGTGAATAGCCGGCGACGTCCTGATGACGTATTAATCAGGCTTGAGAGAATAGTGATGATTCACTGAAACTGTGGCTAGAAGGCTTCTTCTTCCTAGGGGAAGTCTTCCCTTCTTTACAGTAGTTCAGCAGGCTTCTGGTTTCTGTTCAAACTCTGCCCCTGGAAATTTGCGAGCACTTAGCCTTAATTCTGTAGGTGTCAGTATGGCTTTCATTCTATAGGCATCGCAGAGGACATCATTTCCCCCCTCCCTTTCCTGACGTCAGGAGCCTATCTTTCTCTTAATAGGAATTCCACCTGTTCAAGCTCTCTGAGGGATTGATTGGTACCTGAAAATCTGTAGACAAAACGTAGAGTTTACAGACTGGGGCCAACACAGCTAATGAACTACAATTGACAATTATATGATATTTGGGCACCTATACAGGAGAATACAACTGCCTATTGTAATATTTCCTTCCTGTAGCTGGCTGGGTCCCAATGAAAACATCTCCCATTCTCTCTTTCCTTCTTTGTTAAGTAATTTGGAGGTGAAGTGGGGGAGGAGTGAAAAAGGAAAGGGAGTTAAAGAGGCATTTTCTCTTCTGACATTTCTCTTGTTACTGGGCATCTTCAACCCATTTTTGGAAGGGAGATAGAAGGGATGTTTTTGTAAATTCCACTTCCATATTAGAGAATCAAAGTTCTCTGGGGCTCCAGCACTACTGGTTAAGAAGGTTTCATGATTATGGGAGAGCTGGCGTTTGGGGGAAAGTGAAATCGAGAGCAAGTGGAATGGTTAAGAGGATAGCACCGGATTTAGTATACAGTGATCACTGTATGTTTGTTGGTTGAATGTATTCCTTGCACCTGGGTGCAAAACTGCTCGAGAGAATGGAATAAACATTTATAGAGTACCTACTATATGCCAGGGACCTTGCTAAGCCCTTTACAAATACTATTCTCAAATATTATTTTAATTGATCCTCATAACAACCCTGAGGGGTAGGTGCTGTTATGATCCCTGTTTTACTGTTGAGAGAACTGAGGCAGAGATTTTTTTTTTTAACTGACTTGCCCAGGGTCACACAGCTAGTAAGTTTCTGAGGCCGAATTTGAATTCATGTTTTCCTGTCATTTTAAGCATACTCCATGCAAGGAATATGTCTCTGGAATTTCAACTACCAGAGTAAACAAGTTTTATGAGAGCAAATTCCTACACTTGACAACACATGTGGGTGTCTGCTGGACTCGTGGGTGGCTGGCTGGACTTGCAGATGAGTCAACAACTGCCATGGCGATTCAGAGTTTGGGCTTGTTGACAGGTGATGATACAGCTTTATGCACGTTATTCTAGGCCTTGTAACAGGCTCCTAGGGAAGAGGTCATTCTACCATTGTGCTTCTTCCCTTCACTCTCACGAGTCAGTCAAACAACAAGCATTTAATGAGTCCCTACAATGGGCCAGGTACTTGCTAGGAGCTGGAACTACAAAGATAAAGGTGGAAAAATCTCTGCCTTCAGGGAGCTCCCATTCTAAAGAAGAAGATATCATGTCTGTCTGCAGATATTTACCCAACAAATCCCAAGTTAGCTTGGGGGCTGAGGCACCATGAGCTGGGGGGAAGGTGGGAGAGACAGGAAAGGTCTCATGCAGAAGGGACCCCTTTAGGTGAGCCTTAAAAGGAGATCAGTGTCCCTGACAAGAAAGCCCTTGGCTTTCACTTGGGGCAGAGGCATGAAGACAAGAAAAGAACTCATAGGGTTCTCTTCAAATTCCTTCATGTGAATTTTGTATTTAATCGCTCATTACATGTTGTTTCCCTAACAATAATACATATATACACATACATATACATACATACACACACATACATATATACACACACATACATATATACACACACATATAAGCTCTTTGATAAGAGGGACCGGTTATTTTTTGTTGGAGTTTCTTTGTATCTTTCTCATCTAGCACAGTACTTGGCACATAATAGATGCTTATTAAATGTTTGTTGAATTGAATTATCTGCTCCAGCCTGCCAAAGCTTTAATTTGGCATGTAAAGCCCTTCCCAATACAGCCCCAGCCTAATTTTTAAGGTCTATTTCTTATTACTCCCTATCACATCTTCTAACCCAGCCCAACTGACCTACTTATAGTCACCCAGACTCGGCATGCCACCTCCTTTCACCTCCCATCTAGGTGCCTTTACACCAGCTGGCCTTCATGCCTGGAATGTTCTCCCTCCTGGCTTCCACCTCTTAAGAAAATCCAGTTTCCTTCAAAGCTTGGTTCATGTGCCATATCTTTTCTCATACTTCCTACTGCTATCTCTCTGTCTCTGTCTCTCTCTCTGTCTCTGTCTCTCTGTCTCTGTCTCTCTCTGTCTCTCTCTCTCTCTAGCTCTCAGTTTGTCTCCCCATCTCTGTCTCTCTGTCTCTTTGTCTCTTTCTTTCTCTTTGTCTTTATCTATGTCCCCCTATGTCTCTCAGTCTCTCTCTGTCTCTTTGTCTCTCTCTCTCTGCCTGTCTCTCACTATCATCAATATATTTCCATGTTTACGTGCTCTGTGTTTCAGTAGAAGTGTTTCCTCAGGACAGCAAAAGCACTCTGCAAGCCTCACTACAGCAGCAGAAGGGATTTGAGCTGCAATTTCTTTGGTAAATGGAACTTCCAGATATCATGTGGCTAGAGAGCTGACTCAGGAACCCCTGAGTTCCAGTCCTGCCTGTGACACATATTGACTGTGCAGCTCTGGGCAAGTCACCTACCCACACAGTGCTCAAGGTGAGACTACTAACTGCAGAGATGCCAGCCAGCATTGGTAGATGGAGTTTCCTTATCCAGGAGCTCCTTATGCCCCTGAAATCACAGGTCCAGGCTATAAAGCACTAAATAAATGATGCATTTCATATATGTGTGGGTGTATGTGTGTATAAACATGGCTAGCTTGGGCATTGTCCTTGAAATGGAGATTTTGGGAGGTAATAGCTAATCAGAGAAAGGACCACAGGGGCATAGTGAACTTTCTGCATCAGAAGACTGCTATGGCATGATGGAGAAAGTCCAAAGAGCCAGGATTTGATCTCAAGTTTTTCTGAAACCAAGGGCTGCTCTCTATCCATTGTAACCATGCTCCCTGTCTTTATCATCATCTTCTTCCTCTTCCATCATCACATTTTCCACATAGTAGATGATTAATAAAACTTGTTGGATTCATTTAGATTGAATTATTGTTCAGTTGGTTTTCAGTCATGTCTGACTGCATTTGGAATTTTTTTGGGGGGGGCAAAGATTTCCTTCTCCAGTTCATTTTACAGATGAAAAAACTGAGGCAAACAGGGTTAAATGACTTGCCCAAGTTCACACAGTTAGTGACGTGTCTGAGACCAGATTTGAACTCAGGAAGAGGAGTCTTCCCAATTCCAACTCCAGTGCATATGCTTCACCACCTAGTTGGATTGAATTGGAAACCATTCATGAGAATCCCAGGATGAAAGATTTAGAGGTGACAGGGATCTCAGAAGGAATCTAGTACAACTCCCTCATTTTACACATGGGGAAACTGAGGCCAGGAGAGAGGAATTGACTTGTTCAAGGTTAGACAGGCAATAAATGCCAGACATGAGTTTCCCATTCACATGTTTGTCTAGTAAGGAATGTGGTAGTGAGGTTGGGAGGGCTGTGTAGGCACATAAGGGGATTCCTAGAATGAGAAAAACAAGCCATCTTCCACCACATCAGCATGCCATTGTAAGCACCGGATGATATGTTACTGACCTTGATAATGCCATTATTCACACTGCTTACGGAATAAATCGCAAATGCCACACAGACAGGCTGAAGTTCATGTTTTACCTATCCTTGAATTATGGGAGGGCTTTGGGAGGTCAGCCCAGAGCTTGAGAGGTAATGTTCATTTTCTTTGGCAGGAAGGGAAAGGAAGGGGTCAGTGGGAGAGGAAAAGAGAAATGCTTTCCCTAATGGATTCCTTAACTAATAATAAAATGGGACATATGGGAATATCTGAATTTACCATGAAACTGGACATTTAAAAGTTGCAAAATATCTCTTTAGTTTAACATTTTCACAGTATGGTTTATAACACAGCCTCAGTTATTTCTTCTTTCAAGAGGTGAAGCCATAGACTTTATAAGGAAGACCATTTCATGGCTATTCCAAAGACTAAAATAATTCAATTTAGTTCTTTAGAAGTAGATTTGTTGCATCGGGTATGTTGGGTATCAGTAACTGGCCTCTGAGTCAGACAGACCTGGATTCAGATTCTATAAGTCACAACTTCTCAATCGACCCAGACTACTTTCTTAAGACTGTAAGCAGGGGGTTGTCACTAATCATTCTGATCTATTTCTTGCCACTGGACCCAGAAGGTTCTGGGGGAGAGAGTGAGGCTGATGACTTTGCACAGCCCTGTGTCACTCAAATCCAATTCACTTGCAAGCTAAGACATCACCCTCCTGATGGCATTGGTCCTCTTTGAGAACAAAGGATGAACAACAAGACTATAAGTTGCAGAATAGCTATTAGTCTCCATCAGGAGAGGGACTTTCTGCCCAAGAGTTCATTCTATCAATTAAATCATGGATCTAAAAAACAACAAAATTCACCAGTGTGGTACAGTGAAATTTGAAGTCAGAGAATTTGTGTTTTAGTTCTAGCCCTCCCTCTCACTACCTGTGAGACTTTGGCCAACTCACTTCATCTCTCTCAGCCTCAGTTTGCTCATCTGTAAAGTGAGAGAGTTGACCTACGAGATCTCTAAGGTCCCTTCCAGTTCTAAATCTTTGATACTGTGAACTTGAATCTTATATGTAAGCCACTGTGCTAGGTGTTGGGGATACAAAAACAAAACATTCCCTGCCCTTGATGAGTTTATATTCTGTTGAGAATATACACATAAATAAGAATAATGCAAGATAATTTGAGTAGCGTGAAAGCAATAGAATTGAGAAGATCAGGGAAAGCTGTCAAGGAGGACATGGTACTTGAACTGAGCTTTGAAGGGTGATGAAAATTCTGAGAGACAAAGATCAAGAGAGCAATGTAATTCCATTACAGGAATGGAAAATAGGCTGTAAAAATGAGAAAGAGAGAGAGAGAAGGAAGGAGGGAGGGAGAAAAGGTAGAAGTGGGGAGCAAGGAAAGAAAGATTAAAGGATCAAGGAGGAAATTAGCTTTCAAATCCATAGATGGGAAAGAGTTCATGACTAAAAAAATGAGAGAGACAATTTTGATTATGTAAATTTAAAAAGCTTTTACACTAAAAAAATCTAAGGTAGTTAAAATTAGAAGAGAAAGAGGTAACTGGGGGAAAAAGAATCTTTGTGACACATTTCTCTAAGAAAAGTCACATATCTAAGATATATAATGAAATGATTGAAAGCAGTAAGTCTGAGAACCATTTACCAATAGAGAAATGTCAAAGGGGATGAATACCTAATTTTTAAAGACAGAAGTTCAAGCTATCAACACTAAAGGAAAAAAAATGCTTCAAATCACAGTTAGAGAAATTCGAATTAAAACAACTTCGAGGTCCCACTTTCCACTTTTCAGACTGCCAAAGAGGACGAAAGAAGAAAGCAACAAATGTTGGAAGAGCTTCAGGAAAACTGGCACGCTGGTGCTCTATTGGTAGAGCTGGGAATAGGACAACTGGCTATATAGAAGGGGAAAAGGGAGGGAAGAAGCATTTATATAGACCCTACTATGTGCTAAGCACTGTGGTAAGTGCTTTACAAATATTGATCCTCATCACAACCCTGAGATTAGTGCTCTTAATAGCTTTATTTTACAGTTGAGGAAACAAGGCAAACAGAGGTTTAATGACTTGACCAAAGTAGTTAAGTCCATGTGGTTGGATTTGAACTTGGGTGTTCTTGAATCCGGACCCAGTGTTCTATCCATTATCCACAGGTAGATAGCTACCTGCCTCAATGCTAACATTATAGAGAAAAACAACTTTAAAAGACTTGAGGATTCTGATTAACTCAATGATAAACCACATGTCCAAAAGAAAGAAGATGAAACAGCCGTGGACATCTTGTCAGAGAGGTGATTAATTTGAAACCAGTAAAAGACATTTTTCAGGCAGTGTTACCATTTTTGCCACACTATGCATCTATTTCTTAATGGTTTTATTTTTCATTTTCATTTCTGTTTTTAAAATTTGCTCAATGGGAAAAGGGGTGGAGTAGGAGAGACAAATTAATAAGGGAAAAAAACTATTATAGATGGTTCTCTTAGAGGAGAGAAGAAGGCATACAGGGGTGAAATCTAGGTGATATAAAAATAATATCAATACAATTGTTTTTATAAAGGAATTTATGGATATGGGATATTTAACATCACTTTGGGCGAAGAGGCAGTAATTGGCTTTGACTGTAATGTGGGAAACTAATCTGAAGTAAGACAGAGAAAATACTTTGGTATTAGATTGTGGAGGGCCTTAAATGCAAGGCTGAGGACTCTGCATTTTGTCTCAAATGTGATAGAAAGTTACTGAACATTTTTAACTGGGGAATAAAATGCTTTTTTTGTTTTTGCTGTTCAGTCATATCCAACTCTTCATGACCCCACTTGGGGTTTTCTTGGCAAAGATATAAGAATGGTTTGCTATTTCCTTCTCCAGCTCTTTTCATGGATGAGGAACCAAGGCAAATGGAGATAAGTGACTTACCTAGGGTCACACAGCTAGTAAGAGTCTTAGTCCACATTTGAACTCAGGTCTGTCCTGATTCCAGGCCCAAAACTTTATCTACTTAGCCCCCTAGCTGCCCCTAAAATCTCATACTTATGCCTTATTTTGGAAGCCAGCCAGAGGATGCCTTAGAAGGGGTATCTCTGGAAGCCTAGAGACCAATTAGAAACCTCTTAAAATAGTCTTGATATTATTAGGTCCTGAACTAAGGAAGTGGTCTAGTAAGTATTAAGGATACTTGTGTCTAAGGATGGGGCTCCATTGATTGATTGATTGACTGATTGATCCCACCCACTTAAAAGTAATTACATTTCTCAAGTAAGAATATTTGTTGGCTAAATCAATCAGTCAGAAGGAACAGGGCTTGTACACCTCCTCTAATCTATCAAAGTCATTTGTAAGAGTCTTGCTTACAGCCCTAAGCAATTTGTATAACTGAGAGACTACCTCAAAACCAGATAAAGATCCCTAAAGTCTAGAAGCTGAAGGAACTGGGTTTTACACAGAGCTGAGTAAAGTTTCAGCAGCCCCAGGCAGCCAGCAAAAGGATAAACAGAAGATAAGACTGAGAGCTGTGGCCAACGAGAAAGACATTAAGGATGGCTGTTAACTACAGGCTGATGCCACCACTGTCCCCATGTGCTCAAGGACCAAGGAAAATTCCAAGAAAAAGTCTGCTCTTTTGCCAACTGCCTCTCCTGGTGCCTACCTAGCCACAAAGACTAAGTTAATGTACTGTTTTGTTGCCCAGATGCTTCCAATAACCTGTACTTTTAGTCAGCCAGTGGTTAAGTCTAAAGATAGTAAAGGAAGTAAAGGAAGGAAGGAAGGAAAAGGAAGAAAAAGAAAGAATGAATATTGGTGATAATTCCAAAGGGGGATCAGGAAAGACTTTTTGTAGAAGTAGGATTTTAACTGGGACATGAAGCAAATGAGAAAAGTTGAGTAGCAGAGATGAGAAGGGAGAAAATTCCAGACGTGGGAGATAGCCAGTAAAAACATGAAGTTGGAAGATGGAGTGTCTTGTGCAAGGAACAGCAAGGAGGCCTATGGAGGGGGGTCAGGTTTAGGAAGAATAGAAAGGTGGAAAGGGGCCAGGTTATGAAGAGCTTTGAATGCCAAACAAAAGAATTTCTATTTGATCCTGGAGGGAGAAGGAACCATTGAAGTTTATTTAAAAGGAGGGTATCCTGCTTTAGGAAGATCATTTTGACAGCTGAATGGAGGATTGCTGGAGTGGGGAAAGATTTGAAGCAGGGAGACCCACTTGAGAGCTCTTGGAATAGTCCAGGTGTGAGATGCTGAGGGGCCTCCGACAGGGTGGTAGCAGTGTCAGGGAAAGGAAGGGAGCCTATGTGTGAGATGGTTTGAAGGAAGAAATGACAACACTTGCCAAATGGTTGGATATGGGGGCAGAGGGTGAGAGAAAGTGAGGAGCAGAGAGGATGACCCTGAAGGTTGTAAATCTGGGTGACTGAGGGGATACTGGGGCCCTGAAGACTAATATAGCAATTAGAAAGGAAAACGGGTTTGAGCTTTGCAACTTCAAAGCAATATGTAAATATCATTGCTACTTGCAAAATTATAATCATGATTTATCCATTTATG
>CM053590.1:27720870-27753981 GCA_028646515.1 Pseudochirops corinnae | reverse complement strand
AAAAAAAAAAAAAAAAAAAAAAAAAAAAGCTTTCCCCACAACCCTCTACACATAGATAATGCAAGTATTTTCACAGCTAGTTTTACAGGTGAGGAAAACAAGACCCAGAGTTGGCCATGGCCATAACAGCTAACAAGTGTCAGAGCCTGGATGAGGCCTAGAGTCCCTTCCAGCATTCACAGACTAGGAAGGTTGCATTATGTGGAACATATAACTGTCAAAATCTTTGGTCCATAGGGAAGGGGAAGGGAATAAGCATTTAAATAGTACCTGCTGGGTGCCAGGCACTGTGCTAAGTGCTTTTTAAAAATATTTCATTTTACCATTCCAGAGCAGCTGGGCTTGGGATAGTACCAATAAATTCTGTTCTTTACTTTTCACATTCTTTTAAAAAGTAAATAAATGCAAGAACTAAGTGGAATTCTTATAATCACACATTTGTGGATTGGACATAATGAATGTCTCTCAGCTTTCTCTTCATTTACTTAGAGCACTGCATTTCTGCATCAAGCACAATATTTAGTAATGGGCAAATTCTTCCAAATAAAAAAGAAAACAAGAGACATTTAAATATGGAAAACTAACTGGTATATGGGGGAGGCCTGTGCTCAGGGAGAAAAGGGGGGAGGGGGATGTTTTGTGGGACAGATTTTCTTACTCTTGGCAAACTCAACACCAATTTTTTTTTTCTTTTTGGAGGAAGGCTGGGCAATTAGGGTTAAGTCACTTGCCCAAAGTCACACGGCTAGTAAGTGTTAAGTGTCTGAGGTCAGATTTGAAATCAGGTGCTCCTGACTCCAGGGCTGCTGCTCTATTCACTGAGCCACCTAGCTGCCCCTTGGCACCAATTTCTAGTGCAAATATTTCTGAAGACAGCCAGTGAGTACCCCCAGGATATACTCAACCACCTCAGAGCTCCATAGACTTATGGCAACCTAGAATCATGGAATGGTGGAATTAGAAAAAAAAGTGAGTAGTTCATTTCTTTCCTGACCTCCCTACTTTGTAGCTAGCAGAGGACCAAAAAGAGCCCAAAGTCACATAGATGATAAGCATCAAAGTTGGGATTTGAACTGAGATGTGTTGAGCCCCTATGATAATGTTTGCTACTGGTTCCCCCTAAATATATATACACACTAATATAGATGTCCAGATTCTTCATTACAGGAAAACACCCTGGCTGAACTCCATGTAGTTTTCTCTAAGTGAACAGATCCATATATGCCCTCCTGTACCACTTGACCCTCATTCTACCCCATTGTTGTTCAGTCATGTCTGATACTTCATGACCCTACTTGGGGCTTTTTTGGCAAAGACGTTGGAGTAGTTTGCCATCTCTTTCTCCAGTTCATTTTACAGAAGAGGAAACCAAGGCCCAGGGTCACCCAACTCGTAAGATTCTGAGGTCAAATTTGAAATCAAGTCTTCCTGACTCCAGGCCCAGTGCTCTATCCACTCCACCACCTAGCTGTCCCCATTCTACCCTACTACCAAATGGTTGAAATTAATTTTAATGCAAACTTTTGTCAGCTCTCCTCTGTTCCAAAGTAAAACTTAAATGAACTTAAAAAGTTAACTTTGCGAGGGAGGGGACAATCATTCTTTAGACTGGGCTAGATCTTGCCTCAGGACTAAACCAAAGTACACACTTAACTTTTTAAAGAAAGCATTATGTTCATTTTGTCTGGAGCTAAACTGTTGATCTGGGTTCCTAGGCAGCAACTTTGTTCCGGGTTCAGTATAAAACGATAGCAAATCAAGATGGGAAAGAACATGTTTTCATTATAACCCACTGTATCTAATGACTTTACCTTTTCTTACCTAATAATGCTAGTTTTCATGTTCTTTGAGATGATAAGAAGGAAGTAGTAAATGAACATATCAGCAGTTCCATTTTGGTGGAAGAAATCTCATTCAGGGGTGTGTGTGTGTGTGTGTGTGTGTGTGTGTGTGTGTGTGTGTGTGTGTGTATGTGTGTGTGTGTGTGTGACACCTTACTACTCGCTTTCTTGACCAGAAACCTTATTCGGCATGGTCTTTCATCAGCTCACACAGCAAAGCAAGCATTCTAGCCTTTCTTCCACACACAAGCTGTCACCACACAGACATGACAGTGCATGGCAGATTGTCCTTCATGTGCCACTTTAGAGAATGAACTCTGTGACATGGCTGTCGGTACTATCTTCCCTCATCACTGGTGTGGACATACCCTTGACTTCTCAAAGGATATTTCAATGGAGCATAAGCTCAGATAGGTTTTACTGCATTGGAAAGGCTTTCATTATGGTGGGGCAGATTGAGATTGCTGTCCCAGAACCAAATGAATTTGGAAAGGTTCATCAATAGGACAGCGTCCAGGTAATGAATTCCTTGGGCCATGGCAAGATGTGGTTTTCTTAAATGTATTCAATCTAAACCTGTGCCTATGTGGATGAAGTAAAGAGTTCCAGATTGGCTTATTCAGCTAATTAAAAGCTCTGAGTTGAGAGTAATTGATTGGTTTACTTTTTATATAGGTTGCCTACCTACATCAATTAAATTTACTCAGACTCTGAATTCTCCTAGAAATCTGGTCTTAATGGAGTTTTGGCCTTGAAAATGCATCTTTATGTGTCATTGAATACAAACTGCAACATAATATACTGACAAGAAAGCATATGGAGTGTATAAAACTGGGGTTGGAAGTGTCCTGCAAAAAGAAATATTTTAAAAATTGACAATCAACTTTGTCTAAATAATGGCCAGAAAAATCTAAACTCTCAGAAGTCTAAGTTTATTTTATGAATATTACCAAAAAGGGGCCTGGATTCTTATAAAGGAAAAAAGCAGCCCTAATTCCTCTACTGTTTGCTAAGTTTAAAACACCTGATGGCCCTGAAGCTTCATTTTTTGCAGTTTTAACCCCTCCTCACCCAAACTGGTAGTGCTTCCACATCATTTGAGTTGAAATTCCTTTCTTCTCCCCCACCACCAACAAGATATTTACTAGTCAAAACACAGGTAACAAGAGGGAAATGAAGGAGAAATTAGGATCATAACACCTATAGATTTACAGCTGGAAAAAACCTTAGCGGTCATCTATTGTAAGTTCTCCCATTATGGGAAGCTAGGTGGTACAATGGATAGAGCCTGGAGCAAGGAAGAGCTGAGTTCAAAGCCAGCCCATGACACTTAAGAGTTGTGTGACCCTGGGCAAGTCACAACATCTATTTGCTTCAGTTTCTTCATCTATAGAGTGGGGATAAAAATAACACCTACTTCCCAGAGTGGTTGTGAGGATCAAACAAGCTAATTAACTTTAGCATGCATAGTAAGGATTGTAGAAATATTGACTAGTAATATTAGATTGTATGCTCCATGGGGGCAGGGGCTGTCTTCTGACTCTCTTTGTATTCCCAGTGCTTAGCACAGGGCCTGAGCATAGTGATGCTTAATAAATGCTTGTGGGTTAATTTCATCTAAGTCAGTCCTTTTCAAGATGAAGCCCAAAGAGGAGTGATTTTTCCAAGGTCACATTGGTCCTAAGCGGCAGAATCATCATTAATGAATGATTAACGGATGATCCAAAGGCTGCCTAATTAGCCCCTGAATCAACAAAATTTGACTATTTGTGGAAGGGGGAGGGGAGCACATACTACTGAACAGCTGTGCCCTTAGCTAAGTCACTCGACAACTGAAAAAAAGTGGGGAGAGATTAGGCTAGAAAATCTGGGCCCACTTTCAAATTTTAAGTGTTATGTTCTGTGTTCTCATTACATGAAGACTAGAAAGATGTTTGGATACCTTCTCACAAAGCAGTTATATATAATGATCCATGGGCTGCTTTTGTTAAACAAAACAAAAACAAAAAAATCACGCTGATATGTTGAGGGACAAAAATTTGCCCTCTCTCTGTTTCACCAGGCCCAACTGAAAAGACAACAGTTCTCTGGCCGGTCAGTTCTGTTGAGCTAAAAATCATTCATGGCCATTGCACTGGAGATATTCTGTGCCGTTTAGCAATGAGAGACTGGACTATGTTTCCAGACTAACACGCAGTCAGTAAACCTAGACCTATGCACTTGTGTTTGTTTTTGTTTTGAGGAAGCCGTTGCATCTTTCTCCCTAGTGGATTGTAAGGCCTTGGCAATACTTTCAGCTGAATTGGTGGGTGACAAGATCTAGCTGAAAAGATGTGAGCAGGGATTTTTACTGAAACAACTGGCAGTTAGAAGACTAGTGTTTGCTAAGGGAAGTCACTGTCCCCAATGCCAGTTTGCGTCTGAAGCTGGGCTATGGGCCAGTTGGGGACAAACAAAGAAATCTGATATCCTGCACTTGAAAGAGCTCTTAAAGGCTTCATAATCACCAGTTTACCTTGTCCTGGGGCCTGCCCAGTTTCTTTGCATTCAAAAGTTGAAGACAGTCTGTCCTGAGCCTTGACTTGGAAAATCAAAGGAAAGGTTTTGTAATAATATAGTGATGATAATAATAGAGGCAGCTGGTGGCACAGTAGTTAGAGGCGAGGACCTGGAGTCAGGAAAGACTGGGTTCAAATCTGGCCTTATACACCTACTCGCTATGTGACACTGGGCAAGTCACTTTACCTGTGTTTCCTCAGTTTCCTCCATTGTAAGATGCTAATAACTAGTATCTACCTCACAGGGTTGTTATGAGGATCAGATGAGATAATATTTCTAAAAATAAAAAAAAGTACGTCATGCCATGCCTAGAGTAGGTGCTATATTCATGCTCATCAGTTCCTTCCCTTCTCCTAATAATAGTAGGCATCTGTACAAGGCTTTAAGGCTTGCAAAGTGCTTTACAAATATATTTGGTCCGCACAACAGCCATGGGAGGTGGGTGCCAGTATTACCCCAGATGAGCGGAGGAGCATTTCTGTTATTACACAGCCCTTTTATTCCAGTGAATCTAGCAACCGTCTCACGGTAAGATCTCCACTGGCCCCACGGTATACCTGGGAGAGTACGTAACAATGTCTGCATTCTTCGCACTGTAGAAATGGAGACCCACAGAAATGTAATCAATCATTTACCCAAAGTCATTGGCAAATGAAGGCAATGGCTGTGCAGACTGGCAGTGGCCACAATACGGTCACCCAAAGGCTCACCACTCTGTTGAAACCCAAGGTGATGGGCAAGTAAAGGGAATCTACTAAATGTGGACTCGCCCGCAGCAAATTTGCTTCCTTGGATCGAATGGTTTTATTTCACTGATGTCGTCTCAAACAGTAATGGTCTGTCCCAGAGAGAGTGAACTCCAGAACTAGCCTGTGGTAATAACACCCGAGTACAGTGTTTAAGGGTTTAGAAGGAGGTAGTACAGATATTATCCCCGTTTTAAAGACGAGAAAATTGAGCCTCAGTGAAGTGAAGCAACTTGCCCAGGGTCACACAGAGTCAGGACTCTAGCACAGGTCCCCCGGCCTCCTAGTCAAGCCTTCTTTGGGCTCCGCACTATACCAGCTTCCTATCAAAGTCAACGTGGTAAATATTGTGGAGAGAGAGCAGTCATCCAGTCTCCAGCTTTATCTGGATATACAAAATCATCACAGGACAAGTGTTCACATGGTGATCAGAAGAAGCAATACAAGTATACTCTCAAGGTCTCTCTTAAGAACTTGGGAATTGTGTGACATGGGAGACACTGGCACAGGACTGCCCCTCATGATGTGTACTCATCAGAAGAGACTGTGCTCTATGAGCAAAGCACAGCTGAAACAGCCCAAAGGAAACACAGGATGCGCAAGTTTAGAACCTCAAATGTTCACACAGACTATTTGTGCCCTGCGTGTGGTAGAGCATGCCCAGCTCATATGGGTCTCATCAGCCACACACTGAAACTCGACTCTAGCATAGTGATGTCATTTTGGTCCTTTTGAGAATGAAGGACAACAACCAATACAAAATCATAAATCTCAGTGACTTAGAAATCAATGGACTTGGATAACATGATTCTACAAAATATTCTCTCAATTGGCTTTACAAATTAAATTCCTTTGTAGTGGGGCAAATATTGGTATCCATTGGGACTAAAATCTTATCTTTCTGAAATATTTAGCCAAAGGTCTCCCAAGACAAATTGACATTGTTCTAATGAGGTTGGAAAGACAGGTTAGGATCAGGTTAAGAAAGCATTTAAAATCCAAACTGAGGAGTTTATTTTCTTTCCCTAGAGTCAGTAGGGAGTCAAATTTTAACTGAGGAGAGGAATCACATAGTGAAAACTGATGAGGTGTAGGCTCTGGGAGCCCCCTTGAGCTCTACTTGAATCTTTGAGGTACAGGCTCTGGGACCCCCCTTGAGCTCTCCTTGAATCTTTGAGGTACAGGCTCTGGGAAACCCCTTGAAGTCTGATGGAATCTTCCCACTTGATGAGGCATTTGCAGAGGCCATAAGTATTTCATTGTGGCTGGGCCCAAACCTCTGTTACTAACCTGGCCCTCCATTTCCCACCCTTGAGCCTATCAAAATATCAATCCACTCTTGCATTGACCTCATTAACTCCTCCTGAAGACCCTCCCCAAACTCCTCCTCTAGACCACCCCTAAATTCCTCTGTATATAAGAATCCCATCTCCCTTCCATGTGGTGTGAGAGTGCCATAGAAGGCCCTAGGATAGACTTGCTCTGTGACAAGACTTACTCTGTCCTGCTTGCCCAACGCAAGCATCACAGATACCTAGGCTCCTTAAGAGTCTACTCAATATGACGAACTTTCAATAAATTTTACTTTTCTTTGGCTGAGAAGACTTGAGTCGAATTCTTTCAGCAGGACCCGGCATGTTGGTATTTTGGGGTCTCAGGCAACCCTAACCCTCTTTGTGGGTACCCCCTTCATTTTTATGGTTCCCTGACTGGGAAACACTGCTAATCCCAAGCTCTTCTCCCACTGGGACTGGAAGGTATGTAAGCCTCTCTCTTTCCCTATTGCATTGCCTTCTTGTTCTCCAAGTAGCTTGGAGGTGCTTTTTTTTTTGCGTGTTTTTTTGTGTTTTGTTTTGTTTTTGTGGGCCTGACCTTTCAGATCCCATTAAGTCAGACAGCTAGGAGGCTGTCTAGTACTCAGGGTCTCGGTCCTGTTTGATTATGTTGGAGAAAATGGACATGTGCGCAGCTTCTGAAGAATGGAGGACAAGGACAGATGTCTCATCTGGAAGTGTAAGCCAGATTCTTTCAATTCTCTCAGTGCTAGGGAACTGGGAAAACTCAAAGTATTTTTTGGTAGGTTTTTTTGCCCTGTTTTGTTTTGTTTGTTTTTCGAGGCTTACTCTCAAACCTTCCTTTATAGAGGAAGGGACTTCTAGGCCCTATGCCTGTAGCTCCCAAAAGTTCGCTTTTGGGTTGTCTTTTACAACACTGGTAAAAATTTAGTTTCTCTGGAGACCTCAGAAAGGAAAAGCTAGTGTTTTTTTGCAACACTGTTTGGCCTAGCTATCGCCTAGAAAACCATGAATCGTGGCCTGTTTTGGGGACTTTAAAAGACAATACTGTCTTGCAATTAGAATTATACTGTCACAGAGAAGAAAAATGGTTAGAAGCTGCCTATTTGCTGGCCTTCATTGAATTGTCTCAGAACACAGTTCTCAGGAAAGTTTGTGAAATGCTTGAAGCTAGAGCCTCAACACAAAGGAGCAACGGGGACCAATTAAATGACCCCCTTCCTATGGCTTCGGCCCCAACCCCTCCTCCCTCATGGACTCCTGCTCAGGTCCCAGTCACCAGTCCCACTGAGGCAGCTCCCCCAGCCCCTTCTGCTGCACCCCAACCCTTTTCCCCCTGGTTTCCCTTCCCTTTTCCTCTAGCCCAATACCCCTCATTTCCTGCCCCCTACACCATCCGTATTTACTACCTTACATCTCCCAGCATGGCCCCTCCCCACTCAGGGACCCCTGCTTAGGTCCCAGCCACTGGTCTTGCTGAAGTGCCTCCCTCTGTAGCCCTTCCCCCTGAGGCAACACCTCCTCAGGCCTCAGATCCTACCCCCATGGCAACACTAGGGTTATCATCTCTTCTGACCCCTTCCCCTCCTCAGGTTCCAGCTGACCTTCCCCCTTGCCAGCCTAATCCCCCAGTCTTGCAGTCTGATCCGGTTCAGCCAGCACCCCCTAGTCATTCTTTCACAGGAAGTGGGACTTCCAGTCTCCCTTCCCAAGCCCCTGTCCCCACAATACCTTCAGGACTTTTTTCCCTTAAGGGAAGCAGCTCTCTCAGCTGGTGGGACAACTAGAGTGCACACCCCATTCTCCATTTTGGATCTCAATCAAATTAAAGAGAAGCAGAGTAAGTTCTCCAAAAACCCCACAAAGTTTACTGAAGGCTTTTGGGACTTAACCCTACAATTTGAGCTTTCTTGGCGTGATTTGCATATCCTCTTCTCTACCTGTTGTTCCACTGAGAAGAGGAGAATCTGGGAACAAGCCCAAAAATGTGGGGATCGTTTGGCTAGCAATGACCCCAGAAAATACCCCCCAGGAACAGCTGCTGTTTCCACTGGTGACCCAGGATGGGATTAACAAATCCAAGTGGATAGAGAGAAGAGAGACCATACAGTACTCTGCCTGTTGGAAGGCCTAAAAACTGCATTCTAAAGGCAAGTATATTATCAGAAAGTTAGGGAAATTACTCAGACAGACAAAGAAAACCCTGCCCTTTTCCTAAATAGACTGGGAAGCTATTAAAAGGTATACAAATTTAGATCCTGACTCTATAGAAGGGGCAGCAATCCTTAACATGTATTTCATTAGTCCTGCCACAAAATGGTGATGACGATGACAATGATGATAAGGATGAGGATGAGGATGATGATGATAAATGAAGGAAAGTTGCTAGCATTTATATAGAGCTATAAGGTCTCCAAAATGCTTTACTTGGGGCCTCTTGTACCTCAAAGATTCAAGGAGAGCTCAAGGAGGGTCCCAGAGTCTGCACCTCATCAAAAACTAATTTTAAAGAAAATGGTGGGGAGGGGGAATGGGGCGGCTAGGTGGCACAATGAATAAAGCACCAGCCCTGAAGTCAAGAGGACCTGAGTTCAAATGTGGCCTCAGACACTTAACACTTACTAGCTGCATGACCTTGGGCAAGTCACTTAACCCCAGTTACCCAGCCTTCCCCCCTCTGAAAAAGAAAATGGGAAGGGTTTTGAGGCAGGGGTAAGGGGGAATTGAATTCAGTTTTGGATATTTTTAATTTATGATATCTTTGGGATATCCATCAAATGTTCAGTGGTCAATTAGTGTGCAGGATTCAAGCTTAGTAAAGATAGGGCCTGAATATATTGGCCTGTGAGTAGCCATGTAAAATGACAATTAAACACGTGGGAGCCCAGGAAAGAAAATGTGGAGAAAAAAAGGGAGAAAATGAGAGAAGAGGAAAGGGACCTTGGAGAACACCCACCGTTAGGGGACATGACTTAGATGATGAGCTAGCAAAGGAGCCTTAGAAGAAACCTCAAACAGGAGACGGTATCAAGGAGAAGGTAGCTATCAGTGTCAAGTGCAGGAGAGGGGCCTAGAATAGGGCTTGTGATAGGGACACATTTGGCAGTCTGGTGGAGCCTATGAACTCTTCTTGGAATAATATTTTTAAATGTGTAAAATATGTAAAATTACAAAGGAAACCAATTAGATTGAAATAATTACCAAAATCTTAAAGAAACAAAATCACAAACCCCAGGGTAGGAATAAAATACCATAAGACTTGGCAATTGCAAGGTCATTGTTAATTTTTTTTTGGGGGGGGGAGCAGGACAATTGGGGTTCAATGACTTGCCCACACAGCTAGTAAGTGTTAAGTGTCTGAGGCTGGATTTGAACTCAGGTCCTCCTGACTCCCAGACTCATGCTCTGTTCACTTCGCCACCTACCCGCCCCTATGTTAAATTTGAAGAGAGGAATTTCAGGTGAATCAAGAAGTCAGAAGCCAGATTGCACAGGGTTACAGAATAAGTGAGAAAAGAGCAAATGAAGGCAGGGAATGTAGACATCTTTTTTCTAGGAGCTCGGTTAAGGAGGGGAGATACAGGATGGTAGCTTGAGAGATTGGCAGGATCTAGTGAAGGATGAGTGAGATTGGTTCTGTTTGAGGTATGAGGGAAGGACCTAGTAGGTAGGAAGAGGTCGATGATTAGAGATAGGAGATGCTTAAAGTTACAATCTGCTGAAGAAAAAGGGAGGGGATCTACTTAAAAACACATGGAGAGGGGTCAGCCTTGACAAAGACAAGGTCTTCCTCAATGTCAGAGTGCTGGAAAGGAGTAGAGAGTAAGAGATGATGCCAAGGGGCTTTAAGATGAAGAGACTGGGGGAGATGAAGCCAAGATGGTAGAGAAAAATCAGACAACTTCAAACAGAGAAAAACAAATTACAGATCAATTTCCCTAATGAATATTGATGCAAAAATTTTAAATAAAATATTAGCAAAGAGATTATAGCAACTTCTTCAGAGGATAATACACTATGATTAGGTGTGACTTATAATAGTAATGCAGAGCTGGTTCGATATTAGGAAAACTATCAGCATAATTGACCATATCAATAACAAAACTAACAAATTATATGATCATCTCAATTGAAGAAAAAGTTTATGACAAAATACAGCACCTAGTCCTATTAAAAACACTAGAGAGCATAGGAATAAATGGAGTTTTCCTTAAAATGATAAGTAGTATCTATCTAAAACCATCAGCAAGCATTATATGTAATGGGTTTGAGCTAAAAGCTTTCCCATTAAGATCAACGGTGAAACAAGGATGTCCATTATCACCAGTATTATTTAATATTGTACTAGAAATGTTAGCTTTAGCAATCAGAGAAGAAAAAGGAATTGAAAGAATTAGAATAGGCAATGAGGAAACAATATCACTCTTTTCAGATGATGTGATGGTATACTTAAAGAATCCTAGAGAATCAACTATTTCAACTTGAAATAATTAACAACTTTAGCAAAGTTGCAGAATATAAAATGAACCACACAAGTTATCAGCATTTCTATATATTAGCAAGAAAGCCCAGCAGCAAGAGATAGAGGAATTCCATTTAAATGTAAAATATTTGGGAGTCCATCTTCCAAGACAAACCCAGGAACTATACGAACACAATTACAAAACACTTTTCACACAAATAAAGTCAGATCTAAGTAATTGGAAAATTATCAGTTGCTCATGGGTAGGCCAAGTTTATATAATAAAAATGATAATTCTACCTAAATTAATTTACTTATTCAGTGCCATACCAATCAAACTACCAAAAATTATTTTATAGAGCTAGGAAAAATAATAACAAAATTCTTCTAGAAGAACAAAAGGTCAAGACTATCAAGGGAATTAATGGAAAAAAAATGCAAAGGAAGGTAGCCGTACACATACCAGATCTAAAATTATATTATAAAGCTGCAATCATAAAACCACTTGGTAATAGCTAAGAAATAGAGTGATGGATAAGTGGAACAGGTTACGTACACAAAACACAGTAGTCAATGTCTACAGTGATCTATTGTTTGATAAACCCAAAGACTCCAGCTTCTGGAATAAGAACTCACTATTTGACAAAAACTGCTATAAAAACTGGAAAATAGTACAGCAGAAACTAGGCATAGATCAACAACTCACTTCATATACCAAGATAAAGTCAAAATGGGTACATGATTTAGACATAAAGGGTGATACCATAAGCAAATTAGGAGAGCAAGGAATAGTTTATCTGTCAGATCTATGGAGAACAGAAGAATTTATGACCAAATGAGATGGTGAACACTATGAAATGCAAAATGGATAATTTTGATTAAATTAAAAAGGGTTTGCACAAACAAAACCAATGCAACCAAGATGAGAAAGAAAGCAGAAAGATGAGAAACTATTTTTACAGCCAATGTTTCTGACAAAGGCCTCATTTCTCAAATAGAAATATAGAGAACTGAGTCAAATTTATAAGAATACAGGTCATTCCCCTATTGATAACCAAAGCATATGAATAGGCAGTTTTCTATTGAAAATGATAAATGTTGGAGAAGATGTGGGAAATTTGGAACACTAATGCTTTGTTAGTGGAGTTGTGAACTACTCCAACCATTCTGGAGAGCAATTTGGAACTATTCCCAAAGGGCTATAAAAATGTGCATACCATTTGATCCAGCAATATCACTTCTAGGTCTGTATCCCAAAGAGATCATAAGAAAGGGAAAAGAACCTACATGTACAAAAATATTTATAGCAGCTCTTTTTGTGATGGTCAAGAATTGGAAATTGAGGGGATGCCCATCATTTGGGGAATAGCTGAACAAGCTGTGGTATATTAAGGTAATGGGATACCATTTTGCTATAAGAAATGATGAGTAGGCAGATTTCAGAAAAACCAAGAAAGACTTATGTGAACCGATGAAGAAGTGAGCAGAACCAAGAGAACATTGTACACAGTAACAGCAATGTTGTGTGATGATCAACATTGATAGATTTAGCTCTTCTCAGCAATACAATGATCGAAGATAATTCCAAAAGACTAGTATGATGGAAAATGCTATTCACATCCAAGAAAGAACTGTGTAGTCTGGATGCAGAACAAAGCATACTATTTTCACTTTTTTTTGTTGTTTTTTTCTTTCTTGTGGTTTTTCCTTTTGTTCTGATTCTTCTTTCACAACATGACTAATGTGGAAATATGTTTAACATGGTTGTACATGTATATCCTATATCAGATTACTTGCTGTCTTTGGGAGGGGGAGAGGAGGGAGAGAGGGAAAAAATATTGGAACTGAAAAACTTATAAAAATAAATGTTGAAAACTATCTTTACATGTAATTGAAAAAAATAAAATGCTATCAAGTCAGTAGAAAAGAGATTAGGAGAAGAGATCTTAGGGGTTTCAGACCTTGTTGGTTTGCTTATAAAATACCACAGGGACCTCACAGTCTCACCTATAAAAGAGTCATCTAGGTGGTATAGTAAGTAGAACACCTTACCTAACATCAAAAAGACCTGAGTTCAAATTTAGCCTCAGACTTGCTAGCCATGAAGCCGTGGGCAAATCACTTGATCTTTATCTGTCATAGTTTCTTCCACTGTAAAGTAGGAATCAATAACCCTACCTCCCATATTTGTGAGGATAAACTGAGATGATTTCTGTAAAGTGCATAGCATGGTGCCTATGTATTGAGGTGTGGTAGAAAGGTGTCAAACCTGTAGTAAAATTGCTGGCAACACTTCTGAGTGCTGCCTGAACCTGATTAAAATGTAATTTGGGGAATATTTAACAAAACAAATTAAAATACAATAGAATATAGATGTTGATCTACCATCTTCAAAGTCAATATTTGACCCACGGAGGTCTTTATGTATGGTCTAATGGCCCCTTTTCTATTTGAGTTTGACACTAGTGGTATCAAACCTCCTTTTTAGACCCTGTGGACTTGGATTCAGTTCCCAGCTCAGACATTTACTAACTATATGTCGGTGAGCAAATCATGTGATCTTTCTGATTCTCCATTTAGCCATCTGTAAAATGGAGCTGATAATAATGACACCCACCTCAAAGGGTGACTATTAAGAATCAAATGAGATGAAGTGCTTTGTAAACCTTAAAATTGCTACGTAAACATGAGCTATGATTAGTGTTACTACAAGGTAATACAGCATGGAACTCCAAGTACTGAAATTGGATACAGATCCAATCAATCTTTTGAGATGGAATGGTATGTCACTGTATTGAAATGGGAGCCCAATTTAGAACCTCACACTCAAGTGGGAAGGAGATTAGAACACAGTGTTGTGTATTTGCCCCCTCCAGAAGGAGAAGAAGAGAAATGTGTTTAATTAGATGCACACTCACAAAGGCCTACCGTTGCTGACCAGCTTGTCCCTGTTGACCATCTGCTTCTTTCTCTCTCCTACCTCTCCCTTTTTCATGGCTGCGGTCCCTTATTTTCTTGTGAATATGTTGTGTCTTCTCCCCTTTACTGCTCCCCCACTTTTTTAAAGACTTGTTTCCCCTTAGAATCTTTTCCTGCTACAAAATCAAATTGCAATTCGGCACCACTGCCAGAAGCATTTAAGCAATTAGAGAACTGTAATTAATGTCTACTGTGTATGTAATCTCATAATGGGCCCTGGGTAAATGCAGAAGTTCAGAGCAGGGCCTGGGTGTTTGTTTAATAATGGTTATTCATCTGTGGTCCAATTGTCTCCCTGCTGGGTTTGCCAGATGTGGGTGCCCTGGGACTCTAGTGCAGAGAACTGAAGCCTGACCTCTTTAAGCCTCCCAGCCTGTCTTTGGCATCTTGTATCTGGTCATAGATCACTGCACCTCTCATTTTCAGGCCACTCTCTCAGACATTCACTCCTAAGAATGCCAGTGTGATGAAAGGTGGTAGCAGGGTAGAGGGAAACTCTTCATAATTCAGCTTTGGGAATTAGAACAGGCTCACCATTCCTGAGTCTCGAAAGAATAAGGATAGACCTGAAACACATCAGGCTAGAGAGGATTAGGGGAGGTTGGAGACTTGCAATTTAGATGAGGGGGGTTTCAGAGAATGGAAAATCCTGGAGAGCAGGGACTGTTTTTGCTGTTCTTGTGCCCCAGCCACTGATATGGTGCCTGGCACAAAGTAATCTAGTCATCTCAAATCAATAAGCATTTTTAAGCACCCGTTCTATGCCAGACACAGTGTTAAGTGCTGGGGACACAAGAAAGAAAACCAGCCCCGAACAATCCTTGCTCTCAAGTGTGAAACACATGTGAACGACTATGCAGATACATACGGGAGAAACTGGAGACAAACTCTGAGGGAAGGCACTAGGATTAAGGAATAAAAGGAAAGGCTTCCTTCAGTAAGTGGGATTTTTAGCTGAGACTTGAAAGAAACAAGTGAAATCTACAGGTAAAGAAGGGAAGGGAGAGTATGTGGCGCACAGGGCCAGGCAGTGAAAAGGGCAGAGTTGGGAGACCATTATTGGCTGCATATTAACCAATCTGACAGGTGTGAGGTGATTCCTCAGAGTTGTTTTAATTTGCATTTCTCTAATCAATAGTGATTTAGAGCATTTTTTTCATATGATTATAGATACCTTTAATTTCTTCTGTCTTAAAATTGTCTGTTCATATCCTTTGACCAATTGGGAAATGACTTGTATTCTTATAAATTTGATTCAGTTCTCTACAGATTTGAGAAACGAGGCCTTTATCAGAGATGCTTGCTATAGACTGTTTCCAAGTTTTCTGCTTTCCTTCTAATCTTGATTGCTTTGGTTTTGTTTGTGCAAAAAACTTTTTAAATTTAATGCAATAAAAATTATCCATTTTACATCATGTGATGCAGAGCTTAATTTTTTACAGATACATTTAAATGAATCCAATGTTGGTATCTCACAAATAGCACTTTAAATCAGTTTTTTTGTCCACAGAATTTTCCGTGGTCACCTAGTTAATTAATGGCAGATTTGGGTCTGGAACTTCTATAGTCTTTTACAAGACCCATTGGAACCAATGCAAAGCTCAGAAGCAGAATGACCTACACTGACTGCTAGGGCCTGAACAGGATTTTCACAGGATACTTTATGAAAGAAGACTGAGGAGTTCTTGTCTTTTGTTGATGTTCAGTCATTTCAGTCATATCTTTGTGACCTCATTAGAGGTTTTCTTGGCAAAGCACTGGAGTGCTTTGCCGTTTTCTTTAACAACTCATTTTACAGATGAGGGAACTGAAGCAACAACTCATTTTACAGATGAGGGAACTGAAGCAAACAGGGTTAAGTGACTTGCCCAGGGTCACATAGTATATGTCTGAGGCCAGATTTGAACTCAGGAAGATGAGTCTTCCTGATTCCAGGCCCAACACTCAACATCACCAAACTGTCTTTCTTTTGGTCACTTTCCCTTATAATAATTCTGCTGTTCATATAGGTTAAGATAGGAGGTACCCACTACTGTGGATTACCCTCTCTGGACAGCAATATAAAACTGGAGTTAAGTGACTTGCCCTAGATCACACCAGCACTGAGTGCCAGAGCATGGATTCGAATACAATTCACTATGATATTTCTCATAGATGCTTAGGTTTATTCATCTAGTGAGGATGATTTTACATCAATTTGTATATGTGTCCTTTTTAAAATTAGCAGTGGTAGTTCAGTAGAAATGAGTAATTATGTATTATATAGATATTAATATAGTAGTATTAGCAATAGAGTCCTAATACTGGCTGCCATTTCTCCAGTACTCTCAGGTTCAGAGGCAGACGGATGGAGGACTGGCCTTAGAGGCAGCAAGTCCAAAGTCCAAGTCTCACCTGAGACATTCCTAAGCATGGACAAAGTCACATGATCCCTCATTACCCATAGACAGCTCTCTAAGGCTAGAAAAATCATGAAAGATGTCTGGAGGGAGGCAGTTCCCATTTGGGTGTTTCCCATTCTGATGAAGAAGGGGAAGGAAGGAAGGAAGGGGAATGAAAGGACTTTAAGATTTGCAAAGGCAGCTAGGTGGCCCAGTGGACAGAGTGCAGGGACTGGAGTCAGGAAGAGTCATCAAATCTGGCCTCAGACATTTACTGACTGAGTGACTCTGGGCTCGTCACTTAACCCTGTTTGCCTCAGTTTCCTCATCTGTAAAATGAGCTGGAGAAGAAAATGGCAAACCACTCTAGTATCTTTGCCAAGAAAACCCCAAATGGGGTCATGAAGCTTCTGACATGACTGAAAAATGACTGAACGATAACAAATCAACAAGGTTTCATTAAGCCCCCACGATGTACTAGGTGCTAGGCCCTAAAGATAACAGCAACTTACACAAAAATGCCTATACACAGAATAAATATTGAGTGATCTGGTGGGGATGGGAGGGCAGGGGGCGTTCACAGCTCCAGGGAGGATTAGGAAAAGTAAGACCAAGCTTTGAAGGAAACTAGGGATTCCTTAGAATTTAGGAATTTAGAAATTCCTTAGAAATTAGAATTCCTTAGAGGTTTATAGCTTTGGAGCAGGAATGATTATGGGATTTAAATGGACTTTCAGTGTCAAGGGTCTGCGCTGACTTTTGTATTTACTTCCTATAAACAAATCCCTAGAATCAGAAGTCCTGAGCACACTGGGCTCTGTGACCATTGGCAAATCACTTTAGGCAGCTCTCTAAGACTTTGAAGTGGCTGAGAATGTGCTGAAGGTCATTGGGAGAGGGAATTTCCTCACCTGAGAGTTCTCTACACCAGTGAAATCACAGATCGAGTGCCCACCCCCATCCCGATCCGGGTGAGGAGAGGAAGTGCGTTTTATGCATGGGCAGAGATCTAGACACTGACACAGACCAGGGTTAAGTCATGTGGCAAACGCAGTCTTTTTCAGGATTTGAACCCAAATCTTCTGAATTTAAGCACTTTATCTACTCTGCCACACTGCTTCTCATTTCTTGTCTGCTTACTCTTGTGACCAGTAGACTGCATCTGCAAGATTTTTCACAAACCCTTAGATGTTCTGGCTGTGGTCCTTTGAAGAGACCCCATGCACGGGAACTAAGCCACAAGCCTGGTTTGTTTCAAAAGACCAAAAGACCACAGACAATAGCTAAGTGCCCATCTTGGGACTCAGATCCATGACCGTGAGAGTCCATATAAAGTCCATCATCATTCTTGCTCTAAACTTCTGATCCTCTAAATGAAGACAGCTAAAATCAACTCCCTGTACTCTGTTCTCATGGGGAATATAGCTCCCAATTGTTCTTGTGTACTGGCCCACATCATCTGCTTCACTTCTTGAGTTCTCTTTGTCCACTCTTGGCAGTCTTGGGGTCATGTTGAAGGATCCCATTACCTTTGCAGTTTGGGGACATCTCTTTCTCCCAGTTGTAGTAACCAGGTATAAGCTTGTTCTAAAGTTGCTGGTGTTGACATGACTGGCAGAAAGCCCTATTTGTGGCTCACCCAACTTCTGCAGTCCTTTGTACTTAATCCATGAAATTCTCCAGTTCTTTATAGGTCTTAATGAAGTTTCCCACAGTCTAAGTCTTAATTAAATTTCACCACATTCTATGAAATGGTCACTATTATTATTCTCCGTTTAAGATGGTCTAATGAAGACACACAAAGGAAAAGATGACTCTCCCAGAGTCAAGGTTAGCCACACAATAGTCAGAAATCTAAAGCTGTCTGAGGCCCAGAGACAGGCTTCATATTCTAGTCCAGGAGTTCTTAATGTTGAGTCCATGAACTTGGTGGTGGTGGTGTTTTTTAATAATATATTTTACTAACTGTATTTCATTGTAATTGTTTTCCTTGGTAATACAGAAGAGTGTAAAAACACTTTTCTGAGAAGGGCTCTATAAACTCCACCACCTGGCCAGAGGCCCATGACCCTTAACAAGTAAAGAATCCCTACTCTAATACCATATAAACCTTTGTTGACTGACCTTAGTCCCTCACTTGTCACCTTTAATTTTTGCAAAGATGAGATTGATTGATTTGTAGTTTCCACAATTTATCTGTCTTTCTTAGTATTTTTTATCTTCAGTTCAGCAAATATTGGTTATGTATCTCTGTGCTAGGCACAGTTTAGCTAGATGGCATGGTAGAGGGAGCACTGAGCCTAGAGTCAAGAAGTTGTCCATTTGTTTCAGTCATGTCTGACTCTTCATGACTCCTTTTGAGGTTTTCATGGCAAAGAAACTGGAGCGGTTTGCCATTTCCTTCTCTAGCTCATTTTACAAATGAGAAACTGAGGCAAGCAGGCTTAAGTGACTTGCCCAGGGTCACACAGCTAGTAAGTGTGTAAAGCCAAATTTGAACTCAGGAACATGAGTCTTTCTGACTTTAGGCCCCTCATTCAATCCAATGGGTCACCCAGCTGCCCCAGAATCAAGAAGACCTGAGTTCAAATCCAACCTGAGATACTTACAAGCTATATGATTCTGAGCAAGTCATTTAACCTGTTTCCCTCAGTATCTTCATTTGTAAAATGGAGCTAATAATATTACCCACCTCACTGGATTCTCATAATAGGTGCTTATTCGATAATTACTCCTTTCCCCCCTCTGTAGGCCTTGAAGATGCAAAAATTTGAAAAAAAAAAAAACAACTAAATTGTCCCTGCCCTCAGGGAGCTTGCCTTCTACTGAGATAAACCAACACACAACACAGTGAAGAGAATACAAAGTATACGTTGAAGTCGTTCTAAAATAATACCCTAAACAAAACTGTGCATTCATTGTTCAGTGTTTTCAACATTCGTTTTCATTCCCAGCTCTGTTTAACAGCTTCTACAGAACATCCCTTCTCAAAGATTTCAGGGTTTGACTGACTTTTCCAATGTGTCCAGGGGTCATCCTTCTTAAGTTTAATTGTCAGTCTAGAGCTCTGATCTTCTGATCATTTCCCTGTCCCACCCTCTCCCTCGCTTAGAGCTTCTTCTTGTGGAACTTAAGGAATTTGACTATCCTCAAATTTCATTTGATAGTCGTGCCAGGTGGGTTCTTGCCTTTATCCCTTAATCTTTTCTCATCAGGTTAGGAAATTATGACCTTTGTGCTGAAAGATTGAGATGACAGTTGATTTCTACAGTCTCCCTCTCCTCCCTTTGATTTCATAATCAGCCAGATTCAAGGAGAGCTTGCAATTTCAAAGGTGCAGAACTGGCAATCCCCTAAAAAGAACAAAAATGTAGAACCAGACTCTATGCTTAGGGATATCAGCTGGGCTTCCTCTCAAGTCTCAGAAGCAACACTTCTGTGCTACAGGGCAGAATTGATTTGCTTTTGCTTTGAGGTATAGAGGAAAGAGCGATAATTACCACAGTGCTAACACTGGATATTTTTTCTTTAACAACATGAATGAAAGGAGAGATTTAATGGAGGAAAAATAAATAGCCCTTTCAGAAATCCTGGTTAAAAATCCTGGATCCTCTCCCTGTCTTCCCTTAAGCCGTACTGCTCTCAACCTGCCAATTGTAGATTTAGCCTTCAACTACATGATTCTCATCCCTGGATGCAATTATCTCAATCCCTTTACTTCCCTCCATTTCATCTGGGATCATTCTAGGAAAATCTCCAACCCCAGTTAACAGGTGGTGGGTAGGAGGAAGCTAAAATGTGGGACACATTCCCAGGACCTTTGCATCTCAGTTCAGGAGCCTCTGTTAACTAACTCCACATTCAGGTGGTCATTGTCAATGACTTAAGCAAGGAGAGCATATCATGTGGAATTGTTTTTCATGGGCTCGATTTTGTGATCTAACATCGACCAGGGGGCAGGATTTTTCAAAACAACCATTACATCCTCCTTGTAAACACTGCAGTTTGACACAAAGCGTTCTTGCTCTTTATGTAGAAGTGCCTTTGCATAAATTCATAGGTACCTGTGTGTGTGGTTGCTGTTATTCAGCCTTTTCAATCACATCCAACTCTTTAGGATCCTATTTGAAGCTTGGCAAAGATACTATTGCTGTTTCCTTCCCTAGCTCATTTTCTGGATGAGGAAACTGAGGCAAACAGGGTTGAATGGTTGCCAAGGGTCACCCCACTAGGAAGTATAGGAGATTGGATTTGAACTCAGATCTTCCTGACTCCAAATCCAGTGCTCTATCCATTGCACCACCTAGCTACCCATAAACATTTTCATATTTTAGGACTTGAATAAATGTTGGGCAGAATGGACAGGAATGGGTGGGTTTTGATCAGCAACTTTGAAAGGATTAGTGACAGCAAAGAGAGCAGAGCCATGGAATATATTGGGGAATGTCTTCATAAACAAAAGATCCATTAGAACCTGGTACATGGTAGACACCTAAGAAATACTTATTCTATAAAACTATGCATGCCCTTTTGGCCTAGAAATACCATTAGCAGGTCTGTATCCCAAAGAGATGATAAAAAAAAAGGGGAAAAGACCTACATGTGCAAAAATATTTATAGCAGCTTTTGTTTTGTGTTGGCAAATTGGAAGTTGAGGGGATACCCATCAATTGAGAATGGCTGGACAAGTTGTGGTATATGAATGTTATGGAAAACTATTGTGCTATAAGAAATGATGAGCAGGTGGACTTCAGAAAAACCTGGAAAGATTTATATGAACTGATGCTGAATGAAATGAGCAGAACCAGGAGAGCATTGTACACAGTAACAGCCACATGGAGTAATGACAGACTTTGATAGACTTATGTCTTCTCAGCAATACAGTAATCTAAAACAATTCAAAAGATTCCTGACAGAAAATGCTGTTTACATCCAGAGAAGGTGACTGCAGACCAAAGCATACTATTTTCACTTTTTTTTTTTCCTTCTTGTGGCTTTCCCCTTTTGTTCTGATTCTTCTTTCACAACATGGCTAATGTGGAAATATGTTCATCATGATTGTACATGTATAACCTATATCAGATCACTTGTTGTCTTGGGGAGGGGAGAGGGGAGGGAAGGAGGGAGAAAATTTTGAAACTCAAAATCTTACAGAAATGAATGCTGAAAAAAATGCATTAAGCCTGTCCAAAGAAAAAAGAAAGAAAGAAAGAAATACTCCTTGATATTGATTGGCTATTGGATCAAAGATTTAGAGCTGGAAGGAGACTTAGAGGTCATCACATGTGGCCCTCTTTTACAGATGAAGAAACTACAGCAGGGGGCAGCAAGGTGACACAGTGAATAGAGCACGGGCCCTGGAGTCAGGAGAACCTGAGTTCAAATCCGCCGGCAGACACATAATACTAGCCGTGTGACCTTGGGCAAGTCACTTAACCCCAACTGCCCTGCCCTGCCCCTTCAAAAAGCAAAATAAATAAATGAACTACAGCAGATGGCAGAGTAGAAATTAGCTGTCAGTCAATAAGTACTTACTGTGTGCCAGCTCAGAGAATATAAAAAAAAGCAAAAACAGGGTCCCTGGTTTCATGGAGCTCACCTTCTAAACGATCAAAAGCATTTATTAAGAGTCTCTTGTTCCCACCCCTTTCTAGAGGTTGGGAGACCACAAGTGTTGTGCATTGCATATGTTTTCAGAGTTTTTCCAAGGTATTGATCAGTTATGCTGATTTTTTCTTCTTCTATTTCTTTTTTTTTAATGCTGTGGGATGGCTCTCTGAGATGGAGAAGGAGAGGAATACTTGGGGAAACTATAATATAAAAAACTCAAAAGACATTAATGAAAACTTTTTTTTAAGCCTCTTGTAGAATAACTTGATTCCCGGGGATACAAAAAGCAAATAAGTACCTGTCCTCTTTTAAAGAGTTTACAACCAGTGTGTGGGAGGAGATGGCCATGGAACCGACACAAGGGGAAACCAAGAAAGGTTTCCTGTAGAAGGTGGATTTGCAGGAAACCAAGGGCTCTAAGAGGAGGATGCAAGGAGCGAGTGCATTCTAACAATGGGAGGCTGGCCTCAGCATTGGAGAAACTTGATTAAAATCTCACCTGTGATCCTTACTACCCAAGTGACCTTGGACAAAACACTTAAACTCTCTGGGCTTCAATTCCCTAATTTATAGAATGAGGTTAGACTAGATAATTGCTCAGCTCCCTTCCAGTTCCAAATTTATAGTCCTATAGGATGAGGCAGCTAGATGATTGTGCATCTGGGCCTAGAGTCAGGAAGACCTGAGTTCAAATCCAACCTTAGACATTCACTAGTTGTGTGACGCTGGGCAAGTCATTTAACCCCATTTTGGAGTGGCAAACCACTCCAGTATCTTTGCCAAGAAATCCCTCATGGACCAGATGGGCCATGGGATCAGGAAGAGTCAGACACGACTGAACCATTTGAAGTTGAATGCCTTGTTAATACAGAGCATAGGGGAATAATGAGCCAGGGTGTAACCCCCAAATCCTGTCTTTCCACAGCACCCCTCATTCATCTGCTTCCCACCTTCCCTGAACCTCTGACATTATAGGTAAATCACATAGTGGCCATTAAAGCAACCAGACTAGGTACTTTGTATGCTACACCTTGCTTTTTCTGGCTGAAGGGTGAGAAAAGAATCTCTGGAGATTGATTTTTCCCAAACTGCCCTATCCAAAACATCAATAGCAAAGGAAGTTGAGTGGTCTGGATGTTTCTGCAATATTTACAAAAACCATACGGTATATTTTACCTGTGAAGTTGGAAATATCAATTCAATTACAGAGGTGTCAGGGGGAAAAAAGCCCTATCAGTTTCATTGTTCATGAACTCGTTTAACCTATATAGCAGAGAGAAATATTATCTTGGGGAAACAGTTGAGGGCCAAGTAATGCGGCCAAACCTGCGGGGCTTGAAAAGGGGGAACTATAGGAGTAAAGGAATAATTCAATTTTAGGGGACCTGAAACTTCAAGCATCAGATCCAGGTCTGTCTCTTCCAGAATTCAGCTCCCTCATTAATTTCCCTGACGCTGGTTTTTGCTCAAGTCCCTGGCTGGGATGGTAAAGCTTTTGTCCCAAGATAGTTTTTGTGTACCCTCCCCTGGCCTATCCCCCTCATTCCCACCCGCAATGGTATAGTCCGCGGCTGATTGTATACTGAAGGCGCTGAAGAGTGACAGGGGCTCAGCCTGGGCGGCTTAGTAGCTGCAGCGAGAGAGAAGTCGGTGGGATGATGATGTGTGAAGTTCTTTCCTTTGCATACAGGGGCAGATCGAGGTAGAAAGTGAAACGGTCTTCAAGTTAGCAGCGCTCATTTTGCAGGTAAGAGTTTTCCTTGATATCTGTCCTCCAGCCCCTACACTCTTTCTTGCTACCTGCAACAAAAATTTGTGCATATCTTAGTAATTAATGGAGTTTTAGCCTTTTGCTTTGCAACCTGAAACTCGAGTGTATCCTAATAGTTGGGGGTTTTTAGTCCTTTGCTTGCAACCATGAATATTATGAAACATATTCTAGTAGTAATCAGTTTGTCAAATTAAGTGTGGGTCCCTGGTTTTAGCATTGAGCATTGCCTGAGTAATAGCGGGGGTGTCGTGTGTGTGCGTGTGTGTGTGTGTGTGTGCGTGTGTGTGTGTGTGTGAAATTGAGATGAAATGTACAAGTTTAATCCCCCCAGAAGAACTAAACAAAACTAAGAACAAACTTGGAAAAGAGCCTTCTAAATTAATTTTGTTGGGTTCTCGGTTTTCACGGTCGTTAATTTGTAAGTACAGCGCGACAGTTAATTGAAATGCAGTCACCTTTGCCTGTCTTTTGAGCCGGAGTATAACCGATTGCGCTTTAACCCTTGAAGATTCTATTAATAAAAAAAAAATAGGTCTTTCATGCTGCATTAGGAATTGGAGACATACTATGTGTTTGGTGCTTGGATCCCAGGAGCTACTGATGTCTGTTCCCACCACTTGCATACAAATGCATTTAATCACCCGGGCTTTGAGAAATGAGACTTAATTATTAGTGCTTTTTCACAAATTCTTGTCTCTCCATTTAACAATAACAAAACCTGGCTGTCTTTCTGTGCCAGATTCTCCTCCCTCGGAGACCAGCCGGAAGACGCTCTCTTGTTCGAAAGCATGCATGCTTCCCCAGGTCCTAACCTTTGCTAACTGCGCACTGGAGGCTGTACTGTTAGGGTTTAGAAAGTAGTACTGCTGGGGTGGGGGGATGGGGAGAAGGGGCGGAAATAACCAGCATAATTCCTCTGATCTACCTAGAAGGAATCATTTTAATTTTGTTTTCTCTCCTCCTCTCCCTCTTACAGGAAGCCAAAGGGGACTATACCAGGTAATGGATCTCTTTTATTACGCTAACCTACACATTACTGAGGTGGGACTATGCTTGTGGAACTCTGCATGTATTTCTGCACTGTTTATCCCCCACCTTGATATTTGTTCTGGGTAACTAGAAAAGACCCTTTTGGGGAGGTAAGAAGTTGAGAAACGGTTGTCAGTCATCAGGAATAATGATGGGGGAAAATAAAAAGAAATCAGTAAAAATTTTAAATTTTTTCAAAAAAGTTAATGGCCAGAGGAGTCGCCTGTGGGCAAGGTGTGGGAAGGTGTGGCCACAGAATCTGTCAGAAGGCAGATTTCCATCACAGATCAGAGGTGCAGGATAATCTCCTGAATTCCAAGACACAGAAATCTGGGTTTTCTGTGACTGGAGTGGGAAGTTCTGTGAAAGCTGGTTTTTTCAAACCTAAGTGACAGTTCATTGCAATCAGAGGGTCCTTGTAGGTAGAACCTAAAACAGAATGGAAGGGGTGGGACAACCGTGGTTTAAAAAAAGACCTCTTAACAATCCTGCCTTTGAGAAGTCTTAATGTATGCACTGTAAGATAAAGTTCCCTCAGCTGCTTGGGAGTAGATCTGTCTGCTGCTTTCTCGCAGCTGCCCAGCGGGGCCTCGCCCTTCATACACTTGACCTGACAGTTGTATTGTTCCCTGGTGTGAGACTGTGTGGGACCCCTCTCTCCATTGCCTGTGGCTGCATAATCACTCTGTTTAGCCCGGGAATTTATTTTCTACCTGTAGAGCTGCTTTTCACTGAAGCTGTAGCTGAAGGGGGAAAACTGTTGAGAGCCTGGAGGGAAACCAGCTCTCACTGACCTAAAACAAATTTCAGAAGATCAGCCCGAGGCGAGTTAATGTTTTACTACTCACAGCCTTTCCACCCTGGGTATTTTTGTCAGCCTCCCAAAAGTGTACTTTGAAATTCAGATGACTCAAGTAACTGATAACAATTAATGGCTTCCAAGTTCCCAGAGGTCAGCCATGTCCTTGGGCCACAGTGTGGGGCAGTGGAGAAGAATTGAGTTTGGAGTTAAAGACAAATAAAATAGGTGGCTCAGTTCCTGACTTAAGTCAGGAAATTTGTTGTTGTTGAATCCTTCAGTCGTGTCACTCTTCTTGGCAGAGATACTGGAGCGGTCTGCCATTTCCTTCTCCTGCTCATTTTACAGATGAGGAAACTGAGGCAAAGTTAAGTGACTTGCCCAACGTCACACAGCTAGTGTCTGAGGCCAGATTTGAACTCAAAAAGATGAATCATCCTGACTTCAGGCCCTGTGCTCTGTCTACTCTTGACACCTAGCAGAGTTCAGAACCTGCCTTATAAACTCTGGAGCTCACATAACCTCTCAGCCTTAGTTTCCTCATCTGTAAAATGAGACTTACATTTCACAGAGTTAAGAGGTTCAATTGAGGTTGCATATGTGAAGTGCTTTGCAAACTCTAAAGTGAGGGAGAAGCACATTATTTTTGTTATTAGTACATACCCACCACATCTCTCATTTTTGTCTTTGTACCTCCAGTTTGGGGCACATATTAGCCCTTGAGTAGGCTATCGGTGGCAAGCAAATCGCTTGGCCTGAGTAAAATGAGAGAGTGTAGGATATGGATGGTATCCTCCAAGGTCCCATCTGGGTCTGAATCTGTGAACCTGCATTTCATTTCAGGAGCTTCAGTGCCAATCTAATAAAACTTCATTTAATAGAGCTGAGGAGAAACCTTGCCCTGGTCTGGCTTGGGAGTTTCTTTTTAAAAAGGGGGAGGGGGAAGTAAGGAATAAGTGCCTGACCATCTTGAATTTGAGCCCTGACTGCTAATTGTTGTGTGACTTTGTACAGGTCACTTACTCTCTGGACTTTTCTTTCATTTTCTTGTTCACTGATAGTTGATTGATCTATGGAACTTGGAGTCTGGAGTCCTTAACCTGTTTTTGTGATGAATAATGCTTTTAAATGCACAAAATATATAGGATTCCAAAAGAAACGAATGATATTGAAATAGTTATTTTTTTAAAGTTTACGGCACCCCATGAAATCAAGTATGTGTGTCCATTTTGGATTTTTAACAGTGAGATGATTACTGCACAACGCTTTGTCTCAGCCCTTTTCCCTCCCCCTCCTTCCCCCATCCCACAGTGAGGATTTTCAGTCTAAGAGGTGGCAGATTGGGTCAGTGAATATAGAAGACTGTTGCCTGTGCCAGGAGACTGAGTTTCTGGGAAGTTCGGTATTTGGGCAAGGGCTTGTTTGCCTTCAGTTCTGTCCAGGTCAGCTTCCGATCAGAAACTCTTGCCTTCGGTACCTTATTGACTCTTCTTTTTTCTTAGTCAGGTAAGTGCTTCCTTGTCATACCTTTCCTTATCAATTAGTGTGACTGTCAATTTTTTTTAAAAAGTGATTTCAAAAACTAATTCTACTTCTTGAAGGTTGATGTATCAGCATGAGAAAAGATTTTCATAGTCCTGTGCAAATTTTTGGGTGCTTAATAAATGCTTTTGTTAAGATGAACAAAAGGGGGACAAAGTAAAAAAAAAAAACAAACCAGTAATTCAGAACTGTTCCTATTGTTGCCTAGTCCATTTTAGCCTCTATATACTTATATTCTTTCTACCTTTGATTTTTCTGAAAGTATCTTCAACAAATGTTTCTTAACCCTCACTAGGTGCCTAGCGTAGGCATAGGACTGGGGAGGAAGGAGGAGTAAAGACTAGAATACCTTCACCCTGACTTTAGTTAGAAAACAAGACTTACACATAGCAGGGCACCATAAGACAATATTATGTGTGATCGTAATTAAGTTCCAGAACATTGATAATAAGACCTATGTGCAGGTAGGTAAGGAAGAGGATAACCCTGTATGGCTTCGAAAGTTTACTGGAGGGTGTGGGATTTGAAATTGATCTTAAAAAATAATCATGGTGAGGTGGCTAGGGTGGCACAGTGAATAGAGCACCGGCCCTAGAGTCAGGAAGACCCGAGTTCAGATCGGCCTCAGAAACTTAACACTTGCTAGCCATGTGACCTTGGGCAAGTCACTTAACCCCAATTGCCCTGCCTTCCCCCCTCTAAAAAAAAAAAAGAGCCAAAAAAAAAAATAATCATGGTGTGACTGGACTAAATGAAGAGTAGAATTCTTAACCCTATTTATGTCCCTCTGGCCAATCAGTGAAACCTATCATGCCTTTCTCAGAAAAATGTTTTCAAAGCATAAAATAAAATACATTTTACAGGTTACAATATACAGTACACAAGATTACAAAGGAAAACAATGATAGTGAAATACATTATTAAATGTTACGTACATTATTAAAATATTTTATTACATTATTAAGTTTATTAAATGTAAATTAAAATGTATCAAAATACATTATTAATTTTTTTTTAAGATACCGAGTCCTTGGACCCCAGATTAAGAACTAGAGTAAGGATAAGGGGACCATTTTCCAGCTCTCATTGGTAGTGATCCATCTTTATTTGGAAGGAATTGTCAGGATTGTAGGTCAGGATGTAACTTCAGAGGTCATGCGGTCCTGTCTCATCTTACCATTGAGGAAACAGACCCAGAGAGGTCTAGTCATCTATGCCTTGTTAACGCTGAGGTGTGGAGATTTTGTTCTTGTTCCTGATGTTCCCTGCTGGGCTTTTTAGAAACTCCCTCCCCTAAAGCAGATAAATGACTTTTCTGGAATTTTTAGTCTTCCAGGGTTAGTTGCCAAGAGCCCTGAGAAGGTTAAGGGATGGGCCTAGAGGTTACTCAGCCAGAACTTGTGGCGATAGCGCTTAAAACTGGTTTGTGATTGCAAGGCTGACCCAGGCCATCTCTCCTGACAATGTACTCAAGTAAAATCAAGAACCTAAAAGATCATTTCATCCCACTCCTTCCCTACTAGACTGTGTGAAAGCCCATTCTGCACCCCCACTTAAGTTTACCACCATGGCAATCCAATTATACTGGATAGAAGTTAATTAAGTTGCTGGAAGAAGGACTTCAGTTTTCTTTAAGCAACTGACAGTTTGGATTTCCAAGTTAGCCAGGGAATCTTAGAGATAACTACTGACCGAGGGGAGTAACATAACACAGACACATGTAGGGAATTCCTGAAAGCTGACACATCTCTGAGACAAGGGTTTATCTTCAAACCCTTAACAAAGGAGTTAGTAAAAGGAGAGAGTTTAAAAAATACATAGCCTTGAAGGCTGAATTTTCTGCCTAACTCTATAGGGGGGTTTCTCCCTTTGTTTCTACTAGTAATGAGGGAGGCAGCAGCTTTTTAAAGGCTGTTAACACCTGGCTTCTGATTGCTGGGAGGCCCCCAGAAGTTCCCAGCTTCTACTGCTTTTCCCTGGGCTCTGGTAATTTCCCGTGAGAATAGTAAAGCTTTGGGTGTTGAGGAAGTTAGTTTATATGGAAAAAGTTGGGGCTTGAATAAGTTCCCCCCTGAGGGTTGTACCTCAGAGTGGAGGAATTACTGATTGGGGGACATCTCCAAATCTAATTCCCTGCACAATCTGAGAGAGAAGGCTGAAAATTATCACCATTTCTTTAACGTTCAGGATCTGTTTTCCTTGGTAGCCTCAGGTAAAAAGAATGAAGAGGCTGCAACTTAATAGGAATTGAAGTTTGCAGCCCCATCTCTGATCAGGGGAGAAATCCATCAATATATGGCGTGTGTGAAAACATACTACAAATGACCACATTAGTCTTTTGAGTCCTTAATGCTATTAAAAATCAGATAGCATACTGAGAGGTTAACTTGATAGCAAATAGCCGTAATTCCATAAATCCCTGCTGCATTGTGCTGGCATGTTGGCATGATTGCCTTCTGTCAGGGTGGTCACTGAAAACTGACCCCGTATTTTATTATTAAAAAAAACAAGTTGACTTAATGCTTTTCTTCTCTCCCCTCTCAATACTGTTTTACTTGGGCAGCTGGACTGTCAGGAAAGCCCCAGGTAGAATCCTTCCATTGGACATTTACACTTAGCAGCCCTACGACCTGGGGTAGGTTGTTAAAAGTGAGGCAGGCTTGAGCTGGATGGTGTCTGAGAGTGGGAGAGAGATAGTTTGCATTGGGGAGGGAGCTCCTCTTTCTCATGGGTGTTTCTTGGTCAAAGTAAAATTATGAGAAAATTGTGAAATGCTGTTAATTCGTTAACTAGAGGAAGAAGAACTGGTATATATTAAAGATGCAGTAGTGGTACAGTAACTGGCCTTGACCCTGAAGTCACAGACCAGACGTGGCTTAAAATCCTGCTGGTTATTTACTAGATGTATGGCCTTGGACAAGTCACTAAGGGGAGGCTAAGTGGACCTGAGTTTCCTCATCTATGAAAAGAGGGACTAGCTGGTCTTCAGCTCTGAGTCTGTGATTCTATGGATTTTGTAGCTTAAAGTGCTCCTATATATTATGTCATGTGAGCAAAATTAAAACCCTTGCTCAAATAACTTGTACAATTATTAACCTGATTCATTTATTCCATTGATTCACACACATATATTCATTTGTTCCATTACACACACACACACACACACACACACACACACACACGCACACACGCACACACGCACACACGCACACACCCCAGGATCACACACCTGGTAAGTGTCAGATGTCTGAGGTCAGGTTTGAACTCAGGTCCTCCTGACTCCAGGGCAGATGCTCTATCAGCTGCACCACCTACTTGCCCCAGGGTGCTATATTTGGATGTAGTTTATTCATAAACCAAGGGGCCATCATTTTAACTGTTGTATTTCCAATACAGATGTAGAATGAAGAGGTTCCTGTAAAGCAGGCAGCCAATGTGTACCTGACCTTGAAGTTCACAGAAAGCTGCTAACTCAGAACCAACTCTGGGCCATAGTCTGAGTCCTTTGGGTGTGACTGGGAGTTTTATGGCAGTGAGCCTTTGTGACTTGATGTGGTCCAAGGCTGGAGGGATAGATACCAGGGCAGCAATGAACAAAACCTGTTAAAAACTAGCAGCTCAGTGTATAAGAGTGCTGGGCCTGGAAACAGGAAGACCTGAGTTCAGGTCCTGCCTCAGACACTTTCTAGCTGTGTGACCTAGGGCAAGTCACTCTACCTCAGTCTGCCTCAGTTTCCTCATCTGTAAAATGGAGATAATAGCACCCACCTCCCAGGGTTATTGTGAGAATCAAATGAGATAATGCTTGTAAAGCACTTTGCAAACCTTAAAGTGATAAATTAATATTAGCCTTGTATATAGGAGCACTGATCCTGAAATAGAGAGGAGCTAGCGTCAAATCTACCTCTGAAACTTAACACCTCAGGTGGCCTTGCACAAATTCACTTCATCCCCTGGGCCTCAGTTTTATCATCTTTGAAATGAGAGGGTTGGACTTGATGTGAACTCTAGGACAGTGAGAATAGCAATCCTTCTTTGGAAACCTTTATAAAGACTTTGTAGATTTCTGTATTCACAAGGGGCAAACGCAGATTCTAACCTTAAACGTTTTTTAAAAAATTATTTTAGTTAGTGATTGGATTGGAAATACACATCATAGTTTAAAAGTATCAGTAAAAGTAATAAGTGAAGTCACTTCTTTAAAAGAAAACAATTGGACTGGATATCTAAAACCCTTCCAACCTCTACATCTATGCTGTCTCCCTTTAAACTCCCTTTGACTCGACCATCACCTGAAAAGATTTCTGAGGTTTTATCTTCCCTTCTTAAAGAGTTCAAGAGATCATCTATCTAGATCTTGAAGGGACCTCAAGCCTTTATTTTACATGGGGAAATGAAGGAGCTGGGAGGTGTTCACTTGTCCAAAGTCACCTTGGTGGTAAGTGGCCTAGCCAGCTTTCCAGCCCAGGGTCTCTGACTCTGATTCAAGCATTCTTTCCACTGGGCCCCATAAATGATCCTAGAAAACAAAGAAATGCTGTTATTTACATGAAACCTAAGTGATACCTGCTGCTGTTCAGTCTTTTCAGTCATGTCTGACCTTTGTGATCTCTTTTGGGGGTTTTCTTGGCAAAGATACTGGAGTGGTTTGCCATTTCCTTCTTCATCTTATTTATAGATGAGAAACTGAGGCAAACAGGGTTAAGTGACTTGCCCACGGTCACACAGCTAGTGAGTTTCTGAGGCTGGATTTGAACTCAGGAAGCCAGGAAAATGTCTTCCTTATTTTAAACCCAGCGCTCTATCCACTGCACCAAGTAGCTGCCCCTTTAGTGATATACCCCAGAAGCCTAAAGAAAGCCTAAGAAGTGCCAGTAGTGTGAATCCTAAGTTCTTTCATATGTAAATCAAGTAATTAACACACTTTCTTGGGTAGGGGGCTACTGAAGTTTGAGAGCCTGGGAGTAAGGAAGAGATAGATTCAGATCTTTGCCTCTGACCCAAAATTGTGTGACTTTGGAGAAATCATTAACTTCTCTATTCACCCCCAGGAGCTTTCTTAGATCTAGGGTCTAATACTGTCTAAATTAGTATCTGTGTCTGTATCTGTATAGAAATCTTTTCACACCAGAAATTCCTTACATTGATTGAGGATGGGACTGAACTGAAGAAGAACTACAACTTCACAGTAAATCAGTTGTTGTCGCACTGGGTGTATGAACGGAGTATTTTTTTTAATGGAAGGTAATTTAGACTTATGTGCCTTTCCTGTTTCTGAACTTGCAATCCTCAACCCTTCCTGTAAAGAGGTTGGTGCTTTGGGATACTCAAAGTGCTTGAAAGGCAATTTCAGGGTGAGTCTAGCAGCCACACAATGCCCCTTACTCTACTGGTATTTTCTCCACCTTCATATCTATATATGACTACACCACTGTATCTCTAATATTTACTATTTTCTACTCCTCTTGTGTGTGGTGTGTGTTTTGGATTCAAGGAAACCGTAGAACTAACACAACTCTTCCTATTTGATTCATCCCCATGTGAACCTTTGCTTGTAATAACAGGAAATTCACCACAAAATCAACCAATCAGTGATAGGGTCTGGTAGTATAAGCAACATTCTGCACCCATGGTCCTTGTTCCTCCATTTCTAATGCCCTCCCCCACAGCCAAAGAAAAGTCAAGCATTTCCCTTGTCTCATTTCTGGGGCCAAGATCGCTGACCATTACATTTTTCCTGTGAGGGAATTCATTTGCTGCAGAGTGGTTAGACATGGATTTGGAGCCAGCAATTAATCAACAAGTATTTAGTAACAGTTTACTATATGCCAGGCATTGGGGCTGCAGAGACCACAATGAAATAGTCCTTGTCCTCAAGGAACTTACATTCTGCCAAGAAAACTATTGGTTCAACTGTACTTCTCCCACTTGCTAGCTGTGTGAAGATGCAGGAATCTGTAACAGCAAGCACCCTAGCATACCTAGGGCGGCTACTAGCACAGGTTCTTAGATCTGCTTTTCTAAAGGAAAGCAACTCCAAAGGGGTTAACAATCTTACTTTAATCAAACATATCATTTACCTAGTTCAGGGGGAAAA
>CM053590.1:27616971-27720370 GCA_028646515.1 Pseudochirops corinnae | reverse complement strand
TTTTCCTCCTGAACTAGGTAAATGATATGTTTGATTAAAGTAAGATTGTTAACCCATTTTGAGTTGCTTTCCTTTAGAAAAGCAGATCTAAGAACCTGTGCTAGTAGCTGCCCTAGGCATGCTAGGGTGCTTGCTGTTACAACCACCACCAGGGTAAGATCTTACCCTGTGATAGTGGGAAAACCAGTGACTCTTGGTGTGTGGTCCTGAGCAAGTCAACTCATTTCTAGGCCTTATTATCTTCACCTAGAGAGTAGCTAATAATGCCCACAGTGCCCACCTCACAGGGTAGTTATGGGGAAGATTGTTTTGTCACTCATACACTTGAAACTATAAAAAAGGAAATACTTCTGAACTCACCTTATGAGTAACAAATCTGCTTTACTTTGGCTGTGCCCACACCTAGTTGGCCAATCACTGTTGCCCAGTAAGAGCCATTGGAAAGGAGTGGACTGTCAGCGGGATGGAAGAGCAGGCTGGCATCAGCCGTTGTGGCTTCATTTTGGCACAGACACAATTTAGTACTATTTAACATACATTAAAAGTACCTCCTGTGGGCTATATGCTGGAGATACAAAAACAAAGCAGCCCCTGATCTCAAGGAGCAAAGAATTTCTTGATGGGGGAGGGGTATAACATGTTCAAAGACAGATCAATATAAAATCTATTCAAAATACCATAAAGATATTTCAGGAGGAAGAGAGAGTGAATGGTGCAGGAGATCAGGGAAGGCCTCGTGGAAGAGGAGGGACTAGAGCTGTGACTTAGGGGAAGATCAGGGTTTTGTGAAGTGGGAGGAAAGTAAGGAGTGCATTCTAGTCTTGGGAGACCCTCTGCTGAGGTTGGATCACAGTGGCATAGATTTAAACTAGACCTTGGAGGCCATCAATCCAGCCCCTTCATTTTACAGATGAGGAAATTAAGGCCCTGAGATTCGCCAAAGACCACACAAGAGCCAAGACTTGATCCAGGTAGGGATCAACTGAGAGAATATCTGTGAAGCTTAGCGCGGAGCCTGGCACCCAGTAGGTGCTTAATAAATACTTATTCCCCTCTCTTCTTCTGCCCGGACTCCACCCTGATTTTTGTATCTGGCTCCAAATCCAGTGTTGTGTTCAGAGAAAGAGTCAATGGACCAGGTTGACTACAGCAATGAGTGAAAAAGGAGGAAGTAAAGCATGACCTGAAGGGACTCCTGAGGCCAGCAAGTTCAGTCCTCTCATGTTACAGATGAAGAACCTGAGTAACTTTCCCAAGGTATTCCCAAAGATCAGAAACAGGATTTGAACCCAGGATCGCTGATTACAGAATGAGTGCCTGTTCCATTCTACCATGCTGGGACGGAGACATTTATATTGTCGGAGATATTTACATTGGTCAGTAAACATTTATAAGTACCTACTATGTGCCAGGTGCTGTGCTAAGCCTGTGAAGGTCCTTAAAGCTGTGAATTTTGTCCTTTATCATAGGGACAATAGGGAGCCATTGAACATTTTTGAGTAAGAAACGTTAGGAGCTCAGATCGGTGTTTCAGCAATTTCAGTTTTTCAGCATTGTGGTAGAAGGATTGGAGAAGGGTCAGAGGGAAAGCAGAGGCCTACCCTGGGCCTACAGTCAGCCCCGAGTATAGCTCCCCTTGTCATCAGACAATGTGACTGTAGTATCAGAGAGCCACATAATAACAGACCTGCCCGCGTTATCAGAACCTGACACCAGGGCCTTCTGTCACACCTCTCACTTAGATCCTGCTTTCATGAGTATTAGAAAAAGAGCCAGATCCTTCATAAAGCCAACCTAGTCATCAGACTCAGCACTTTTCATCTTCAAAGCACTACCAGCCCCATCAATCACTCCTCTCCTGATCTACCTCCAAGTTATAAAAATCAACATAACCCATATATTAGGGTTGTGAAACCAAGACAGAGGAGACAAGGGACTTGCCTGGGGCCATAGGCAGACTGGAGCAACTCTGAGACTGAAACCCAAGTCTCTTGGATGAGGGCCTATGGAGGCTTAGTTACTCTTATCAGAAATGATCAAAATAAATAATGAAGCATCTCCCAGGAGGCCTAACTCTGCCCTTCCTGGAGAAGCTACCAGGAACTTATGCTCTTCCAAGCTGATGTTTAGCAGTTTGGGTAGGGAAGCCTAATGGGCAAGATAGATTTGCATTGGAACCACACCAGGTCAGTTGTCAGAAGGATTAAGACTACGCTAGTATGTCCATTATTTACAAAGTGGAACTGTTCCTGAAACGTTGCATGTCAAACTCTTTTATAGATGAATGGGTTAGCATTTATGAAGCTCCTGCTCTGTGTCTGGCACTATGCTAAATACTAGAAGCAAATCACACTTTATACGGCCTGGGGGACATTGATATTTAAGAGAATTCTATAAAGCAAAGAATCTTTTGGGATGCAAACAACTGCCCTACCTCACCCCCCAATGGCCTCTTCTCTATATCGGGATTTCTTTATATAGGCTTGACCTAGATTTTAAAAAATTAATTATAAATGTCTCTCTTCTCCCAACTCTTAGTTTTCATTTGAAAAAATAATTATCCAGAAGTTGTTGTTCAGTCACTTTTCATTCATGTTTGACTCTTAAACCACTTGCCCAGGGTCACACAGCTGGTGTAAGTGTCTGAGGCCAGATTTGAACTCAGGAAGATGAGTCTTCCTGAATTTAGGCCTGGCACTCTATCCACTGCACAGCCTAGCTACCCAAGGTCTTCTTTAATTTGCAAAAATGTGTAATTTTATTTAATCATTTTGGATATTCTAGATCCTTGAGGGATAGAGCATCACTCGGATCCTATGTCCAATGGCCTTGGCAGGAAGATTGCTTCTGAACTTGGCTTGAACCATTCCACTATTTCCGTGGGCCCGAGTAGCTTTCCCCCAGATAACTCTTGTTCTGTTTGGTTTCCCACCAGGAGTTACTGTGTTGTTTTTGGCTTTATACACATCAGCGCATCTCTTGCCCAAATAGAATTCAGTTTCATCCCGTGCATAGACACCTTCAATTTTCAGAAGAGCTGTATGTTCTCTCTGGTTTCATAGGCCTCACTTGTAGCCAGCAAAAATGGCCTTGCACCACAGTCTTCCAGACATTTTGCTGTTCTAGCAGGCCTCCCCAGCTCCAAGATGGAAGAAAAAGGAAGTACAGGTCTACCCAAGGTCTTAAAATGAAGACCTGAGTTCAAATTCTGTCTCAGACACTTACATGCTGTATGATTCTGGACAACTCACTAAAAATCTCTGCCTGCCTTAATTTCCTCATGTGTAAAATTAGAGGGCATAATAGTAGCTGTCTCACAGGGTTGTTTCAAAGATCAAAAGAGATAGACGTGCATATGTACATATTTTTGTTATTCAGTCATTTTTCTGTTGTACCCCCTCTCTGTGACCCCAGTTAGATTTTTCTTGGCAAAGATACTGGAACGGTTTGCCATTTCCTTCACCAGATAATTTTACAGATAAGGAAACAGGGAAACAGGGTTAAGTGACTTGCCCAAGGTCACCAGCTAGTCAGTATCTCAATCCAGATTTGAACTCAGGTAGATGAGTCTTCTCGACTTCAGTCCTGATGCTATACCGACCTCGGCTGATATGAACAGAATAAGAGAAAAAAACTGAGTTTTAATGATAGGTAGATTGCCAAAAAAGAAACTTTAGAAATCTTTCTTCATAAATAATCATTCATTAACCCAACAGCCTTACTTTATTATCTGCAGAGAAAATATTCTCACTAATATTACCATCTCCTTTTTTGCTTGTAGGGACCTCTAAGAGTGATATCAGAAACACTCAATAAGCTGGTCAGTATTTCTTGAGAGCCATCAGAACTGGGTCTGCACATTCACTCTCAAGTCTAGACACAAAGGTCAGAAGTCCTAAGCTACCTGCTTCTTGTTTTCAGGCTTGCCCAGTTTCCCAGGCTCACTCCATGAAAACATGGCCATAAACATACTGTCTTACATGAGCTTCTTTTGCCTTATTTCAGTAATACTAAGTGGTCAAGTCAGTGTTTATTAAGTGCATACTGTATGTCAGGCATCTTGCCCAATGCTGAGGATATAAATACAAAAAAAACAAAAAAAAGACAGTCCCTGACTGTCAAGGAGCTTACCTTCTGTTCTCATGGGGAAAGACAACAGGTGACAATAAAAAAGGAGCTGAAAGGGGGAGGCAGGGAAGAGATGAAGGTACTGTATTTCACTGCATAATTATTGCTGATTTTATGCCAAACTTTTTTGCATAACAGTGGGATGTAATCACTATGTGAAGCTTTAAAAAAAAAGTTGTGCCGGTATTACTTAAAAATCATCTGTTACTAAACTGTATCACTGGCAGACGAACTGTGCAGTTTAGTTAGCACAGGAAGATGAAAGGCATACCATATCACGTAACTTACTCGTGGCAGCTTCGCCAGCCTACCCGCTCCCCTGGTGCCTATGACTCTTCATTGGGTTGAGTGGCTGTACCATTAGTATTGCAGCGATCTAAACAAACCATACAAATTGAACTTCAGAAATATATTGACAGTGTGTATATACTGAGAATTCTAGGCTTGCAGCTTACAATAAATAAATGTGTATCCATATGCCTCTGGTGAATATGTTGCTGCTCTGTTTACCTTTTAAGCTACGTGACAAACAGGATTATACCATGCAACAACTACCCAGTGAAAGGTTAGAAGCCAATTTTTGGACTGAAACACACACACACACACACACACACACACACACACACACACTGCTGCCCCCTCCCCACCCTCCAACGATTATTCAGTGAAATACAGTACTGGGTATGGAGGCGTTATAGAGGAAAGTCTAGGAGAGTCAAGAGTGGATAGAATCTATAGATTGGGGAACGTGCATTTGACAATGGATTCCCTGATCATCCTCTCACTACATCTTCAGTATTTCCTTCTTTGAGGTTATTTCTGATATGGTAAGAAAATCTTTCCTTACTACTTAGGGAAAGGGATAGAGGGGATAAAGACTGAATGCATGATTTCATTCTTGCACATTTCAAAGAGAAGAATCGTCATCAAGTAAGATAATTTACAGCTCTCTCAGTCTCCCTCCTTTTCTACCCCTCTCCCCCACCTTCTCCTACCTTCCTTTTCCTTTTCCTCTCTTCTCTTTCCCTGTCCCACATAGGGAAACATAAGCTTCAGTGCCTCAAATTTCAATGGGTAAAGGAGGGATAAAGCAAACTTGCCTCTTAGATTTAGTAAGAGAGGAACCGGGGCTGGCTCTGTGATTTTACTAGGAAATTTCTAGTATCAAGCACCTCCTCTGCAACTTAGAATCTTGGAGAATTTTCCAAAGCCCTGAGAGGTAACTTGGCCAGAGTCACATTCAGAATGGTCTGCATCAGAAGTAAGGCATGAATCCAACTTTTTATGGATTCAAGGCCAGCTCTCCACCTGCCATACTTGCTACCTTACCCTATAGGTAAATGAAATATTTTCTATGAGAAGCCACAGGCAAACAAACCTTCCCTAAAAGCTTAGATACATGATGCCAAAAATATAAAGTAAACTGCTCTGAAGAGCCCATAAATATCAATTAACATTCATTATCTAACAGCAGCAGCATCCATGTTGAGAATTTCCTTCAGAGATAGCGTGCATATCAGTTGTCGCATTCAATAAGTTTTAAAATCATAGTGACAGTTAATAATAAAAACAGATTGGCAAAGCACTCGGGTTAGACAGTGTTTGATTATGAACATTTATGAGTGTGCTTAGCTTACTGAATTCTGAAAAGTGTCTCTGAACTCACAGGTTGAGTAGTAATGTTCTCATTTTACAGATAAGAAATACAAGTTAAGTGACTTGCTAAGAAACGAGTGGAAAATCCATACCCTATGGCTCCAAGTATTCTCTCTCCTGCCCCACAGTACTACACTATTCTTCAGCTCTTCAACAAAGTTTCCATTCTTATATTCTTTTGGCTTTCCCTTTTCCTGCAAAACTTTGACAGTGGATTTGATTTTTACTTACTCACTGAAGAGATCCCAAATCATTTTAGGTTTTATTTTGGATGCCAGATGTTGTACCATTTTGAGAACTATAATTACCTCTACTGGGTCCAGCATAAAGAAATGAAGGAATGCATAATTTAAAGGGTAATTAAGATAGAATTAGGAAAGAAAGGAAGATCCTGGGACTAGTCCATTGCATGGCTTCTCTATATAGATTACCATGTCAAATTGATTGACTAGAAGGAAGGTCAAATTAGGCAACTCCAATGCAGTAAGGTTCCTAATGGAGGCACTCAAACAGGATTAGCTACCATGTTACTTTCTTGCCTTATTAAAATTAGGTAGCAGAAAGACCAAACAAAGGGAGGCAAGAGAGGGATTAATGCCAGTGAACCATTGAAAATTAGAATTTGTTCTCAGTTGAAGGGCTGTTCCAAGAGAGAACTATGATGTACACTGTTGAAATTTTTAGTGTGGCTCATTTCAGTTGTTCATTCCTGTCTTTATTTTAAACTCTAACTCCATGTTTTTACTATGAGAATATCTCTACTTATAGTGGTCTATTGATTCTTGAAATCATCCAAAATCCAACCTGTGCTAGAGAAGAGAAAGAATGAATGATATGAAGTATTTCAGGTCAACCAGTAGTAAGTACCTATTATGTGCTGGGTATCCTATTGCCCTCACGGCTAAAAAAGCTGTACCTCACAGGTACTCTTTCTAAATCCAGTGGTTCATGAACAGATGCTGTAGCCAGTGAGGCAGAGACTGGGGAAAAGGGTCTTTGGAGCCCCAAGAGTGCTCTAAGGCTTACAGGGTAGAAAGTTCTGTGGCAGGATGGAGCTGTTCCCTGGGCAGCAACTGAGAGGTGTTGGCAGGAAGAAGTAAGTAATTCTCCTACCTGAGTTTTCTGAGTGATTTAATATACTTTATCTAGGTCACAGAGATAAAGAGAAGGATCATAGGGTCATAGATTTAAAGCTGGAAGAAGTCTTGGAGCTCATCTGTTTCATCCCTGTCATTCTGCAGAAGAAAAGACAGGAGCAGAAAGGCAGTGACTGAATTATTTTAGGTAGTGAGCAACCAAGCAAGCTGTGAAGCCCTGTCCTCTGACTACCAGTCCAGTCCTCTTGCCACTCTGCTTTGCAGTAACTCACACCCTTTTTTATTAAGTGAGGAAACCCATTTATTCAAGCAGATAGTAAACAGAAATCAGAGAAATTTTTTTATTATTTATTTTTTAAATTAAATTTTATGTTTATTTTTAGTTTGCATCCTTCATTTCCACAAGATTTTGAGTAACAAATTTTCTTCCCATCTTTCCCCTACCCACCACCCCAACACAGTGATCCCACTGTATACCCCCTCCCCCACTCAGTTCTCTCCTATATCCTCCCCCATCCCTCCTCCCACTTTCCGGTAGAGCAAGATGGAGCTCCATACCCCAGTGCCTGTATATCTTATTTCCCAGTTGCATGTAAAAAATAATAATTTTTTCTAAACATTTGATTTTACAACTTTGAATTCCAGATTCTTTCCCTTCCTCCCTCATCACCCACCCTTACTGGGAAGATAAGCAATTCAATATAGGTTGTGCATGTGTAGTTACAAAAAACATTTCCATAGTGGATATATTGTGAAAGACTGACCATATTTCCCTCCATCCTGTCCTGCCTCCCACTTGTTCATTCTCTCCTTTGACCCTGTCCCATTACAGAAGCGTGTGCTTCTAACTACCCTCCCTCCCAGCCTGCTCTCCCCTTCATCGTCCCCCCTCTCATCCCCTTTCCCCTATTCTCCTGTAGGGCAAGAGACCCAGTTTAGTCACACCCTTTCTTTTACTGATGCCACTGAACACGTTGGCAGTGTCCTTGGTTTGCCATTCACTAGGCTAGTCATGTGACTTGGAGAGAACCATTTAACCCTTCTGAGCTGGTTTCCTATCCTAATCCTAGAATGAGGACCACCATTTTAAAATAGCTTCTGTTTAGAAGACTTAATCTGGAATCTCAGTTCTGTTGCTTAGAACTGTGTGACCTTGGGCAAGTCACTTGAGTTCTCTGAGTCTCAGCTTCCTGTTCTATAGAATGAAGACATTTATACTTGCGCTAGGTTTGGGGTGAAGAAAGCACTTTGCAAAACTTATTGTCTTTCATTTAGAGAGGTGGACGGGTATCAGAAAAGTTAAGCAATTCATCCAAGGTCACACAGTGATCCAGGGCATAGGACAGATTTCTCTAATGTGGAACCCTTGTTTCCAGGGTCACAACAGCAATAAAAAACAAATCCTGTCCTGTTTACTTCACAGGGCTGATATTAGGAACAAATGAGGCATTAATTGGAGATGGAGGGAAGAGGTAGGTACTTGTTCTTAGAGAGATCCTAAGAGTAATCAACTCTCCTTAACCTTGATATCCTAACCAGGACTCAAATTTCAATTGTTTGAATCCAAGGAACACCCTTTATGGCCGTCCATTCATATCCCATAACACCCTAGGGTACATATGTAGATTAAAAATAAAAATACAAGATTATAGTCTTCGGCCATCCTTACTTAAAAGGATGGTAGGAAAATATTGATAGATACTTATAGTTAATTATAATGCTAGCAAGCATCTCTGTGGTACTTTTAGGTATGCACATTGCTTTGCCTACATTATCTCATTCCATCCTCACAGTGACCCTGGGAAGCAGGTGCTATTCCTTATCCCCATTTTACTGATGAGGAAAACCGAGGCTGAAAGAGATTGAGTAATCTGCCCAAGGTCACACAGCTAGTTAATATCCGAGGCAGAATTTGAACTTAGTTCTTCCTGACCCCCAGGACCACCATTCCATCCACTGTGCCTCTTGAGAGTTAGAACATCATTTTTCTAACCTCTTTGTCTTACCATTCTGAATCATTCTTGTCCCTGCTCTGTGAATCCTTCAGAAAGAATTCACTGAACAAGCTGAAGGGTTTTCTTTGCTATTTTTTCAATGCCTCAGCGCTATTAGTACCACACTTGGCCCATCTGTTGTCTCTCCTTGTTATGTGATTTTTCCCTCCTTGATGAAGTCTTTTTTCTCCCCTTCTTGGACAAGTCACGCTGGTGATAGACTCTAATCTACATACATCCCAGGTGTCTCTCCATTGCCCTTTGAGGTCACCTGTTATTTTGATTACAGAAATTCCCAACACTTGAGAACCTGTTTCTCTGGGTTCCCTGCCCCCTTTTCCCACAACCTTTCTCATTCACAGCTGTCTAAAGCTCCAATCCAGTGTTCCCAACTGCCCACTGGACTCTGCTCTTAAACATTCCTTTAGTCCCACAAACTCAACATGAAAAAATCAAACACCTCCGTCAGCCTCTTCAAATTCAGCTTTATTCCTGGTTTCTGTTCAAGCCATAACAATACCCTAAGGGACCAGGAGTGGGGAACCTGCAGCCTTGAGGTCACCTGTAGCCTCGAGGCTGCAGGTTCCCCACAGCTGCAAACTACCCATAATTCAGAACTCCATCATCTTTATTGCCTCCCTCTTCCTCAGCCTCCTTTTGACCTAACCGTCGTCATTCTTCCAGTTCAGGTTTTCATGACTTCAGGATGTTAAACATCCCTGTTTTTCTCATGGTGGGTTCTCTCCCCACAGGTCCGTCCCAGCTCCTCTGTCTTAAGAGATTTTACTCCAGAGTTGTCCCAAAATGCAGTGCCCTATGGTCAACTCATTAATGAACCTCTCTGAATTTTTTGCCTTTTTTTATATCCTCAGGATAATTAGTACGGTGCTTAGCACATAGTAAACAATTAATAAATGCTTCTTCACTGACTGACTTAGGTTGGCCCTTAGACAGCACATATACCACCTGGATATCCTGGTCCATATAGATAACCTTTCTAGCTTGGCCAGGATTTGGATCCCACTGGTATCGTCTTCAAGAACTTGGGCTGTGAACACTCCACGAAAAGGAAGAATTGTCATCATATTATCCAATCAAGACAAGTTTTCATTGCCTCCTGGATTATTGCAGTAGCCCGCCCACTGTCTGATCCATGGATGGAACTCAAAGGTTTCCAAAGAATCCACCACCTTTGCTGATGTCGTTCCTTCAGCCTGAATAAGCCCTCCCCTAAGTCCTCCACAGCAAAATCTACTTGACAATCAAGTACTGGGATCAAATGATGCCTCCCTTTTCATGAATCCTTTGTTCATCTTTTTTATCTATGTGACCGTATAGGAGTCATTCAGGTAGTATGTGTCTGAGGCTGGATTTGAACTCAGGTCTTCCTGACTCCAGGCCTGCTCCTCTAGCCACTGCACCACTTAGCTGCCCCTAAGAGTTTAGGTATTCTTCTGTCATCCCCAGGGCATTTTAAAATGAGAAGAGACTCTTTGTTGTAGTGAACTTGTCTGCAGAGCTGCTTTTGTCAACCAGGAGTTCACAGGGTCCCTAATCTCTATGGCCACAGCTGAATGAATTGGGTAACACTCACACACGTGTTCATTATTTCCTGTTTCCTTTTCTTAAAAGTATAGGTTGCATCTGACTTTCAGGAAGCTACTTTACTTACCTGGTCATTGTTCTAAAGGCAGTCATGTCCCCCTTTCTCCTGTAGGACTGAGAGGATAAACATGCTGATTCTGTTATGGCTTGAGGAGATGGATAGTACCCACTCTGGGAGAGTCACTCAGCCCTTCTCTACAAATAAGGAACAAAAGATATTGGTTGGATGAGAAAGAATGCTGGGTTACAAAATGGCAACAGTTGTCTTGTTGTAAAATGCATAATTAATCTTTTCTCATGTCAAGAAATTCAGATTTCTTTAAGAAAAAGGCTCTGCAGTTTCATTAGTAGTGCTTTGGGGTTTTATTGGATCATAGATTTAGAGCCAGAAGGCACTTAAAAGACTATTGAGTCCAACCCCTCCATTTTATAGATTTGGAAACTGAGGCACAGAGAGAAACATAGCACAGGGTCACACAGCTAGTAAGGATCTAAATTGGAATTTGAACCTAGGTCTCTCTGACTCCAAAGTCCAGAACCCTGTCCATTACTCCACACTGTCCCTCAAATTGAATTACAGGTTCATAATACTTTAGATTTTTTTGGAAAAGGGACCTCAGAGGCCAAGTAGCCCATCCCCTAAAATAATTTGCACTACAACACCCCACTTCTCAGGGCTACCTGTCTCACTTTGGTGGATCTAATCATTAGAAAATTTTTGTTTACATCAAACCTATCTTTGCAATTTAAATATTTTATTTTATGTGTTTTTTTTCTTTGGCGGACATCACTATCACCAGCCTCTCTCCAGTGTAACAAATAAAATCTGTCGAGCAAAACAAATCCACCCATTGGTCGTGTCTGAAAATAGCCATCTTGTTCCACATCGCAAGTCTGGCATTTCCCCAGTCAGAGGGAGGAAGCGGGCTTCCTCAGGGAAGTCTTCCGAAGTCATGGATGAGCCTGTCCTCTTCCCAGCACACCACCTTGTCTCGTTAGGAGACAGAGATGGGCAAATAAAGCAGTGTGTAGGGGAAGGAGAGGAGCGTCTGGAATGAGTGAAGAGCCTGCTTCCTTCATCAGATGCTGGACTAGAGATGTGGACAGAGATGGACATTTTCAGACGTAACCAATGGGTACATTCGTTTTGCTGAACTAGACTTATTTATCATAAAGGAGACAGGCTAGTGATAGTGATGCCCAAAAAAGAAGAAAAGTGCATATATTTGAAGGTTTAAAACAAAAAAAGGAATTCATGGTATATAGAAGCTATGCCTAATTCCAAACCTGATCTGCTTCTGGGAAGTTTGTTATATCAGCAAAAGATTAAAATGTTGGCAATAGCAAACAAGATGACACACAAAATTGTGTACAAACAATATAGCCACAGGATAAATTGGGAATAATCACCTGAGGGAAGGCACCAGTGTTAAGGGGAATCATAAAAGGCTTCTTGGAGAAGGTAGTATTTTAGCTGGGGCTTAAAGGAAGGGAGGTGATTCAAATCCCACCCTGGACAATGACCAGTTATGTGACCCTGGGAACGTATGCCACCGAACCTTTCTGGGCCTGGTTCCCTCATCTGTAACATGGGGATAATAGTATTATCTGTTACAGGCTTGTTGTGAGAATCAGAGGCAATCCTGTATGTTAAGCATTTGGTAAATCAATAGTGGGAGGGAGTGTGGTCCCCTGGAAGGACTCATGGATGGGGTCAGAGACTCAAGTCCAAGTTCTGAGTGCCCCCACATATCTGTGTCACCTTGGTCTACCTCAGGGGCAGGGAGACCTCAGGCCTTGAGGCCACGGGTGGCCCTCTAGGTCCGCAAGTGCTGCTCTTTAACTGAATCCAAGCTTAGCTTGGATCTAGAGGGCCACATGTGGCCTGGAGGCCACAGGTTCACCACCCGTTGCCTAACGTCTCTGTCCTTAGTTTGCTCCATTACAAAATGAGTGAACTAGAGGACTTCACTGGGCCTTGTCTGCTCCTAAATCCATAATCCTGTGGCAGCTACAATCATCATCTTCGTCTCCAAGGGCCCATTCAGCTCTTTGATCTTGTGACTTCCATTTAGGGTACTCAGTAAAACAAACTAACCCTATAACTTTGGTACAAGTTTAAGAGCGGCACAAGGTGGGAGGGGACGGGACAGGGCAGGATGGGGTGCTTTCATTGCTCCAGTGGACAAAAGCACGAACGGGGTTTTCATTTTGCCCCAGGCACTATTATATGGGGGAACAGGGTGAGTCATAGCTAGATAATTTTATGACTGACGCAGCTGTAATCGCCTCAGATTTAGTCATTTCCAGGTGAATTTACAGTTTAATAATTAACCTGGTAAGTTTTTCTTTTCCCCTCAACGAGGCCACTGCTAAAACTTCCCTTTCGTCATCACACAACACAACCAGGTATTAAACTGCAGGGGGTGTGCACTTGGCTTTTATCCAAGTTAAAAATGACTTTTTACCTCTTTCTGTCAGGGGCTCTCCTTGGTCCTCACATCACTTCAGGGAGGTTCCCTTTGGCAGTCAGTGTCACACGCACTTTCTCACCTGCATTGTTTAGTCTGCCAAACTCCTTCCTGCCCTTTCCCAACCAGATGGGAGTTCTCCACTTGCTATCTGGGTGTTTTGCTTTCATTTCCCGCCCTTCCCCGCTCTGCCCTTCTCCTTGCCTGAGCCATGTCTTAAACAGAAATGGAAAAGCAAGCTCTTCTCTGGAGAATGTATCAGGAAACTTGAAGACAAAGTCAAAGACAACATGCAATCATACGTTCCGTTTTTAAAAATAGGACCTATACTTTTTTTGATGTAGGGCAGGTCCCATAAGGAAAGTTGGTCTGTCCATACGCACTGTTAAACAGTTAAGTAACTTACTGTCTTAGAGCTGTTCGGGGTATTCTTTACCTGATTTGCCCAGTGTCACAAAATCTGATATATATCAGAGGCTAGACTTGAACCCAGGGTCTCTAGCTAGTCCTGATTGGAAGGCTAGCTCTATCCACTAAGCCATGATCCCCATCTTGCTATTTTCCATGGTGACATTACAAAATCAATTTAGAATTGTGGGATATAGAGGTAGATAGATCATTTAGTCCATCCCCTTTGATTTATAGATGAGGAACAGAGACCCCCAAGAGGTAGAAGTGCTTGCCCAAGGGCAAACAGTGCCAGAGCCAGGATTTGAAATTAAATCCTCTTCTCAAAATCCTTGGCTTTTACCCCCAAGCTAGACTGTTTTAAAGCCATTTCATATAGTACCCTCTTTTCAGCTACTCTCCAGCTGCAACTTAATTATGCTCTTCAGTGTTTTCTCATTCTCCTTGGTGCTAAAATTTCCCCCCAAACCCCAAAATGTTGGTCACTATGATTTCAATAGAAGAAAAAGAAACTTCTTTCACTTTTCTAATTCTCTAAAAGTCAGTCGGGTTTGCTTGGTTCGTGGTTGCAGATTGTATAGGGGATTATCAACAAGTGTTCACCCTCCACAACATGAATTTTATCCAATAAATCACAACTGTAGAGCATATTGCAAGTGATTTTTAAAATATCCACTTCCTTTCTCCAGCCTTAAAGAGGAAGGCAATTTGTTCTGATTCCAAACCTGCCATCAAAATATTTCACTTATTTCTAATCTCTGCTTTCAAAACCTACTTTTGATTCCTACACTCAGATAATAATAATTGTTTTCTAAAACCCTGATGAGTTTGTTTTTGGAGTCCGATTAGTAATCTTGGGGATAAGTTATTTCCCCAGTTGTATTTTTTTGTTGTTATCTTTCGGCAATAATCTTACAAGTTATCAGTCTCACCTTTCCTTTCCCCTTTCTCAAAGTGCATTGCAAATATTATTTCAGCATCTTTATCTCCTTTCCATTTTATACCGAAGGGGACATTTTGTTATTCTAGAAGGCTGGTAGAGTAGAGGCAGAGTACTAGTTCAGAGACTCTGCATCTAAACTCAGAGACTCATGTGTTAGAGAGATCTCTCCCACAGTCCCCTCATTTTTCACTTGAAGAAACCAAGGTCCAGGGAGTTTTTTTTCTTTGTGAATTTATTTTTCCCTGAGGGCTAATAAGAAAACTTATACAGAGATACAGATTGTAAAGCAAATAATGGGAGCTTACTTAATACTAATTAGTGATAATGCCAGTTATGGCTTTAACAAAAATACTCTTTGCAGGTCTTCTGATCGCTTTTGTCTTTGTACTCCGCTATCCAGCGCAATGCTGGGCATGTGTAGGTACTTAGTAAGTTATTTTTGATTGACTTGAAGCCTTCCATTTTTCTAATGTATTTCAGTGAAAATAAGAGGAATCTCAAAGCTTTTTCCAAGCCTGGAAATTCAGACTTGGCTGAAGTAGACCCTCCTCCATGTCTGTGAAAATGCACTTATCAACAGGCTGTAATATGAGGCTCAATTTAGTGTTCATCAGTTGATGGACAATGTGAAATATACTTTCACCTGTCTGGCTTTTGAACTTTCATCTTGACCCAAAAGCCAAGGTCTTTTCTGTTTGCCTATGCCATCTTTCAACCTCATTCTAATTTCCTTATTATCTTCCTATACTTCCTTTGGATCATTAAGCAACCAATTAATCAGTAAGCATTTATTAAGTGCCCTCTATTTGCCGGACACTGCAGGGATACAAAGGCACTAGGGATACAGAGACTGAACCAGCAGTCTAGCCAAGGCAAACAGTGTGTACACAATAACTCTGGCTCCCATGGTTCTGATGCCTCCTTTTGTCACAGAATTTTGAAATTAGAAGTCACTACACTGGCTGTCTGATCTAAACCATACCCAACAAATGGTCGCCTGCCCTGCATTCAAAGTCCATGGAGTAGAAACCCATCACTTTTCAAAGCAGCCCATTCCAAGAATTTTTTAGGAAGTTCTTTCTTCTATCAAGCCTCAGTTTACCTTTTTGAAACTTTTTTGCCCATTGCTCCTGGTTTTGCCCTCTAGGCCAAGCAGAAGGGATAATTTTCTTCTTCCTTCTCTTTCCATTTGATTAAAAATATTGGTACCATGATGTGGAGTGGCACATCCCAGAAGGAAGTAACTTTCTCGTATATCCCCAGCACCGAGGGTATAATACCTTGCATATAGTAGACACTCAATGATGCTTGTTAAATCATTTTTCTATTTGAAAATGCTATCTATTAGCCTGATTCAAATCTTTTTTGTCCTGAATCTTTTGTTCATGCTGAGCTACTCTCTTGTCCTTAGCAATATGTCAGTATATCATTCACAGAATTTTTAGAATTGGAATATCTTTAGCAAAACACTCTGGAAATAATTCTTCAGTAGCTAGACTGAACTGAAATGAATTTGAGGTCCCCTTTTGAAGATTTCAGATGAGAAATTTCTTGCAAACACACACACACACACACACACACACCAATTTCCATTTAAATCATATGAAGTTTCCCAATTAAACAGAAGTCCCTGACTTATAGGCTGGTTTTTTTTGGTGTGTAAGGAAAATGGAATGTCTCCCTGTTAAAAAAAAAAAAAGCCACCCCAAAACATTCTGAACAGAAGCAAAAGAGATAATGTTTCTTGGTTGTAAGTGATAAGGGGTGGGTGTGGGGGGGTGTCAGTTTTAAGAGATCTCATTTCAAGTGCAGCCTTGGTTTTCATGTGTGTGGGAATGGAGTTAAAGGAAAACACAGCTGAGGCTGCAGGCTAACTCTTCCTGTCTAACCTGTTCATTTCCAGGGTGAGTCAGCCCTGGCCAGAAATGTGCCTTTAAACCAGCTTCCAGTGAAATCCATATGGGAATTCCAACAAACTCATTCCCCTTGAAGTCTCTAAACAGCTAATCTCCTTAAAAACACATTCCCTCTTGCTCCCTCCCCCCCCCATCTCTGGAGAAATCTTCCTTGGGGGAGAATGCTGTCTGTTCCTCCTAGTGTTCTTTCTCTTGAGGGAAGGAGTGGAACGGGGAGGTGTCATTCGAGCTGCTGATGTCAGTAATGTGTCAGCAGTGGGAGGTTAGGTCTGTGAAACCGAGTTACACCTTAGAAAGTGTGTGATGAAACTGAGCCCAGAGCTCCTTAAGGAAGCACTCTAGGTGGGGGTGGGAGAAAAGGAGAGCCTAGGGGGCTTCCCTTCTCTTCTTGGGCTTCTCTAGAAGACTGGGGATGTTTCAAAGGATCACATTTCACTGCTGGACCGTTTAACAAATAGGTATGTTTAAAAAAAAAACAACTTTTGTTTTGTTTGAATTTTCCTCTGTACTCTTTGAACTCTGGGCAGGTTTAGGGGTGAGATGGCTGCATGTGCCCTCATGGAGGGGGTGGGGGAACACCAAAGGAGAGTGCTCTGTGTTTTATTTTTCTGTGTGTGTTTGTGAGGAAAAGAACCAGGACAATTGTTTTCAGTAGTTAAATAAATTCATTCTAGCGAGTACAACTTTATCTTCCCAGGCACTAGAATGCTCTTATAAATTTCTTGTGCCGGAGACTTGAGTAACAGCATGTAAGTACTCAAATACCGATGCATTTTAATTCAGTTGAAGAATTCCAGCACTATTTGGGCAGCCAACAGTCTATCCCTATGAAAGTTTTTTTTCATCATGCTTTAAAAAATCCAGCCATCACCATTCTGAACTGAAGCAAGGGTCTTATGATGGCATGAATTCTGTAGACTAATTATTCAATAAGAATCAAGTAGGGCTTTTTTTTTTCTTGTGTGAAGATGGATTGATCTGAATGGAACATTCCGAAGTTCAGGTTCAGGGGGAGAGCCCCAAGGAACCAGCAGGTCTAGCCAGAAAATAGTATTAGTGAACTTGATAACATAAGTTCATTTAAAATGGAGCTAGGCATCTTTAATTTCAGGAGTCAGGGGTTTGCATCAAAACTTGTTAGGTTTTCGTGCAGACAGTGCTAATTGTTTAGGATAAAACATTTAATGGAAGGAAATAGTTTAATAATAGATGGATAAATGGCTGGCAGATGCACTGCTGGGATGCCGTTAGTGACACTTTCCTTTACTGAGGAGGGGATACCATCTTTTACTCTTTAGCATAGAATTTCCACAGGTTGCAAGGGACAGAGCAGGTGACAGCAGACCAGGGGTACCCCACAAATAATACAGGCTCAGTTTTACTTTCACTTTGGTACTGCTAGTTTCTGAAGTGTGTACCTCCAGAGGCCTATTGAAGTGTTCGATTTTTTTTTTTTAATTTTATTTATTTATTTTAGGTTTACAACATTCAGTTCTACGTGCTTTGGAGTTTTCAATTTTCTCCCTTCCTCTCCCCCCTCCCAAGATGACATGCAATCTGATATAGGCTCTACATATACATTCATATTAAACATATTTTCACATTAGTCATGTTGTAAAGAAGAATTATAATGGGGCATTCATTCTTTGGAGCCTGTTTTCCTTTGCTTTGAGAACACCAGCACATCCTGACCATAGATAAGAAATGAGCTCCAGATTTACCATAATCTGGAGGGATGTAATCATTCTTAGTAGTTTGGTTCAGTCAGACCAAAACTCTTGATGGAAGGGGGAGGGAAAAGGGTAGCAGAAAAAGTCCTGAAGTATGCCTTGAACTTGGCCTTTTGGGTTCTGCCCATCCACTCACCCCCTCTTCTAACAGACTGGGCCCTGTACCTTCCACATCTTCAGAATTTCCTATCTGCAGAATGAGGGGTTTGAAAGTCATTGATTTGATCTCTCATTTGGGGCTTCTAGTTTGCATTTTATCTGCTCGGACTGGAAATTAAATGGTACAAAGGAAACTTATCAGTGAAGTAAAGTACCTAGTAGAAGATTATAGCTAACTAGATTTATAGTTCAAATCTACACTCTGTGGTGTGCCTCTCTGGCACGATTCTGATAAGAAGAGAGCTGGATTTGAACCATGTTTATGTTCTCATGGGTTTGTGGCTATAAAGACTGGGAATACAGATAATGTATTTATCTGCATCTATTTACAGATTGGGTTCCTGGTGTTTTAATAACTAATTGGCTTTCTTATACTTAAGGATCTACAAATCACTTAAACTCCAAGAACCTTACTTTAGTCATCTCTAAAATGGACATGGTATCCACAGAGCCTACCTGCTAAGGTCATTGTGATACTCATGAAATAATGGATATAAAGGACATTGAAACTTTTAACAGGACACATAAAGGTCATTATTTAACCTTTTTGAACTGAAAATACTTTTGTTTTCTGTTCCTTTTGTTATTTAGTTATTTCAGTGGAAACAGCTGGAGAATTTGTATTTCCGTGAAAAGAAATTTGCTGTTGAAGTTCATGACCCCCGCAGGTGAGAATTATGGTCATTTTCCTAGATGGAGAGGAATCGATTGTTTTGAAAACTAAATTCAAAAGTCTTTCTAATTGAATTTGGATGACTTTTCCTTTTTCTCTTCTTCCACCCCCTTCCACCCCAGCTCACTCCCAGTAATGGGGCATCTTGTAGTTGTTAGGATTTAGACTTTACAGATGAATGAGAAAATTCTAAATTCAGTTTTCTTTGAGAGCTTGGAGGTGGGGGAGAGACTGTGATATGTAGGGGAATATGCGTTGTGCTTGGAGTCAGAAACTTGGGTCCAGTTCTGGTTATGGACACTAACTCCATGACCATGGGCAAGTCCCTTTGCCTTCCGGAGCCCATTTCATCATCTGGAAATAATAGTATCAACTGCCTCGAAGCATTGTGTAAGGCTTCAATTGGATAATACATGCAGGGTGTCCTCAGACTTTTGGAACACCTTATATAAAGAACTTTGTTGCAAAGCATCAACTTTTCAATTATGGTACCAAGATCTGTTTATAGAAACTTATAATCTGCTTTGAAATGATAGGGAAAAGAAACCATGGCAGAAACAGGCAACCAAAGAAAACCCCAAGTCTATTAAAAGCTTTTCTTCTATTAAGAAAAACAAAATAAACCAAACCGTACTTCTCTGGGCCACAGTTCAACTGAAAACCATATCTTGTGTTTTCAGGAGACAGCATAGAATAGTAGATAGAGTGCTGAGCTTATAATCATTAAGATCTGGGTTCAAATCCTGCTTCTGGCATTTATTAGCTGGGTACAAGTCATGTAATTTCTTCAAATCTCAGTTTTCCTTAATATCACAGAAGCATAATACCAGTAGTTCCCATCTCAATAGGATCTCGTGAGGCTTATATGAAATGATACATAGCAAAACTCTTTTAAATAGCATAGGTTATTATTGAGTGCCTGCTCAGTTCCAGGTTCTGTGCTGTGGGGGAAGTGGGAATAGAAGGACAGCAATGCAGCTGCTGCCAACTTCAGGGAGCTTACTTATGGCAGAGGAGATAATATCAGTGTAAATAGGTGCAAAACACATACAGCATAGTTTGGAGGGGGTGGGTAGGGCACTAGCGTCTGGGGAACGGGGAAGGACTTTCTAGAGAAAGCGGAGCTTAAGTGGATTTGAGGGGAAACCAGGGGCAAAGAGCCCAGCACACATTTCAGGCACAAGAGGTAGCCAGTGCAGAGGCAGAGAGGTGGGAAATGATAGGTATTACGTGTGAGCGACGCCAACAAGGTCAGTTGGGATTCCTCTGCAGAGTCTGAGAATGAGAGTATAAGGTGTAATAAGGATGGGGAAGATTAAAAATAGCAGGCAGTTCTGGTGTAGTAAGTAATCAGAACTGTAGACCAGCACTTTTGAAGACCTTCATTACAGATCCAGCCCTGCCATTGATTCCCTATATGACATTGAACAAGCCAGCCTCTTTCTAATGAGCCTCAGTTTCCTCATATGTCAGATGAAGGGCTTAGTGATCCTCAGGATCGCAGGTCCTAATAATAAATCTAAAGAATCAGTCCCTTATCTTCTGTCTTCCATTTCCTTGGATATAAAATATTGACAAATCCCTGCTTCTTGAGATGGTTACTTATCAATAGAGGCTTTTAAATGGGCGCTGTCCATCCAGCTTTTAACATACTGTAGTCACTTAGCTTCTCTAAAAAGTCATCAGGCTCCACAAGGAGGCACCACCTGAGTTAGCGTTCAGCCTTTAACTCATCTTTCCTGTCCCCCACAGCTTCCCTCTTCCACTGTGCGTATCTTGTACAATCAGTTATTTGCACATTGTCCCCTCAAATAGAAGGTAAGCTCCTTGAGGGCAAAAACCATGTTTTTTCCTTTCTTTGCGTCCCTCAGGCTCAAAAGAGTGTCTAGGATACAGTAGGTGCTTAATAAATGCTTGCTGACCAACTTGCTTTTTGTCATGAAAGGAGCAACTTTTAACAATATTGACAGCAGAAAGATAATAAGTAACTTCAAAAAAAATGAACTCACTGGGCATATTTTAACTGGTGCTGGGCCAGGCCAAAGACAAATAATTGTTTCTTCCCCTCAATGAAAGGCATGTTACTTTAACACTCATCCTGAATGTTTTAGAATTTCGGTATCAAGAAGAACCTTTGGGCAGAGTGGCCTCTTCGTGCAGACCTGGTATGCCAACGCTTCCCTCATCAAATCCATCTGGGTGATGGCAATCAGTCAACACCAGTTTTACTTGGACAGGAAACAGAGCAAAGTAAGTTACCAGATGTATTATTGTAGGGGGGAAATCCAACTCCCTTGTTTGGTTTCTAAATAGAGGGTATTATTCAATTGATAAGTTGTAACAGGCCAACAATTAGTTTTCTTCTGATGACCCTGCAGTCTTTTTTAAAGTTGTCCTGCGGGAGGAAAAAAAATGTGGAAATATATAAATGTGCAAAAACTGATGTCCGCTTTACATACATCTTAGCTTTTGTGTTTCCTCTAACATCTTAAAGTTAGTGGGTTGTGAGGCCATTATGATAACATGAGTAAGTAACAAAGAAAAAAATAATTAAGAAAAACCAGTCCACACCTACCAATGTATACAACTTTCAGGCTAACAACGTAAGCAGTGTTTCTTACCCATAGGTCCCCACACCACTTATAACTAAGAAAATATCATTAAGCCAAACCAACTCAGATCTAACAATGTATACAACATTTTGACTAACAGAGCATCCAACATTTCTTTGCCCATAGCCTTCTTCTTCCCTCCTTCTACCAAGAGGAAGGTATCACCTGCCCTCTGAGACCAAGATTGGTTACTTACTGTAACAGCCTTTTAGACTACATCCTCTAAGATGTTATAATTTTTTTTCTCTTATTAGTTGGGATAACAGTAAAGAATTCTCTCTTGGCCCCTGCAGGCAAAAATTCCCTCCGCCAGGAGTTTGGATGACATCGCCATGGACCTAACTGATACAGGCATGCCAAAGGTTTCCAAATTGGTGACTCTGGAGGCAAAAAGTCAGTTCATCATGGCAAGCAATGGCAGCTTGATTTCCTCAGGTGATGTGTTAAGATTAGAATGGTTTTTAGTTCCTTCTTATTTTCCCATTGTGACTTTGTTTTATCCTGTGCCTTTTAAAATGCATTGCCTTAAGCATGGCAGTCTCACAGAATTTGCACTTTTTCAACTGTATTTTACAATTAAGAAGAAAAAACTGTGTAATTGAGGGAGTTTAGAAGCTCTGTCCTGCTTCTTGATTTGTATGACCCTGGGCAAGTCACAGAACCTCAGTGCCCCTAATCATTTCTCTTAAGATCACAGGTTACAAAGGAGTTTCCTGTCTGTGTCAATAGAGGGAATGTATACACTGGGAACTCCCTGAATTGGTGAAATCACAGATCTGACATTTCAAAAAAGAAAACTTAGTAAAAGAAATAGCAAGGAATAGATTTTTAACATTGTATGGAACTGTGTACGTAACTTGACTGAAATAGACTTTGATCTTTCAAATTTTCTTTACTTGCGAGCCTGTATTTATAACTTTGTGGGAACCCCTCTTCACCTCTCAATTATAACATTGCTATAGCCTCCTTGCTTGATTCTCTTTTCTCTCTCATTCATCCTCCACGGATGAATGTTCCTAAGACACAGACCTGGCCACTCTCCTGCTTAATGATCTTCCAGAAGTTAAATCCGTGGCTCCCTATTACCTCTGAGATAAAATACAAACCGACTCCTGAAGCCAACACATAAAGCCTTTTATAACTGGGCTCCTGGCTGTCTTTCCATACTAATTCATTTCATTCCACTTCATGCAGCTTTTGTTTCATCAAAGCTGGACTGCTTGCTCTTTCCCAAATGCAAAATTCCACCTCCCATCTACAAGCTTTCAAAAATACCGTTCCTGCTTGCCTGGAATTCACTCCCTTTCTCTACTCTGCCTCTTAGAATCCCGTGTTTCCTGCCAAACTAGACTTGAGCATAGCCTTGTTTCCTGTTTCCTGTTCCCTTCCCCGTTTTTAGCACCCTCTCCCCACCCCCAAATAACCTGTATTTTGTATATACTTTATATATATGTGTGTGTGTGTGTGTATATATATATATATACATATATATATACACATATATATATATATATACACACACACACACACACACTTGATAAAGTATAAGCTTCCTGAGGACAGCAGATGTTCCATTTTTGTCTTTGTATTTCCAACTCCTAGCTCATAGTAGGAGCTTCATTAGCCACTGTTGAGTTGAACCAAAGAACAGTCAGATTATCTTTGTTGCTGCCAGCTCCCGTCCCCATGGATAAAAGGCTCCTCATGTCACCTTAGAAAAGGAAACCTCTTCTCATGGCAGATTGGGAAAGCCTCCTTATTTTAATCACAATTTTCAAGAAAGCAAAACACAATCAAATGTAGCTTGGCCTAATAGATGGAGTACTGGGTTTGTATCCCCAGTTCAGACCCCAATTCAGATTCTTTGCTCACCACGTGACCCTAAACGAGTCTCTTACCTATGCTCAACCTCAGTGTCCTCATCTGTAAGATGGGGGTGATAGCCCCTCCCCCAAAGAGTGATTCAGAGGCGAAAGTTAGATAATGCACGTCAGGTGCTTTGCAAACATTAAAAGCTCTCTGTAAATATCAGCTCTTATTATTATTACTCTTATTCAGGCCCGTTTTAGCACCAGCGTCTACGCGATGCCCAGAACCATGAGAAAATGTTCTGCTGTTTCCTTTGATTATGTTTAGAAACAAGGAAAGAAGAAATAAGCTCTTGTTTAATAGCTGGTTTTGACTCTATGGCCTTTGTTCTATACAAAGGAAGGAAATTTGATTCTCAAAAAACTCCCCTGCTCTCCCCTTCCCCCCCCAAGTTTTTTTTTTAAACAAAGAAATAAATAATCGACCCTTTTTCTCCAGGTTCTCAAGACTCAGAGGTCAGCGAGGAACAAAAGAAAGAGAAAATAATGGAACTGAGAAAGAAAGAGAAGCTTCTCCAAGAAAAGCTTCTGAAGAAAGTGGAAGAGCTTAAGAAGATTTGCCTGCGAGAAGCAGTGAGTGTCCTCCCCTCCCGCGCCCTCTGAGCCTCTTCTGACACTTGGCTCAGTGACACTAATCCTATCTCCCTTCCTTCCTGTTTTATAGGAGCTCACTGGTAAGATGCCAAAGGAGTACCCACTGAATTCAGGAGAAAAACCCCCTCAGGTCAGAAGGCGTGTAGGCACTGCGTTCAGATTGGATGACAACTTGCTTCCCAGTGAGGAGGTACGGCCTTCATCTTGCAGCGCCTCAAGAGCAGCTAAGGGGAAGAAAAAAGGAATGCGCGGTGGCAGGCCTGGCCAGCTTGTGCCTCATTATATACGTTTGCTGCCTTATGTTTGGCTCTCAGCAGATGAATTTGAAAGAATCGACTGTTTCCTTTAACCAGTGAAACAAGAGCTAAAAAACAAAGTCCTGAGATGAAAATGGTGATTTCTCTCTTCCCCGAGCAATTGTCAGGAGAGAATTACAGCTTTCTCCCCCTTCCCCTCCAAGCAAGGGTATGGACTCGTTTGTTCAAAGACAGGATCCTACCCAGGGACTCAAGCTCAAAGTGATGTGCGTGGAAACCCATGGAGGTAGAGCCTAGCCATACGTAGTAGTGACAAAGACACCGTGAATCTCTATTTTGGAACGATGGAGCCTACAGCCCTCCAAAGCAAATTAGACCCTCCCTCCCCCCAAAAAAAAAAGTTTAATAAATTTGGAAGCAATTGGGGTGGCTAGGTGGTGCAGTGAATAGAGCACCAGCACCAGGAAGACCTGAGTTCAAATGCAGCCTCAGACACTTACTATAAAAAACTAGCTGTGTGACCTTGGACAGGTCACTTAACTCCAATTGCCTTACCTTCTCCCCTCCGAAAGGAGCAAAAAAAAAAAAATTAGGAAGCAGTGTGGTCCGATGGGGAAAGTGCTGACTTTGGCCTGGGTTTGAATTCTGGGTAGACTCAGTGTCCTCTCAGGCCCCTTCCTGATCTGTGAAGCTGCCCCCATCATGACAGGGGAGACCCTCTTGTCAGGGAGGTGATAATGATAGTCTCAAGATGCAGAACAAGACACACATTTTGCCAATATAGACCATGTGGGAATTTGTTTTCTTGATGGAATATTTGTCTTGTGGATATTGTTTTGATTTTTTTCTTCCTTCCTCCCTCCTCTCTTCCTCCTCCTCCTCCTCCTCTTCTTTCCTCTTAATCTCTCTCCCCAAAAGTGGGGATAGCGACGGGGTAACAAAGAAAAGAGGGTTATTGAGGCCTGGGCAGAAGGAAGCACAGACGAGCAGGACAGCTTTGAAAGCTACGGGTTGAATTTATTATGTACTTAAAGAGAGAAACAAGCTATGGGGACCTGCTGCTCCTTGTTGAATCCTCTTTTCTCTTTGACTTTGCGTATGATAATGACTATATGGTGGGGGCAGTTTTAGGTGCAGATTAAGTTAAAGGACTTGGGAGGGCCCTGGGCTGGCATCTGGTCTCCTTGGCTGCAGTAGTTGTGGTTTTGGGAGCAAGTCATTTATGATCCTCTCAGAAGTTCTCTTCCCTCACCAGTGAAAGGAATCAGAGAAACACCAAGAAAGGAAGGGGTATGGCTGCCTTAATTTGGCAAGTTATGAAAACAATAGCAGTTTGTACTGATATAGTACCTTTAAGTTTACAGATTGTTTTCACATACAGACATGTCATTTGATCCTCACAAACTATCTCATGTGAGGTTGACAGATAGGCATTGGTTCATGTTATAGGTGAAGAAACCGCCTTAAAGAAGGGAGGACCAGGACTTATTCACCTGGCCGATCAATGTAGACCTGAGACTTGAACTATGGCCTTCCGTCTCCCATGCTCAGCATCATTTCCACTCTGGTGCATTCCCTTCTCTCCTCTTCATGGGCATTCTAGTAAGGCAAAACCCATTGGGAGTCCTCAGACTTGAACCTAGAATATGCAAAGAGTTAAATCCATTATTCCCTTCCCCAAAGAATGTAAGCTTCTTGAGGGAAGGAAACATTTTGTGTTTGCCCTTTATGTCTAGTGTTTAGCACAGTGTTGGGTTCGTGGCGGGAGCTTAGGAATGGTTGTGAATGGAATATCATGCAACACTTGTGAGGCTGGCTTTGTCCCTTTATGTCTTCATTAAAAGACTCTCTCAACCATATAGGATCCTGCCTTACAAGAGCTGGAAAGCAATTTTGTCATACAGCAAAAGCTGGTGGAAGCTGCCAAGAAACTTGCCAATGAGCCAGACCTCTGCAAAAATGTGAGAAGAAAGCGGAAACAGGAATACGCAGATGCCATGAAGAAGCTGCAGGAGATTGAGAATGCGATCAATGAATACCGAATTACGTGTGGCAAGAAACCAAGTCAGAAAGCAACCCTCATTTTACCAGGTAAGCACCCAACAAGCCACAACTACATTGCTTTATGTCTTCTTTAAGCACTTCTAGTGGGGCTGTGTGCAACCCTTCTCAAGTTCACCTGCCTGAAGGGTGGACAGAAGAAAAACTAGGCCGAACAGGAGACTTTGACAGGTCAAGAGACAATAGATTCCAAAGCCTCCCAAGAATGTGGACTGATTCATTCAAATAAACCTGATTTTCCAGGGCCTCGTGATGCCATTAATTTTGTCATCATTGGGTGGAATCAGTTTGGCTTTCATGGACAAGCCTAGTTTTCATAGATGGATTCTTGGTTTGTAGGGTCATTCATGCCAGCCAAAGCTTTTAATTTACAGAAGAGAAGCTGAGTTGCACGGGAATGCTGCTATGACTTGAGAAGCTAAGTTGCAGATGTGACCTAGTGCTCTCTGAAGGTTCTCTTGCATGCATTTCCTTTCATAACTTGCCCCGGAGACCTAGGTAGGGTGGGGCTTTGAACAAATTCCTTCTTTCTGTCATGACCAATTAATCAACCTGGAAGACAAAGGTAGCATTGCCAGCAAGATTTCAGGTACATCCGAGTCTACCCAGGCATATGGTTCCTAAAGCAGTTATTTATTGCTTTCTGATGACAGAGAATGTGAAAGAAAGGAACTTGCCAGCCATATTCAGCTACAGCAGGAGAGTTTAGGAGGCTTGGCTCTAAATTATACATGAAGCAAAGGAACTTGGTAAATTGAACCACAGAGGAGCTACAAATGTGGATTTTTTTTTCCAATCTTATGTCTGTTTTTACCGCTGTTATTTGAGGTAGTGCTAGAAATATTGGTGATAATAAAATAAGAGAAGAAAAAGGAATTGAGGGGGTGGCAAAGAAGAAACAAAATAATTGCTTTTTTATGGATAGATAAGATGCCTTACTTAGAGAACCCTAGAGAATCAATGAAAACATTAATCAAAACATTCCAATCCCCAAAACATGAGTAGTTCACCATGGGTTTGGCTTCTAGGTTCCCCGTTTCATAGGGTTCTAGATGGTACAGACCATACATACACACCTAAGCCAGAGAAGATGCTGCCATTCTTGCAGATTTCAGACATGCAGGTGGACACTTGGTATACCAGATGGCACAAGTGTCTGAGCATATATTGGCCAGAGGGGATTTTGATGTTTTTTTATTTTATTTTTTTTTAAAGAAAGAAAACTGGCTGTCAGACAGCCAGTGAGTTTGGCATCATGCCTTTGGGCTCCAAGGCCTGCCTAATTAAGAACAAAGACTCCATGGGAATAATCAAAATGAACATTTAAGGCGCTGGAGATTCCCTTCATAGTGACTTTTTAAGTTAGTTAGAGGAGGTGCTCTTTGCCTCCCCACTCGGTGGCTCTTGTTAATCAGACTAACACTCAGGAAACCAGACTGCCTCTTCCGGATCTCTTTGATCAATTAGAAATATCACTGAAGAGTTGTCTGTGAATAGTCTATATATTTTTGGACTTGGACACTTCCCTTTGTCATTGTCCTAGTGTGACCCTCCATTTCATCGGTAGCAGAGTTGAAAAGAGACCTTATCTCGAGGGCATACTGATGTATAGCAGACTTTTTCGGTGACTACAGCTGCTACTAATATCTATTATTTACATGGTGCTGTAAGGTGGGCAAAGCTATCTACCTGTGTTAGCTGCTATGATCCTCACTGTCCATGAGGTGGATGTTACTTATAGATAAGAAATCATCTACTAGAGAAACACTGATCGTATGACCATAAGATTATACCCTTAGAGCTGGAAGAATCTTTTAGACACCAACCTAGTTCCACCCTCTCATTTTACAGATGAGGAGCCATGGCTCCAGAGAAGTGACTTGCCCAAAGTCATGCCAATAATGAATGGAGTAGAGAAGCTCAAATTTGAGCCCTGGCACTTACAGCTCCAAATACAATACTTTTGCTACTGAATCACATTGATTTCCTATAGTTTGTGAGATCACAAGCTGTGATTATGTAGGCAGCAAGGCATAATGGAATGAGGGCTGAGTTTGGATTCATAGCATTATTTTAGATCAGCAGTTCTCAACCTGTGGGTTGCGACCCCTTAAGGGGTAGAATGACCCTTTCACAGGGGTCGCCTAAGACCATCAGAAAACACATTTCCGATGGTGTTAGGAACCAAGACACCACTCCTCTATCAGTCTCCAGGCAGGTCTGCCCACATGCAGATGTGCCCACATACTAGTATTAAATCCCACATATTCATGGCATTAGGAAGGTTGAGAACCACTGTTTTAGATCATGGCCCTGTCATTTCCTAGCTATATCACCTTGGGCAAGTAATTTTTTTTTTGCTTTTTTTTGGAGGGGGGAGGACAGGGCAGTTGGGGTTAAGTAACTTGCCCAAGGTCACATGGCTAATAAGTGTTAAGTGTCTGAGGTCACATTTGAACTCAGGTCCTCCTGACTCCAAGGCTGCTGCTCTATTCACCGTGCCACCTACCTGTCCATAGGCAAGTAATATCACCTCCCTGAGCCTCAGTTTCCTCTTCCGTAACATGAGGGGGTCAAATGAGGTCCTTTCCAGCTAGTCTAGGATCTCATGAGCTACATTTATCAAACTTAACAAAAACGAGAGGAGAGCTTGGAGTGACAGGTGCTCAGATGAAGCTGATGGTAATTATATTGCTTCGTTTTGCAGTGTCCTGATGTTAAGCTTGATAATAGCTTACATTGTTGGACTGCAGGGTGTCAGGCTTGGACAAAGGATGGCAGGAGAGAGCCAAGATGGGAAATTGATGAAACATTCGTAATATGTAATTCAAGTTTCTTTTGTTATCGTCTCCCCCCACACACACACACACACAAAGAAGTCTTGCATAGAAAACTTAAATAGCTAATTATTCTGAATGTGTTCATCTGAGTAAAGAAAAAGAAATGTTCTATTGTAATTCACTAAATATGTTCTATATTAAAAAATTCTTTTTAAGAGATTCAATTTTCCTTCACAGAAGATATAATCCCATCTGAAAGCAGTTCTTTATCAGATACAACAACCTATGATGATGGTGAGTTGTTTTTTTTCTTCCTTTTTTACATGGGTTTTATTTTTTAAATTTAAAATCCAAATGTATCATCTTTTCTCACTTTTAAATTCTATTTATTACTGAGACTTCAAAAATTCTCCATTCCAATAGAATATAAGTTACACATTCGAGAAAATGGTTGTTCTGGTTCATTGAGTATCCTGGCTAATTGATGACTGTGATATATAGATTTGGAGTTTCAGAAAATCAAAATATAGCACAAAGAATAGACTTAATTTCGGTACCACAGTGAGCATGTTAAACACTTCTGGGATTTCTAAAGAATGGCAGCAAATCGTGGGGTGTCGTATTTCTGGTTTTACAAAGCAGGCCCCTCGTGATTTCCCTGAAAGGGGTAGATGTCCATGTCGTCATTGCCATTTTACACATTAATTAGAATGAGGGTCAGCCAGGTTAAGTAAGTTGTCCGAGCATCACACAATCAATAGCCATGTTCAGGATTTGCACCCAGGTCTTCTTTGCTCCAGGTAGTTATGAGTTGAACATTGGCAAACATCCCCTGGGGTCAGTCAATAAGTAAGCATTTATTAAGTGCCTGTTGTATACCAGGCACTGTGCAAAGTACTGGGGATTCAAAGAAAGGCAAAAAAAGAAAAAAAAGTTTCTGCCACCAAGGATCTCATGATCTACAACTATGTACAAGTAAGCTATAGGCAATAAACGGAAAATAGAACAGAAGGAGGGCACTAGAATTATGAGGACTTGGGAGAAAGTCAATCAGTCCTTTGTTTTAAAAGTAGTGAAATATAGTCTTGGGACTATATTACTCTTCCCTTGGGGGCCTGTTTCCCTGGCCAGTCTTATAGGTGTATTTGATTTGAAGGACCCCAGGATAGACTTTTGTCCAAAATGTCTCCCTTCAAATTTGGTAGGTGACTAAAGTTCCTCCTTGTCAGAGTTATTCTTTTGGTTCCTTTATGTTGGGGCTCCTCTTTCTCAGTGAAGATAGTCCTGAGAGGGGTAACACAATGGACCACTCGTTGCTTTCCTTGTTTATTGTCACTAGAACTACCACAGAAGGAGAGAAACAGGGGTGGCATTTGAGTAGGGGAAGGATACAGAGAGAGGGACGGAGAATGGGAGGTAAAGGGTGAGAAGACACAGTGAAGTCACCAGAACTGAATCTGTTTCCAGGGTTTGGTTTGCAGGAATGTGATTGTATTTCCTCTCTTACATGTCTTCACTGCTCACCCATTCCAATGGAGTGAGCCCTTTTATATGAATTTACCAATTTAGTGATGCCAGAATGGTTTCAGGCCCTGAGGGGGGAATGCTTTAGTGTCTTTTCAACTGCAAACACCACCACCACCCCCCACCAAAAAAAAAAACCCTGTCTTGCTTTCTGAATGAGGATGCCTTTATTGGAAAGAATGTTTTCTTTACTAGGTCATCAGATACACTCCTTTTAGGTTTTGCTAAGAAATATTCTCTTTTCCTGCAGCCAATGATTCCTTCACCCTCCCTGCCCAACGGTCCAGTTCAGTTCCGCATTCTCCGAGAATTCCTCCACCCAAGTCTCTTGGTCTGGAGAGAATCCCCTTCCGGAAGTCCTCCATGAATGAACAGCTCATGGAGGGTAGGCAGTCCAGGTAAGCTGCTGGATGCTAGCTTGTATCTATTATCAATTCCACTGACTTTCATTAGTATTTACCGTGTGGTTAGCGGTGCCAGGACCAGCATCACTTCTGGATTCTCTGACATCCTTTTCTCCAAAAAATTCAAAGCCTTTCCGCCTTTTACCTTGCTCATCCTCACAGCAAGTATTGTTACAATCCTGCCCATTTCACAGATGAAGAAACTAAGGCCCAGTTACAACACTTTTAGTTGTTGACAACAAATAGAAGTGTTCTAAGGGAATTTTTTTAATGGAATTTTTTTTTCCATTTTATCAAGCAGTTATTTTTTTCTCCCTCCCACCTCCTACACACACACTGCCGGGTGGGGGGGGAAGGGGGGGAAGAAAAAGAAAACCCTTATGACAGATATTCATCAGCAAGCAAAACAAATTCTCATGTTGGCCACATGCAAAAGATGTGTCTCTCTCTGTATATCAGTCCATTGCTTCTCTGGAAGGAAATGGGCAGCATTCTAGGAGGACTTTTTCAGAAGTGGTGTTTGGCTTACTGCATCTTGGTAAGAATAGAAAAATTTTTAAAAATTAAAAGAATAAAACAAAGAATAAAATACAAATAAATTAAAAGAATAATAAGTATTATCTGAGATTACCAGCTGTTGTTTTTTCTTGAGGGCAAGGACTGTTTCAAGTTTGCCTGCACTGTTCCCAGCACTTAGTATTATGCCTGGCACATAGTAGATTCCAAGAAATGTCTTGTTATAAAGTCCATTTTAGAAAGCCAAGTAAGCAAATCTGCTTGGTTCTACCCCAGATGTGCCATGTGGCTTAATCTCCTTTTTTTGGTCTCTCAAATCCTGGCGTGGCTGGACTTGGAGTTCAGCAAAATTTGGGTTTGAATCCTACCTCAATTATTAACTCATTCATTTAGCAAACATGTTCTTTTCAAACCTCAGTTCCATTTGTTTTCATCATATCTTCTACGACTCAAAAAAACATGTTCTGGGGACATTAGCCTCATCTTAATACTCAGATAGGAGCTCTTTGTAAAGTAACTCTTTATGTGCAAGACCAGGATCAAGATCACAACCCATCCCTGCCTTGGTTGGGAGTCTTACACAGTTATCTGAGACTCACCAAAGTTAAGTGATTTTCTCTGGGGCACATAGGCAGAGCTGGGATTTGAACCAAGGCCTTTCCGACTCCCAAGTCCAGTATGTTCTTTGCTACTCTGCTGTGCCTGTCTTGTAAATATAAAGTATTACATTTATGCGAGCTTTTTGGTTGTTCTTTAATATTCACTTAGCAACCTATGGATTAAAAAAATGAGGTTCCTTTTTAGCCCCCCCTCAGTTTCCTTTGGACCCCAGTAGGTTTAGTATTAACTGCTGATTTGTTTATCAAAGGTAAACGAAGCCAACCACAGACTGAATTCTCTTCTTTTTCCCAGAGAAATATTGTCAACACACAGCAGTCCCTACCGAACTCTGGAGAGGCGCCCCCCGGGGGGCAGAAGCATGCCGACCACCCCTGTCCTCACCCGAAATGCCTACAGCAGTAGCCATTTAGAGTAAGAGCTAATGTTCATTGATTTGGGTTTCACTTGAAGGGGGCAAAGGCAGTTGCTGTATTTAAATCAAGAGGAGTATGGATCTTATTTATAAAAAATGAGGATTGTCATTGTCCACTTTGGCTTGTTTTCATGGACTGACGTTTTTGTAAGACAATGGTTTTACATCCTTTTGCAAAGGAATGCGTGAATGCCTTCTAATTTTTCTGATAGTGTATCAGATCTTTTGTAGGTCTCTTACTTTTTACCACCAGTTAAATAGTATTTCATTTCCCAGAAGAAACAGAAAACCAGACCAAACCCAGATTGGAAGTTTATAGCCTCGCTCCTTAACTTTGACCTAGAAAGAGTGAGCTCCAGGTGGTAGGTGGATTTTTTTTTTCATGGTCCTGGGAAGGTTGCATATCATTAGCTGAACTGCCCCATCCCTGGAGAAAGAATTTAGATTATACATGTTCTGGAGCAGGGCCTTTCTCTGGAATTCTGCCTCCGAGTGGGAAGGAATATGATAGTACCGGTGAACTCTCACAGCTGGCCTTTGTGTTTTGGAGTATTATGGAAAGGAAGCTCAGTTCGGTATCAAGATGTTGAGGTTCAGATGGTGCCACTTATGTGCTGTGCGACCTTTGATAAGTCCTTCCCCCCTCTGTAAAATGAGGGAATTGAATTAGATGACCTCTGAATTAACTTCCAGCTCTAAATCTTTGATCCCAACTTATTTATTTTTGCTTTGAGAATAGATGATGTAATTTTTTTTAAATATCACTAAAAGTTATTAAAATTATAAAATTTGTTAGTAACACTATAATGGTGTTATAAATAATTTATTCTTTATTATTGTAAATATATTACAAGATAATATAAAATTATAAGATATAATGAAAATAAAGATATCATACTAAAAATAGGAAGTTGAAACTCCAGACATGGTATTACCTTTTTAGATGTTATCCTTCTTCCTGGTAATTTTTTTTTAACAAGTCTAATTTTCATCTCTCATAGGCCCAACTCTTCCCCACAACACTGCAGGCAGAGGAGTGGAAGTCTGGAGTCTCAGACCCATCTGCTCTCTGAACTCGATGGTGACAAGCCAGTCTTTTCCCTTTCCAAATCCCAAAGAAGTAGCAGCACAGAAATCCTGGATGATGGCTCATCCTACACGAGCCAGTCAAGTGCAGAATATTACTGTGTAACACCCAGCCCCTACTACACCACACAGACTCTTGACACTCGCGCCAGGGGCCGGAGAAGATCCAAAAAGCACCACGTCTCCACATCCAATTCTGGGAGCATGCCCAACCTGGCCCCCAAAGACATGAGAAATGGCGGCTATCCCAAGAGTCAAGAGCAGCCTTCTTGCAGCTACTTTATTTCTGGGTACCCGCCATATGCTGACTGTGATCTTTATTATAGTGGAGGTTACGTTTATGAGAATGACACGGAAGGGCAGTATAGCGTGAACCCTTCCTACCGCTCATCGGCACACTATGGATACGACCGTCACAAGGAGTACAGGTCCTACCATGAAGATGAGATGGACCGAGTGCCCCACAACCCATATGCAACTCTCCGACTGCCAAGGAAGGCACCCGTGAAATCAGAGCACATCACCAAAAACATTCACAAGGCCTTAGTAGCAGAGCACCTCCGCGGCTGGTACCAGCGAGCCTCTGGACACAAAGACTTGGGTCACAGCTTGCAGGCAAGCTTTGATTCAGACCGAGGCTCACAAAGGAGTCTGGGGTTCGCTGCTCTGCAGGTGCCCTGCTCCCCAGGCAGCCGAGCGTCTTCCTATACTTCAGGTAATAGAGGAGTTGTGGGGTGGGGGCATTTTTATTTTTTTATACCAAGGACAGTGAATAGATTTGGAACCAGAATGGGAAGCCGTGCAGTGCCGGTGACCTGTAGTTTAGTCCCAGCCTTGGTGCTTCCTCATAGGGTTCCAGATTTAAAGCTAGAAGTGACCATTACAGACATCCAGTCCCAATTAAAGTCTCATCTTCTATAAGAAGCCTTTCCAGCACCTCTTAATTCTGGTGTCTTCTTTCTGTTAACTATTTCCTCATCCTGCAGCTAGATCATGCAGAATTGTCTGCTTGTCGTCTCCCCAATTAGACTGAAGGGAGGGACTGGTTTGTTTTTTCATGTTTGTTTTTGCCTTTCTTTGTGTCCTCAGGGCTCAGCACAGTGCCTGGCACAGAGCAGGAGCTTAATAAATGTTTACTGAGTGTTTTAGTACCATCCCCTAGGAGACTGAGGCCCTGAATGGTCCAGTTACTTGCCCAAGGTTACCCAGACAGTAAACAGCAAAGTTGAAACTCAAACCCAAGACTCAGTGCTCTTTCCACCGCTGCCTCCTCCCTCACTGTTTCTGAGAGCTTGAGCTCATCCACTCCTGGCCTCAGTTTCCACATTAGGGAGATGAATGCAGTTGGAGCAGTTGATCTCTTAAGTTCTCTTTGAGTTCTATAATTTTGTGGGTCTGGCCGTGACTGAATCTTAATTCATTTAAACACATAGTTAAGCTTCATGTTCAGGGCAAAAACTGCCAGTGTTTATTTGATCTGAGCTATGCTCAAGGAAGGCACTGTCCTTCGACTGGAGGCTACTAAGACAAAGATGGAGGAAACCTTGCCTGGCTTTAAGAAACTGAAATTCCAGTGGAGAGTAGACAGCATGAAAACAGATGAGTAAATGCAGAGAGCAGCGTGTAAGAAACTGCTGACACCACACAGATGCAGTGAAGTCAGTGAAGAGGGAGTGCATTCATGGGATGAGGGAAAGTTTTGCAGAAGCGGTGGAGCCTGAGAAAAGGTCTCTGAGGAGCAGAGCTGGAGAGAGAGAGTGTGTTCCAGGCAGGAGGCACAGCCTGTGCAGAAACACTGAGGTGGGAGGGAATTCCACATTCATCGAACAGACTGCTTAGAACTTAGAGATTGTGAAGGGGATTTAAGTGAAATGAGCTTTAAGGGGGAGATTATGAGTGGCTTTAAATGACAGGCTGAGGAGTTTATAGCTTATCCTTGGGCAGGTAGGTGGTGCCATGGTGCCCCAGACCGATGCATCTGGTGTCTGGAAGACTCCTCTTCCTGAGCTCCAGGATGACCTGAGACACTTAGCAGCTGAGTGACTTTGGCCAAGTTACTTCACCTCAGTTTCCTCATCTGTAAAATGAGCTGGAGAAGGAAATGGCAAATCATTCCTAGAACGGGGGACAGAACACACCAAAGACAGAGACAGGAGTGAACAGGATGAGAGACTGCTTATATATATGAAAAAACTTCTTCTCGATATTTAGAATATAGAGTCTGAGAAAGTGTGAAGTTGGGCTAGAAAGGCAGGTGGGTTGGAGTCAGATGGTGTCCCCTTAAAACCTTCAGTCAGTCAAGAACCATTAAATAATCACCTACTGTGTGCGTTTCAGAAATGAAGCCGGCTCTTCCTGAAGGAGATTACATTCTATTTGTAAACCACATGCAAAGCAGATACAAAGGAACTTGGGAGGGAGAAGGCAGTAGTAGCAGAAAGAAGAGAGGGAGGGCGCTATCTCTTATTTTTTGGGTCTGGTCCCAGCGACTTCAGTGTTTAGGGAAGTCTTGGTAACGAAACTCCTTCTGCCAATGCAAAACGGCACCTACCGTGCAAATGATTGCCTTGGAGGGCTGAGGCCAAGACCTTTCCCAGAATGGCACATCCAGTAGGTGACAGAGGGAGGTTTTGAACCCTGGCTTTCTAGGCTCCAAGACCAACTCTGCCCACGAGGCCCATTTGAGTTTATATTTTATTCTGTAGACATTGAGCACCAGTGATCAGACGTCTCTGTCCTTGGAACATCAGAGCCATCCGAGGTCCAGTTTGCAAAGACCAGAAACAATGATATGTGCTTCCTTTCCTGGGCTAACGGGACTTTTTACTATATATTCCCACCTGTACATGGTCACCGTATTTCAGAATTGTTACCTGCGGTGCTTTCTCAGCATGCTGTGACAGCCCTCCTCCCAAGGCTCTCGTTTTAAGGACTTAGGAGCTTTCTTGTTTGTTTCTCAGATTTATATGAAGCCTGCATTCCACAAGCTCCTGATTCTCAGGCAGTGAGCAAATATTTTTCAAGATGTTCATTAAATTCCATGGTTGAAATTGATAGTCAGGGGAGGGGACAGGGAATGGCAGGGATTGGGGGGGATGGTTAATGGTGAGACCAGGCCAGGGCATAACCAGAAACTCCCACAAGGCCCAGTAATTCTGGCCCAGGTTGTAGCAAAGTGGGGCAAAGGTAAGTTGTCAAGTTTGACACCTAAGTAGGAATTAGGCTGCTTTCTATGTTACCTGTTTCTGACAGGTTTGTGCTTTCCTCCTTCACTAGGCTTTGGTCATGCATTAAAAAAATAAGATTTTGGGCGGCTAGGTGACACAGTGAATAGAGCACCGGCCCTGGAGTCAGGAGGACCTGAGTTCAAATGTGGCCTCAGACACTTAACACACACAAAAAAAACTAGCCATGTGACCTTGGGCAAGTCACTTAACCTCAATTGCCCTGCCTTCCCCCCTTCCAAAAAAAAAAAAAGATTTCTTTCACTGTTGTTAGAAGTTAGACCACATGGCCGAAAATCCTAATTATACTCAAAACTTTTTACAGTTAGACAACAGAGTGGTCCTGTTGAACATTCTGTGCTTGAGGGTTGAGACCAGTGAGGGGTTATTTTGTTTGTCTCTGTGTTCTTCAGGCCTGGCAGAGTGCTTGGCATAGACTTCTGATTAATTAAATTTAAATTGCATGAAAAATAAACTGAAAGAACAGTTGGCATCATGCCAACCACTGACAGTTGTTGAAAAATCATTTGCAATTAATTTGAAATGAAAAATCCAAAAGCCGTTTTTTTCCCTCTGAGGCAAGCGTTCTTAACCTGAGGTCCAGGAGCTCATGGCTAGATCTCAGGAGGTCTGTGACCCTAGATAGGGGAAAAATATAATTACTTATTTATTTTTACTAACCTCTAACTCAACGTTAGCATTTCTTTAAAGCATTTAAAAACATTATTTGGGGGCAGGGTCACAGGCCTCATCAGGCTTGACGGAGGGGTCCATGGCACAAAAAATGGTTCAGAACCTTGATTTTAAAGGCAGGTAGAGTATCATTTTTCAAGTCGAGATAACAAAATGTGCATTATTCGCTCTCAGTTATTTCTGTGTTTGTTAGTCTGCAGTTTAATGGCTCCCCCAGAGCCCTTGGCTGATGTTGGGAGACAGGGCTTTTATCACACCCCTGGGGCCACTGGTATTGCTTCCATTGCCTTCCCTAAGGTTATTTGATCATGTGCCCTAGAAACCATCAATCAACCACAAAGCTTTTATCAGACGCATCCTAAGCAACTAGGCACTATGCTTAGTGCTAAGGATACAGGAACAGAAATAAAAGTCCCAGCCCTGGAGGAGTTTCCATTACTATCATCATACCTGATAAAGGGGACTGACCTCTTTTTTTTTTTTGAGAGGGGAAAGCAAGGCAATTGGGGTTAAGTGACTTGCCCAAGGTCACACTAGTTAAATGTCAAGTGTCTGAGGTCGGATTTGAATTCAGGGCCAGTGCTTTATTCACTGTGCCATGTAGCCGCCCTGGGAACTGACCTTTTAAAAACAACATCTATGCCCAATGGAAGGGAGAGATGAAAAAACATTTATAAAGCTCTTACTGCATACCACGCCCTATGGTAGGCATGGATGATTAAAAATAGAAAAGCAGAGTAGTCGAGGAGCTCACGTTCTGACTGAGGGGACCGCAGACTGCTGCCGACAAGGGCTTCTCCTCCTACCAGAAGGACAGTTGTTGTGTGAATGGCTGTTGGCTGAGGGCGGGAGAAGCTGGAGGGCCTTGGGCCCAGGCGTCCAGCTGGAGTAGGCAGCCAGTGGGCTTGATTTAAACTTGGAAGGAAGCTAGGGGTTCTAAGAGGCAGTGGGAGAGGAGAAATCCCAGGCATGAAGGAGAGCCGGCCTATGCAAAGACATGGAGATGGGAGATGAAATGCTGTGGAGGAGCGTTAAGCAGAAACATTCTTATCCTTTCATTGTTCAGTCATTTTTTTCAGTCGTGCCAGACTCTTTGTGAACCTATTTGGGGTTTTCTTGCAGAGATGCTGGAGTGGTTTGCTGTTTCCTTCTCCAGCTCATTTTACAGATGAGGAAACTGAGGCAAACAGGGTTAAATGACTTACCCAGGGTCACACAGCTAGGACGTGTCTGAGACCATAATTGAAGTCATGAAGATGAGTCTTCCTGACTGCAGGCCTGGCCCTTTATCCTCGGTGCCACTTAGCTGCCCTATTATTATCCTTTCCGTTCCTATGAAAGGAGATTAGCAATCAATCACCTCATCTAATTCTTTCATTTTACGGTTGAGGGAACAGGCCCAGGGAGAATAATGACTCGTTTGGGGTCATGCAGCCAGATAGTTCTACTAAGACTTAAAGGACATTTCAGGAGAGGGGACAGTCTTTGCGTCACAGTTAACAACCAAACGTGGGCATCCACATAGTCCTTCTCAACAGTCAGACTGGTGAAATTTTTCTAAGACCCGTCACTTTCATTTTGGGTTACATTTAGAACAGTCATTAGAAACATTAGAGCAGTCAGTCAAACTGCTAGGCATTGGAGATACAAAGTAACAGTCCCTGCCCTCAAGGAGCTTCCAGTCTGATGGGAAAAGCAACGTGAAAACATTTTGTACATACAAGAAAAATGCGGTGGAAAGTAAGAGGGAAGAGGCTGGAGAGTAAGAGACAAGATAGTAAAATGACTGTGTGGTCCTAACATTGATCAGTTTACGACTGTTCCCCAAGTTGTCGGATCAGCAGGTCCAGCCCAGGCATGGAGGCAAACTGGTTTGGTAGAACGCTTAATAACTATCCCTGAAGCCCAGGATTACTTCAGTCCTCCAGGTTGTTTCTCATTCCAGTTTACTCCTTGTGTTGAAATAAATATTCTCACCTCTGATCCCCTCCCTACTCAGCCACCTGGACTAGGTAGGAGGCAGGCTATAAAATTTAGAAAAGGTCAAATTTCTTCACTGAGTATGTTATTCCTTTGGGGGGAGGGATTACAAAATAATAGCTAATTGTGCCACCCCACTTTGCATAGTGATTCTCTTAAGTAAAATGAATCAAAGGGCCTCATACATTTATCCTCCTCAGAACATCTGAATGAAGCAGAAAACAAATTTCATCATTCCTTCTTTTTTGATTAATACAGGGAATTGGGAATTGGATCAAGGTGCCTTCAGGAAAAAGTTCGGGCACTTGGCCTTGCGTGACATCTTTACTGACTCAGCAAGTAATTTTCACATTTCTTTGTTGTTCATTCCTAGTATCTTCCACAACTGCGTCCGGGAACTGGAGGACACAGATAACTTTAGGGTTGGCCGATCCTCTCTCACATTCTCCTTACACCAGCTGCTATGGCAATGTCTACAGTCCTTTGCCGCCTCCAAGCAGGTGAGAATAGTTAAATAGTAGATCAGCTCTAAGCTTCCTGGTGATCTTCCCTAAAAGTGAAGACCTCAGTTCATCACTAGATCACATTCTTCTTAACTTTTTAAAAAAGATTTCTAGGATATCCTAGTAGGAACCTACAAGTACGCTGAATGTTCTTCTCTGTGTATACAGAATAATATTGTACGTATTGAGCTACAGGGGTTACTTATTCTGCCCCACAACTGTTTACATGCTGAAGCATAGTGATTGCTGTTCATGTAGTGCTTTATCATTTGCAAAGCTCTTTACACACAGGATCACCTATGGACCTCATACATCTGGAGTAGGTACGACCAGTATTTTGTACTACCACACCTTTGGTTTCATCAGTAAGTAGTACTTTTTAGTATGGAAACTTACTCTACCAATACAGATAGGTAACTTGTTAGGAATTCATTTATAACTTGTGGTCTCAGAGGGTTCTTTGCATTACTGAGAAGTGAAATCACTTTCCCATTGTCGCTCAGCCCAGTATGTAGGAGACAGGACTTATGAATCCAGGGGTTACTAGCTGCATGACCCAGGGCAAGTCACTTAACCCCAACTGCCTCACCAAACAAAAAACAATAAAAAAGGTGGGGTTTTTTTTTACTTTTTGAATTTCCATTTTAAAATTCTGAACCCAACAATCACCAAACAGAATAAGCATTTCTATATGCAAAATTGAACAGAGGGATTAAATTATATTTTAAAATTAAATTATCTTTGCAAACCTTGAAGTCCCATATAAGTGCTAGCTATGATTGTGGTTAATAAATTAAAAGTAAATGAAATTAAAGCAATTTATTCAAAGTTGATTGCCAACATCTCAATTCCAAAGCAGCCCCTTTATTACCAGAATTCCTATTAGACAGTTGGCAGGCTTAATTTCGAGCAAATGCTAGTGTTTATTTCTGTCTTGAACCTGCTTCCTCTAAGAAGTGACAGAAACAACCAGCTGTCAATCTACCTTAAAGCCAGGCTTTCACAAGCATTCAGAGAAACACAAAAGGAGTCACAAAGACAGTTGGTTGGTTGTTTTTCATTACCCAGTGTGGCTTTTTTTTTGGTACAGAGAACCCCCCCACGCCCCCAGTGAAGAGACTCCCCCATTAATGCAGGCCAGCACCATGGCAGTTTAACAGTCTTAGAAATCACTCTGTCTACACCATGTCTTCACTGGCAGAGTGGAGGGTGAACTGAGTGTACTCTATGGAATCAAGTCTAAGAGAATTTTTAGTCCCAGTGCAGTGTCAGCAATTTTCATTCACAAGTATGAGACCAGTTATCTCAACTCAAGAAAGAGTCTGCACAAATTAGAATTTTAATGAAAATGTGTCTTGGAGGAAGTCACATGGTTTAGATAATTAGGAGTGATGCTTAAAACAGAGTAGGAGTAAAAACCACCACCCTGAACTTGGGCCTGGAATGTGAACTTCTCTTTTTTCTCCCCCAAGGAAAGGATGTTCTAACCAGGTTGGGTTGGATTTTCACAAATAATTCTCATATTTATGGAATGTCTTACTTGCCTTTCAGGCTCAGTCAGTAAAGACACACACAACATATTTTTAGACATTTGTGACATCTTAGACACAAATCTTGCCAGACTCAGGAAATACTTTTTTTTTTCCAAGAGAACCTGTTCCTTCAAGATTTCTAATGTAATTCAGCCTGCCCAAGATGTCCTGATAAAGGGGGCTGACCTTTAGAAAAGAAGTATGATTAACTGGAAATGAGAAACAATTGCCAGGACACCCACTTGGGTTACTAAGACCATCTGATTTGCTTAACCCCCCGTCTGAGAGGCTGTATGTATGGCACATAATCATAGAGGGAGGTACTTGAGAAGACCACCCTTTGGAAGGCTGATGGTTTTAAACATGTGAAATTTTCCCAAACAGTCACAGTCATACTTTAAAACTAAGAAAGGCAATATTTTCCCAGAAAAAAGATAAGGAGCCTCACTAGAACTGCCCAGTTGGTGAAACATTTTTATGATTTCACAAATTAAGAGAAGTGTCTGAAATTCTCACTGTGAAACCTCTACTTATTTCAGTAAATTGAGCACGTGATCCTTAGGGAACCAAGGCCATTCCAATTCTCCACTGGATTTGTGTTATCCATGGCATGGTAGTCTACCAATGTAGATTATGTCTCAGTTGTACCTTTTGATCTTGAGACAGAGATGTGAAGGGGACATAGATATATTTCTCCAAGCTAGAAATGACTTAGATAGCTTAATGATGCATATAAAATAAAGTTCTAGAAGACTGGTGCCTCGACACAGTACAATACTAATTTGGATCCTCTTTGGCACTGCCTGTGTGACCTTGGACAAGTCACTTAACTTGGACGCGATTGTCCTCATCTGTAACTCTGCTAAGTCAGTGACCTCTATCGTGCTACAGTCCAGTGTCTAGCCCTGTGGGCGTAAGTTGGTATTGCTTTTCTTCTCCCAGTGGCTCTTCTTTCACTTCCTATTTTCCATTTCCCTTTCTCCTTGTCCAACACCACCTGTCACTAGGCAGAACAAAGGGCTTCTGTCCAGGCGAATGGTTGTGTCTGCAGAAATGAGCTCCTTTTTAAATTCTCTTATGCTCAATATAGCCAGCAGTAGTAAGTACAGCATTTCCCATTTGTGTGCATTGCTTCATGTGTGACAGATCTGTTTGCTCTCTTGATAATAAATAGTGTGTGAAATTGGAAAATAGCTGCCTAGGTGGTTGTTGTTTTTTTAATGCTCAGGAAAACATTCAACAAGTTGGTTAAAGTAGCATATTTTCCCCTCAATGTGCTTGAAAAACGTTTTTCTCCCCTTCTCTTTAAGGTGTGGAAATGTAAAAGGAATTTTTGCTACTAATCCCCTAACCTTCTAATATTTTTGTGCCATTGTAGAGGTTTACCTTATTGGAATGCATCATGGGAGGGTGGGGGGGGGTGACTTCATTTTCATCATTTCATCTGCCTGAGGCTTTCTAATTCAGTGCAGCTTGCTAGAAGACTGGTTAGATATGCCAAAGGTTAAAAGGGAAATGAGGAAGAACCTATATCTTGCCCCTGATGTTATTTCTACTAACTTCCTTTGGTTTTTCTACTAATTTTCCTTCTTGTTTCTCTGTAGTTTAAAAGTACACATAGATATGATCCCAGGCAATGACCACATTTTTCCACATTTCTTTTTATAGACAGTTCACCGATGCCAGTCAACTGGACAGTACAGATGGGAGCCGGCTGGAAAACAACATGGACAGTAATGAACAGAGGCTCTTTTGGCACGAGGATTCAAAGCCTGGAACATTAGTCTGAACTGCCACCTTGACCACTTTTGTTCAAGCTCTGCATTCTAACCCCAGTGTGCCTTGCCCAGTGTGCTGTTCTTCTGAAAAGAAATCTTCAGAGATTCCCCGAATGTCAAAAGCCGAAGACTTGAATCTTCAGAGTCCACAGACACCAATTTTTTTTGTTTTCTTTTAAAAGAGAAACCACCACCACCACCAAAAAGCCCTAAACTTGTTCTTCAAACTCCAAGTGGTTGGTATTAACTAAGTGAGCTCGGGCCATGGTTTGGTTGCATTTTTTTTTTAACCCACGACAAGTTCGAGCACTTGGTTGAAGTATTTATGTTGAAGAAGCACTTTTTAGGTGTTGTAGACTAAACTCCAGATCGAAAGATGGGGACTCTTTTCAAGAGAAAGCAGGAATTTTCAGAGCACAATTCAGATGGAGAAATCCAAGAAAAGCAACACATGACTTTTTTTTCAGGCATGAGCTCACAATGACAATTGTATGGATTCATGAGTTCATGAAGTATCCCATACAAACATGTGAGGATTGGCAGATTTTAGACAGTATTGGAAAACTTACTTGAAAGAAGGCTGGATTTTAATGGAGGTCTGAATGGGTTTCAATTTTTACAGCATTGTACAGAGTGACGTTTTTTGTGAGCACCGTGAAGTGGATTCTGGGGGGGAGGACGGGGACGGGGAAGACAGGTGAGGGTAGGAGGTCCAAACGAGGCTTGAGAGTTGCTGTCACAGCCTCAACTATGACTCTTTCTTCATGGTAGCAGAATTGGGAAATGAAGCAATATTTTGAATTATTTACGGATGTGCTTTGTGCATTTCCAAAGGTACCGTTTCACTGTGCCAATGAGCTCATTGCGTCACACAGAGCCGCGTGGTGAACGACTGTTTCATTGATAGTGATCCCATTGAGCTGCCGAATTTCCCAGCCACTGGGTGAGGGATTGCTTCCCTTGTCATAAAGTTCTAAAGAGAACACACTGTGATGGCCAGTATTTTAAGGTGATGCAAAAAAAAAAACAACCCAACACTCAGAACAACTGTGCCTTACAACCATGGGCATTAGGATCGAGCGCCATTGTCTGAGCGCTAGGTGCGATTCTAGGTCACTGAGTGACATCAGTGAGAGTGCTCCTTAAAAATCACAAAAAGAATGAACTCCACGATGTAGTTGATTGAATTATGAGGCTAAAAGCTACCTCATATTTTCTTTGGAGGAACAAATAAGAGTCGATGCAGGATTTTTCAGAAGCACTCGCTTTCCTTGTTTGTACAAAGGATTCTCAGTTCTCATCTGTACTGTGCTTCAGAATCCCATCAAAGGTGCTCTGGTGTTTTTGTTTTTTCCTTTTTATACAGATGATTAGTAACTCCTTGTGTATATTGTGAATAGAAAAGTTTCTGATTGACTTTTTTGAGCATTTTTTTACCTATATTCCAAAGCATGTAATATATACATAAAGATGGATTTGTTAAACTGGTCCTTAGTCATTTGTATCATTAGAAATGAAGTTTTGTTTTGTTTTGGGGGGGGTGTGGAGAATTAAAACAGAAGAATTAACTTAATTCCTTTTTTGCATATTTGTATAATGAGCTAGAAACAGAAATGCCCTTTTGCATATCTTTTTTCCTATTCTGACTTTGAAGACCTATTATTTTCACATAGGTCAATAAACTGAAAGTGTGCCACTTAAAATGTTGAAGTATTTGTCCCTTTTTGCTCAGGGATGGGAAGGAGCCACTGAAATCCTTGCTCTGAGTTGGCATCCCAGATCAGATCTCCCCAGATTCAAATCTCACCCCAGACACATGACCTTTGTGACCCTAGGCAAATTTTTTAAACTTTTCTGCCTTAGTTTCCTACAAGATGAAGAAATTGGACCAAAGTTCCTTCCAGCCCTAGATCGAGGAACCTATGGTGACCATTTTGGACCCTTGATCTGGGGAGTTTTCTATTCTTTGTGGGACCTAGCGATTATAGTTAATAAAACTCAAGACAAAGACAGAAATCTTATAGAGTAGTGTAGCGTAGTAGACAGAGAGACAGCCTTGGAACCAGTAAGAGTTCTGATACATTCTGGCTTTAGGACCCTGAATAGTTCTGACCTCTCAATGGTCTAGGCGACTCTGCAAGACTAAAAGGCAGAGAAGCTGGCCTACGAAAGGAAACTACTTATAAAGTGAGTTCCTTCATTCGGGAATTTTCTATATGAAGGAAATACTGGGTCCAACTCCTTTCCCTGTACTTTAAAAAAAAAAAAAGACTAGGAAAAAATGTTGAGGGACATATGACTTGGAACAGTAAGTGGCACCAGGCAAAAGGTTCTGAGATGTGCTTGGGTGAGCCTATGCTTTCTCCCCCTACCTCACCTTGTGATCTTCCCTTTACCACCTCACCCCACCCCACCCACCCTCTAAGGAATGAAGTAAAGGTCTGATTGTATAGGAAGATATGCACAACCTGGTTGTGCCAAGAGTGAACTGTCTTTTAGGAATGCCCAATAGTTAGAGTCTAGCCCAAGCTATGGTCTGCATCTGATATTCCACTTCAGATCACTATCTTTCATGAAAGTAGCATGTTCTAAATTCTAAAATCATAAGAGCCGCAAGGGAACTTGGGGATTATCCGGTCCAACTCCTTCATTTTACACGTCAGGAACCTGAGAGTCAGAGGTTATGTAACTTTCCCAGAGTTACACAACTAGAAGGTGTCTGAAGCAAGATTTGAACCCAGGCCTTCTGCCACAAATCCAGTATTATTCTGTTCAATAAGTTTGAGCATGTATTCTTATGAGAATAGACTAAAGAATTTTCCCCCTGTGGAAAGATAACCATAGAAACAGAAACACGAAAAATCTGCTTGGTAATCTAGCTGTCTTTTAAAAAGCGATGGTATGTTTATTATAAAGTTAAAATGATGGAAGACAAAGATGGTGGTGAAAGCCTCAGTTTCTCCATGTGTAAATTAAGAGGGTTGACCTAGATGGCCCCAAGGTTTCCTCTTATTCTAGAGCTCAGATCCTCTCATCTAGCCCTCTATTTACCAAGCTGCACCGCCTCTCTGGGAAGACTCAGCCCAGCAATATATGTATGTGTGTGTGTGTGTGTGTGTGTGTGTGTGTGTGTGTGTGTGTGTGTGTTTATATATTTTCATTGAATAAATACAATCCAGTAATGAAGATCATAAATCAAATTTCTATTAATAAGGATAACAAACAAAACATTTTTTATTTACAAATGAAGACAGCACAGGTAATTTGCTACTTCCAGCCCATTACTTATTCTCAAAGATAGGTACAATTTAAATGTAGCATGTTGGGAGGGGGAAATTGGGGAGGAGAGAAGGGAGGGGATGGGGTTATCTAAGAAGCTTAGAGTCTTAGATACTTAAATATAATTATTGCATAATGATAATATAATTGTAAAGCATAGTTCCTGCCATATAGTAGACACCTTATGAATGTTAGCTGTTGTGATGATTAAGGACTAGTAATTTGGTGTGGCTGCCTCCCTCCTCTCTTACAGATCACCACCCCTCTATGACTTTGTAGTTGGCGTTTGAGAGTTGCTGTAGCAACTCAAATTCATTACCCTGAAGGCAGTGGGGGCTGGGAATGACAAGAGAGAGAGCAGCCGTCATCATCCGTTCCAGCCTGGTCAGAACTTAAACTCTGGATCACAGCCTTTGAGGACCCAAGGCCACCTCCATGCCATCACTGTCCAATTAGTCTTCCACTCGACTATCAAAGTTGCCCTCCTGAAACACAGGCAACTATGCCGCTCCTTGCCCCAGAAACCTTTCCAGGCATATTTCCTATTACTCCCTTCTATGTACTCTATGTTTTGGCTAAATTGGTCTGTTGGCTAGCTCCCAACCTCAACATTTCAGTTCCAAACCCTGTATTTTTGCACAGATGGAGGCCATGCCTGGAATGCACTCCCTCTCCACCTCCACCTCTTGAAATCCCAAGCTTTGGTCAATGCTTCGCTCAGGTGCGCCCTCATGGCTAACCTTTCCAAAGCCCTCCATTTGTGGGTTCTTAATCTTGCATCCAGTCTGGCATCCCTAATCCTGTCGGCCCCTTCTCAGAATAATGTTTTAAAATACACAAAATAAAATACCTAGATTGAAAAATACAACCAATTATCTTGAAATACAATTATCCAAATTACCTTTTTTTAAAAGTACACAGCCCCCCGGTCATGAATCCCTGCCCTACTGTATAGTCTTGTTTATTTACATATCCCATCCCCCTCCTCCACTTACACGGAGAATAGCAGTTTCTTGACCACTGGACTTGTTCCATTTTTGTCTTGCTACCCCAGCACTTAGTTGAGCAGGAATAGAAACCAAGTACTCAGATGTCTAACCTTATGCCCTTCCCATGTTATTCCATCAACACAGGCTCTTGATCTGATGTCAACTAGCCTGCTCCCTTCCAGGAAGGAAGGAAATAAGCATTTATGTGGAGCCTACCCTGTGCCAAGCACTGTGCTAAGTGTTTTACAACTGTTACTTCGTTTGATCCTCACAACCACCCTGGGAGCTACTATTATCCCCATTTTACAGATGAGTAAACTGGCAGATTAAGTGACTGGCCCAGGGTCACGTGGCTATTAACTATCCGAGGTTGGATTTGAACTCAGATCTTCCCGACTCCAAGCCCAGTGTTCCATAAACTGCACTACCAGTCTGTATCATGCATTGCTTTAGGCATGCAATAGTTATCAACATAAATTTTTTAAATTAAATTATTTTATGATCAATATAGCTTTTTTCCATACCAGTAAATTGCCCTAAGCAATTTGCACTCTTAACAAAATATTGATCAGTAGCACTGAAACATTCCTACTGTGCCACGAAAGAGAACTTGCTGTAAAACGGGTTTAGGTTACCATATTCTCCAATCCATTCTCAGTTGGAACTTATCTGCATCACAGATGTGTCTCTCCAGGTTCACTCCCTTTTTTTAGAGGCAGCTGGGGGTACAGTGACTGGAGCACTGAGCTTAGAGTCAGGAAAACCCCAAGTTCAAATACAGTCTCAGACACTTAACAACTGTGTGACCCTGAACCACTTAACTGCTTCTGATTTCTGTACTGATTCTGTTTCCTCTACTGTAAAATGGGTTTAATAAGCTCACCTACCTTGCAGAGTCATTATGATGATAGAGTGAGGTCATATTTAGCTGAGCCCAGCTTCTAGCTCATAATAGGTGTTTAATAAACCCTTGTCCCTCTTCCCCTATAATGGAGCCACTGCATAGTAATAGGCTGGGTGGGGTAGTGGATAGGATGCCATAGAGAGTGGATGGGATCTGTCCAGCTGTGGACTAGGATTCCAGTCTGGCCTCAGACCCTTCCCGGCTTTGTGATTGTGAGCAAGGCGCTTTTTCTCAAGGCCCCAGCTTCCTCATCTGTGAAATGGGAACTCTGCCCTACTCCATCTCTGGGGGGTCAAGAGGACAACATTTTGCAAACTTTTAAAGGGTCACATAAATGAGAGTCATCAAAGGAAGCCATCACCCTTCCCCATTCTCTTCCAAAAATAAGAGAACTAAGTCGCGATCACAGTCCTTTGAGCAAATTATCAAGGTTATCTGGAAAAAAATGAAGATGATCTCAAGTTTGTTTTTCTTGTGGGAGTTCTTTCTATTCAAATGAGAAGATATCCTTAAAGTGCTTAGCACAGTGCTAGGCACAGGGTAGGCACTTAATAAACTCTCATTCTCTTCCCACTCCCATGGCCTGTTCTCAGAACACAGCCTCCCTTTCTGGGAATTTCGCTTCTCTTTGTAGGGAAAAGGTTAAGAAACAAAGGCAATGTGGCTAAGCTGAGTTTTAGGGGATGTATGGCAATCACAGTTACATAGCTCTTTTCCTACTTGATCTTAATTGAGCCTCATCAACACCCTGTGAGGTGCTGATGCCCATTTTACAGATGAGAGAACTGAGACTCACGAGGTTTTTGTGACTTGTTCGGTCACACAGAAAGTAAATGCCTGAGGGAGGATGGGAAGCCAGGAACTCCTGACTCCGGGCCCAGCACCCTTTTCAATGCAAGATGTTTTGCCTTACTCTATGAAGGTCTGGGGATTACAGACTTCAAGCAGGAATTGGCCTCAGGGGCCATTTAGGTCAACTCCTTTCTACAGATAAAGGCCCAGATAAAGGGAGTGATTTGCCGGGGTCACACGATTTGAAGCCAAATTTTCTCATTTCAAACTCTCACCAAAATGGTAACTTTTGACAAGGAAGTTGTTCTCTTGGGCATGGTCAGCTATGATGATAACCAGCCTATAACAACAATCCCAACAAGACTTGGTCTTTCAGAAGAGACCAGTCATTCTTTTGGATCTAGGGTGAGTCCTGAAGATATTTCTGATAAAGACCCAAGTCCCACCCCTGACAGGCACAAGTACCTCTTAGAAAGGGTGGAGTAAACAGTATTGGCATTTAAAAAATGCTTCGGGAAGGTAGATATGTCTGGACCCCACCTAGCAAAGCAACCTTCCCTAAAAACACACCCCCACATGGGAAATTTCTTCTAGAACTATAGAAAGATCCTGGGCCAGAAGTGGCCTCTAGCTTTCCTGCACTGTGGGGCCAGTGGGAGGGAGGCCAAGGATTGGGAGAAGGTGGGCTGAAAAGGGAAGACTTGCCCCGTCCAAAGCTGCTGCCTCGGGTCTGGGGAATGATAGGACCAGCTGAGCCCCAAGGGCCTCCAGGTTGTGTCTCTGAAGGCTTAAAGCTTAAAAGATAACCCCTAGATGTGAATTTTCCTCCTCCAGCAGCTATAAGAGTGGATAGATGAGTGAATGAATCAATGGATGGATGAATGAGCAAAAGAAAAATATTAATTACGTATGTGCCAGATGCTGTATTCTATGGATATTGGTACCATGTTCCCTGATTGAAAGGTGTAATGCCAAGTTCTGCTGTTAGGTACCTTGAGAAAATGCTGAGAGCTCCCCTCTTGATTATATAATTTTTCCTTGTCCCCAAATCTCCCATCCCACCCTCATTTCAGCTCTATGAGAAGGGCAGAACAGGGTCAGAGAGCTGTTATCTGAGTATGATAATTGGGGAAGTCGAGGCCCAAGGAAGGGAGGTCACCTACCCAAGGTCACAACAATAAATTGGTCAATCCTGTGAGCACTCCAGAGGATCATTCCACTACTCCTCTTGGGGGGAGGAGGGCTTAGGAGCCCTGTAACAGAGCTCAGTTCAAAAGCATAACTAGCAACAAGGGGGTAAGAATGATGGATGGAGGAAAGAATGACTGGTCCGTCCAGCGTAAGACTGAAATTTGAATTCCCTCGATCCATGAAATTCTAACTAAATCTCAAATTTTTGGATTTTTATGGTTAAGAAACTGAGGGCAGAGAAGAAATGTGACTCAGTTCAAATCCAGCCTCAGACGCTCACCAGCTGCGTGACCCTGGCAAGTTACCTCCTCTCGGCCTGCCTCAGTTTCCTCAATTGTAAACTGGAGATGAAAGCAGGATTATTGAGATAATATTCGTAAAATGCTCAACACTGTGGCTGGTGCATAGTAGACACCCAAATGCTTGATCCCCTTCCCCTTCTCAGTGAATGGAGTGTGAGGCTTGGAGGGTGGAGCATGGGCTTTAAAATCCCAGCTTTATCACTAACTGTGTGATCTCTGTTAATTAAACCCCTTAATCTCTCTGAGATTTCATTTCCTCATTTGTAAACCACACAAATGGATTTATTAAGTGATACGTGCATTCCCTCCAAAGATACAGATCACAGCCCATCACCTGTAACTCTCACCCATCACTCTAATACATTTACCAAAGACGATCCTCCAAAGGGCATCGGGATGCAATTCACAGGGTTGTTGTGTGGTTCTGTGGTGTGTAAAGCCTGGTGTGATGATCAGCTCCCAAATGAGAGATTGATAGAGAAAACCGCAGATGGGGGAACCCGAGGGACCAAACAATGCATGAATAGCCACTTGGCCCCTGTGTGAGCAGAGGGTAGATCACATGAGGTCAGTTTTCCTGCCTGGTTCTTTGTTTTGCTTTGCTTTACACCACAGTCATTTCCCTCAATCTCTCTTCTTCCCCCATTTAACCCTAAAAGAACACCACCTCTAGAGTAAGGGAACCCAGATTCAAAACCTACCTTGGACTGACCCTTACTGCCTGTGTGAGCAAGTCACTTACCTTCCCTCTCTGTAACATGAGGAAGATGTGCAGGCGTCCTCTGAGTTACCTGCCAGCTAAACCTGGGAGCCTATGATCCTTATAGGATCTTTCCTTTTGTTTAATTTTTTTGTTTGTTTTTTTGGAGGGGGAAGGCAGAGCAATTGGGGTTAAGTGACTTGCCCAAGGTCACATGTCTAGTAAGTATTAATCGTCTAAGGCGAGATTTGAACTCAAGTCCTCCTGACTCCAGGGCCGGTGCTCCCGTCACTGCACTACCTAGCTGCCCCAACGATCTTTACTTTTAACATTTAAGCAAACCAGACTTTGGGGAGCATAAAACCCAGCCCAGAGCCCCAGTCCTGCCCCTCTCTTTGTCTCATTGGGAGATCTCCAGACCAAGACCAGTCAGTGAAGGCTGCTGGAGTCTGCCCTTTAATGGTGTTTACATTGTCAGGTCATGTATGCCATTCCCCTGATTTGTCTCTGAAACACTGATATTCATCACTTTTTGAGCCTGCTTGTTGACTCACAGGTGCACAGCGAGAACTGAAGGGGGCGGGGGGAGAGGGTCCATTGGGAAACTCACTGGGGAAGAGGAACCCCACCCAGCTGACCTGGGAACATCATCTCTTCCCACTGTTCTCCCGACCCAGCACAGGCTTGGCCTGATGACATGTTGGCTCTTGGCCAGTGAGCTCCTACTGCAGCTGGGCAGGTCATCTTTTATGTCCCTGCCTGGGGCAGCGTGAGAATTAATGAGTGTTTGCAGATCCCCTGATGAAAAGGGGAGGATTGTCAACCTCTTTATTTTAATCGCGGTCACCATGGGCTGTTCCCACTTAATTGCGGGCTTCCATTCTTTCTGGGGATCCTGGAGGCGCAGGGAGTTGGAGCTTGCAATAGAGCCTGAGCCCTCCCAGAGGCTGATTCTATCACGTCGGGTGTTCCCCCCACTCCCTCCAGAGAATCATGGGGAAAACACTTATTGAAAGCAAAGATGGAGTCTTCATGCTGACAAATTTACCAATAATTGCTTTCTCAAAGCAAACTTGTTGGGTCAATGAGGACACCTAGAGGAAGCTCTCTGTATGACACCCGAAGCCTTTGACATTGAAACCATATCCCAGATCTATCTGTCTGATTGTACTCAATGTTCCAAACAAACCGTTCCAACTCATTCTCTGTACGTGACCTTCTGTCATCCACCTCCGTCCCTCTTTCCACACTTCTGCCTCAAAGAACCTCTTGCTTCCTTCAAAGGCTAGGCTATTTCGATGCTACCTTCTCCGTGAAACCTATCCTGATTCCTCCACCCCAAGTTTTCTAGGGCCCTTCCCTTCATATTACTCTGTCATACTACATCTTGCTTTTGAATACAAAAGTATTGTATTGAATACAAAATACTTTGTCTATTTGTCTCTATAAAACAATCTGTATTATACATGAAAATATTTCAAATATTTTTGAAATTTTATAAAATTTTATAAATTTTATCTATATTTTTTATAAAAAATTTTATAAATTTTATTAAAAATTTTAATAAAAATGTCTATATTATTATGCACAATATTTTATATACAAAGCATAGAAATATATAAAATATTCTGTATTTACTTTTCTGTCTACATGTTGTCCGCTTCCCAATAGAATGGAAGAACAGGGGGCGCTTTGTCTCTGCCCTTGCATCTCCAGCTCCTGACACAGTATTAAACACCGCTGAATAATTGTTGAATGCATGAGAGATTTCCCTTCAGCATTCCCTTGCTCCCAGCCCATTGCTCTATAACTAGCAGCTAGAATCTACTTGGAGTGCAAGAGAAATTAACTTAGAGAATCATAATTCTATAATAAACACATTTATATTCTGTAATCTATAAAGTAGTATATAATATTTAATACTGATACTTAATAATTATTATTGACACTGTAATTTTTCTATTTTCCAAGTGTTTCACATATATTATCTAAGTGGAACTTCACAATAGGCTTGTGAGGTAGGTGCTTTAAGTATTATTGTTATTATTACATTTTACAGCTGAAGAGAACGAAATTGAAAGGGGTTACCTTACCTGAAGTCACTAATATATATCAGAGGCAGGATCTGAATGCAGATCTGTGCTTATAGTAAGCACTTAATAAATACTTGCTGACTTGTTGGTCTTTTGACTTGCAATACCATGGAAAGCCTGCTGGATTTGGAGTCAGAGGACCTGAGTTTGAATCTCACCTCTACCACCTGGCTGGACTTGGGGGAGTCTTTTGATCTTATTGTAAAACAAGGGGGTTATTCTTGGTGACTCCTAAGGTCCCTTCCAGCTGAGTCTTTGATACCATCCATGATCATGACACCTTGTTGCCACTCTAACTACGGAGGGGCAAATCCAATCCAAAAGTTGGAGCCGCCATAATTGCTATGTGACATTAGTCTAATGACATCACCTTTGTAGACCTCCTTTCCTACCTACGTTAATGGGATATGAGATCTTCCCTGCCCATTAATAGGCCTCACAGGGATCTCTGATGCAGAGCCAATCAGACTCTGGGCCACAGGGATCCACACTCCTTTCCAATTAAGCACTGATTTCCAAACTTCTCAGCACTAAGCCAATCAAGGTGTTGATTGGAAACAGTATATATATTGTATTGCTTGGAGGGAGAGGTGTTGGAGGAGAAAGATGGGCTGAGAGAGAAGCAGACAGAGGGAAGAACTTGCCTAGAGGAACTTCCTTGTGCAGAGGTTTGACAAAGAGAATGCTTGTGATGTCAGTGCTCCCTGGATTGGTGATGAGTATCTTACTGAACCTTGCTTTTTGGTATCCTAATAGCAACGTTCCAAATAAATACTTGGGTTTTGTCTTGGAGGAGGAGAGTTTATTATATTTTTCACACAAACTCTGAGAATATGTATGCATGTTTATAGCTGCTGCTGTGGGTATTACGTTGGCATTACACCTACCAAATGAGAGGGTAAATTGGATGATCATAGAATTATAGAATATTAGAACCAGAGATGATTAAATCTAATTCTCTTGTTTTACAAGTAGGAAAAGTGATTCCTTGAGGAATGAAGTGACTTGTCCAGGGCCACAAAGGTAGTAAGAAGAAATGATACCTTATAGAAACAGAATCATAGCACAAGAATCCAGAATGAATCTTCTTACCCAATTCTCCTTATACATAAAAAGAAGTTGAGGGCCTAAAGAGGGCAAAGTGGCTTGCTCATTGTCAAACAATAAGTATTGGTAGTGATGCTTGAACCCAGGCCTTTGGGAGCATGGTATATTGTAGTTGGAGTCAGGGTGACTTGTGTTCAAATCCTGCGTCAGACACTCACTAGTTATATCACTATCAGCAAGTCCTTAGCCAACCTGTACCTTAATTTCCCCATCTGTAACATGAGGGGGTTGGACTCAGTCTTTTTTCAGTTCTAGATCTCACTCTATAAGTCTTCTGGCCCAAGTCCAATGCCCTATAATACTCCCAGTCTAATATTTTAAGATTCAATGATACTCCAACTTGTGCCCAAATACCAAATGACACAGGTTCTTTACTAGACTAAGTTATGATTCTTTTCTTAGGTGATTTAATTCAAGGGCACAGATTTAGACCTGTTCCAATCCCTTTTTCCTTTCTAGACACCTTCCTTAGCCCCCCCATACCCCAATCCCCAAACTTTTAATAAGTTTTAATAAATAGATCTCAAGAATTTAAAGATGGAAAGTATCTGCTGGATTCTCCAGTCCATCCCTTTGCCAATGCCTACTGGAGAGAGAGTCCAGAAATTCCTTTCCCGAGCACATTTCAGAAATATTAAATTGATATGATACATCTCAGGGGCCAAAAGATATCTATATCTACTTTGGATGGTAGACTTAAAGGCAGAAGGCATATCTAGTTTTGCCAAATGACCTTCTGGGTAGTGATCTTCTGAGAAACTGCAAACCCAAGTAGAGATGACCCAGAGTTCCTGCCTTTGCTGTGTGAGCTGCATAACACATGCATTAGTTGGGGAAGAACATCTTTGGACAAACTGTTCTATCTCCTTTGCAAACACAGGCCGGCTGTGGGACCCTGGGCAAGTCACTTAATCTCCTAGGGTTCCAGGCAACTCTGAAACTCTGACTTGCAAAAAAGGTGCCAACTTGGATTGATAGAGAGTTCCCTCATCCATTAATTTTCTATATCTTAGAGATAAAGCATAAATCTGGTCCTTATCCCTAGTAAAACCAGAGTCTGCTCAAGGAGACCCCAGTTCTTAGGAGTGTAGGAAGCTTACTCTGCCCCATCCACTCACCCAGGTAGATATTTGGCAAGCCTGGTTCTAGAAGTCATGATGACATAGAATAGAAAGGTCCAATTCTCTACTTTTGTCAGGGGTTGGGGGTGGGGGAGGCAATCAGGGTTAGGTGACTTGCTCAGAGTAACGTGTCTGAGGTCAGATTTGAACTTGGGTCCTCCTGACTCCAGGACTGGTACTCTACCCACTGGGCCACCTAGCTGCCCCCAGTCCTCTACTCAAGAGCATGTACAGGCATTCTGTAACTGCTTGATTAATGCTTGCTGCTTGTGAAAGAAAACTACTTTGGATTAGCTTCTGAGAACTGAGTGTGCATATAAAAGGGGGTGACTGAGGACTGTTGGAAGCCTCCAAGAAAGGAGGGTGTGGAGGGCAGAGGGGGAGGGAGCAGGAAAGGGGGAGGGAAAGGAAGAAAAAAAAGAGGAAGAAAGGAGGGGAGGAGAAGAGGATGAGGAAGAGGAGAAGGAGAAGAGGATAAGGAAGGAGAGAGAGTACATCAATGGTCTACTCATCCCCCCACCTGGGTCAAGACCCATGAACCTTTATTTCATATATAAAATCACTCCCCCACCAAGTATATGTTATATACTCTGGGGATCCTTACCCTATATCTATCCCATTCACAATGGTAAGTCATGTCCCAACAGGGCAGCTATCTACATCTCCCCCTCAGGATTCTACGGGTAACAAGGAATTGGGGATATCTTTGCGACTAATAGCTCAAACCCCCGTTCCAGTGGATTCTCCCCAATATTAATCTCTAGTCATAGCTGATATCTTCCCTATATCATTGCTTGAGTCAATGATTAGCATCCCACTAGTATTTAACCAATTTATATGATTTAGCTATAACAGAGAAATATTTTCTTAGAAGATGTAACAAGAAGAGAATTTCTAAAGAATCCCCCACTTCTCAAAATAGAGGGACATTCTTCTCTCTCCTGCCTCAGTCTCTCGAGACAGCAGACTTTGTAGATGTTGCTACAAAGCATTTGCCCAGGCTGAAATCGCTTCAGAATGCAGCATGGTCAATGAAAGAGTTGGTCCCTTAATGTAGAATATGGAGCCTTTACTCTGGGATCTTGTGAATTATTTGTCTGGACTGTGCTAACACTTCACCTGGTTTAGACTACAGTTCTTGGGACCCTGCCGCTCCTCCAAGTTTGGTTTTTTGGGTTGGTTTTTTTTTTTTTTGCATTTTGGTGACAGGAAGGTAGGGCAATTGGGGTTAAGTGACTTGCCCAAAGTCACACGGCTAGCAAGTGTGTCAAGTGTATGAGGCTGGATTTGAACTCAGGTCCTCCTGACTCCAGGGCCAGTGCTCTATTCACTGCACTATCTAGTCACCCTTAAGGATTCTTTTAATTTTTCTCTTCCCATTATTTTATTTCTGTTCTCTTAACCTCTGTTCTCATTACTATCTATTAAGCAATCAATGGACAAGCATTTATTGAATGCCTACTAAATGCCAAGCAAGCACAGGGTTAGGTACTGGGCCACAGAGACAAAAATAAATGAATGAATGAATAAGCAAAGTAAATGAATGGAGAAAAAAAGGAGAGAGAGGGGGAGGAAGGAAGGAAGGGAGGGAGGAAGGAAGGAAAGAAGGATGAGAGGGAGGAAGGAAGGAAAGGAGGGAGGGAAGGAGAAAGGGAGGGAGGAAGGAAGAAAGGGAGGGATGAAGGAAGGAAGGGAGGGAGGAAGGAAGGATGGGAGGAAGGAAGGAAGGAAGGAAGAAAGGAAGGAAGGAAGGAATCCTAGTGTATAAATTCCATTTGGATTTGACACCATAGGTCTAAGGTCTTTGAGGTTCCTTTCGGTTCCAAATCTATATTGCTTTGACCCTGCAATGGAGTCAAAAGGCCTGGGTTCGTGTCCAACCTCTAACATTTATTCCCTATGTCAAATGAAACAATATTTATAAAAGCCTTATCCCAATGCTTGGCATACAGTAGATGCTCTATAAATGCTAATTATTGCTACTGTTACCTGTGTGACTTTGGACATCATTGTCCTTCCTTGGGGGCAGCTAGGTGATGCAGTGGATAAAATAGCAGGCCTGGAGTCAGGAAGACTCCCCTTCCTGAGTTGAAATCTGGTCTCAGACACTTACTAGCCAGGTGAACCTGGACACCCTGTTTGCCTCAGTTTCTCTTCTATAAAATGAGCTGGAGAAGGAAATGGAAAACCTCTCCACTATCTTTGCCAAGAAAGTCCCAAATGGGATCATCAAGAGTTAAACGTGACTGAACCATCAGAACTAAACTAAATCATTTCAGGTTAAATGAAACCTAAAATCCCGTGGGCTTCCTAGGACAGCAAGAAAGCCAAAAGAAGATGATACACAAGGTTTGCTACTTATATAATGTTAGCAAAGCAAGGAGAAAAAAAAATCAAGTCCTTTGAGAGCCATCTGAGTGACATTTACTGTGGATCGGGCCAAATTCCAGAAGAACTGCCATCAGTGACTGGAGAGATCAAGATAAATAAGGTTCAAAATGTACCTTCCCACCCCACAGGTTCTAGGGAAACAAATATGCCCCATTTCCTTTGGTGAAGAACAGCATGGCAGAGAGAAAAGTGGTGAGGAGTTAGCTCTGTGAGAGGGGAGATCATTCTGGAATTCACACACACACGCACACGCACATGTACACACATGTGTATACACACACCCACACCCCCCCTCATTGCTCATTTCTGCCACAAAGGGGATTTTTTTCCCTAAAGCAGAGAAATGCACTCACTGCGTGTAAATTACCAACACTGAAAGCAACCATGATTGCCGTAGACTGTTAAAGGTCAATTCAATAAGCATTTATTAAATTCCAAGAACAACCACAACACCAGTCTTGGCCCTCAAAGACCTTACATTCTTTAGGAATGGAACTACGGAGAATAAATACAAGATACGTTCAAGGTAAATACAAAGTAATTTCCAGGGAAGACAGAAAGGCCTCTAAGAGAATCAGAGACTTCAGAGATCAGGGAGCTGTCCCTGGGACTAAGATGCATTTGCATAAGTATCTCCTCATTGGTGAGTATGGATGTCACTCCCAGTGGACATAATCTATTCTGTTTGTTTTATGGTTTAGGAAACTGAGGCCAAAAGAGGTAAAGGGATTTGTCAAAGGATTTGAAGTTGGAAAGGGCCTTCAGGATCACCTAGACCAATTATCCCATTGTATAGATGAGGGTGAGGTTGTGCGGTAGGTACAATGGAAATAGCACTGAGCTTGGGGTCTCAGGACCTAAGTTAGAATCACAGCTCTACCATGACTATCTATGTGACCTTGGGGGACATGATGGGTTGTATCCCAGACTTGGAATCAGGAAAACCTAAGGCCAAATCCTGCCTCAGACACTTACTAGTGTATGACCTAGGACAAGTCACTTAACCACCTGGTTCTTCAGCTTCCTCATATGTTAAAATGAAGGAGTTGAACTTGATGGCCTCCAAAGTCCCTTCCACCTCTTCCGTCTCTAAGAACAGAAGTGAAGTGAATTTCCCAGAGTTGATTCAAGTAAAAGAATGGGAATTCAACCCTGGATTGTCTTTCCTCCATGCCAGAGTGCCTTTCTGTCCTGGGTTACTTTTACTGTGTCTGTGCGTGCGTGCATGCTTATGCATGTATGTGTATATGCATGTCTGTACAAGTGAGCTCACAAAACAAATAAACTAAAAATCACAGGGTGAGCACCGGCCCTGGAGTCAGGAGGACCTGAGTTCAAATCCGGCCTCAGATATTTGACACACTTACCAGCCGTGTGACTTTGGGTAAATCACTTAACCCCAGTTGCCCTCCAAAAAAAAAAAGTCACAGGGTGGTAAAAACAGACTGGACTTGGAGATAGTGGACCTTGTCTTGGGTCCCGACAGAACCCTCCCTCCCTTCCCCCACGTCTCTAAGTCTCAGTTTCCCCATCTATAAGACAAGGCTAGTAATGGTTGCACTATCACCTTTACAAGATTGTTTCGAATAAGTACTTCTGTGTACCATATGGGAAGGTGATTCATTCCAAAATAACTCTAATTTCCACTTGGTTTAGCAGCTAGAATTTTTTCACTACAGTCTGACTTTGCCTGTTTTGCTTTGGGTAAAATGTAAGCTCTTTTTCTGTCTCTAAATCCATACTGACATTTGTTTCTAAAAGCCCGTGATTTGAAGTGTCTTGTGCACTTCAGAGGGGCCCGATTGTTCAGTTTGCTATGTGAGTATTCATGCCTTGGAAGTCACAAACACTACAAACGACTGTCTTTTGAGGAAGACAAGGGTGCGTCTATTTGTCCTGATTTTAGAGAATTCATTAACTATTGTCAAGGTAGCTCTTTTCCACTCCAGTCCATACTCACACAACTGCAGACCTTTTCAGGCAGCTCCATGGGAAGTGAAGAAAGCATTGGGCTTGGAGTCAGGAAGACCTGGGTTCAAATCCAGCCTCACACACTTAGTAGTTGTGTGAGCCTGGGCAAGTCACTTAACCTTATTTGACTCTGTTTCCTCATCTGTAAAATGAGCTAGAGAAGGAAATGGCAAACCACTCCAGTATCTCTGCCAAGAAAACCCCAAATGGGGTCACAAAGAGTCAGACATAAGTGAAAGACTCATATGCAGATTATACCCTTGTTTGCTGAGACCTTCTCCCAGCCCTGTATTAGTGGTTCCAAGGCTGCATGGAGTTACACCCACACAATGTCTTGTAACCCTTGAGCCCCCCTTGATTTATTCAGTAGATTAGGATCAGTTCCTTATTGACTAAGGATACATTTAAATCAAAATAACTACCCACTGTGGAACTTCAGGAATTCTGAAAAAAGCACTGGGACTTTGTATTCAAATATGCAAGAATCATACATTTGACCGTGGTGTTGGCATTTACAATGTAACAACTGGTGTTTATAATGTGGTACTTTAAGATTTACAAAGCACTTAAAATACCTTGTCTTGTTTGAGGCTCATATCCCCTCAATGAAGGAGCTACTACAGGTATTGCACCCATTTTACAAGTAACCGAAGTGCCTCTGGGACATGGAGAGATGCATGATGGGAGTTGGAGTTGCATGGAACCTCTTGGATTGCTCGTGAGAATGAGGGCCATGTTTTAGATTTGAAGAGAGAGAAGCAGCATCCTCAGAATATGGCAAACTTCAGACTGACTCTAGAGGAGATGGAGACATGCCCAATGGGGACTTTGAATAAGGACTCAGATTTGAGCCCAGTCAACTGGATTGAGTTCTCTTTCTTACTTCCTGCCTCAGTCTCTTCAAATCCCTAAAAGGAGAGTGTGGCTAGAGGGTGTGATGCTAAGATCAGAGAAAAGACAGTAAAGGTTCAAATCCTTCCTCTGCCTGCAGTCAGCAGATACTTCTGTAATTTCTTTATTTCACGGACCATCCTCCACCCAAAGAATGTTGTCCCTCCTCACCTCTGCTTCCCGGCTTCCTTGGTTTCTTTCAAATCCAAGCTAGAAACTTGCTTCCTACAAAAAGTCCCTTCTGATCCTTTCTAATCCCTTCTAATGCTAAAGTCTTCTCTCTGCCAGTTCTCCCTCATTTATCCTGTATATATCTTATTTGTACCTAAAGTTTACACATCATCTCCCCATTAGACTGTGAAAGAGCAAACACTGCCTTTTGCCTTTCTTTATTTTCCCAGAACTCAGCACAGTGCCTGGTACATAGGAACCGTCTGTGATACATAGAAAACAAACAGGACAGAGGCTTTAACCTTGGTCTAAAATAGTTATGGGTTTTTATTGTTGTTGATGAGAGCTCTGAGCTATAATTGTGAGAGAATCTTCTGTTTTGATCTTTTTATTAATAACTCTAAAAGTTTATTCCTTTACTGTACCTTTTGGTAGATTATTCAAAGGTGTCAGGAACTCTCCAAAAGTGAGGGACCAAATAGAGGTTTGGACCAAAGGAAGGTCCTACCTAGGACCTGTTCATATTCTGTAGGTGGTGAGTGAGTAGGTGAGCAGAAAAGTGTGTACTTTCTTACTTATGGTTTTCCTTTATGCAACCAACCTTGCCAAATAGCGCCACCTATTGCTTAAATGCAGATGAGGAAATTAAAGCTAAATCATTACTCATAGTCACATAAATGAAAAATATCAGAGGCAGGATTCAAACCTGTATTTCCTACTTCAAGTCCAGCATTCTACTTTCTGTATCAAGCTTCCAGGACTGACACATGTTGATTAAAAAAAAAAAACCTGAAGAAAAGAGAGAATGTAGACAAGGTTTATGAATTCTTTTTTGAAAAGATTATGCTTTGTGACATATTCAAATGTATGAGAAACGGAGGAAGCATGGCATAGTTATTAGAGGAGGGGATGGGAACAACCATTTATGAGGTGCCTATGAGCCAGGCACTGTTCTAAGAACTTTACAAATATTTTTTATTTGCTCCTCACAATAACCCTGTGAGGTAGGTGCTATTATCATCCAGAGCACTGGGTTCAAATCCCACCTCAGACCCTTACTAGCTATGTGACCCTGCGCAGGTCACTTAATTTCCCTGAGCCTCAGTTTCCTCGTCTCTGAAATGGGAATAATAAAGGTGTTTATCTCACAAGGTTATTGTGACTCTTAAACAAAATAACAAATAGTGCTCTGTAAATCTGAAAGGATTACTTAAATGTAACTATTAAGTAGCCTGAATTCTCAGTTTCAATGAATGCAAAGAATAATTACCTTATGTTCAGTTGAGCTAATTCTGATATACATTTTATGAAAAATCAGAATGCCAGTTCTGTTTGGTTTTTAGTAGTAGGAAATACACAAAATGAAAAATATACTTAATAGAAGCTATGAGAGAATAGATTGGGGGAGGGGTTATACAATAGGATGGCTGTTTTGGGGTGGTGGGTAGGGGAAAGTTGGGGAGAAAATTTGTAACTCAAAATCTCGCGGAAATGAATGATGTAAACTAAAATAAATAAAAGTTTTAAAAAATAGAAGCTATGGAAGTTCTTGTAGAAAAATTATTTAGCAAAAACTGCCCCCATGACAAACAGATGGGTTTTCTTTGAGGTGCTACCTAAGCTCCTTGAGGATGAAAGAATGCCAAGGATGACTTGGGAGAAGATTCATTGGTTTCACAGGCCCCTCCCTTTGGGGGCTCCAGTTACTTGGTGTTTGTTATTGTAAAGACACCAAATGACCCTTGATAATCCCCCTATTGCATTACAGTGGGCTGCAATTGGAAACAGTCTCCAGATAAATATTTTTCCATTTTTGTCTCCTCCATCATACATACAAGTATGTTTAAAGGGATTCTAGGTTAATGTTACATGGAAACATTTGCTGAGCAACATGAGGGGGTATTTGACTCCAAAGAACAGTAAAAAATGGTTAAAAATTACGTTTATCAGGGGGAAAGTATGGAAGCTAATGGTGCAAAATGTGTTGGGAGGCATTTAGAGTCAGCATATGTCCCATTAATTATCCTAAAAATAGAACCCACTCAACATGTCAGGTGCTTAAAGAACAGTTTTCAATCAAAAGGTCGTGGAACCCAGGAGGCAAAAGCGCCCAGAGCTTCACAGCCATTCTGTTTTTCTAAAAAATGAATTCCGGGACTAGTTTCTTGGTATGTCCACTCCTCCAAGGGTCACAGATTTGTGTTTATTTTTTGTCTTTGTATACCTAGGTACACTAACATGGTGCCCTGAAGAGAATAAGAATGTTCATGAACGTTAGTTGTATTGTTAAGTCAAATGATGGGGGGCAGGGGTAGGGGAGAGGGTGGAAGCATACTGGAAATGAAAATATCTGAGTTCCAGTGTCTACTTTGCCACTTACTCTTAGAATTAGCTACCTCCACCAACTAATCTTGGGTCTCTGGACCTCTGTTTCTTCACTTATTAAGTGAGGCTAGAGTTCTGATTAGTTGAGAAAACCATAACGATCCCGGACGAGAGAGAATTTTCCCTCAGGAAACATATAATGAAATATACCTTACTCCTCTCAGACAAGACGTGAGGAACTATATGGGCATGATAGTGTGTTCGCTGCCACACTTGGCACATTGATTTTATTTAAATGGTTTTTTTGTTCGTTTGCTTGCTTGTTACTAGTGAAGGATTAATTGGGGTGGAAGAAGGAGGTATTTCCAGAAATGATTGATATGAAAACAAAAAGCATCACTAAAACATGCACAATGATGCCATGGACCATGCTTGGATTTGCACATTCTGGTGGGTTGTACAGAGCATGCTCAGATACTCTATGTCTGCTTCTATTCTAATCCAATCCTCAGCAAGGAAGGAGGGAGTGGGAGTGGGAGTGGGGTGGGGGTGGGGTGGGGGTGGGAGATGTGGTGGGAAGCCCACTTCCAGAAATGCATGGATATCGCACTGTGTGATGAAGTTACCTAATTGTCTAGAGAGTCAGAAATCAGCAGTTACACAAAGGGGGTGACCCATTCCTCCCTTTTTTTCTCTTCCTTTTGGCTTAATGAGCCAAGGAATATGAGAATGGGAAGCCTACTTCCCCTAATTAGAGATAGCAATCAGTCTGGTTTACCACATGACTGGGTACAAGACACAGAAGGGCCACTGCAGCAGCTGGTGTGTGATTATATATGTGTGTATATGCAGGTATAAGTGCACACACACATGTATGTAGACAAGGCATATACACACATGTGCAGATGCACATGTATATACATAGGTGTGTGCGTGCATATATGTATATGAATGTGTGTATGTTTGTGTGTATATGTATATATTTTTAAGAATGAAGCTAAGATCTTATCTAACTCTAACACAGAAAGGCTCCAAAAGTCTCCTAAAAACAGTTCACCTGCACTGATAAAAGGGCTCAGGTCACGCCTGATGTGCCTAGAAACGGAAAATTTTACCTTAAACTTGAAGGCTTTTGTTTGTTTGGGGTTTTTTTGTCTGCGATACTTGTGAAATAGTCCCTGTTGTTTGTGCAAAAAGTGGAAAAGAATGAGTGTGAACACAAATAAGGTCACTTGTGAGGGATGCTGGGACCTGCTCATGGCAGCCTCATTCAAGTGGCCAGTTGATTGGGTTCCCTATAGCCTCTTGATGCAGCAGGTGACCCAGAGTGCCTTGCTACCTTGTACAATGCTGTTATTTTCAGTTTAGCCTTCTCAAAAGAAGCCAGACAGCCTCGGATACCCTTGCTGTGTAAGGGGACACCCTGGGAGCTCTCCAGCTTGCATACAATCCCAAAGCGATAAGAACATGGGCCTGATGGGGGGAAGGGGGCAGAGGGGGAATTGGCGCAGCCCTCAGTGCCAGCCAGTTTGCCCCAGGAGAAACTGTGTTGCTAAACCAGAAAGCCAAATTAATGGGCCAGGACAAATGAATTTGCAACAGCACTGTTTGTTTTGATTGTCTTGGTTAATTATTCATGCTCTACAAAGCACCCTATGCCCTGTGTGGCTGACTACAAGCCCTCCCGTTCCCTTTCTCTGTATGAGCCACAGCCAAATCTACAAAAGATTAGGAATTTAATTTAAATAGTGGATTAAAAATAGAAAATTCACAGTGCCTGGACTTTCTCAGAAAGGATCCAGGTTTTCTGCTATGTTCAAAGGCATGGGAAGTAGTCAGCTCTTGGTTTCTATGAATGTCATGAGTAACTGTACTTTATAGCCAGTTATGTATGCTAAGAGGTTTCTTGGTTTTTTTCTTTATGAACTATGAGAAAGTCAACCCTCTGTGGTTTTGAATAATAGGCCAAGAAAGACAAGCAAGACAGTATTAAAAGAAGATAAATGTTGTAGTGACATTTAGAAACAATTCTGTTCCCCCCCAATGGAGGCAGCAGAAGCTCAAGGGAGAGTTTTCAAGTGATTCTGTGGAAAGAGTACCTGGACAAAAGGAAGATGGATGACCAGGTATGGTGACTCTCTCCCAGACTTTCTCATAAGCTGATGCCAGAGGCCTTCAGGAGGAGAATTGGATGAGACGTCTGAGCTCCCCCCAGAAAGGAAGGGGGGGGGGGCGGCTTACATTAGCTGAGCCACCTGGCTAGATCCTGGATAAGCCACTGGTATAAAAAATTCACCAGCTGGAACTCAAAAAGGTGAAAATTTTCCATTTGGAACTTGATTGTAGACATCTCTGCAGGGAGGGGAAACATACAAAGGAGTCCTAAACAGTTTAAAATGTTAGGATTAGCCATTTTATTTCACTAAATATGATCCAAATCCATAATTTAATTCAGCAGAAAGGGTGAATATGAGGAGTTCAGAGAAACATGGAAAGATGGATAGAGTGAAGAAGAAAAATCCCATTTTGTTCATTTTATTAGAAAGGGGCCTGGCTAAATCCTAAATCCTATGAATAAACTTCTATTAAACATATACTAGTTTCCAGGTATTCAAGATGGAAATGCAAGTAAGTCTTGCCTGCCTCCAAAGGGTTTATATTGTGCTGGAAACAAACACATAAGTAAATATAAAAAATATGTATAAAGTAAGTACCTAGTAGAGGCAGGAGGGCAGGAAGCACTAACCATTGGGGTGGGGAGAGGCACAAGGAGCCAGGAGGAGAATGCTGTGTATGCAGAATGCAATTATGTAACTAAAAACAAACCTGCAAATCGCCCCCCTCTGAGTAGTTCTGAGGACCAAAACAGGTCTTAGAAAGTAAATAAAGAAACAATGAATCTCCCTCCACTCCCCAGCAGTACATGTACAAAATGTTGCAGTCACATCAGACAGTCATTGTCTATGTATCACTTCCTTAACTATTTTTCTTTGTGATAACAGAGGGTCTGTTGGGTGTGGGGGTGTTGTGTCCAGAAAAGACTGATTCTTGTTTGTTTGTTTGTTTGTTTTTTGCTTTTTGCTTTTTGGAGTGGGGGAAGGCAGGGCAATTGGGGTTAAGTGATTTGCCCAAGGTCACATGGCTAGGTTTGTGTGTTAAGTGTCTGAGGCAGGATTTGAACTCAGGTCCTCCTGACTCCAGGGCTGGTGCTCTATTCACTGAGTCATCTAGCTGCCCCAAGGAATGACTATGATTTAAAAACAAAAGGCATAACTAAAATTTGCTTTAAAAAGTTTTGTAGCAAACACCTATAATGTGAAAAGCATTGTGTTAGATTCTAGGATCAGAAACCAAAAGGAAAAAGTTCCTGTCCTCATTCTATCTACTACTACTACTACTACTACTACTACTACTACTACTACTACTACTACTACTACTACTGCTACTACTACTACTACTACTACTATCACCACCACTACTACCACTACTCTACTACTACTACTAGTACTACCACTACTACGGCCACTACCGCCACTACCACCACTACCACCACCACTACTACCACTACTGCTACTACTGCTACTATTGCTACTACTGCTACTACCGCTGCTACCACTACCTCTACTACTACCACCACCACTACCACTACTACTACTACTACCTCCTAACTAACTCACTAGGTTACTAGTTAGTAACTAGCTAACATTTAGATGATCTCATTTGTCAGGTCTTAGGTGCTAGGTAGTCCCTGTCCTCAAAAAGCTTGCATTCTACCTATTACTACAACTACTACAATTACTACTATTACTACTACTAGTTAACATTTAGATGATCCCATTTGATTCTAGAAGGATACATGTACTCAGATTAGTATAATCCATGCTGTGTTAGAGCCAGCTTCCAGAGCTGATTGTTAAATTTTGAGTGTGAGCATTTGTGCCTTGAAATTGACAAACACTACCAATTAAACTTGATTTATTGTTTTGTTGATTGTCTAGACTTTAGAAAGTGATGGAGAACATGTTAATAATGCAAATTAAATTTAAAGTATATCTTGTTTTCATCTCCCCTCCCCCCAGCTGGTTGTTAAACATTTACCAGCATGCCACTGTATAATACAGGGAAGGGTATGTGAGGGAAAGTCTCAAGGGGAACTCTAGACAAGTTGCTCAAAAAATGTTTGATAAGAGTACATTTAAAGTTGGAAGGAGCCTTAAAGGCAGTCTCATCTAACTCATTCATTTTACAAATGAAAAAAAAAACTTGGGCCCTGGGAGATTGTGACTTGCCCAGGGTCTAACAGATTAGAAGTACTAGAGCCAAGATTCAAAGTAACTCCCCAGACTTGATTTGAATCCTTTCCACTCCCTGTACCAGTCACCCAGTCACCTTTAGAATGCACCCACTTTATAGTTACTCAATCTTCTCACCTTGGTGGTACATATCAATTCAAGAATGTGATTTGGAAGCTCACAGGAGCATAATAACCATGAACCAAATTGAGTAAATACTCTCCTACAGCACAAAGCTCATTTGATGTGTCAATGGGCAGGGAGTGGGAGGGAAGCTCGGAGACCCCTGAAGACAAAAAATTTTCTGTGCTGGAATGCAGAAAGGAGGATGGTGATAAAATGCCTTGACTATACTTTTAGTATGTTTTAAAACACTTGAATGTTGACACTGTCGATGAGAATTTACAACTTTCAAGAAGACTCCAGTGAGCCTAAGGAAGAAAGCCTTTAATCTTGCCTCTGGTGTTTTAAAGACTTGTTTCGCATAGAAGGGGAGGAATGGATCCACAAAATGGATTAGGTTTTAACAAGCCTCAGCATAGCTAGTGGAAGATCTTAAGATTCATTTCCAGATTGAAGATCAAGATCCTTCCCATCCTTGGGATATTTTTATCCCTTAGAACAATCTCATCACCTAATCATAGAGATGGTATTGGTGTTCAAGTGACTTGGGTTCTACCTGGGATTTCCCTAAATGACTAACCACACATCCTTGGGTAAATGTGTAACAAACCTTTCACATCATACCTTTAGTTTTACAGATTCATCTCTTGAAGCAACTTACTCCCATCCCAGAAAGTTGCTCCCAAAATTTTATTAAGTATGCTGGAATCAGGGAGAGTGAGAGGACTAGACCATGGCATCGATGCATGTTAATGGAGAAGAGACTCCTGGGAATCAGGAGCTAGTAGGCAGTTGATATTCAAACTCACTACTGGAAGGAAAGGAATTTGGAGCTGTTATTGCTTCTCTTACTCTGACGAGTGACTCAGGGGTTCTCAGTTTTTTTGTGTATCTTATGCAAGGTTTGAAAATTGATCCCTCATTCTGTACTCTCTCCTCTCCTCTCCTCTCCTCTCCCCTCCCCTCCCCTCCCCTGTCCCCTCCCCTTCTCTCCTTTCCTCCTCCCTCTCCCCTTTCCTCTCCCCTCTCCTCTCTCCTCCTCTCCTTCACTCCCCTCCTGTCCCCATCACTGGACCCACAGATGTGTTCAGAGCAGAGTCAGTCTTCTGAGAGACTGGCCGCCTAGAAGAGAGTCAGACTTCTTTTCTCCAACTCTGACTCATTAACCCCCAACTCTGCACACTTGGGAAAATTACTCAAAATGTAGATGTTAGTTTAGTGTTCGTTAGTTAGTTAGTTAGTTAAATTCAGTTAGTACAGTGACCTGAAAGGAAGGCTGTAAAAGGTAATCATCAGTGTATAATATTAATCAAGTTGAGGCAGTTGTGTTTTTTTTTAATTCCTACACATAAAAGAAATACTTATCAGACTCACAAGCAGCACTGACAATATGACTTGAACAAACTAAACAAACACCTATAATTTATTCTCCACAGGGAGATTGATACTTAAAACCTTCTAAACATGAGGCAATTTGTAGGACTGCTGATTGGACATTTTACATTTCTCTGTCTCCATCAAAATCTGTGTCTTCTGACAAGCTAGATCAGGGATGGGACTCACCCTTTAGTGAGTGGGCATTGTCTTCAAGACTGTGGCGGTAGTTGCTGATGCTGCCTTCTTTGCAAACAAGCACTGACTCTGGAGCCAGAATCTCTGACCTGGTGAACTCACAAGGTGCCTTTCCAGTCTGGACATGTTCATCTTAGGATTGAGACTCATTCACCTAAAATCAGGAAAGAACAAAGACAAGAGAAGTAGCTCAAAACCCAAGATCAAATTCACTTAAGTAGAACATGGGCTTTAGCTGCCATGTGCTCATGGCCACATGGCAGCAAGGGTAGGAAATAAAGGAAGCTGCCCTTTCCCCAACCCTTGACTGGAGGGCCATTTGCTGTACATAGAATCTAGGAATAAGGAAGCCAGGAGTAATGATGCTTTTTTTTTTAAAAATCCATAGAGTCAGCTGTTCTTCCTACTCAAAGGTCAATAAAAGGTTGCTTTGTCATCTGAACAGGCTAAACCTCAGAACCGAGGCACCCTATGTGGTCAAATGGAAGCAAACAGGAGAGCTTTGGTGTCCCCAAACGGCCTACATGCTTTGCTAGCACACACGGTCAATGAAAACAAATTGACAGATTTGAAATGCCCTGTTGAACCCCTGGTTATGCTTTTAAAAATCTAAGGTAATAGACAATACGTATACTTTTTTCCGTGGAATCACAGAATCTCAGAATTGGAAGACACCTTAACTAGTTCAGCCTGAAAAAGGCACCCTCTATAATGCACCTGACAAAGTTGTCCCCCAACATTTGAGTGAAGACTTCCAGTGAGAGAGAGACAACCTACTACTTCCCTAGGCAGCCCAGAAAGCTCTTCCTGCCTCTCCTCCCTACCTCCCCACAATCTCCCACACTTGTGCAGCCCACACTTTAGCTTCATTTTGGGTGTTATCTTCACTTATTAGAAGGTAAGTCCCTGGAGGGCAGGCCTATTTTTCATTTTGCTTATATTTGCATTCCTAATGTGTAGCCCAGTGCCGGGCATATAGTAAGCACTTAATAAGTGCCTCTTGCTTGACTTGACTTGACTTACACAAAGCCTAAATTTTCCTCTCTACAACGGCCACCATTGCACCGAGTTCTCTAGGGCCAAGCAGAACAAATCTAATCCCTCCTCCATCTAACACCTCTTCAGACATTCAAAGTCAGTTATCAGGTCACCCATGAGCCAACTCTTCTCTACGGCATCAGCTGAAAGACCTTTGCCATCTCAGTGGCTCCTCTGGAAACTACCCAGATGACCAGCGGCCTTCTTCAAGCTCTGCTCATGTCATTTGGCATCAGTATTTCCACATTTGAATGTATTCTTTATTTATGGCATCATATTCTATTATACAATATATCACAGTTTTTCACTACTAAACTATTTTCTGTTTGTAATACTTATAAATTATTCCAGGTTTTTGTTCAATTATAAATAAGACAGCTATGAAGATTTTATATATCTCTCCTTTTACATAAAATCTTTAAGATAGAATTCCGGCACTGTGTCAAATGCATTGATTAATTTTGTGAATCATTGCAGATGAAAAAAAGTTTTCCACAGTCTACTTTGACCAACAATGTCATAGAGTACCAATTTCCTTACAGCCCTATCAATGTTGAACTGTATTATTTTTCCCTATTTTTGTCCTCTAGAATTTAGTGTATGGGAGGTGGTGTCTTAAGATTGTCTTGACTTGCATTTCTCTATTATGAAATTTAAGAATCTTTTCATGTAGTTATTATTTATGTTCCTTAACTGTTATTCCATTAGGGAGTGTGTATTATTTTAAGAGATATTTATCAGTTCATTTGGTCTGCAAATATTTTTTCCCAATCTGTTTATTTACTTTTAATTCTAGAGATATTGGTTTCTGTTACACAAGATCTTTTCATCTTTGTGTAATCAAACACACTGATTTTTTCTTCAACAATTTCTTCTTTTTGATTGACTAATAAAAGTGCTCCTCCTCTCCATAGTTTATATGTGTGTGTATGTATATATGTATGTATGCATGCATACATGTATGTACATGTGGAATTACTTTGTCTTTCAATTTATGTTTTATTATAGTTAATTGTAGCATATGATATGAGTTATGCATTCAGATCAAATTTTTTTGTACAGCTCTCCGATTTCCCCAAGTTTTCATTAAGTAGTAATTATATTTCCAGTGTTTTTACAGCCTTGGTTTTTGAAACACAAACCTCTTGTGTACATTAAGTTTGATTTCTAGATTTCCTGTTCTAGTTCCTTGAGCTAGTTTCAACTTTTTTTCTAGTATGAGATTTTTAAATAATTTATATAAATTTGAAAATTTATGTTGATAAATATATTCATGTGCATTTATTTTATACACACTTCTTTTATCTACATTTATTTTATAATTGTATTTATTTTTATAAAATTTAATAAAATTTCCCAACATGAGAGTTTCATTAAGTTTTTATTTATAGGACATTTTGAAATCTTGTATGGGAGATCCCCATTCTCCCTTTCTCTTTTCCCTGTCTCGTCTGTCTACTTCAGGTAGCACCTGAACTGAGTCTTGACAGAACCAAACATAAGGGTCTAACAAGTGGCGGTAAGAAGAGAGTGCATTCTAGGTATGGGAAATGTCCTGTAAAAAAGGAATATCACATGCAAATCTAGTCAGTTTACCCAGCCCTAGAACATTAAGTGCGTGAAAAGGAATAAGATAAAAAAAAAGTCTAGAAAGGGAATTTGGAGTCAGATTAAACCTTGGTTTGGGTCCTTGGGTCTTTTCAGATTGTGCTGGGTCCCTTTAGCAAAATTGCAGAGGTGTTGGTGAAGCTGTGCTAAGGAGAGTCCTTTCAATCCATTGTGCCCCTGGTTTCGTTTTGAGAACATGACTAAAAAGAATGGAACTGGAGAAGTTGGCGACCTTTCCCTTACATCCCACTAGCAACCCAATAATGTCCACCCCACAACCGACTTCAGCCCTTCAACCCCTTGCTCTCTTGCCATGCCTTACTGATCCTCCAACCAGCTGCTTTTTCACCTCTTGCTCCCTGATGCTGAATGCATTGTATTTAGGCCCTTCCTAAGGGAAGGCTTCAGGTCCACAAGAAAAAGGAAGAGATCAGAAAGTGGGGGAGGGAAAGAAACAGTAGAAAAGGAGGGGGGAGGAAGAGAGAAAGAATGAGACAGACAGAGGGAGGGAGGGAGAGAGAGAGAGAGAACAAGAAAGATGGAGGGAGACGGAGACATGGCAAAGATGTTGAGATAGTTCAGGTTCACATCACACCCTTATCCTGCTTCCCTGCCAGGATCTCTTTTGCCTTTTCTCCAGGATCCAAGCCAAATTGCGTCTTGAGTAACACTATTCGAAGATCTCAATGTCTCCTGGCATTTTAATCGACTAAAGTGTTCTTTCCTTGTGCATTTCACTGCTTTGTACCACTGATATGTGCTGTTAACTGTCCTTTTTTTTTTTTTTCCATCTGTGAGAAACCTGAATTTTAATGAGATAAAATGAAACCCAGAAAGGGCTTCTTTGCATCACAGTCCACAGACTTTTAAGCATAGGAAGTTTAAGGCATCTTCATAATGAACATAACCAGTTCCTTGATCCAAGTAACCCAACAATGAAGATATTATGGTACAAAATAATTTCCTTCTTATTTATACAGATGAAAGAATAATTAATATATGGACAAAAGTGTCTTTTTGCCCTTTCACGTTAGCTAGAGTCGGAAAACTTCAGAATTAGAAGGTGGCCTCTCTTCGTTGCCTTCTATGCTTTTATTTTTTTGGAGGGGGGAAGGCAAGTCAATTGAGGTTAAGTGACTTGCCCAAGGTCACCACAGTAAGTATGTCAAATTGTCTGAGGCCAGATTTGAACTCAGGTCCTCTTGACTTCAGGGCCGGTGCTCTATTCACTGTGCCACCTGGCTGCCCCCCATTGCCTTCTATTCTAATCAATACCTGGATAAATTCCTTCTACAACATACGTGGCAAGTGGTCATTTTTTGATTGAAAATGAGTGATGAGAAATACATCACTCCTCAAAGCAACCCATTCCATGTTGGGCTAACTCTAATGAGGAAATGTTTTCTTATATCAAGATCTTAAATTTTGGTGTAGAAGGGACCAACGAAGCAATCTAATCTAACTCTTTCATTTTATAGATGAGGAACTCAGGCCAAGAGGAGTTACCTAATTTGCCAGGATCTCATACTTGATAAGGGGGTAGGTAGGATTTGAACACAGGTCTTCCTGACTTCAGGTTCAGTACTCTATCTACTATACAACTTCAGTGTCTGTCTCATTGCAATCTTTGTCCTAGTTCTGCCTTTTGTGGCCACATAAAAACAAGTCCAATATCTCTCTAAATTGACAGCCTTCCAAATATTTGAAAATATCTGAAAGAGCTATGAAGTCACCAATACTCCAATAGGTCTGTGTTGTATAGATGTGGGCAGTCTCCTGTGACACAGTTTGTAACATGTCTCTATCTGAATATTGTGTGGCTCTCATCCATATCCTTCCAAGGGATCATCCCCATGGATTCCACTCTTGTCCTGAAGATATTCCTGGAGCCCTCTTTCCTTCTCAAGGATACCAATGACACACAGGCCATCCATTGGTTCTTCTCTCCCTCTCATGACACGACTAGCTTTCATTGTCAGCCACAAATTTCCATGACATCCATTAAACCATGAATTCTTAACCTGTTGTATGTCATGAACCCATTTTATGAGGCAGCTGGTTCATGTACTAGAGTGCTGGGCTTGGAATCAGGAAAACTTGAGATCAGTTCCAGCTTCAGATACTTATCATGTGACCATGCGCAATTCATGTTACCTCTGTTTGCCTCAGTTTTCTCAACTTTAAAATGGGCATAATAATAGCACCTACCTCTTCTAGGGTTGTTGTGAGGAGTAAATGAGATAATAATAAAAAAAAGCACTTAGCACAATGCCTGACATATACTAGGAACTTAATAAATATTTATTCCCATCACTTATTCCTCTTTCCCCCTTTGGCAGTCTGGTAGAGCCTTCTCAAAAAAATGTTTTTGAATGCATAAAATAAAATATGTAGTATTACAAAGGAAACTATATTGCAATAAAGATCAATTTTTTCTCATCCACTTTCATAGATCCCCTGAAATCCATCCAATCTATCTTGATTCCAGGTTGAGAATCCCCACTTTAAACAATTTCCCCTTTGTAATGTGACATATAAAAAGTTCAAGATATAATTTTGGGGCAGTTAATCATTTTACTTGCATATAATTAATAAAAAGGAGTCAGTGATGCTCTTGAATGTCAAAGACCCCTCATGGAACCCACTGTTGTATGCCCTTGGAAGAGTGAGTATTCCTGAGGGTGGGGATGTGACTCTGATTGATTAGCAAGTGATGAGACGTAATGAGTATTATAATAAGAGGTGAATCTGTTCTAAGGAGAGGCTGGGAGATTGGCTTTGCTCACTCAAATGATGTTTCAAGAGTGTTTCAAATCACACCTAGCTTTGGGCAATCTAATCAAAGAATTTAGTCCCAAACCTTGGAGGAGAACACAATGGCCTTCCCTTACCTGGGTGGAGTGTGAACATGATTGAGGAGCAAGTTAATCTAGTCTCATTATTAGCAAAGTCTTTCAGATGCTGGCTTGGCCTAGTATAGAATAAGGTTCTAGAAAGGGATAAACCCTATTTCTCTCCAATATCAAGAATTAGTTATTTAATAGTCACTTCTCTCAGTAATTCCTTGCTTGTATTTTGCTAGGAGGACCATGCATCTCTCCATCATCCTTTGGCTTGACTTCAGCTTATTTCCTCAGAGACTGGGGAGCTCCATGTCTCAGAGCCCATACAACACAACAGGAAGAAACTGTGGTCTTGGGGCAGCTAAGTGGTGCAGTGAATAGAGCACTGGCCCTGGAGTCAGGAGGACCTGGGTTCAAATCCAGACTCAGACACCTAACACTTACTAGCTGTATGACCTTGGGTAAGCACTTAAACCCAATTGCCTCGCCTTCCCCCCTCCAAAAAAGAAAGGAAAAGAAAAGAATTTGCTGTTTTAACTATAGCCATCCTCTACTTTATGTCTTCTCTCTATCTTTTCCTTAGCAAAAGGATTTAACTGCTTGGAACCATAAGTATAGCAAATGAAACATAATTGCTTAAAGTTTATCTGATCGCTAGAGGCTAACACCTAAAAATATAATAATATAATGACATAATATAATAATAAAAGTGCTTTACATTTGAATTGTGTTATCGTAAGCTTTTTCCCCCACTTACATTGCTTATATCAACACTTCAAAGACTGCTGACTTCATAATTTCAGGGACTGCCTCTGACAACACAGATTATAACTCCATCTAAGGGACATATTTTCATAAGTGCTTGTAGCTCAAAAAACTTCCCCAGCTGGTGGTCCGCTTTCTAGGGTTCCATTTCTCTGAATTTAGTAAGGTTGGCCCTCTAAAGATAAACAATCCATTTGACAGTGGCCTACATTTGAAGTCTTTACAGCTTTATGGGACCTGCCATTACTTGTCCTCTATGGGCACTAGCACAAAACAAAACCAAAAAAAGCTCAGGATCCCCTCCATATCAAGATGAAGCATGAAATTAGGACAGGTGTGAAAACTATATACTTGTGTTCTCTCATTTGTGTATGTGGACCTTAATGCCCATAATTGGCTAACGGGCCTTTTTGGTGACGTGATCTCCAAAATCTTGCTTATATTTGAAGGAAACATTCTATTGATGTAATTGCTTGTTCTTTTCCCAACAATATCTAGGTTTGGCTATATGTTTTTTGTTCAAAGCAGATCTGTTGACCCTAAGTAGTCTAAATAAACCCAAAGCTAAACTAAAAGCAAATCAGAACCAAATTCCTCATTCTTAATGTAACTAAAATGACAATTTAGGGATCTGTAGTGGCAACCACACTGGCATTCCCAGGACGGCTGCTAGCACAGGTTCTTAGATCTGCTTTACTAGAAAAGACAGTTGTTTAAGGGGTCAACAATCTTTTTTAAATTTCATTCACTAGTTCAGGGGAAAAGTCAGCACCCTGAACTTCAAAAAAAATAAAATAAACAGAGAAAATATAAGCAGAGAAATAAAGACCAACAGACAGGACTCTGACTGCCTGAATCAACTATGTACTTTACATACATCGCTAGATCAAGAGAACCTTTACATCTGAGCAGTTGGGGAGCTCTGAACATGTGGCCACTCAGAATCTGGCAGGGAATCACAAGATCCTTCTCATAAGCGAACCCCAAAGCAAAATACCAACCCAGAGTATATAGATATTTCTCAGAGTCAGAAGGCATCACAATCCTTGTCACTCAGTGCCTAATTAGAAAGTAGCAAAAGGTGTGAAAGCCTTCCTACAAGCAAGCTTCCTTCTAAGCAAGCTTCCCTCTAAGCAAGCTCCTCCTTTGGCAAGTCCCTCCCCAGTGGTCTCCACATGAGGCCTATTAATGGTCAGGGGAGATCTTATTATCCCATTAACATTACAGGACCTTTATGGATGTGGACCTTATGGAATCTGACCAGAATCATACAGGATAGGACATTGATTTGAATTGACTACCCCCCAAATATAGACTACACTTCTAAAATCAGATTGATTTTAGTATTTGAGGCTGGAAAGGACCTTAGCAGACATTTAATCTAACACTTCATTTTATAGATGAGGAGACTAAAGCTCACAGAATTTTAATTATTTATTTAAGGTCACATAAATAGAGGAAAAAGGAAATGGGTTTATTTAATTGAGAAGGATTTTCTTTGACCATCTTATAAAGAAGTAGGATGTCCACATTAAGGGCTTTGATGATTGCAGTCATCATAAATTTAGCAGTGAAAGGGATCTCAGCACTTATCTTATTCAATACCCTCATTTTATAGGTAAGGAGACTGAAGGTTCAGAGTCTGTTCTTACGCATGGCCTTAGGGAAGTCACTTTTCAATTTTCTCATCCATAAAGAAAAGGTCAGACTGGATAAGTATTAAGTACCCATCCAGCTGAGAGACTCTGATTCCACTCTGGAATGAAGAAAGCTTTGAAAATCAATTTCACATGCCTTTCCTCTGAGACAATTACCAATTTACACTCTATGTACATAGTTGTTTGCATGTCACTATACTGTGAGTTCCTTCAAAGTAGAGATTATTGGGTGGAGTCAAGATGGCAGTGTAGAAGCAGACTAGAGATTATTTTTGCCCACTTGTATCTGTAATACTTAGCACCGTGCTTGGCACACAGTAAGTACTCAAATTTTTGTCAACTTGTTGACTTCTCTGTATCTACAAAGGTACTTTTCTGGTTTCTGTCTCTTAAATAAAAGAACTTTTTTTTTCACAAATTCAAAACTGATGAGCATTTATTAAGCATCTACTGGAGACCAATTTTTAATTTTAAAAAATTTAAAAAAAAATTTAAAAGTCCCTGCCCTCAAGGAACTCATATTCTACTATTATTGTGGCAACCGATTTTCAGAGAGACATGCTTCAGTGCAAAAATGTATGCATCTTTTGGTTAGAAAAGTCAATGGAGAATAACTGAAAGATTTGATTGCATCCTCAGGGGGATCATCTGGGGAAGTGTCATCATGCATGATCAAGCAGAACAATTAGCCACCCTACCTCCTTCGACACATGATTTTCTCCCAGGAGCTAGTTCTGGCGAGGGCCACACATGCAAGAGGTCATTTGACATGGCTCTTTGCTAGCTACAGAATTCTCATGCTGCCTGAAACTAGACCTTTCCCTGAAACCCCATTAATATAGCAGCTGGTACCCCATTTTGAAGATTTTCCCCCAGATATTTTTCCAAGGCTTATGTTTTGACCTACTTGGCTGCAGAAATCTGAAATGATAAAGAAGATAAAACAATCTTTCATATGTAACAACTCATTTCACATTTTTTTCTTCACCTATTTTAGTCAGCCTGAACTTTTCTCTCCAAGATACTATTGTTAGTATTTCTAACCCCTTCTCTTCTCTGGGACTTAATTTCTTCTTCTGTAAAAACGAGGGCATTAGATGGACTGGCTAGCCTTTGAGTTGCCTTCCAGCTATACATCTATGATCTAATCAAATTAATGCAAATATTATGATTCCCATTTTACAGAAGAGGAAAATGAGTCTCAGAAAGCCATTAAATATCAGAACTAGGATCAAACTCAGGTCTTCTGACTCCAAGTTCAGTAGTTTTCCCCTGATATGTACCATACTCATGTGCATGCACAGACACATATCCTACATATATACATGGGGGGGGGGGGGTTTGACTTCTTTCTGTTTTTGAATTCTCTTACTGGTATTCCTTCCCCCAAAAAAGTGCCAAATACTTGTATCATATAAACAGTCAAGTAAAGCACATTTCCTCAGAACAAACCATATATTTTTTAAAAGGATAAACAGGGATTCAACAAGGCATATTCAGAAGTGCCTCCTCTGATTCTGGCTCACTCCATGTATGAGCTCAGCACCAGCTGTGTGGAAGCTGAATTGGAGATGAGAGGGACCGTAGATCGTGTGCCCCTTGGGGGCAGCGACTGTCTTTGGCCTCTTCTTGTATCCCCGGTGCTAAACATAGTAGCTTGTAATGCATCATTGTTGTTCAGTCATTCATTCATGTCCAACTCTTTGTGATGGTGAACCAAGGCTTTTCTTGGTGCAGATCCTAGAGTGATCTGCCATTTCCTTCTCTAGTTGATTACAGCAAACAGAAGTTAAGTGATTTGTGCAGGATCATACAGTTAATAAGTGTCTAACTCTGGATTTCAACTCAAATCTTCCTGACGTCAGGCCCAGAGCTGGGCCTACTGAGCCACCAAGCTGCTTCTAAGCTGGTGCATAGTAGGTGCTTAAAAATGTTTATTAACTGACAGGAGGCAGAGAGACCAGCTAAGAAGTTACTGCAGTGTGGGAGAGATGCTAAGGGCTGTGTGAGTGGAGGGATTAATGGATATTAGATGTTTTGTGGAGTTAAAATTATTTTGTGGAAGTAAAAAATAAAACAGAACAAGGCAACTAATTGGATATGGGAGGTAAGGGAGAAGAAGGAATAAAGGGTGTTGTCAAAATTTCAAATTTGCATGGCTGGAAGGATATTACCCTCAAGCAGAAATAAGAAAGTTAGGAAAAGGGATTGACAGTGATTTCTATTTTGGACTTTTTGAGTTTGGATAATATATTTGTGAAGTGCTTAGCACAATGCCCTGTACATAGTAGGTGCTTAATACACACATTGTTCCCTTCCCCCACCCCTACTGCCATAGGACAACCAGGCTGAGGTTTCCAGTGAGCAGCTGGTGCAGGACTGGATGAGCATTTAAATGTTTATATGTAAGAGTCACATGTGTGGGATGATAAGTGAACCCTTGGGAAATGATGTGATCACTGAGTGTGTACAGTAGAAAGAAAAGAGAAGAGGACCCAGGAGAGGGCTCTGGAGTAAGTCCATTCACATAAATGATGTGGTGAACAGATGGTGATCCAGCCTGGTGACACAGAGGATGGAATGCTGGGCCTACAGTCGGGAAGACCTGAGTTCAAATCCAGACCCATACATTTACTAGTTGGTCAAATCACTTAACTTCTTTTTGCCTCAGTTTCTTTATCTATAAAATGGGGATAATAATAGTGCCTTCCTCCCAGGTTATGAGGATAAAACAAGATAAGAATTGTAAACAGTCCTTAGTATAGTGCCTGTCACACAGAAAACTCTATATAAATGTAAGCTACTATTATTATGATTATTACTACAGAAGACAGAAGAAATGGACAGCTAAACAGAAGGAGCATAGAGTCAGGAAAACTCAGGAAGGAAGACTATGTAGGAGGAGGGAGTGGTCAACAGTGTCCAAAGCTGCAGAAAGAATAAGAAGGATGAAGGCTGGGAAAAGGAGATTGTTGATAACCTTAGGGAGAACAATTTCAGTTAATTGTTGGAATCCAAAGCCAGGCTGCATGGGCTTGAGAAGTAAGTGGGGGGTTAGGACCTAGAGGCAACGCTCTGAGACACCATTTTCTAGGATAAGTGAAAGAGAGAAAAGATTATAGAACAAATGGGTACCAGTAGAGATCGAGTAGGCTCAAGATCCAGCTCTGTTGTTTCTAAACCATGGTACTTGGACAAGCTTCTTAGCCTCCTTCTGAGTCTATTTCTTCTTCTGCAAAATGGCGGTGATAACCTACATGTGGACATGTGTGTTTTTGTCTGTGTATGAGTGTGTGTTTCAGTGTCTCTGTGTGAGCATTTATGTGAATATTTGTGTTTCTGTGTGTGTGTGTGTGTGTGTGTGTGTGTGTAATATACTTCGTAAATGTGAATGAGTGTTGCATCAGACAAATGGAGACCTGGGAAAGATCTTAATTTAGAAAGACCAAGGTCACTCATTGCTTCCTAGACCATCACTACTCATCTGGACTTTTGTCTTGCCACTGGCCTTCAATGACTCTGGAGAAGAGAATGTAGCTGATGACTTAGTACAGTCCTGCCTCACTTAAATCCAGCTCATACACAGGTCAAGACAATGTCACTGGTCCTCTTCAAGAATGAAGAAAGAACAACAACAAATATGAATTGTTATTATTTTGTGTGACTACGTTACTATAGGGAACTGCAATTGAGGAGACTCCCCTCTCAACCAATGCTGGAGGCTCCCTGCTTTGCTACATAAAGATCTTTCCAGAGTACTAAGATATTACATGGCTTGTTCAGAGTCACCGAGTCAGCATGTGGCAGAGTTGGGATTGAACCCAGGTCTTTTCTAACTCTACAGCCAACTCTTGACTATTTCTTGGATTGTTATTACTTTTGTCATTGTTGTTGTTTTGTTAACATGGCACCCATACACTTTGGACTGGCTACAGCTAGTCCTTTTCTCTGGTTATAGCATCTAAATTTTGCTTCTGCCTTTCACATTTCCAATTTAAGACTGGCACATGCAAGATGAGAGCAAGAGGAAGCACAGAGAAATCATCTGTATGCCAAGTTAGAGTAATTAAGGCAAAGTAATCACCGTCAGAATCCAGATAAAGACCACAATGGAGGCAGCTGGTATAGATTTCCCAATTTCCTTTACTCATTCATTCAGAGGCAAGTTAGTTTAAAGGAGCAGTGAGTGGTGAATCATGGACTCAGCTTTATCATCAGCGGCATATTGGTTAGACATAAACGGATTTGAGTTCATCAGAATAGAATTTGAATCTGAAAGCCTCTAACCACCAATTCAGATCATTTCCCATAAGACAGCACTCATATTTATATGCAAATGGTGATTTCCTTGATTCTCTTTACAAAGACCCCTCCAAAAGTTGCTCACTTGCTTTCTGTTGGGGGCAAAGACATGGGGTGGGGAGGGTGGGGGGAGGAATGAAACATTCTCTTGCTCATCATCACCTTCTTAAATGTAATGTTTTCTTTCTCAGTAGCATCCCATAGAATTGATTGCATTTGATAACTGGACTGATTTTGCTTTATGAAGTTTCTATGGATACCATTGAGGAAATGGGGAAATGGATTGGTGAAGGTTGGCATATGTTCCAGAGATTATGGTTAAATTTAGTGAAGCAATAAGCAATGCTTTGCTGGTTCCAATCAATGATCCATCTGTAGTACCATCAATTGTCTGTGACTGATGCTGATTTCAAGGGGCTTTTGGTGAAGAAAAGGGATATTCTTAATAAACTGATCTCTACCTCTACCTTTCTCTTATATTCCATTATAGACTGTTATTCAGGAGATTGTCCAAATTCTTCTAAAATTTACTTAAATTTACAATTTTGTACCAGGTGGAGTTTGGTGAAATACTAGCATGACAACCGCCATTTTAGATTTCATATTTTATCTTTCCTTTGCTCTTCAGCACACTTAGAATACTATACACATCTATAACACATTACAATCACATCACATTGCATAACATCTATAGTTCTACATAGGCCTTAAGGTTGGTTTCTGCCCTGTCAGGAAGAATAGAAGTTTATGGCTGGGACAGAACCTTGTATCAGCCTAAAGTTCACCTTATGGTACTGGAATGGTATGGGCCTTCTGTTAGTGTTCTTGGATGGTTGACTCACTTCTTGCCCTGACCTTTATAATCTTCAAGTAACTCAATGTTTGTGTTGGCTGACTGCTGAGGTGGGTTGGAACTCCCATCATTGTATCTTGCATGTTGGTGAACATCTTTACTGCTAATCTTCTTATATCACACATTCTTTCTTGAGGATTTGGGGCCTTCAGATGTACTCTTTCCCTCCTCTACCTCCACTAAAATACACTTCCTCTCAGGAGTTGGAAATAGATGACATCAGCAACTTACAGGTATGGTTAGGATGAAATACAGGACCTGGAGTGAAGGCAACTTGGCTCGAAGTATACTCTAAACAACTAGATAGGATTTAGTGGGCATACTAGAAGGGGTATTTCTGAACAAGCATATGACACCCAGGACCTTACTCTCACCCTAGACTTCTGAGCATTGCCTATTTCTGCTGATAAAACTCAAAGCAGATGTTGCTTACAATTAATCCAGGAAATCACTTTTATAGGAAAATTAGTAGATTTTTTTTCCTATTCCTCCTCCTTCTTCATCTTCCTTGTTTCCCTTCTCCCTTTCCCCGCTCTCTTTTCCCTCCCCTATTCTTTCTATTCTTTACCCTTCCCTCCTTTCCTTCATCTTTCTCCTTGCCTTCCTTTCTTTCCTTTCTTTCTCCCTCACTTTCTGTCTTCCTTCCTCCATTTCTCCTTGCCACCCATCCTCCTTCCATTCCTCCTCTCTCCCCCTTCTTCCTTTACTTCCTTGCTTGCTTGCTTGCTTTTTTCCTCCTATCTTCTCTCCCTCTCATCAGCACCCCCTGGCTAATCTGATTTGTCACTTCTCTTTCAATACCTTGTGGTTAAATATGACAAATTATGTTCAGAGTAGGGTCGTGCTGTACCTGTTACAGAGGAACCTTTGAGTTCATACCATCTGTTTTAGCCGAACTAACAGCTTCATGGGATGTCTAGCTCTAAGATTCCCATGGTGGAGAGGAGTCAAATAGCAGAAAGATACTTGTCTGCCTTCTCCCTTCCCCCTCCTCAAAGCATATAACAGCTCTGAGCAGGGGCTCCTATGAACAGACTAAACACCTTAAAGGAATCTTCTACCTGACCTTTATCGCTAGCCACCTTACTGTATGGACCAGAAATCATGTCACTGAGAACTTTGACCACTAGAAATACTCACACTGGATCCCTCTCATCTTGATTGGTTGCTAACTCAGGCACCTACTACATCTAGATCTGACTACAGCCATGCTCTATTTCACTCCCCACTGATTTTCTCCACAAGCACCTTGCCTGTTTTCCCCCTTCAGCCTGCCACCTCCCTGACAACTTTCCAGTTCCTGAACCATAATCAATCAACTCCATCATGGCCCCTAGAAACAATGTGTCAGTCTCCTACCCTATGATTCTACTGATTATCCCTGCCATTTCCCAAACCAAAAATCTTTTCCAATTTACCACTCCTCTAAGTGGCTTGTCTTCTCCTATTAGAATGTAAGTTCCTTGAGGGTAGGGATTGTCTTAACATTTTTGTATCCCTAGCAATTAGCACAGGGCTTAGCATGTGAGCGCTTTCTATGCCTTCTTTCCTTTAGGTATTTATTTATATTCATCTCCTTTGAATATGCTAATTACAGAGTTTCGGTTATGTAGGAAACCAAATTTCTTTATTTTTGCTTCTGATCATCAAGTTACTCTAAAGAGAAAAAATTTCATTGCATTTTACAAATAGGGAAATTGAGACATCAATGATGAATGCTTTATAGAGTATCACCTCTTAAGTAAGTAACAAACTGGGAAAAGAACTCAGGAGTACTGTAGGATCTCCTCCAGCCTGTTACAAGTCTAGGTGGGTGTTCACAGGATCAGTACTTTGGAAGGCACCTTAGAGATCATCTAATTCAGCTCCCTTGTTGTACAGGTTAGGATAAACATGGATTAAATGATTGACTTACAATTACCCAGGTAGTAAGCACATAGCTGGGATTCAAACCCAGGTGCTTCAACTCCAGATCTATCACTTTTCCCAATTGTTAGGGCCTCCTTACATCGAATTACCTATTTGTACAATGTGCTGGATGCCTCTCCCAACAGACTATAAACTCTTTCAAGGCAGGGACTTTTATTTTGGTCCCTGTGTTCCCAGCACCTTGGACAGCGCCCACCACACACTAGGAGCTTTTCAAACATTTGTCAATTCATTGATTTCCATTGCTTGCCCAGTCTTCTAGTAAAGAGGCATCAATTCAGACCTGGAAGGGACCTTGGAGGGCATCTACTTCAAGCCCCTCATTTTACAGATGATGACATTGAGGTGTAGAGAGTCAAAGCTATTTGATGGCTCTCATATAGATAGTAAATAGAGGAGCTAAGATTCCATTCTAGGTCTTCTGACTTTGGATTGGGAGCTTACTTTACTCCACCACACTTCAGGTAATTAATAATAGTAACAATTATAATAAATAACAATGACTAACATTTATATTGTGCCTTGTGGTTTACAAAGGGCTTTACAAACATGTCATTTGATTATCACAACCATATAGCTGCTATTATCACCCCTATTTTTCAAATGAGGAAACTGAGGCACTGAGAGGTTATGTAACTTGTCCATGGTCACACAGTTATTTTATGTTTGAGCCAGAATTTGAACTCAAATCTTCCTGACTTTGTGTGCAGCCCTCTATCCGCTAGCCACCTAATAGTGTGTGTTTAAATAGCATTTAAGGACAAGGACACTTTCGAGGTCTCTCTTAAGAACTTTGGAATTGATTCTGTGACATGGGAGACACTGGCACAGAACCACCCAGCCCTCATGGGAGAAGGGGCTGTGCTTCCTGAGCAAAACAGAATTGAAATAGCTCAAAAGAAACACGAGATGAGCAAATTTCAAGAACCCATTCCAAATGTTCGCACATTTCTGCTCTGCCTGTGGTAGAACATTCTGAGCTCACATTGGTCTGATCAGCCCCAATTAGATGCCCTATAACTTGATTCTAGCATAGTGATGTCATTTTGGTCCTCTTTGAGAATGCAGGACAACAACCAAGGTTTAGGATAGGATTTAGACCTGGTATATTATTTGTTTAGGGAATTCACAGATGAGAGTTCTCACTATCAATGCCAATTGGATTCTGCTCTGCAACTTACAGTCTTAAAGAGATGCTGAGAGCATTGAGACTTTCTCAGAGTCTCATAGTCATTATATATCAGAGGCAGGTTTTCTGAGTCTGAAGCCACTTCTCTGTCCCCTTGATTTAAAAAAAAACCAACAACAAAAACAAAGTTTTAAACTTTATAAAGAACTTGCATCTCATAACAACCCTGTGGGGTTGTTATCATTCTCCTTTTTACAAATGAAGAAACCAAGATGGTCAGACGGTCCCATGGCTAGGAAGCATCTAAGATGAATTTTGAGCTCTTCTTTTCCTCACCCCAAGTTCAATGCCTTATCCACTATATTATTCTGCCTTTAATAAATTAATAAATAAGGGATTCTTGTGCAGATTGACTTAGAGATTCACACTGGAATGACCTTCCAAACCTGTTCTCTTTTTTTTTTCTTTCTTTTTCCCCCCACTGGATAGTATTTTATTTTTCCCAATTACATGTAAAGATAGTTTTCAACATTCACTTTTTATAAGATTTTGAGTTCCAAGTTTTTTCTCTCTCTTTCCTCATCCCCACCCCCTAAGACGACAAACAATCTGATATAGGCTATACATGTACAGACATAGCAAACATATTTCCACATTAGTCACATGGTAAAAGAAAAATCAGAACAAAAGGGAAAAACTAAAAGAAAGAAAAAACAACAGAAAAGAGAAAATAGTATGCTTTGATATGCATTCAAATTCCATAGTTCTTCATCTCAATGTGGATAGAATTTTCCATCATAAATGTTTTACAATTGTATTAGATCCTATATTGCTGAGAAAAACTAAGTCTATCAAAGTTGGTCATCAAGCAATGTTGTTGTTACCATGTAATGTTCCACTGGTTCTGCTCACCTCACTCATCATCAGTTCATGTAAGTCTTTCCAGGTTTTTCTGAAATCTACCTGCTTATGATTTCTTATACCACAATAGTATTCCATTACATTCATATACCATAACTTGTTCAGCCATTCCTCAAATGATGGCTATCCCCACAATTTCCAATTCTTGGCCACCACGAAAAGAACTGCTATAAATATTTTTGTACATGTGGGTCCTTTTCCCTTTTTTTTATGATCTCTTTGGTATACAGACCTAGAAGAGGGATTGCTGGATCAAAGGGTATACAAATTTTAAAGCCATTTGGGCATAGTTCCAAATTGCTCTCTGGAATGGCTGGATCAGTTCACAGCTCCACCAGTAATGTATTAGAGTTCTATTTTCCCCACAGCTTCTCCAACATTTATCATTTTCCTGTTTTATCATATTAGTTAATCTGATAGGTGTGAGGTGGTACCTCAGAGCTCTTTTAATTTGCATTTCTCTAAACAATAGTGATTTAGAGCATTTTTTCAGATGATTATAGACAGCTTTAATTTCTTCATCTGAAAACTGCCTGTTCATGTCCTTTAACCATATATCATTTGGGGAATGACTTGTATTCTGATAAATTTGACTCAGTGTAATGGTAATGAAATTTGAAGATCCCTTTGTGTAGGAAAGCTAAGAGGTACTTAGCATCTAGTTTCAAATTAAGCCTCTGTTAAAGAAACAGAAGGTATGAAACCCTGTTGCTGACATAACAGAAAGGGGCTGAACAGGGAGGAGCAATACTGTATGTAAGGAAAACCCCAGCTGGAAAAGTCAGAACTTCTTGGGATGAGTACCTGAAGGCTGGGCTGCTGCTGCTGAACTGGAACTTCCATGGAGAAAGCTATTTTGATTTTGAGAATGGGAGAAAGTGATTTTGATTTTGAGAATGGAGCTTACGGTGCTGATGACATCTGAAAGCCAGCTGAAGCTGTTGAGGCTGCTGAGAATTTCCAAGAACCAGCCAGAGCTGCCAGCCAGATTTGCAAAGGAAGCATGACTGTGGTGTTGGTACTTTGTCTATCTGTGGCTCTGTTAAGTTTTCTTTTCCCAGGAACAGAAACTGTGAAGGACTTGAGGTGGACTGGATGCTGTGAGCTTCAGTATGGAGTGGGTACTGCACAGAGAGCTGGACAAGAAGCTGGGAGCTATCTGCCTTTGAACTCAGGTGGCAGTTGGTTAGATTCAGGTGGGAGGTAGGACCATGGAAGAGGAATCATGAAAGCTGAAAGTCTGCCCTGAGTCAAGATGAAAAGACCTCTCTGTACGAGTAGTGATGAAATGGAGATTTACTTGTGACCAAGGGGTAGATGGCCTGTGTATTTCCCACTACCCCTTAAGAGGGTACTGAGTAGTGACTGATGACTGAATTGTGACTGATGATTGAATTGTGACTGATTTGTAACTTAGTGTGCCCCATGAGTGGAGGACCTCGACATTTTGTACTTTATGATTGAATGATTGAGTTACAAAGTGATTGATTGACTAAATGATTGTACTTTGTTCAAAACTATGTGACCACTTTGGTGAAAACTACATGACCATTTTAGTAATAAGTTGTTAAGTTGTGACATAATGAATGCTGTATTTTGATTTTCTGTGATAAGTTGTAACATTGTGAATTTGTACCTTGATTTTCTGTGAATGTTTTCTTCTGATTTGTTATTGAATAAATAGAGAGTTCCCTATACTGTGTAATCAGAACCTTGAAAAGCTGTTCACAGCAGCAGTCCTCTGGAAAACTGTTTGTGCATGGCTTTACACTCAGTTCTGTATTTTTTTTTTTTGAGAAATAAGGTCTTTATCAGAAACACTGGCTGTAAAAATTGTATCCCAGCTTTCTACTTTCCTTCTAATCTTGGTTGCACTGGTTTTGTTTGTGCAAACCCTTTTTAATTTAATGTAACCAAAATTTTCCATTTTGCATTTCATAATGTTCTCCTTCTCTTGTTAGGTAATAAATTCTTCCCTTCTCCATAGGTCTGACAGTAAACTATTCCTTGCTCTCCTGATTTGCTTATAGTTTCACCCTTTATGTCTAAATCATGCACCCTTTTTGACCTTATCTTGTTATACAGTATAAGATTTTGGTCTATAGCTAGTTTCTGCTATGCTTTTTTCCAGTTTTCCTGAGAGTTTTGGTCAAATAGTGAGTTCTTATTCCAGAAACTGGAGTCTTTGGGTTTATCAAACAGTAGATTACTATAGTCACTGACAACTGTATCTTGCATACCTAAACTATTCCACTGGCCCACCACTCTGTGTCTTAGCTAGTACCACGTATTTTTAATGATTGCTACTTTATAATACAGTTTTAGATCTGGTAGGGCTAGGCCACCTTCCCCTTCATTTCTTTTCATTAATTCCTTGATATTTTTGACCATTTGTTCCTCCAGATGAATTTTGTTATTATTTTTTCTAGCTTTATAAAATAATTGTTGATAGCTTGATTGATATGGCACTGAATAAGTAAATTAATTTGGGTAGAATTGTCATTTTTATTATATTATCTCAGCCTACACATGAGCAACTGATATTTTTCTAATCATTTAGATCTGACTTTATTTGTGTAAAAAAGTGTTTTGTAATTGTGTTCATACAGTTTCTGGGTTTGTTTTGACAGGCAGACTCCCAAATATTTTTTAATATCTACAGTAACTTTAAATGGAATTTCTCTTTCTATCTCTTGCTGGTGGGTTTTGCTAGTAATATATAGAAATGTCAATGATTTATGTGGGCTTTCTTTATATCCACAACTTTGCTAAACTTATTTGTTATTTCAAGTAGTTTTTTTACTTGATTCTCTAGGATTCTCCAAGTATATCATCATATCATCAGCAAAGAGTGATAGCTTTGTTTCATCATTGCCTATTCTAATTCCTTCCATTTCTTTTTCTTTTCTTATTGCTAAAGCTAACATTTCTAGTACACTATTAAACAATAGTGGTGATAATGGACATCCTTGTTTCACCATTGATCTTATGGGGAATGCTTCTAGCTTATCCCCATTACATTTAATGTTTGCTGAGCTTTTAGATAGACGCTATTTATCATCTTAAGGAAAACTCCATTTATTCCTATGCTCTCCAGTGTTTTAAAGAAAAAAAATTTTTTTGGAAGGGGAAGGTAGGGCAATTGGGGTTAAGTGACTTGTCCAAGATCACACAGCTAGTTTTGTGTGTGCTGAGTGTTTGAGGCCGAATTTGAACTCAGGTCCTCCTGACTCCAGGGCAGGTGCTCTATTCACCGCACCACCTAGCCACCCCTTCTCTGGTGTTTTTAATAGGAATGGGTGCTATGTTTTGTAAAAAAAAAAACAAAACTTTTTCTGCATCTCTTGAGATAAATATATGATTTCCATTAGTTTTGCTATTGATATGGTCAATTATCCTGATAGTTTTCTTAATATTGAACCAGCCCTGCATTACTGCAAACCTGTTACCCCTAGGCATAAATTATTCCATAAATATAATCTGGTGCTCAGAGACTTGTATTTTCCTTTCTCTTTCCATTAAGTAACAACTTGATGCTTGAGGATGGGGGGTGGGGGTGGAATTAGTGCTATTAAGGAGTAACCAGGCAACAGAGAGAATAGAGTCCAAGATCCAGTTGCCAAAGACCAATTGGGCATTCCATTTTGACAGTCCCCATTCAGGGACTGACTCTGACCCAGCAGCTACCCAGTGTGTTACCGACTATGGGATATAGACATCAATAAGTGCCCAGTAAGGGCTCGGCTTACTCAGCTGGTAAATTATAGAACAAAGCTCCTACTTGCATTGGAGGCGGTTGTGTCTGGGTTGCTCTTGTCCCCCAAGTTATGTCTTGAGCTGATTTAAAGACTTGAGGATTACCTGGTTTCATCTTTGGGTCCTTTTGCTCTGCTCCAAAATTCATCTTGCTGCTTCTTCCCAAGGAGAAGAGGAAGACGAATGTAAGTTTATTTCAGCATTGGCTTTAAATGAAAAATTAATCTACTCTCAGTCACCCTTGAAAGATCAGTTACTTAATTGGTAACTGTGCTAGTGGGGAGGGGGGGAGGAGGGAATTAGAGGAGGGGATATGTCTGTGTATTTTGGTTTATCAAGAGGTGAAGGTATAAGCTCAATTTTGTTCCTTCAGGAATCCCTTAGAAAAGACCTCCCCAGTGTGTTATTCAATGGTGCGCTTAAGCAGCTGTACTAAAATGTCAGAAGAGTTTGCACAGCTGACTAGTCGCTGAAAAGAGAGGAGAGCAATAGTCCCATAAATCCACTCTTTCCAGCCAAGCCCTGCTTAATATAGAACTAGCATGAGTCCAGCACCGGACAAACTCTCAGACTCTCTTTGACTAGTGTTCTGGGGGAGGAGGGAGAGGGGGAGGAAAAAGCTGCTTAAAAGTTGGTGTGGAAAGAGACTATCATATTGCCTGAGAACCTTCTCGAGGCATTGGCTTCATTTGTCAATTCTTCATTTTCCCTTCTATCATCCAGAAAGATGTCTGAGCATAGCAAAAATTCTGATCAAGATGAACCTCTTGGAGAGGATATTGATGAAGATGAAATCCTGGCCAACTTGTCCCCCGAGGAGCTCCGAGAACTGCAGTCCGAGATGGAAGTCATGGCTCCGGACCCCCGACTCCCTGTGGGAATGATTCAGAAAGATCAAACGGAGAAACCCCCCACTGGCAGCTTTGATCATCGTTCTCTTGTCGATTATATGTATTGGCAGAAGGCATCCAGGCGCATGCTGGAAGAGGAGAGAGTCCCCATCACCTTTGAGCCATCCAAGGTAACAAGCAAAAGCTCCAAGTGAATCTTCTTAGGTGTTTTGAGCACAGAATTTGCGTTGCCAGTAATTTCTTGTTTCTTTAGGACACATACAGATCAACATACAACATGGGATTCCACACTGAACCTGAGCTGCATGAAAAAAAATTTTAGTCTAACTTAAAAATTTGGGGAGGAGAAGAGTGGTTTTTTTTTGAGTTTTTTTCCCTTCACAACTTGATATTAAGTTTACAGCATAAAATTACACTGTAGAAACTGAGTATGTAGATATGCCCCAAAGCAATAAAGATAGCAACTGATAATTATATAGCGCTTCAAAATCTGCAAAATGCTTTATATACGTTATCTCAATTGAAACTCATAACAACTCTGTGAAGTAGTGGATGGAATGCTAGACTTGGAGTTAGGAAGACATGAGTTCAAATTTGACCTCAAACACTTACTAACTGAGTGACTTTTGGCAAGTAAACCTTGTTTGCCTCAGTTTCCTCATCTGTAAAACAGGCAATAAAAACACAAACCAGGATTATTGTTAGGATCAAATGAGATAATGATTTGAAAGTACTTAGCACAGTGCCTAGCAACAGTAAGGGCTGTACAAATGTGCTTAGTAGGTGCTTAAGGTATGTTGACACTATAGATAATATTGTTCCCAATTTATAAATAAGGAAACAGAGAGAGAGGTGGAATGACTTGCCAATACAAACAGAGCTAATAAATGTAAAAGGCAAAAAACAAAAAACAAGACCCGGTCCAGGTCTTCTGTCTCCCCAGTTTAGCACTCTATCCATGACTCTGTATTGCAAGAAAACAAGACAATCCCAATAAGTGTTTAAAGAATCATACAAAGATAACTTGTAAGATATACACCAACAATTAGCACATTAAAACACAAACAGTTGCAAAGAGTCTAATACCACATGCTCTTGACTTATTTATTAAATTTTTAACTAAAAAAAAAAAAAACAAGGCAATGAAATGAAGTCTTATAACTCATCTACATCTATAGTGGCTCAGTATATAATGGAGGTCATTGGACTATGTGACCATCGTTGCTGAGTTGTCTCAGTCATGTCTGACTCTTTGTGACCTCATTTGGTTTCTTGGCAAAGATACTGGAGTGGTTTGCCATTTCCTTCTCCAGTTCATCTTACAGATGACAAAACAGAGGTAAATAGGGGTGAGTGACTTGCCCAGGGTCACACAGCTAGCAAGTGTCTGAGGTTGGATTTGAACTGAGGAAGATGTGTCTTCCTGACTCCTGGCCTGCCACTCTATCCAATGTGCCACCTAGCTGGTTATTAGTACGAAAAAGAAATTGGTACTAATTCTATTTGCTAAGTTCTTGTCCTTAGAAGTGTCCTTTATAAACTTAAATTTTTTTAAAATTAAGAATTTGATTAGCACATGGCTTATGAGTCTAACATTGGAAGAGTGGTAATAATTACCAGAATTTATACAGCATTTTTAATGTTCCAGATACCGTACTAAGCACTTTGCACAAATATTATCTCATTTCATTCTCACCACAACCCTAAGAGGCAAGTGCTATTAATTATCCCTCCCTACCCCATTTCATAGTTGAGGAAACTGAGGCAAACAGAGTGATTTACTCAATATCACAAGGCTAGTAAGCTGTCAGAGGTGGGATTTGAACCCAGGCCCTCTAATTCAGGAACCAGAGCTTTTACTACCATACCACATTGACTCCAATAAAATGATTTTTACTGAATAACTTGAATGTGAATTAATCCACCTGCTGGGTCTGAAGATTTGTTTCATATGTGACTTAAAAATGATTGACTGAATTAATGCAAGGACCTTCAGATAAAGTAGCTTAGAGTCTCACTAGCAGACACAGATATACCTCGTGACCCTGTGATCAAGCCGTTTGTAATTTAAGATGATTGTAAATGGGTTTCCTAGTCAGTGGAGTACACACTTTATATTCAATGAGTCCCAGAGAGGACTTTTCCAAGACAAACATGGCCCCAGGTCATATTACATGCTGTCAAAGGATCTTGTATACACTTTTACCATTCATGGCCCAGGAACTAACAGCCTGCTCTTTCCCAAAGCCCTCATAAACTGACTTTTGCATTAGGAAAAGAAATTGTTATAGTTTCTCACCACAGTTTAAACAACTTGACCAACACCACCCCCTGCTGGAGCCAATAAGAATGTGACTGTGAATGTCCTTTGAAATACATTATAGTCAACTATTAACAGATTCTAGCCTGTAATAGACCCTTCACAGTGAAAACAAACTCTCACTTAAATGAGATCAGTATCACAGATTATTTTTTTAAATTGTGAATCTATGGTATACTGTGTAGAAAAGATCTTAATTCAGTGTTCAAAAAATGCAAATCAAGTTAATATTACTGATATTTCAAAGGTTCTAGAGCTGGAGGCCTTAAGGATCATCTAGTCCAACTTCCTCACTGTGTATACAAGGAATTTGAAACTCAGGGCTATTATATAACTTGTCCAAGGTTATATAAGCTGTAGCTACAAAGCTAGGGTTCAAAGTAAGGTCCCCCTCACTCCAAATTTCATGCTCTTTCTGATATATTGTACCACTTTAAAGCAGAAAACCTTTCCCCTCCCATCCTAATCAAATGTTTCCAAATATCTCCCTACGATTCTGGTGCTATCTCCTTATTTCTTTTGTACCTTTGATCTGCCTCCCCAACTACCTCCATTGAAGAGGAATTGAATTAGAGACAGTCACCAAGGAAGAATCAAGTCAATTTTCATAGATCTGAGTGGCTAAAGTTTGTCTTCAGGAATCTATTGCGTTCAGAAGTTGAAATGTGCTGTTATACCATCCAAAATATAGTGTGGTATCTGAAAATTTCATTTAAATGTAGTACTAGAAATTAGGGTGTCCTGAAGAATCCATTGTTTAGCTTTGGTGGAAGACCCCCATGTAGTATAGTAGAAAATACATTGGTTTTGAAGCACCTGAGTTCCAACCCACTTCTTATATTACTCATGTAACCTTTTGTGTGGTTGTAGTTTCCTTATCTATAAAGTGAAGTTCTCTAAAAGTCACTTCCAGCTCTAAATCTATGAAAAACGTAACATTTATCCATCTGGATAGAATATTAAACATGAAGGAGTAAGGACAAGAGAGTAACTTGTCCCAGATCTATTTCTCCCTGGATTCCATTAAAATGCAAATAATAATGATAACTTACAGAATATAGCACTTTAACTTTTGCAAGTCACTTTAAGAATACATTTTATGTGAGCATTGTGAAGAACAGACATGTTTTAAATACAGGAACACCTACTTAAAGACTTCCATTTGCTACTATACAGATCTATAATTCTGTTTTTAAAACAAAAGACTCCAACTGTTTTGGTGATTTGGGGTGAATGCAATGTCATATTTGAAAGAATCTGGGAAGAATGAAGTTAATTAATTAACAAATGATTATTATATTTCTCCCAAGTGCCAGACATTGGGCTGGGCATTGAGGATAGAGGTAGAATACATTTCTTGCATGATGTGAGACAAATTCTATTTTAGTGGTTAATCATTTCTCTTACAGGAAAACAGCACAGAGGTTCATGAAGAAACAAACAAGAAAAATACAAATGTGTCGGGGGCTTTAATGGCAAAACTCGATAAAGAAAACAAAAAGAATGAAACCAAGTCAAATAGCACCGAGAAGATTCAAGAGACAGAAGACAACGATGGAGGTGAAGAGGACGATGAAGGTGATGAGGACGATGAAGATGAGGATGAGGAGGATGGAAATGAAGATGAGGAGGATGGTGGACAAGAGGATGAGAGCAGCACTAAGGAAGATGAAGAAAAAACCAGGGAGAAACAGAGAGAGGAAAACAAGAACAGTTTGAAGTTACTGACAAAGCTCTTTGCAGAAGCAAGAGAGAGCCCTATATCCCTAGAAAAAAGTGAAAACAAAATCTCAAAACTGGATCCCAAGAAATTGGCCCTGGACACTAGTTTTATGAAAGTGAGCGCCAGACCTTCAGGAAACCAGACAAATCTTGATGAAAGTCTGAAGAGAGTGCGCAAAAATGATCCAGAAATGAAAGAACTCAACCTGAATAACATCGAAAACATACCCAAAGAGATGTTATTGGACTTTGTTAACGCCATGAAGAAAAACAAACACATCAAAACATTTAGCTTAGCCAATGTGGGCGCGGATGAAAACGTTGCCTTTGCTTTGGCCAACATGCTACGTGAAAATAGAAGCATCACTACTCTCAACATCGAGTCCAATTATATCACAGGCAAAGGCATTGTTGCCATCATGAGGTGTCTCCAGTTTAATGAAACATTAACAGAGCTCCGCTTTCACAACCAAAGACACATGCTGGGCCACCATGCAGAAATGGAAATAGCAAGGCTCCTGAAGGCCAACAACACACTCCTTAAGATGGGCTACCATTTTGAGCTTCCTGGTCCTAGAATGGTGGTCACCAATTTGCTTACCAGAAATCTGGATAAACAGAGACAGAAAAGGCAAGAGGAACAGAAGCAGCAGCAACTTCGAGAACAGAAGAAGTTAATAGCCATGTTAGAGAATGGTCTAGGGTTGCCTCCTGGGATGTGGGAGATGCTGGGAGGCGCCATGCCAGATCCAAGAATGCATGAATTATTGCAGGCTCCTCAAATGCCTGGCTCCCAAATGCCCCCCTTTGGCCTTAATCGGAGAAATGAAATCAGCAAGAAGCCTAGTCAGCCTGAGTCGTATAGAACTGACCCAGACTCCTTTAGAGTGGTAAAACTGAAGAGAATCCAACGCAAATCTCGAATGCCACCAGAAGCCCAAGAGCCAGCTGAAAAAACTAACCTCAAAGATGTCATCAAAACCCTGAAGCCTGTGCCTAGGGTTAGGCCTCCCCCTCTAGTGGAAATCACCCCTCGAGACCAGCTACTGAATGACATCCGGCACAGTAATGTTGCCTATCTCAAACCCGTGAGTATGATCGCAGGGGCAGGAAATGAATTTCTACTCAATGTACTATGTGTTTTGAGTTGAGAAAACCCTCCTCACTCAGCCAAAGGTGGGATAAGGGCCATTTGAATGAGCAACAGGTTTATATTTTCATCTTTTAGGTCATAGAAAGAAAGATCTAGAGTTCTGAGGCCAAGATAGCTCAACCTCCTCATTTTACAGATAAGAAAAGTAAAGGCTAGGAAGACTTGACTAAAGACTTGACACATGTCGGAAATAGGATCTGAGAACTTGGAATTTTAAAAAATGAATGTTAAAAATTGTTTTTATGTGTAATTGGGGGAAATAAAATATTAAATAAATATTTAAAAAAAGAAGAGGGATCTAAAGTTAAGTCCTCTACCATGCAAAAATGCCCTCTTTATATCAATAAAAAGCACCAATTAGATTACCAAAGAGTTAGTAAGTAGAAGTTGTTATGGACTTGCTTGAAGGAATAAACAAGAATAGTTTGTAATTAGTGCATGAATAGCTCATGTGTTAAATGAACTTGTCCAAAGTGCTTGAGAAATTTATGGAAGTAGTGCTGGAAAGAGGAAAGAGGACTCTTACTAGAGTTAGAGAATGTGGGCTCCAATCTCTCCTCTGATGATCACTACCATGTAGACTTAGGCAGTATCCTGAGCTTCAATTTCCTCATCTGTACTAGTCGTCTTCAGACTAACAATCTGTTCAGAGATTGCTTCCACCCATAGTTCTATGATCCTCCTGGATAGGTTTTCAACTCGTAAGTACATTCTACATGCACCTCTACCACAGTCTCTCTCCAATGCTTCATGGTGGCGTGGAAAAGACCCTGGGATCTTGAGATCTATACCAGAGAATTATGTGCACTCAAAGTTTCTGCCAAACTGGAAGTGTGTCTCCTATGATTCTGGGTATATTTTGTACTTCTGACATTCAAGGACTAGCCTGGCTAAGTCAAAAAAGGATCAGAAGCAGAGGGTTGGCCACCAGCTACCAGGCAGCTATGAGCTCAGTGGGTAAAGTGCTGGGACTAGAGTCAGGAAGACTTGACTTCAAATCTGGCCTCAGGCACTTACTAGCTGTGTGACCCTGAGCAAGTCACTTAACCCCCATTTGCCTCAGTTTCCTCAACTATAAAATAGGAATCATAATAGTATCTACCTCCCAGAGCTATTGTGAGGATCAAATGAGATAATATTTGTAATGTACTTAATGCAGGACTTAGCACACAGCAGATGCTCTATAAATGTTTATTCCTTTTCCTCCCCTCCCACTAGGAATGACATGATAGCTGTCTTCTAGTATTTGGAGGGCTGTAAAGGACCATCATGTAGAGAATGGACTAGACCTTGTTTCATTTGGGCCCAAAGAACAGAACCAGGAGTGATAGGTAGAAGACCCAAAGAAGAAAATTTGGGCTCAGTGTCAGGAAAACATCCCCAAGAGTTAGAGGGGTCCTAAAGTGGAATGGGCTGCCTAGAGAGATGGTGGGCTCCTCCTCCTTAGAAGTCTTCAAACAGCTGCTGGATGCCACTTGAGAGTGGGAAGTCAGTTCATGTAAGGCCCCTGAGGTCTCTGCCAAATTCCACGATACCATGAATTTTTTTTTAGCCACAACATCTCCTGAAATCCATCTACTAAGGCATGGCAGAATTGTGATTGTTGTCCTCAGAGGATGACCCACACCAATGCAGTCAGGGATCCTTGTCCAAGCCCCTTATTGTTTTATTTTTTTACAAATAAGGGAACAGATACCCAGAAAGGTGACATGACTCCCCCAACACCATATTAGTAAGTAGCAAAGCTTGATTTGAACCCAGATCTTTAAAGTGTAATTTCTATATGTAAGGCACTGGACCAGGTGCCAGGGATGCAAAAGTAGATTTGACGCCAAGTCTGTTCTCAAGGAGCTTTGTAATTTCATGAGGAAGGGACTATTTTACAGATAATTGAAATAGAAGGGAAGATGTTATTAACATGACAACTTAGACTGACAAAGTACTTGAAGGTCTGCAGACGTGCTTTACTTAGTCTCACTTATTCCTCACAACCAGCCAGAGGCAGATGGTGACACTGACTCATTTTATAGGTGAAGAAACTGAGGGGCCGAAAGATTAGCATCAAACAGCTAGTAAGCAACAAGCTGAGATTCAAATTCAGGTGTCTCCACCTTAAGTACAATAGAGTAGCCCAGGTAAAATGCTATGAGCAATTTAAGGAGAGAGTAGGTTCAGCTCAGAGAGTGAGGGGGTTTCATGGATAAAATGGGATCTGAGATGGGTTTCAAAGAAAATGAGGCAGTTCAGCAGGTGGAGATGGTGTAGGTCTTTCCAAGCATTGATTATGGCATGAGCAAGTAAGTATATGGGGATGGGAACAGACAGTATGAGAATGGAAGACTTAGTCTAGTTTAGTTGGAACATGTCAAGGGAAGGGAGAGGGTAGCATAAGATAGGACTGGAAAAATAATTTGAAGCCAGGTTGTGTGGGGGCATCGAATGCCAGGATCGAAAATTCACAACTGAAGTCAATTTGGTAGGCAATAAGGACCTACTAAAAGATTTTTCAATAAGGGAGTCATGTGATCACAGAAATACATTTGGGATTTTAATTAGGTGGTGCAAAGGATGGATTGGAAAGGAGATATATCAAGGACTAGAAGACCAATGAGAGCTATCTTCTTCACTTTCTTACTAGTGCATTTGTGCCTGAAAGTAGAAATATAGCTCAGAATCTGATGAATTTAGTAGGGTCAAACTCAATGAGGTTTCACTATATTTTCAGAAGGGTCTATGTTTTGTATATATGTGGAAAATATCTCTCCCTTGACATTATTTTGTAATGGCATGGCTCAATTTCCAGCTTAATGCCTACTTGTTTTGTTGATAACAAATGCAGATGGCAGATACGGAAATGTCAGCCATTATTCTGACAGCCATTATTTGAGGCAGAAAGATAGCCATGTTCAGAGATCACAGAGGCTACAGACTTGGCTTTTTGGTGACTTCTAAGGTCATTCTCCTCTCTAAATCTAAGACCCTATGACTCTATAATCTTATAATCCAATAACCAAACATGCATGATTTGGCCAGAAAATATGATTGGTTAGAGGTTAGTACTCTAAATAGGATTATAACATAGGAGCGCTCTCTTTTAAAATCATTTTCTAAAGTTTCCCTATAAGCTTCTCCTACTTTAAGAAATTATAGTTGGTAAACCTTTTGCAAAAGTATATAACCCTAGTTAAAATATTTTATGTTTAAATATAAAATTGTACAGCCCCAATCTTGTCAATTTGTCACTATTCTGATGTTTTCAATTCATCTCTACCTCTGATCTAGGTAGGAACACAGATTGAAGATTTAGATAAGAGACCTCAGGGATCATTTTATACAAGCTTCCCTTGTATATAAGAGAAATAATAAGGGAAAGTAGGTCCAGGAATGTAAAATGACTCCCCTAAGGTCCCATAGGTAGAAAGGCAAAGCTAAAGATTGAACCCAGATATTCTGAATCCAAATCAGCTCTCTTCCATTGTACTGTTCTATGTACATACACTCAGACAAAAAAAAACAGTCCATGTAAACGAGGTCATGCCTTGTTCAGGGCTGGACAAGTTGCTATATTTACTCTTTCCCCATATAGTGCCATCCTTAATGGGGAAATTCCTGGTATGATCCTGGGAGGGAGTGATTATTACAAAGTTTCAGTGATTCTTTCATATCTTTGACCAGTTCTGCTAGGAGAGAATAGTAGAGATCTAACCATTTCTTAGGTATGACTAGACAACTTTCTCCCCTTCCATATGCATCCTCCACTCATCTGCCAAGTTGATATTCCCTAAAGACACATCTAAGCATGTCACTTCCTTACTCCAGCCTACTTCAGGATTCCATCAAGGTGATAGTAACCTGAAATCTCTCCTTCTTAACTGTAAATCAATTTCCTTATCTTTGGGTTTCTATGGAACATGAAGGAAAACTGATTAGGATTTCCTGCATAAAACCCCTGTTATATTTGAAGCCATTGAGATCCATTTATATGGATGGCTGCAAAAATCTGCATGACCAGGCTTGAAAAGGTTTTGATGGTAGTAGTCTAGCATTTCATTTCATTATATGCAAGAATTCTTTATGTTCAATAAACCGAGATGTAATATGCCTCATTTTCCAGGTCAAGGAGTTCTCTCTTTTGAAAAAAGAGCCAGTCACTGAATTCTAAGTAATTTTACTGAACAAACTTAGCCTCCAGAAAAGAAGTAAGAAAATGACCTCCCTTCCTTCTTAGAGGTGGGGAGCTATAGGTTTTGAACACCGCACATGTCGTCAGACTTTGCTGAGGTCTCAGTGGGTTTCGATGCATTGAGTTTTCCCCTCTTTCTTTTTTTGTTCTTTGTGATGAGGGATGGCTCACTAGATAGGAGAGAGGGAAGGACATATTCAGAAATGAAGGTGATGCAAAAACAAAAGACGTCAATAAAAATGTTTTTAAAATAAAAAGGGTAGCGTGAGTAACCCCCAAGCTGCTGTCCTTTCAAGGGACAGTTTAAAAAGCTACAATGATTTTACAAATAAAATTGGGCAATATTTACCCATGTTCTAAATCTAGAGGGTGTCCAAGCCACAAGGAAGCAAAATGTTACCCCTCACTTAAATATTGAGGGAGCTAGGGCTAGAGCTCTGCCTTGGTGATGAAAGCAGGAATGGAAGGAAAGACAGAAAGCAATTCAGACTGTCCTACCAAGGAACACACGCTTTGTTTCTGATTTCTTTCTCCATGGACTCTTGGGTTTGGTTACTCTGCTTTGTCTGAAGGACTTCTGATCTGCACTCACCAATGCCCTCTACTTTGCTCTTCAACCCCTTCCTCAACTCTGCCCCCCCTGTGCCTGATGGCAGAATACTCAAGCTTTAGCAGTTAAGCAGGAGGAGTCTTAGAGATCATCTAAGCCAAGGGTTCTTTAACTGTTTTTCATGTCATGGACCCCTTTGGCAATCTGACGAAACACAGAGACTCCTTCTAAAAATCTTATTTTTAGTGGTGGCTAGGTGGTGCCATGAATATAGCACTGGCCCTGGAGTCAGAAGGACCCAAGTTCAAATGCGACCTGAGACACTTAACACTAGCTGTGTGACCTTGGGCAAGTCATTTAACCCCAATTGCCCTTCCTCCCCCCTCCAAAAAGACCCCCCCCAAAATCACGTTTTTAAATGCATAAAATAAAACATAGAACTACAAAAGATACCAAATGTGTTTAAATACATTTACATGTATATGTGTGTGTGTGTGTGTGTGTGTGTGTGTGTGTGTTCTAGTTAGTTTAAAGTTCCCAGACCCGAGGTTAAGAACTCCAAACCTAATCCAATATACTCATTTTACAACAGAGGAAATTGAAGCTTAGAGAGTGACTTTCCTAAATTCACAAGGTGGTAAATAGTACAGCGCTATTTGAACCCATCTCCTGCTTCCGAATCCAATCTTTCCACTATAGAACCGTATTTCAATCTGCTCTCAAACTTCTTTGGAAGGTGATTTTCTTTCATTCAGTTATTGATCACATATTTATTAGAGGTCCATCGTTTGGTAAGCCCTTGGAAGAGATGCAAAGTCTGGATAAATAGTTAAAAGGCATAGCCTCTGATTTCTTAGGACTCCTAGGTTAGTAAGGGAAAAGCTTATCAGTGATATGGCAAGTGCCCTACAGAGCTGCAATACAAAATGCTCTGTTTATGAGGTCAAGAGACAGATGAGTAGGTTCAGGGAGGTGGCATTTCTATAGGATTTTAAAGAATGGGGAGAAATTTGGCAAAGAAAATGGGGGAACATTCCAAGGACAGGGAACATTCTGAGTGAAGTCATGGAGACAGGAGAATATATGGTGAATCTGGGGGATAGAAATTAGAGCAGTTTGGTTGAAGCATAGGTCTTAAAGAATATTAAGGGAGAAGCCTGGAGAGGAAGGCTGATGCCAGATTAGAGAGGGCCTTGAATGTCAGGCAGAAGAGTTTGAATTTTACTCAAAGCAAACAAGACCCACTAAAGATTCCTGAGCAGAGAAGTTACAACTAGACCTGGATGTAAGAAGGATAGCAGGAAGAAGGATGGATTGCAGAGGGGAGAGAGTGGGGCCAGTTCATCTCTGAGTTGTTAAAATAGTTCACAATCTAACTATAAAATCATCTGGCTCACATGGAATCATCTTGTGCGCAGGGGCAGTGTGAGAGACTGTCACATACTTTGCTAAAATCTAAATGTCCTTTATCTATAGTTGTCCTCTGATCTACCAGTCTAGTAATCACATGAAAAAAGAAAATAAATTTAATTTGGTATGACCTGTACTTAATGAAACCATGATGCCCCCTAACAATTACTATTTCCCATTCTAAATTCTCTCAAGTCAACCCTTTAATAATAATAATAAGAGTTACCAAACTTTTTGAGTATGAAGAAACTTTTAGTTAAAAATTCGAATTGTCTTACCAGCATCCATTTATTGACAAAAGACATAACAAGAATCAGCTATGTATAGATTGTGTCAACATCTATATACATTTGAAAAATAGTTTTTTAATGTACATATAATAAGGTATTAGTTATTTAGTTAACAGGAGGTATTTTTGCTTATTTATGAATTATGTACTGTTTGCAATAAATCCACTATCCTCCAGGGATACTTGGCCCACACATTGGAAACCATTGTTTGAGAATTGTGTAAGGAACCAAAATCAAGTTCATTAGTCATCAATTTGCACATTTGACCCTTTTTCCTCTACTGAGATTTGGATAACATTTGTTCTTTTCTGGTCCCAGAGTGCCTCTGGAATTCTCCACAATTTATCTAACATCACCAGTGGCAGCTCATAATTATATCTGAATGTTCTTTCCACACCCCAAGATATAATTCACCCAGTTCTGGTGCAGAGATCCTTAAGGGCCTCTCCAGAAGCAGTACCCCTTTAACTTCTCACTTATCTTGGGTTTCAACTTCCCTCTTCATATTCTAAAAATCATTCTTCTTTTTTTTTTTTTTAAATTTTTTTTTATTTACTCATTTACTTTTAATTTACAAGATTCAGTTCCACAATCACTTGAGTTTCAGATTTTCTCCCCTCTCTTCCCCCCCCCCCCATGGTGGCGTGCAATCGTGTATAGGATCTGCAAATACTTTCAC
>CM053590.1:27593520-27616471 GCA_028646515.1 Pseudochirops corinnae | reverse complement strand
AGGTTGGTCATCATATGTACGATGTATCTGTGATTGTGTACAGGTTTTGCCTGGTTCTGCTCTTCTCACTTAGCATCAATTTGTATAAGCCTCTCCAGGTAATTATGAAGTCCATCTCCTTCCCATTTCTTATAGCACAATAGTATTCCATTAAATTCATATACCATAGCTTGTTCAGCCATTCCCCAATGGATGGGCATCCCCTATATTTCCAGTTTTTTGCAACCACAAAGAGAGCTGCAATAAATAAAATCATTCTTCTTAAAGGACAAAAAAACTGGAGCAAAATAAACATTGAGTCATTCTGCAGGTCATTTTCATCGTGTCAAAGGCAACCTCAATATTTTAAACATGGGAGGCTGGTTGTTTGGCAAGACGAGGGTGCCATGGACAAAAATAGTGAAGTTGGAGGGGGAAATAGGTTGGGGGGTGGGGAGAGGGGATAATGAGCATGGTTTGGGACATGTTGATGAATTTGAGGTGGGATATCTGGGTGAAAATGTCATGACGGCAGCTAGAGATGTGGGCCTCAAACTCAAAAGGGACGTGCAGAGCCCCCAGGTTGGGAATCGTTTGCATAGAGATGGTAGTTGCAGCTTTAGGCATAAATGAGATTGCCAAGAGAGTGAGGAGCTAAGAGATTTCTCATAAAGTCATTTGCTTCCATTTGCTCCACTCTAATTCTGAAGGAATTATTCTCTTCAGAAAGCTTTTGAGATTCTTTTTCCATCTGGCAAATTTGACTTTTTAAGGCATTCTTCTCCTCATTGGCTTTTTGGGCCTCTTTTGCCATTTGAGTTAATCTATTTTTTAAGGTGTTATTTTCTTCACTCAGGTTGTTGACTCTCTTTTCGTGATTGTCTTGCATCATTCTCATTTCTCTTCCCAATTTTTCTTCCACTTCTCTTATTTGGTTTTCAAAATCCTTCTTAAGCTGATCTATGGCTTTTAGGCAGTCTTCATGTTGCTTGGAAGCTTTTGGTGTGGGAGTTCTGACTGTGTTGTCTTCCTCCCGTTCCATGCTTTGATTCTTCTTGTCCCTAAAGAAGGAATCTAGGGTTTGGTTGCTGTTCTTACTTTGCTTGCTTTGCCTGCTCATGTTGGCCAGTTAATGATTTTTTAGCTCTGTGGAAGTCTGCTTCCAGAGGGGAAAGCTCTGTCCCAAATTGCTGGGGTTTTCCCAGCTGCCAGAACTATTAGGGGCTATCGTTTTTTTTTTGCAGCCCCCACCAGCTTTGGCTCACTGAAAATGCACCCCAGGACCACCACCCAAGACCACAATCCAGATCCAGGCTGCTCAACATAAGAGCACTTAGCCTCTGAACGACTGCTTGGCCCCCCTGCAGTCTGCAGGCCCAGAGCTCTGAAGCAGCCACATGGAGGCAGCTACAGGGCCACCGCTTCTGCCACTTCCTTGACCTGGAGGCAGTTTGGCTGGACCGCTTTTCTTCCCCAAGTTTATCTGAGTTCCACTAACCTTTCACTTAGTTCTTGTTTCTTATGGCTTGATAATTCTGGAAATTGCCACAGCTGCCGGTGATCTACTCTCCTGAAGGCTCTAGCTGTGGCTCATCCTGGCTGCCCCCAGGGCCACGCTGGGTTTCAGGCTGGGCTGGTTTTGGCTCCCAGAACTGCAATGATCCCTTCCTGCCGAGCTGCCTTCAGCGGGAGGTGTATTTTTGTGAGTTTTGGAGCCCTAAAATTTGTTTAGAGTCACATTTTATGGGTATTTGAGGCGGCTATGTGGGAGCTGCAGTACCTTGCTGCTCCTACGCTGCCATCTTGGCCGAGGAGCTAAGAGCAGAGAGTTGAGGACAGACTCTTGGGGAATGTCCATGTTAAAAGGTCAGGGAGAAAGTGAAGAGCTAATGAAGAGGAGGAAAGAAGGAGGGATGAGAGAAGGGGAAAAACCGAGGGGAAAAAGAAGGAAGGAGATTCATAGCACAATTAGGAAGAGAATGAATGAATGAATGAATGAATGAATGAATAAAAAATAATAGCTAACATTTATTTAGTGCTCGAAGGTTTGCAAAGCACTTAACAACTATGATCTAATTTTTTATCTTCACAACAACCTGAGAGGTAGGGGAGAAAGGAACAAGCTTTTATTAAGTGCCTACTATGTGCCAAGCATTGTGTTAAATGCTTTACAAATATGCATTGACCCCATTCGATCCTCACAAGAACTCTGGAAGGTAACAGCTATTAATATTCCTGTTTTATGGAAGAGGAAACTAAAACAGACTGAGGTTAAATGACTTTCCCAGGCTCACACAGCTAGGAAGTACCTAGGAGGCAGGATTAGAACTCAGGTCTTCCTAACTTCAAATCTGGTACTCAGCCCCTAGTTGCCTCAAAAAATGAAACACAAGAGCAGCTAGGTGGTGTAATGAATAGAGCACTGGCCCTGAAGTCAGGAGGACCTGAGTTCAAATGCAGCCTCAGACACTTGACACACTTATTAGCTGTGTGACTTTGGGCAAGCCACTCAACCCCAATTGCCCTCCAAAAGGCAAAAAAAACCCCCAAAAACCCCACATTCATCAAAGTGAGAGGCATCATGGGGTAGTGTTGGTTTGGGGTTCGATGTTAAAAAGAGCCTGGGCTGTATTACTTAGGGGGAATCTTGTTCTGTAAAATGTGCAGCTAGACAGAGGAGAGGAGAGCCATTTCAGGACTGGTCGTGTCTGTGGAGCATATTTCTAATTAAAGCACTGGCGTAACCTGTTGCACAAGGTTTCTATTTTCTCTTGCCATGAAGTAGGACGAGTCGATTATTTGATTCTTTTTGTTGGTTGGATATATGGAGGGGGTATTAGGACACTGAGGGAGCAAGGTCTGCAATTAGGAACAGTGTAGAAAGAAGCTCTCTCCACCCCCACCCCTATTATCCCTATGGTTTGGGTCAGCTCTGAAATCCTGGAGCTCCATCCTTTGTTCCTGTCTAATTTCTGTGACTTCAGGCTGACCTTGCACACATGAAACCTTCCTTCACCTGCACCAAAGTGTTGAGAGGGAACAGAGTGTGATCTACCTGGGATCTTGAGCCCCCCTGTCATGACCCTGAGGGACCCTATCCAGAGGCACAACCAAGAATGTTTACAATCCAGGAGTGTGCAGAAGCCAGCTCATACTGGCTCTTACGAGAGCTGATTGTTAAAATCTCAGTGTAAGTATTTATGCCTCAGAAATCAACAAATGTTACAAATCAGAGCTTGGTTTATTGTTTTGTTGATCTGTTAATAATGCAGATTAAACTTAAAAGTGACTTGGGTATACAGTCTTATTTTTTTCTTCCAAGAGCTGGTTGTTAAACATTTACTAGCACATCCATCAGCTCACCTTTTACGTGTAAAATCTTGTATCTCCCTACATCTAAGACTTCTCCAACCAAGCAAGAGGAGGAGAGCATGACTAATTCATCAATTCCTTCCGTCATCCAAAAGAGATTAGTAAGTGCCTACCGTGTGCAGAGCTCTCTGCTAGGTACTGGGAGAGATGAAAACTTAGGTAAGACATAGTCTGTTCTTACAGAACTTGTAGTCTCAACGGACAAAGGAGTAAAAGACACAAATAACTATTACAGAAAAAGTGCATTAGAGAAGGACACAAGAAAGCGATACCTGAGATCCAGGGCAGAAAACGCAATCCACACAGGGGCTGACTGCATGAAGGCAGCGCTATGCTATCTGATGTTGATACTGCTCAGTTGTGTCTCCCTCTTTGTGTTCTCATGCAGGTTTTTTTGGAAAAGATACTGGACTGTTTTGCCATTTCCTTCTCCAGCTCATTTTGTAGATGAGGTTGAAGTGACTTGCCCAGGGTCATACAGCTAAGCTAGTAAAAGTCTGCAGCCGCATTTGAACTCAGAAAAATGAGTCTTCCTGACTTCAGACACAGCACTCTAGCCACCATGCTACCCAGCTGCCCAAGTGGCATCTAAGCTTGGGTGTTAAAAGATGAGCAGGAATTCCACAGGCAAACAGATCAGCTGGTATCCCCTAGAAGAGACAATGACAGAATCAGCATGGAGTAATAATAGAAAGAGCCTTCGATTGGGAGTAAATGGACCTTAGTTCAATTCTTAGCTCTTACTGTGTGACCTTGGGGAAGTCACTTCTTTGTGGGCCTCAGTTTCCTCATATGTAAGATGAGAGGGGTTGGACTGAAAGAACTCTAAGATCTCTTTCCAGCTAAGATTATGTGAACCTATCTATCACCCTCTAAACAGCAACTAGGGTAATGAAAACAGGGGCTTTTGCCCACGGTGCTGAATTTAAGGAACACCAAATTTAGAAGAGCTCCAACAGCGTTTGCAGTTCTTCTGAGTAGAAAGAACAGATGTTAGTATCTATTTATCAAAAATAATCAGTTAAAATAGGATGTGGATTGGAGAGTTCCTCCCCTCCCCTGCCCCCCCAGCCAATCCCTCTGTGGTCTTCCCAAAGCTGCTGTAGAGTACCAGCATCCCCAAATCTGTCTCTTCCCTACAGGGTGGTGTCTCATTCACCTCCCCCACATGAAAGAGGGTTTGATTCATGTGCGATTTATGGAATTTGCTCTGAGAGCAAAAAATTCCTCAGTAGGGTCTGGATAACAGATGACCCCCAGTCACTGACGGCTTTTGGGGGAAGGAGCAACTGAGTGCTTAGGCCAGAATGCCTCAGATTGGATTCAGGAAACCTGGTTTTGAATCTTGGCTCTGACACTCAGGCAGCTAGGTGGTGCAGTACACAGAGCACTCGGCCTGGAGTCAAGAAGACTCATCTTCCTGAGTTCAAATCTGACCTCAGACACTTACTAGATGGGTGACCCTGGTCAAGTCACTTTACCCCATTTGCCTCAGTTTCCTCATCTGTAAAATGAGCAGGAGAAGGAAATGGCAAATCACTCCAATGTCTTTGACATGAAAACCTCAAATGGGGTCATGAAGAGACTCACGAAGAGTCAGACATGATTGAAACAATTAAACGACAATCTGACACTTCCTATGTGACCTTTCCTGGCCTCAGTTTACAATTCTGTAAAATGAGAGGATTGGATTTAATGACTATAATCCCACTTCAGTTATATTCAAGCTGCTGCATCAAGGTTTCATCAGTCGGGCACCTGCCCATCAAGCCTGGCAGAGTGGGGTTGCTGGGGCCTCCTGGCCTTGCTTTCTTTGTTCCTGAGCCAAAGGCCTTCTGTTGCCTAGCACCACACTGGGGCTATCTGTATTTTTAACTAAGATAAAGCCCCATCAGCTGCAGCTGTCTGAGTGATTAGCATGAATTCCATTCAATAATGGCCAGTAACATTAGCTACATTTATCTGTAGCATTAAGGGTTGTGATCCTTCCAACACATCCTGTGCGGTAGGTGCTGTTACTATCTCCACTTTACAGATTAAGAGACTGAGGCTAAGAGTGATTAAGTGACTTACCCAGAGTCACCTTGCTAGTAAAGGTCTAAAGCGGGATTCAAACTCGGGTCTTCTCAACACCAAATCTAGTGCTCTTATACTGTGGTCAGATAATTTCCATCCCTTAATGGACTCCAAAGTGAGCTCAACCTCTTTAATGAGTTCATGCTCATTTATAATAACACTCATAACTCACATAAGCTAAGACTTAAAATCAGATATGGAAATGTTTTGCAGGACTGCATGCGTGTATTGTATATCAAACTGCATGCCCTTTCAAGGATGGAGGAGTGTGAGGAGGGAGAGAGAGAATTTGGAACTTGAAATTTAAAAAAAAGTTCAATTTTTTTGTTTACATGTAACTGAGAAAAAATAAAAATTAAATGTAAAAAAATAAAAAGACAAAACCAGGCCACCTGGGTTCAAGTCTTTAACTCAAGCAAAGACTAGTCATGCTACCCTTGTATAAATTAACTCTCTAAGCCTTGGTTTCCCCTTCTGTAAAAAGGCAATGCTAACACTCACACTCCTTGTGACATAGGGTTGTTATGATAAGTCACTTATGAGTAAAATGCTTTGTAAAATTTATTAAGTAAATTCTTGAGTAAAATGCTTTGTGATGATTGATAGTAGCAGTGACAAAAGCAACAGCGATAATGCTGACATTTAGATAGCCCTTAAGGTGGGCAGAGCCTGTTACACCATTGACTCACTGAATTTTCATGGTAACTCAATGAGGTGTACACTGCAGGTCTGATTATCAACTTTACACCTGAGGACACTGAGTCTGAGGGAGCTTCTGTGATTGGCCTAAAACAATTCAAGCCCATTCAAGTAAACGCCTACTGTGTGCTGGGCAACTTCCCTAAACCTACCAGTTTTAGAGCAAATGTCTATCTACATTGTTAGAGGGAGTTTCCTTATTGGAAATCCCCTACCCCAGTGAAATTATGGGTCCAATTGTTTTTCAAGTCTCAGATACTATATAGATCAGGGTTGGGTAACCTGTGACCTTGAGGCCACATGTGACTCAACAATAGGTTCCCCAACCCCGGTATAGATGATTGGAATAAGGAAAAAAAATAGAAACTGGATCCATGACCCCACTGACATAGGGCACTCCCAGATGAGGAAATTCCCTCTACCAGTGTAGAACAGCGGCTTTATAACTTGGATTGTAAAAGAATTGTTTACAACATTGAAAGGCTGAATAACTTGCCCAGTTTCACATGGCTAATGAGTCAGAAGCTGAACAAAGACAAAATCAAAATAAGTCTCTGCCTTTCAAGGACTGTAATACACAAACATCACAACATACAGCCTTCTTTTTTTGGTTTTATTGTTTTTTTAAGCCTCCCTCTCATTCAGGATCAGGCCAACTAGGGTGATGTAACATTCCATTAAAATTTTGCACTCTTTGAGTTGGAAAGGTTCCCTGTCAGAAGCATGAATCCTTCTGTCATATCCCTGACAGGTGATCACCCAGTTCACATTCTTCCACTAACTGGGGATTAGTACCTTGGTTGACTGGCCTGGCAGTGATTAGCAGCCTGACCAGCTGGTGACATTTCTGGAAAGAAAGAGAAGTGGGCTCCTTCTACTCTTATCTCCTATATGCTCCCCCCTCAAAAAAAATATTACTAGTCAGGAATTCAAGAGATTCAAAAGAAAAAACTTTCCTGATTTCTCCCAAGGAGAGAATGATTACCCCCACCAAACGCTAGTTACACAAAAGATCTTCACAAACAGTGAATAACGAATAATGCCACTGCAAGCCCGGAGAGGAGTTATACAAATTTAAATATACCAGAAAATATATGGAGTGAATGCTTTCTTTAGATGTGAGTGACTCAACTCAGCCAAAAGATGAACTCCCATCTTACCCAAGGGGAAATTCCCCAGAGAGGGAAGTAGGAAATTGGAGACAAGTTGAGCTAGCTTCCCCTAAATGTTTGCAGATTCCAAAGTCTGTCTCCTACCTGAATATCTATCTGTCTCCACCGGTCTGATGTCAGTCCCCAAGAGAGTTTAGTACCACCAACAGGGTACTGCTGAATGTTTAACACTGACTCCATGGAAAAACCAAGGGAAAAAGGACATGGCACACTTTTAAGTTTAATCATCATTGTTAACACTTTGTTAACAACAAAACAAGACCTGAAGTGTAGCATTTGCCTGTTTATAAGGTGTGAATATATGTATTGAAAATTTAACACTTAATTCTCAGGAGCTGTTTTGAGCTGACTCCAGCAACACTCCTGGGTACCACACACTTAAAGAAGGTACTGAAAAATGCCTCTCCAAAGCTCTCACACCAACTCCACCGCTCTCACAGGCACATAAAATACATCAGCAGTCTCCCTACCAATTACTAGTCAATAATATGTAGCACACAAAATGACCCAGGCTTGGCTTAAAACTTGTGTTACCTTTAAAGTTCCCTCCAGCACAGACAGATCTACTCTTCTATGATCTCATGTGATCCTCAAAGAAACCCTGGGAGAGAGGTGCTATCATTACATCCATTTTATAGATGAAGAGATTGAAACTCAGAAAAGTTCTGTAAACAAGTCACACATTTCTGATAATAACATTCTGTTGCCTAATTCACACCACCACCTTTCCCTTTTCCCCCCTACAGGTGCAACTGCCCAAAGAACTGGCATAAGAGACGCAGAATCATCTGGAAGAACAAGAAAGAAGAAATATAGGTTGTGCAACCACTGCCAGAAAGAATTTCGAAGGCCCTTCTTCAGAATCTTGGTGTCAGATATGGGAACAATGCACACAACAACTAGTGGCATTTGTTAAAATCAGTGTGTTTGAACGATGACAAAAGAGTGTTTGCTGTGGGAGGTGGAGAAGAAATCATCCTAAAAGCTTAATCTCTTGGGGCATGATTGTCTTATTTCACGTGTATTTTGGTGAACTAGTTGAACCTAGAGTAATATTTCCAGAAGAGAAAATAAGTGGAAATTTTATGAATCTCTTTCTTGAATTGTGTTGTTTTGGACACTGCTTTCTACCAATAAATATGTGAGAAACATTAATTGTGATGTTGCTATCATGCCTCCTTCTGTCTTCTCTGCTGGTTGTTACATCCAGGGCAACCTATCCCGCCCGAGCACTTTACCCTGTAAGAATATGGGGGTCGGCCTCAGGCTAGGTCCCTAAAATGCCCGTAAATGTCCAGAAAGGGCTGATCTATGACAGCATCAAGCTTACTGCTGGGTCCCCTTTGCAGCAGCATCTGTCCCCTTACAGCCTAACACTCTCTCCACCAATACTCTAGGTAAAGGGTTTAACATGTAAGCAGCTATCACATTCACCACAGGATGTGGTACCAACGTTAGGTGTCCTATGAAGTATTGCCAGACAAGTCTCACACACACACACACACACACACACACACACACACACACACACACACACACGCAGAAAGAAAAAATACTCACATATTGAGTCTCCTGCAGCTGAATTTCCTTCAAAGCCCAGGAGTCAGTAGGAAACATAACGTATTTTTAGGGAGAGAAAAGTTTTGATGAATAAAATATCTAAGGAGAAGCTAGTTGTTTTGTTATGCATTCTCTTTGACAAAGTAAAATTTAAATTTGTGAAGGAAATGCTCTGCAGGGGACTTGATGAGTGAATGTTTTTCTTCCGTGTGTGTGTGTGTGTGTGTGTGTGTGTGTGTGTGTGTGTGTGTGTGTGTGTGTACACCCTTTCCCGATGCTATTCTGTTCGCTAACAATTGGTGCCATGATCCACACTGAACGGGATTGCTGGCTAGAGTTACAACCTTGGTCATGTCACACTCCAGTTCTTTAGTGGCTCCTCATCGCCGCAAGAACAACGTGCATATCCCTTAGTCTTCTATTAACGGCCTTCTGCAGTCTGTCCTGCTAAGACTCTGCCTCCTTAGCTGTATTTGCTGTCATTGATGGATATTCTCATTCCAGGTGTTTGGAACAACGAAGGCAAAGTACATCACCTTCTCTTGGCTCTGGGAAGGAAAGTGGCCCGATGAGTTGTGTTAATAGAATGGAGAAGGTAGCTCTCTGCTCACTAATGGGGCAGGACCACCTTGTTTCAGAACTGACTTGTCTCTTGGAAAAGAGGAGGCAATGATTCACATCTGGCAGAGCTTAGAAGGTAGGCGTTGCTTCCAACTCTCAAGAGGGCAGAGATGAGCAGACCTGTATCCTAGCATGTGACCTGACTAGATCAGAAGTCATAGGCAGGACTTCAAACCAGATCTTCTGTGGTCTTTCTCTTGGATCTGCTCTCTTTCCTCAGGGAAAAGATGCCATGACTTGCAATTGACTTTGATTTGAGTGAGGGAGGCTGTGCAAGGTCACCAGCCTACTTTCTCTTCCAGAGCCATCTGGGTCCAGTGACCAGATATTCATCAGGATGACTGGAGACGACACAGGATGCAATGGGAAACCCTGGCCCTTTCAGGCTAAGGCCTTTTCAGGTACTCACTTAGAGTGAGGTAATGCTCATTCAATGCATAGGCCTCTTTAAGAAGTGAGTCAAGGGATGTCCCCTTTAATTAGAAAAAAAAAATCAAGGTGGGAGGGGAAGACCCTCAGGGTTGCTTCAAAGAGAAACTGATATCATTGACATTCAGTAAGCCAGGAGGGCCCAAAATAGAAGCATTAAGTAGAGCTTGGGCAGGGACCTATTATGGTCCAATCTATGAGTGAACTGGGAGAAAGAAAGAAAGGAAAGAAAGAAAGGAAGGAAGGAAGGAAGGAAGAAAGAAAGAAAGAAAGAAAGAAAGAAAGAAAGAAAGAAAGAAAGAAAGAAAGAAAGAAAGAAAGAAAGAAAGAAAGAAGAAAGGAAAGAAGGAAAGAAAGAGAAAGAAAAGAAGGAAAGAAGGAAGAACAGAAGGAAGAAAGGAAGAAAGAGGAAGAAGTGAAGCTGGTCACCTTGCACAGCCTCCCTCACTCAAATCAAAGTCAACTGCAAGTCATATCATCACTTCCCTGACGCGCCATGGTCCTCTTTGAAAACGAAGGACAAACACAACTGCTGTCTTTCCTGCTGGTTGATCAGATGAACAGAAACTTCACTCAGCTTTAGTGCACTCTCTTCCTTCTGGCAGGCCAACAGAGCAGAAGCTTTCTCTCCTTTCAGTCAAGTTTGGCCTTTGAGCAAGTTTGCTGATCCCTGCTTTATTTGATGTAAGCAGTTATTATAAATGTAAAAAAGCTGACACAGACTAGGGGCACTGACATGTTCAACACTCCTTTTCCTTGGGTGCCCACACATAACTCCTTCTCCTCCCTCTGGGTCTTTGTATTGCTTATCACACCTGGAATACCCTCCTTCCTCATTCCCATTTCATGAAACCTTTCTTCAGGATTGAAGCACCATCTTCTATATGAAGCCTCTCCTGACCTACCCACCCTCAACCCCTCCAACTTCCAGCCCCCTTCCTCCGAACGACCTTGTATTCATTCTCTTGCATATGCCTATGCAGGTACCTCTTCTTTTCTCTTAAAACACAACCTCCTTGAGAGGAGGGATTATTTCATTGTTTGTATTTGCTTCCCAAGCATAGTCCAGTCTCAGGTGTCTAATAAATGCTTGGTGATGGACCAGTGATCATTCATAATTCTACGTGCTTAAACAATTAATCTATGTCATTCCCAATGATGTAAAACTGATTTTCCCCATTTTAATGCTATAGTATTCATTGTCACCGTAGAGTTGACAGTGGCTTCAATGGTTCTCCACTGACTACTGCATGAAGGCATGGAATACTGTAAATAGAAACAAACTCGAATCATCAAGTCTGATATCCCCAAATGAATCTCGTGGATGACGTCTCTGGCAAGTGGTCGGTCATCTAGCCTTCTCCCAAACACTCCCAATAATAGGAGATCCACAACTTCCTGACTCACTATTAAATGCTTACTACGTGCCAGGGAGATGCTAAAAGCTGGGGATAAAAAGCAAGTCAAAAACCTGGTCACTGTTCCTAAGGAACTCACATTCTAATGGAGTAGATGACATGCAAGCAACTGCAAACACAAAGGGCATATCCAGGGAGGTTGGTGGCCAGAGAGGGGACTGGGGGGGAGAGTGGGAAGGACATCTTGGAGAAGATGGCACCTGAACCATTTTGAAGGAAGCTAGGGAGAGAAGAGACAGCATTGCAGGTAGGGGGGACAGCCAGATAAAAGGCATAGGCTCAATCAAGCATTTATTAAGCACTTACAGTATGCCAGGGACTTTGCTAAGTGCTAGGGTTACAAAGAAAGGAAGAACACAACAAATGAATGGCTCCTGTTCTCAAGGAGCCGTTGGTCTAATGGAAGAGCCTACATGCAAACAATTATATATAAATGAGATATAGGCAGGATAAAGTGGAGGCAATTAGCAAAGGGAAGAGGCTGGAGCTAAGGGAGACCAGGAAGGGCTTCTAGCAGAAGGCTCTGAAGTCTATGACTTCTCCTCCCCCCAGATCTACAGGTCACGTGGGACTACGCCCAGCTTTGTCTTCTCTGTCAGAGATTCTAAGATGCCATTGCTGTTTCCTCCTCTGCATACACGCAACTTTTAAGTTTGTGTGCATGTATGTCCACATTTTATAGTCATATGTATTATATGACTTACTGCCCTCTCGAAGTCCTTTATAACAGAGATTCTCCTGGAATTGAATTGAATTCAATACTGGTATTTTATCCAGTAACACTTTGCCTTTGTCTCACCTCTTGGAATCCCTCCCTTTAGGGGGACTGTCCTTGTTGCCCACGTTTCCCTTAAATCACTTTGTTTTGACTCCGAATATATGCCATATGGTCAGGGGGCCACGGAATAGTGGATATAGAGCCATGAGCATAAAGCTAAAATATGTGACTAGTAATGATTTACATCCAAGAATTAATATTAAATATATCGTTCAACGGTGAAAGATGGTGTGGCGTAACAGATAGAAAGCACAGTAGGCACTCAATAAATGCCTGTTGACTGGGTGACTGACCTGCATTGGTGGAGGGGTTTTCTCACTATGGAGTTCCCTCTCTCACTGAAATCCTTGGTCCAGTCACTATCCCCATATTTGGTATTTACCCATGTATGGATGTACTGTCTCTCCCAATAGAATGGGAGAGAACCTTGAGAACAGGCACCATCTGCCTTTGCTGGCTTACACAGAGCCTGGCACATAGTTGAGGGTTTAATAAGGCTCAGTGATTGAGAACTGAGGTAATTCCATTGGTCACCATCACAAATCACTTCATCTTCCGCTGGTTAACAATGCTTTCTCCTCCAAGGCTAAAGAGTTTAATGGGTGCGTGTTTAAGAAAAAGTCTTGCAAAGACTGTCAGCAAATTTTATGTCCTACATTCATGTACTCTTCAAAATTATAGAGCCTCATCGCCATGACAGCCACACTGGAAGAGGATACTGCAGAATTGTGAAAAACTAAATTGCAAGAAAATGTAGTGAGCTTTTGCTTCCTACTTTGAAATACACAGAGATTTCCTATGGTAAATACTGAGCAGAGTAGGACACTGTCATGGAACGAGGTGTTCTAAGTGTCTGAACAATTCCAATGTGAGGAAAACACATGTTCCTCCCTAGAGAGTGAGTCTGGTATAGAAACCCTTTTCTAGAATATATTTCTATAAAATATTGAATTGAGTAGTTATCACAGGTGATCTGGGCACACTTTGACTTGATTCTTAGACCTTTTTTCCTTCTCTTAAATCAAAGACTATTTCTGTTTAACTGCTACTTCAGAATTAAATAACCACAGATCATTATTTTCCCATTAACTATGAAATATATTAAAAAATTTTTTTTTCTTGTTTTTTTGCAGGGGGGAAGGCAGGGCACTTGGGGTTAAGGGACTTGCCCAAGGTCACACAGCTAGTAAGTGGTAAGTGTCTGAGGTCATATTTGAACTCAGGTCCTCCTGACTCCAGGGCCAGTGCTCTATCCACTGTGCCACCTAGCTGCCCCTGAAATGTCTTTTTAGTTTAAAGACTGTTTCCACATGCTTTTGGATTGAAGATGAAATTGATGATTGTTGCCTTTCAACAAACACAAAGGAATCATTTAAATGGATTATCTATCCAGAATATTTATTTCACTGCGTTCCAAATGGTACAATTAGAAGGTAAGGGGAAAACCAAACCAAACAAACAAGAACCAATTATTGACATGAGTTTTCCGCCATCCTTCCTAGAACCACCACAACAAAAAGCTTTATGAGTAATATAAATAGTACTCAGTAGAACTCAAGATTTGTTAATGCATCTGGTCAAGCATGACACAGGTTATATATGTGTATATATATATATATATATATATATGCCTTCTTTAAGAAAGGCAACACTCATGCTCATTTGGTAGCACAAGCTTGCTGGTGCAAAACCGATTACAACTTAAAAGAATTTATAGAAACCTAACAATATGTTTTGCTAGACTCCCACATAGCAGACTTTAAATCTGTAAACAGAGTGGGGAGTGTTTATCCAGTTTTCACTGCACAGATTCAAGCAGAGAGAAATGCAATACATGAACTAAGCTCTTAAAAGAGAATTTACATACAAAAGCTTACCATCCCAGGGTTTGGAGGGGTAGGGGAAGAGGTATGTCTCGGAACATCTATTCTAATTAACACACATTTTCATTCACCTGTATATACCTCCATATTTTTGTTTGTTTCTTAAGGCTGTTTTGGACTCCTTTAAGATATAAACAGTATTTATCATTGTAGTAGACATTATTAACACTGATCAATACTTAGAAATATGTTCATTATAACAAAGAATCAAGGGTTATTTTATCCCCATGAAGAAACATAGATTTTGCTCAGTTTGTCTAAACAAGTACAGACTAAAAGACTAGAAAGGTCTTAGGAGAGAATAGAAAGGTGGGTGACTTTTGGTTGGGTTCTCCTCCTCTCCAGAACGTCAAGAGTTGGATGTAGTTTGGCCTACCTGCATCTTGCCACCTAGTTAAGTCTTGGTAGGGCTTTCCTATGGGCACCTCACATTTCATACACACAAATAGGAAGCGAGTTCTGGACAGGAGCAAAGAAAAAAACAAACTATTCCTGCCACGGATTTAACGAACGTCACCAGGCTACAGACATTTATTCTTTTCCTTTACTGATATAATCAGCAAATTTGTTGAAGCTCTCTTCCTGCTGCTCCAGAGCATCAAGAATGATGCCCATAGGCGTCTTCTTCAAGCCTATCCCTTCCATTTTGTTCTCCAATTTGTTCTTGATATTCCGTAGTCTCAAAGACGCATGGATGAACATCACTGGAAAAACAAGAAGACAAATACATTTAAAGTTTGTATCCATTCTCCTGATGAACATCCCGTCCGTTGTCTCCAAACTCTGGAGGGTGAAATGGCACACTCTCATCTATCCATCCCACCCACACTCAGTTTTCTAACGTATCTGGAATGTTTTGTTCTCTTTCCCACTTCCCACCTCACCAGGAGAGGGGCTGGAGAGGTCACTCGATGCTTTTCCCTGGCAAGACAATTGCAGGGGGTTGCTTGTTTCTCAGGGTCCCTCCTTCATGGGCCAGCTTTTAAATTCATTGTGTTTGGGTTTGTTTTACATGATACTAGGCATATTTCATCAAGATAATAAGTTATACTATATCAGAAGTTTTGACCTGGAATCTATGGTTATATTTCAAGGGGTCCATGAACTTAGATGAGAAAAACACTACGGCTTTATTTTCACTAAGGTCTAACTCAGTGGTTCTCAACCTTCCTAATGCTGTGACCATTTAATACTCGTATGTGGGCATATCTGCATGTGGGCAGACCTAACCGGAGACAGATAGAAGAGCAGTGTCTCAGTTCCTAAGACCATTGGAAATGTGTTTTTTGATGGTCTTAGGCAACCCCTGTGACCTTATGAAAGGGTCATTTGACCTCCAAAGGGGTTGTGACCCAAAGGTTGAGGGCCGCTGGTCTAACTGAAATTGAATGTTCCCTTCAATCATGAATACAGGCAATGAACCATTATTGTGAGAAGAGATTCATTCATAGGCTATACCAAACCATCAAAGGGGTCCATTATACAGAAAGAGGGAAACCCCCTTGTAATATGGTTTTAAAATCTTTTACAAGTGTTCTTGCCCCAATTTTATTTTATTTTATTTTTTGGTTTTTGGAGGGCAACTGGGGTTAAGTGACTTGCCCAAAATCACATAGCTAGTAAGTGTTAAGTGTCTGAGGCCAGATTTGAACTCAAGTCCTCCTGACTTCAGGTCTGGTGCTCTATTCACTGTGCCACCTAGATGCCCCAAAAAGGTGAGTTGTTTTTTTTCTTTCCTTTTTTTTTTTTTGGAGGGCAGTTGGGGTTAAGTGACTTGCCCAAAGTCACACGGCTAGTAAATGTGCCAAGTGTCTGAGATCAGATTTGAACTCAGGTCCTCCTGACTCCAGGGCTGGTGCTCTATTCACTGTGCCACCTAGACACCCCTGTGCCCCAATTTTAGATAGAAGAAAGATGTGTTCGTGTGGTTCTGCAAGTCAAGGAAGAAATATACTGAAAAGCTGGGCAGGAAAAAGTAGTCCTTTGAATCTGCCTTTCAACACAACACAAATGCATTATTTAAATGAATTATCTATCCAGAATATCGGAGATGAAGTCCAGAGAATGAGAGCTGGAAGAGCAATGAAGAATCCCCCTCTAATGTAGCTACAGTGTCTATTCATAGGTACAAACCATGGGAAGAATACTGGAGCACACCAAAAGATACCAGGAGATAAGTGAATCCCAACCAGTCTTGATTTGGTTCTGAGAGAAATTACAGCTCAGGATATCTTCTCTATCTAGATTAGCCTGATTCAGGGTGGCCCAAGGCAGTCCAAGGTTGTGTGGTTTTATACTGAGGCAGACAAAGGGGGCCAGAGCCTTTCACAAATGCTTCACGCTACCGGCATGCAGACACCAGATGCTTTTGCAGATGCCAGCTGGGTATAGGTCATTTAAGTATAAATGGCAAGGGGCTGAAAGATGGGGGGATGGATTCCTCTTCCTGACTCTCCTGCTTACTTTGCAGCTTTCACCCCCACGCCTCAGCTGCCTTCTCACCCTCGAACAGCCCTCCACCGTGCCATCCCTCTTGTCCGATTGGTGAATTCCTCTGGGGCAGCCAATCTGTAAAGGGCTACAGGCTGGTCTCCCTTCCTTCCTTTCCTAGCCTTACTTTGGGCTCTCTGGACTTGACCACATATCCCTGCTTTCCAGCTCCTTTTCTATATGTCTTCCCTCTTTAGATTAGAAGCTTCCTGAGGACAGGGACAGTTTCTTTTTGCTTATATTTCTACCATCAGTGCTCAGCAGTGTCTGACACACAACAAGTGCTTAATAAATGCCTGCTGCCTTCCAATGCTTCATCAGTCACTCTAGGTGTTTCTAAGGGGAAACACAGTGTAGTGGCCAGCACTGGATGGGAAGTCAAGAAGAGCTGAGTTCAAATCCTGTCTGACAACAGCCAGTCGTTTAAATTCTGAGTCTCTACAAAAACAGGGATAATATTACCTGTGGTGCCCACACCTCCAGGGCTGAGAAGAGAATCAAATGACAGAAAATAAGGAAAGCACTGTGCAAACCTTGAAGTGCCTTAAAACCGTGAGTTATGATTATTCTAATGAAGCTGTAATTGCATGAATTCAGGCCTTCTCACAACCCTTGGCCCCACCTTTCTGGGAAGTCAGGGCTAATCAACATATTTTTGAGTAGGGCCTGTGAAGTCATTGGTACAGGAATGCCTGATGAGGAAATTCCTCCTATCAACCAGATTTGCACCTGGTCTTAGCTCCCTAGGGCTCTGAGGAGTGAGTGTTTGTGTCAAAGATAGGCCTTCAACCTCATTCCTGACTCTGAGGCTGGCAGGCTCTCCAGCCTCTAGGCCTCTCTAAATCAGAATGACCGAAATGGGAAGTTAGGCCAGAACTTGAGGAGGGAGAGTTGAGGGGAAAAAAGTCTACCCCAGCTCCCGGCCTTGATTTTGGAATGAGTCCCTCTTTTAAAATTCCGTGCCGGAGCCCATAAGTTCAATGAAGAAATCCTGTATGAATTAAAAATAAGATGTTCCCTCTCTTGCTTGTTAGGCTGGTGTTTTCCTGTACCTTTCAGTGTATGCAGTTTGAGCCCCTGATTTCTGCTAAGGAGAACGGGAGTTCACCAGTGGCTCCTCACTGCACACAGCAAGCAGGAGGCCTGGCGTCAGTGGACAGTGATGGTAGGTTCTGTTGCCCATCAAGGCAGAAATGACTTCACTGCCTGGGCATTCATAATGTGGGTTCCAGTGACTCACACTTGGATCATGGGATCCCAGCTTTAGACGTGGGAGGAATCTTGAAGCCTATCTAATCCAAGGGACATTTTACAGATGAGAAGCCTGAGGGCCAGTCATCCAAGTGACTTGCCCAAAGTGACGTGAGTAAAGACAGCAGCAGCACTTGAACCTGGGTCCTCTGACTCCCAAGTCAGTGCTTCTCTCCCACACTGTCTATTTTCCACACTCTCCCACACTGTTTCTATGCAGTTAGCTCAACCTTTTGATTCTATTTCAGAAGCACAGCAGGAAGAATATGGCAGCCGATATAACTGTCAGGCCAAGAAAGAAGTTTGAGCTTCCAAACAGAGCCAAAGTTAAGGGAGGGAAAGACTTCTTGTAAGAAGCTGCAGTGTAGGGGAGGTCTTGTCCTCATCTTCCTGACAAGTAGACAGAGGGAGGGAAGAAGCATTTATCAAATGTCTACCATGTGCCAGAGCCTGTGCCACGCACCTAACAAACATCATCTCACTGGGTCCCCACAACAGGTAGGTGCTATTACAATCCCAATTTTACAGATGAGTAAACAAGGTTAAGTGACTTGCCCAGGGTCATACAGCTAGTATGTGTCTGAGACCAGATTTGAACTCAGGTCTTCCTGACCCCAGACCCAGCACTCTAACCACTGTGCCACCACCTGTATAGACAGTAAATAACAGATCTCCAAAACAAAAACCCATTCTTTGAAGGCACTGACCGTCCTTAGTGGCTACTATGAGTCACAGATTTATGGAATCAGAGTTGGAAGGTATGGCAGAAACCATCCAATCAAACCCATAACCAAAGAAGGGTCTTTACAATATACCAGTCAAATGGTCACCCCGCCTCTGCCTGAAGACTGCCCAGTGAAGGAAAATTCACAAGCTCCAGGCCAGCCCAAGGAAGTGTTTTCTGACCACAAGTCTAAATTTATCTTTTCGCTCATTGTTTCTGCCCTCAGAGGCTAAGAACAAGTTTAATCTCTTGTCCACAGGAGGCAATGGGGATAGAGTTGAGTTCAAATCCTGCCTGGAACACGTAATAGTTGTGTGATCCTGGGCAAGTCCCTTGATCTAAACCTGAGTTTCCTAGTCTATAAAATGAAGGTAACTCCCATGGTTATTATGAGGATGAAATGAGATAATATTTATAAAGCACTCTGCAAACCTTAATTATTACTCATCTGTAAAATGAAGAAATTGAGGCCCCTTCCAGCTCTATGATACCCTTCAAATACTTGGAAACAAATTATCATGTTACCCTAATTCTTCTCTACGCTATGCTAGATACCCCTAGTTCCTTTAACTCATTCTGCCCTGTGGTCCCTTCACTATCCTGGATACTCACTCTCCAGCTTATCAAGGACCTTCCTAAATGAGGCTTAGGACCCAAACATGGTACTCCAGTTAGGGTCTGACCAGGTCTGAGAAAGAGTCAAGATCTTCTTCCCAGAAGCTACCATGTCTCTCAATAAAGACTGAATTTAGTTTCTTATCTACCATTTCACAGTACAGACTTATACTGAGCTTGTAGTCCACTAAGACCTCCATTTCTTTTTCAGCTGCCATGAGGTCTAGTCACACTTTTCCCATCTTGCACCTCTAAAGTTAATTTTTTTGAACTCAAGTGTAATGGTTTACATTTATCCCTATTAAATAAAATCTTATTCAGTTGAAACTGGCTGCAATCCTTATATTGAGACTGATTCTGTCACTCAGGGCAGCCCTACAGGCTTTGTGCTGTCTATAAATTGGAAAGGTAGGAGGCGGCTTCACTTACACAGCAGAGGAAAGGTGATTCCAAACACGAAGACCATGACACCGCCAAAGAAGGAGATGAGGAAGTAACTGGACAGCATGACCACAAGGACAAAGGTGGTGGGGTACTTCTTTTTGAGACGGCGAAGGAAATCTTTATTCTGGGCGGCCCACACGAAGCCCGTGAACACCAGCACCACCACCGTGCCCCCCAGAATCATGTTGAAGGGACTCAGGAACCTGATGAGACAAAAGCACAGAGAAAGATCAGATCCAGGCAAAGGTCACAGTTTAAACCTACCAGGCAGTGGGGGCTAGTGTTTTTGAATGTTGTACAGATCAGATGTGATCACGTATGCAAAGCATGACACAGCTATTAGCTATGATTTTTTAAGGCATCCATATGGTGGCATGAATTGAACACCAGGCTTTGTACAGTCAGGAAGGGGATGGAGACAGAAGTAAGCATTTATTACTACTAAGCCTACTAGAGCAGCTAGGTGCTGTGGTAGATAAAGCACTGGGCTTGGACTCCAGAAGACCTGAGTTCAAATCCAATCACAGACACTCCTTAACTGTGTTACCCTGAGCAAGTCACTTAACATGTCTGCCTCAATCCACTGGAGAAGGAAATGCAATCCACTCCAGCATTTTGCCAAGAAAACCCATGGATATTATGGTTCACAGAGTCACAAAGAGTTGGAAATGACCGAATAATAAAAACAACAAAGTGCCTACTATGTGCTTTACAAATATTGTCTCATTTGATCCTCACAGCAACCCTGGGGGACAGGGGCTATTAATGAATTAAGGATCACAGGCAGACTTGGAGATGGAAGGGTCCTTGTTACCCATCTACTCAAATCCACCCTCAAAGAGGTAGAAACGGAAGCCGAGGTAAATGATAAGACCTTCCCAGGATCTCAAAGGTAGCAAGAAGCAGAGGCAGGATTGGAACCATGGACCTCCAACCAAAACCCGAGACATTCTTTCCACTGCATTTAAATCTTACCACTGACACACAGCAGCTGTGTTACCCTGGCTGAGTCACTTAACCTATAAGCCTCAGTTCCCTCTGTAAACTGAGGATGAGAATATGCTTAGCCCTCGCTTTGCAGAAAGGTCGCTGGCTAAAGCGAGAGTGTGTATACCAAGCATCTTGCAAAGCTAAAAGCACTAAGTAAACGTCACTTGTTATCACGACTGTCATGGGATCTATTTGTGGAAGGGGCTTCAGCTAGTCCAACCCCCTCATTTTACAGGTGGGGAAACTGATGCTCAGAAAGGGAAATGATGCACCCAAAGCAGAACTGGGGTTTAATCTCGAGTCCCATGATTCCAAATTCTCCACTCTTTCCGCAGCCCCACAATGTTTTCCACCATCAACTAGCATTACATTCCAGGTCACTGGCTGTGGGATTTTTCTCTATCTTTTATTTATTCATTTTCAATCATGTTGGATTTTTTTTGTTATCCCATTTGGGCTTTTCTTGACAGAGATACAGGAGTGCTTTGTCATTTCCTTCTCCAGCTCATTTTACAGATGAGGAAACAGGCAAAAGTGGTTAAGTGACTTGCTCAGAGTCATGTAGCCATTAAGTGTCTGAACTCAGGTCTTCTAGATCCTAGGCCCAGAAATCTATCCACTGCACCATATAGCTGCCCATTGTTACCCCTGGGAGTCAAAATTCTAGAATCCAATACTGCAGCTTGTGATAGCTGGGTCATTTCCTTTTTTTTTTTAATACATTTTTATTTATATCCTTTCAAAAAAAATCACCGAAATTTCTCCCAACATTCCTTCAGTCGAAATGAGCCATCCAAATATAATGAGTAGTATTTTTAAAGGGGAAAAAATGAAAGAAAAAAATCAGCAAAACTGATGAATACATTTTTAAAAGCCGGAAAATATGATCAATGTGCCATACCTGTGGACATCACATTGTGGGTAGTGGTGCGTTCTCTCTCTCTTTTTTTTAAAATTTAATTGATTTGTTTATTTACTTTTCGTTTACAAGATTCAGTTCCAGAATCCCCTGAGTTTCAAATTTTCTCCCCTCCCTCTCCCCCGCCCCATGGCAGCATGGAATCAAGTATAGGATCTGCAGCGGTGCCTTCTCACAACTCTTCTTCACAGCCACGCTCGTCCTCTGGAATTTGGCAACATTCCCTTTTGATTGTTCATTACTGGTCCTTCCCCTTACATGGCTCCTATCGCTTTCTTTGCTCTGCTTACCTGAATCTGCATCAGTTTCTGTAGCTTTTTCTACACTTCTCTGTGTTCATTAGCTAGGCTAATCTAAAGTTTAATATCATCAAATACATCTAGCTAACAACAAGAGGCAGCACGACATAGGACACAGAGGACCGGTCACCGAGATCTTGAAAATACTTAAGCTTTTCAATTTTGTCTCATGCGCAATTTTTAAGCTATTTTGTAGCAATCATACAACCCTTGGGAATGTGGAAAAACACACCATAAGGTGGAAACAAAGTGCAAACATGCAGAAGCAGGAAGGACCAGGCTTCATCCTTTTCAAAAATGGCGTCAGTCGCCAGGTACCATTAGAGATGGGCTTTTTATCGATTATACATTATGTATCATTATATTATTATTAATAATATTTGTATTGTATACAATTATACAACCCTTGGGAATAGAGAAAACACCATTAGGTAGAAACAAAAAGAAATACAGGAGCAGGAAGGATTGGGCTTCATCCATTTTTAAAAACAAAGTTAGTTACCAGATGTCATTAGAAATTGTTTTTTTTATTGAGGGTGAAAAGATGAATGGCATCTTACTGAAAACAAGAAAGAGCCTCATGGGTTCAGATTCTCTTTGTCACCCTTGACCTGATGCTAATGGGAAATTAAGCAATAAGGAAGGACAACCCAAGCTAAAATGTACTGAGAACTTGGTCTCAATAGCTCTTTTTTTTTTTTTTTTTTTTTTTTTTGCTTTTTGGAGGGGGAAATGGAGGGCAATTTGGGTTAAGTGACTTGCCCAAAGTCACATGGCTAGTTTTTGTTTTTAGGTGTTTGAGGCCACATTCGAACTCAGGTACTCCTGACTCCAAGGCTGGTGGTGCTCTATTCACTGCGCCACCTAGCTGCCCCATCTTTTCTTTCTTAAAGAAATACTGGACAAGCCAAATTTTGATGAAACACAACATGTGACGAGAGGTGCACCTTTTCCCTGAAATATCCTTTAAAAAATTTTGTTACTGATCTCTTTAGCTTTTATATCTTCTTTATCTCTAAATAAAACTTAGTTGCTGTAATAGTAATTGGTTTAGCAGGATACTTAGCACTTAGTACTAAGTGGAGGGACAGTACTAAGTGCTAAGTGTGGAAGGTGCAAACTCTGTCCCATTGTTGAGAAGGCATGAACTCCCCTGTTGATGTAGAAGAAGGGGATTGGCTGAGCCCCTGTTGATGTGGAAGAAGGGGGTTGGCTGAGGTGTGTACATAATC
>CM053590.1:27559578-27593020 GCA_028646515.1 Pseudochirops corinnae | reverse complement strand
TTGTGAATATTATAATGTTTTGAATGTTTGTCTTGATTTGTAATGGAATAAACAGAGTGTTCACTATATTTTGTAATCTGAACTCTAAAGGCTGTTCACAGTAGCATTCCTTTGGGAATCTGCTGGTGCATGGCATTACAGTTGCCCCTCACCAACCCAGAGAGCTATTCTCCATAACAAAAAATTAAAAAGAGGAAAAAAAGAAGTGGTTCAACAAAACTGACCAATGTTCCCACCAAGTCAGACAGTATAGACAGTCCCCTACTTCTCCGGTGATGGGAGAGTGGTCTGGAGTACACTGATATATTTTGTAAGGAGATATTGTGATGCAAAATAAGAGAAGAGCTAATAAAATATAATGGAAGGGTCTAAAGCACTATCTGGGACTGTCTTCTACCTTTCCTTGTATGGCCAGCACGACACACTGTAGCTTTTAAAAAATTCCCAAACACATGTGTTTGCACTGACTGTTCCCCCATCCCCTGGGATGCACACCTTTCTCACCTCCACCTCAAGGGCTACCATCCACAGGAGGTCTATCCAGGATTACTGGTGTCCTCCCTCAAGAAATCACTGTGTATATTTCCTATTTACATATCTCTCTGTGCGTATACATGTCTGCATACATATATCTGTATGTACACACATACATATTCATATGTATATACTTATGCATATTATGTAACATCCATGTGTAAGCACATGTCCATATGTATCTACATCCGCACACATATATGCACTATACACACGTCTATATGTACACACATCCATGTGTGCATACATGCATATCCACATACACACACATATCCCTATGTATATACACATATATCTATATGTATGTGCACACATGTAGCCATTCATATATAGGCATATACCATATATACACAGACATATATCCACATGTGTAGGTGTATATCTCTTCAATTTTTAGCATGGTGCTTGCACAAAGTCATTATTTAATGACTGCTTCATTCATTCATTCATTCATGCGGTTTATCCCTTAATAAGATGAGCTGCTCAAGGGCTGGGACAGTTTCATTTTCATCTTTGTATTCCCAGCACGTCACATGGTACCTGGCATGCATTACATGGTTAATAAATGTCTGTTGCTTGAATCAACATTTTTTTTTCTGAAGGGACAAAGAGCTCCAAGTAGGGAAAGCTGCGTGTGCTTGAAAATGGGGCTGTTTCATTTGTTGTATCAGTTTCATTTCTGTTTTTCAATGTTTTGGGAGAAGGTTCTAGGGTAGTACACTGGGAAGTGACTGATGTTTAATTTAAAAGAACACAGAGGCAGCTAGGGGGTCCAATAGATAGAACAGGGGCCCTAGAATCAGAAGGACCTGAGTTCAAATGTGGCCAAAGATACTTACTAGCTGTGTGACCCTGAGTAAGTCACTTAACCCTGACTGCCTCCAAAAAAAAAACCACATACACAAAAGGTATCAATAGAAAAGTAGAAAATAATATCTTTGTTGTCCAGATTCACACAGAGATCAGAAAATCTGAATCCAAATGTGTTCATGTTTCTGTATCATGCTCCCACTGTCCATTCTGAAAGACTTTATTTGAACAAAAGAACCTTATAAATGGCAAATATGTGGTAATTTAGGTGAACAGTTTCTTTCAAACATGTTACTAGTCTAAGTTCTACAAGAACTGCATGATGCAGTTATATAATAAAATATAAATGAATAATATATTTATATTATTATATAATATAGTATGTATATTATTTATATATCATATTATGCACAATATGATATAAAATATAAAGAATGTAATATAGAAATAAATAAGATAAACAACATAAACAATATAATATAATATAATATGATATAGTATAATATAATATAACATAACATAAATGAGGAGGACGGCTGGAGTGGAGACAGCATGGCTTAAGAAATGCTTTAGAAGTGAATACGTGAACGCAACAAACTCTTTAAAAATACCAAAGATTCATCATGCTGATGACAAAAATGAAATAACATATGTAGAGAGCTTTGCAAATCCTAAAATGTGATATACCTATCAGCTCTTATCATCAGGGGAAAGAGTACAGGACTTGGATTCAGGAGACCTGGGATTCACATCCTGGTTTGATCACTATTAGCTGTGTAACCTTGGTCAAGTCATTGTACTATCCAACCTTCACTTTCCTGATTTTAAAAATGGAAACAATCGTGCCTGTCCAACCTACCTTTCACACGGTGGTCATGAAGAAAGGACTTTATAAACCTGAGGGTGCAATGGAAATGTGAGCTGTAACCTGCTCAAATATTTTCATGATGAAAAATAGTGTGCCCGAATTTGATGAGACACGAAACCATAGATGTAAAGAAGGGGGGTGACTTTTTTTCATGTCCTAGGCTCCCCTCTACTTCCCCACACTAGCAGCCAGGTAAAAAACCTATAGATTCCTCAAATTAATATGTTTTTTAAAATTCATAATTGAAAGAAGTACTAAATTTCAGTTACAATGAGTAAAAATAAAGTTTGGTTTCCCTCAACCCCCCACCCCACTATCCATGTCCACGAATCCCCTAAAATCTATCCATGGACTCCAGATGAATTCCTGCCCTGGAGCCAGAAAGGATCTCAGCTAATGACAAGAATGAGAGCTCTTCTGTATATGGCACTTGAAAGTCTGCAGCCTTTACATGTAGCATCTGATGTGCTCCTCACAACTCTGGGAGGTAGGAGTTGTAATTATCCACTTTATAGTTGAGAAAACACAGGTTAAATGACTTGCCCAGGGTCACATATCTAAGGGTTTAAGGCAGAATTTGAACTCGGGTCTTCCTGACTCTGGGTGTAGCAATCTAGTCCAATGCCCTCATTTTACAGATGATGAAACTAAGGCACAAGGAGACTAAGTAAGTGCCTTGCCTAGGATCACATAGGTGTGGTGGTCATAGTAATAGTTAACATTTATATGGCACCCACTATGTGTTAGGTATTGTGTTAAGAGCTTTACAAATACTATTTCATTTGAGAGGTACTATTATTATAACCATTTTATAGATGAGGTAACTAATCAGAGGTTAAGTGACTTGCCCAGGGTCACACAGCTTACTACAGCTTTAAGGCAGAATTTGAACTCAGGTTTTTCTGATTCCAGGTCCAGTGCTCTATCTATTTCACCAACTGGCTGCAACTAAGTATCAGAAACTGCATATGATAGACCAAGGGTAGGGTCAGATTTGATTCTCCTTAATAGATCAAGATTTCCTTAAAAGTGAAAACAAAGCTATGAAGAAACACATTTCTCCTATTTTTCTCCAGACATGTAAGAGTCTGGAGCACATTCTAGATATAATGTCTACTTCGTTTTAAAGGATAGCCTTTCTTCCCCAATATGCTTCTCATTTGCACCAGCTGCTCATGTGGTCACTGTAAGAACAGTACAAAGTCCTGAAGAATCTGGTTTTGGTTTACAACATGCCCAGTCCTGATCTGTAATTAGACAAGGAACTGGAGCATCCAAACTGGAAAAAATGAACAATGTTACTGAGGGCAGAAATCACTTTCAGCCGTGTGCAACCCGAACGGCATTCTTTTCTATTGTTCCTTTCATGGGCCGCCGGATTCTCGGGGGCAAGGCGAAGAATCTTGAGATGTCACATGTCACCAAGACCCCTGTCCCTAAGATCACTCCAAAAAAGAAAAAGGAAAAAACCCACAGAGAACATGCATTTCATTTTTTTCAAAAGCTGAAACTAGTACTAGGTGTAGATGAGTCAAAGTCTAGTAACAGTTGTGCTGTTAGTCATGTGTCACAGGAAACCCCAGGAAGACTGAGGCCCAACTTTCCATAAATACACCACCCGTATTTCATGAGGACAACTGGCCCGCATCTCAGTTAGGAGTCACACATACACAGTTGCTGCCTCGGCCTCCTATGAGGACAACCGTCCACTCAGTGGGGAAAATAGCCAAGAAGCTTATTTTTAAAAAAGCCGAAAGTGTTTAATTGAATTATTTTCTGTTGGAGATACTACATTTTAAAAAGCTCTCCAGCATAATGAGTAAAAGAGCCCTAACCATCAATTACAGATGAAAAGGGTTGTGGTTGTTTTTTTAAATAAACTGGGGAAACTGGCCAATTTGTCTGGATACATAATGTCAATGTCACACAGCCTTGCTTATTCTGTGCTATTAACCAACTGAAAAGAATCAATTTCTTCACTGTAACTAAAGTCATTTTCTCCATTGTAACTGAAGAGTCATGTAAAACTGGGAGGGAGGAGAGGGGAGAAGGCAATCAGCACTCCCTGTTCTAAGGGAAGAGAAGTTGGCTATTAATGGGTGCTGACATATCACAGAACCAGCCAAAGCAATTCAAGAGAGCTGACCCTCTTGCAATCTAAGTGCAATTTACTGAAGAAGAAAAAACAAAATTGCTGCATCCTATCCTATTCACAGAAGCAAAGATCTGTGGAGCTTGAAATTACCTCTGAGCAGAGAAAGTGATTTGCCCAAGGTTACATAGTATCATAATGTGGCGATTTATTTAAAGTTAGGGATTTATGAATGGGCTAAGGAGTCGAAATATTTTGAAGGTTTCTGAAGTATTTTGCATAGGACTCATTTTGACATGTCAGTCAATAAGTATGAGTAAATATGTAGGGGCATACGAAGAAAAAAATAAAAAGGAATATTCCTTGCCCTCAGGAAGCTTCCATTCTAGCAAGGCGGACAATGGCATGCAAAAAAGCTTATACAAAATAAATATAAGGGTTTGATTTTGACAGGAGAAGGCACCAACAGCTGGGAAGGATTGAGCCAGATTGATGCCACTTCAGCAAAGTTTTGAAATAATTAAGGGGTTCTATAAAAAGCAAATACAAAGGCCTGAAAAAAATAATTTAAGCCTAAAATCTATGCTGGTCTAGGGGTAAATAAGGAACATCAGTACTGAACATCTTCAGGGAGAGATGCTCTGAATCATTAATTACAAATTAAAATAAAATTTGGAAATATTTAACAAAATAAATAAAAATACAATAAACCATAGGCAGACATATTCTTGGAAAACCACTAATAAGCGGTGATTTTCAAAGTCGATATGTGGCCCACAGGAATCCTTATATATGGCTTAGTGGTCCCCATTTCTATTTGAGTTTGATAACACTGATCTAGTCCAAATTACACTTTACAAATGGAAAAAACTTAAGACCAAGGAAAGGCAGTGACTCTGCCTCACTTAAATCCAATTCACTTGTAAGTCAAGACATCGCCCACCCTGACGCCTTTGGTCCTCTTCAAGAATGAAGGACAAACATCACTTTCCACTAGGCCACCTTGCTGCCTTTTTCTTTCAATTCAAATCCAATTCTTCCATGATGCAGCTCTTGAAGCCTTTCAGTTTAACAAACATTTATTAAGTGCCTACTATATACAAAGCACGGTGCTAGCCACTACAAATCCAAGACAAGAAGGAAAGAATCTTTGCCCTCAAGAAATTTCCGTTTTGCTGGAGGATGTAATAGGTACAAGAGATAACAGAAATACATGATCATATTCCTAATCACAAATTAAATAAAGTACAAAATACCACTAGCCTAAGACTTTCCTAATTCTTCATTACATCTATTGTAACAACCAATTTGTTCAACTTAAAACAAGGTAAGAATTATGTTTATACTAGATATGAATTTTTTTTTATATCTAAGAGGTTTAAAAGAGATTAGAATTCATATATTACTATCAGCATATAACGGTTTTATTGACCTTTTTACAAGGCTGCTACCTTTCAACGAGGATGCGGGCCGGCTCACAAGTCACCTAGAAACGCTTCCGATTAGGTGGCAGTGAATAATTAACCCTAGAAACTGAAGTGTAATGGGAAGGATAATGTGTGCATCTATAATCAAGAAGGCTCATCTTCCCGAGTTCAAATCTTGCCTCAGACACTTGCTAGCTGTGTGTCCCTAGGCAAGTCACTTCACCTTTCAGGTTCTTCATCTGTAAAAGGAGCTGGAGAAGGAAACAGCAAAACATTCTAGTATCTTTACCAAATAAACACCAGAATGGGGTCATGACAAGTCAGACACAAATGAACAACTAACAACCCTATGAACCTAGTGTAAATCTATTCTTCCTTGCTGTCTTAGTAGCCAAAGGGAGCACTAGATAACTATTATCTGAAAGTGTGATTCTGAATCCTTTAAAGGCTCATAGAGAAGCTTGGTGTAGCAGACAGGCCACTGAACCTGGAGTCTGGAAGACCCGAGTTCAAATCCCACCTCAGCACTTATTAGCTGTATAACCAGGGGCAGGGACTAAAAAGTACTGCTATGCTAAAGATTAGACAATTTACTGTCACTAGACAGAAATTAACCACGGCATACCAGTTGTTTCTTACAAATGTGCAGTCAGGTCACTTAATTCCTCTGGGGCTTAGTTTCCTCATCTCTAAAATGGGAGAAGGGCTGGTCCCTTCTTGCTCTAAAGCTAAGAGCTTATGAACACAAAACAATAGGTAGAGTGGGATTTTAATTCTACTTAGCCTGGTATTGATCTCCAATACCAGTTCTGGTATGCTCATTTTCCCTCCTAACTTATTAAACCAACATGGATGTAAAATAGTCTAAGCAGGTCAGAAAACAGTCAGGTCACTGTTACATAACTCTGTCCTTGTGATAGCCCTGTGAGGTAGGTGGGTAAATATTATTTCCACTTTATAGACGAAGAAACTGATGAAATGAGGTGATTTGTTCCAATTCGGAAAACTCCAAGTTTGAGAACGGACATTCAAAGCCATGTTTCTTTCCTACCTTTTCCAAAACACCTAGGGCAGACTTCAGTGTTCTTTTCCTACTCTGAGTGGGCTTTCTAGACACGCCACATCCCTGCATTAGCCAATGCACCGTGTATGGAAGGGGTGTGTGTGTGGAAATCCTATTAACAGTAAATGTTTTCAGAGCTGGGACTCGGATATGAAAAAGAAAAGATTCGTAACAAGAGAAAGAAGAAATCTCTCGGGATGAGTGATGCACTAGGGCATCACTTAACCTTGAAGCTAAATGGCGAGAAGACAAATGAACAATGACAAAATGATAATAGATTTCTTTAGGGACAATCTCTCCTGTAAATAATGATTATCTTAAAAAAAAAAGGATCCCAGTCCTCATATTATTTTGTATAAACTGGAAGAATCAATTTCCATCTTTGGTTAAAGATTTTCCTAAATCAGGAGCTCCTCACCTTAACACAGTGGTTCTCAACCTTCCTAATGCCACGACCCTTTAATACAGTTCCTCATGTTGTGGTGACCCCCAACCATAAAATTATTCTCGTTGCTACTTCATAACTTGATTTTGCTACTGTTATGAATCGTAATGTAAATATCTGATATGCAGGATGTATTTTCATTGTTACAAATTGAACATAACCCACAGGGTGAGAACTGCTCCCTTAACAAGTTTCAAAGACTTGAATGGAATCCATAATGGGGGCAGCTAAGTGGACTACTTACTAGCCATCTGGTGCTGAGCAAGTAGCTTAGCCTCTGTCTGCCTCAGTTTCCTATCTGTAAAAAAGTGGTACTAATAGTACCTTACCTCAAAGGGGTGTTGTGAAGATTAAACAAGTTATCTGTAAAGCACTTTGGAAACTTTTAGGTGTCATATAAATACTAATTATTATTACTAACTGGTTATATCTGCAGATACTGCTTTTAGTGACATTTTCCTCAGGAAAGGTAGTCAGCTCAAGTCAGCCTGAATTCCCTTTACCATAAAGGCAAAAGGGGCATGAATTTGCCGAGATACCTGGGAGAAAGGGCAAGGGCAAAGGCAAGGGACTGAAGAGACAAGGAGAGCAAAGGGAATTTGGGAAACGGAACAGTTCTAAAGCACATCAGTGCAGACTGAGAAATTGTGTACTCAAAAATGCCGAGTCCTGGTCGTGAATATCACCCAGTAACTTGAGAGATTGGGTGACGTTCACGGTCAGGAAGAGAGAAATGTGTTTTTATTTTACTGGAGAGGTGTGTGATCAGAATAAAAGAGGGGCCAGCCATATACATTTCCCAAACCATCATTCGATTCCTCACTTAATGAGGAATAATCACTGTTATCCAGGCAATGTCAAGTGATCTCAGGCTAGACTCCCACCATAGTGGGTGAATCCGCTAGAATATATATAGAAAGACATGCACCAGAGTTAGTTAGCATAGGATGTGCAAGCACTGCTGGGACGCAATGTGCCCCTAGGTGGAGGGAGTACCCACATCAATGAGACAGATGAGTGAAGACTTGCGTTATTATGGGTGGAGATTGTTACTTGAGTTCAAGTTAATGGAAATCTTAATTCAGCTGAAAAGCATTTATTAAGCTCTTACTCTAAGCCAGGCACTAAACTCTGGGGATACGAAGAAATGCAAAAACTTTCCTTGCCATGCAAGGACCGTATATTCTAATGGGAGAGACATGTAAAGAACCAGGTGCATATGAATAGGTAATAAAGCATTTCTGGTAGGTAGTATCTGTCTTTAAGGGATCTTGTATTAATACCATCAATAACCATTCACATGGTACAGTCTTAACTATCCACAAAGGAAAAACCAAGTGGATGAGAATGCCTATTGCCAGTCTAGTTGATGCTAGTTGAATAATTCACAAGTATGTTGTTGGACACCCATCTGTATGAGCTATCTATATCAGATATAGATATATATAGAATGGATATACAGATGAATGGAGAGGGAGCTGGGTCTTGCATTAAAAAGGAAAAAGCAAATAGTTTGAATTATGTATGGAAAATTGTAGAATTCTTTTAATGACCCAAGATTCTCCCTGAAACAAAGGCTCATCTTGTTACTAACAATTCTAGTGTTGTTGAATGGTCACAAATTATAAAACAATACAACCTTGGGCGGGGGACGGGATTAATTATGGATTTAAAGACAAAAAAAGAGCATTTCTATTCACACAGCAGAACATACACACACACACAAAAGGATTCTGTATGAAATCTGTCTCAATTTCATACTTCTTGCTTTAAGACAGTGGTTCTCCACCTTCCTAATGCCACGACCCTTTAATACAGTTCCTCATGTTGTAGTGACCCCCAACCATAAAATTATTTTTGTCACTCCTTCATAACTGTAATTTTGCTACTGTTATGAATCTATCTGATATGCAGGATGTATTTTCATTGTTACAAATTGAACATAACCCACAGGTTGAGAACCGCTGCTTTTAAGAAAAAGCTATACAAAATTCTACATGTTACTTTCAAAACTGGCCTTCCTGTCTGGGGTTTCTCCAGAGCCTCCTTCGGTGATATTCAGACTAACACCGACTGTCGAAGAACTGAAAGCTAATATAACACCAAGGGCCATGACAATGGAGAGACATGGTGAGCGAGAGCAGGCCTCGACGCGTAACAAATAAGGATGAAAGAACATAGGACATAAAGAACATAGGACATCAAAGCAAAGGCTGTCAACCAAAAAAATTGTGATAATGATTTTCCCCAATCCCACTGGTCACATGGCAAGAGGGAAGGATAATGAATTGATAGTCCCCATGTCGTCCCCCCCCCCTCCCCCGTGCTCTACCGGTAACCTCCTTATGGCAAGAGAAAGAGAGGGGGGAAAATGAAAAAGAAAAAGAAAAAACCCAATAGTAAATTTGTGGTAGATCAGGGTGAGAATTGAGGGAGATGAGGAAGCATGGATGGACCGTATCTGTTACCAGGGAAGAGCACATCCCCATTAAGATCAGAGATCCACTGGAACAAAAGCCCAGAGTGGTCTGTCTTTTTCTTAGTTCTCTGCCCCCTATTCTGCTATTCCAAAGTGATTTAAACAGAGTAGGCTACTAAAAACAAGAAGGGTGAGGCATATGGCTTCCATTGTCTTTTTAGTACTAGGAAGTCTCCTCAAAGGACTGACAGAGGAGGAATTCTCTGGGGAATCAAAATAAAAATTAACCCTTACAAAATATTTTAAATTTGTTAAAAAATAAACTTTCATTGATAACTTTTGTTTTTATGTCACCTATAGTTCCCAAGTATCCCTACCTTCTCCTCAAGAGCCAACCCCATAACAAAGGGGGGAAACAAACAACCAACATAATGAAAAAAAAATCTGATATTATATTCAGTGTTCCACACCCACAGTCTCCTAACTCTTCAAAGTAATGCTTTAAAATGTGCAAAGTGTTTTTATATGAATCATCTCCCCTGGGCCTCACAAAAGCTAGGAGAGAAAGACTGCACAGCCGTCTTTTTTCTAAACAAATGAGGAAAGTTAACCTTGGCAACACATATACTAAAACTGAGAGGAAGCACTGTACAGCAGATAGGGCACCTTTCTTTGCCTCAGTTGGCTCATCTGCAAAATCAGAGGTTTGAAACTGATTGGCTTTTCAGGTTCCTCCTACCTCTAAATCTATAATCCTTATGAACTGAGGTGTAGAGTGGTTAAGCAGTCCAAGCTCATAGTTAGGAATAAGGGGCAAAGCTGGAATTTGAACTCAGGGCCTCTGACTCTGTGGCGCAAACTGTCTTCTTATTTATTTTCTGTGTGCTAGACAGATGCATTTTAGTTGTAGGAAACTCTAAATGGCTGATTGGATAGTTTGTGAGTCAATTAAGATGGACAACATACGTCACTTCCCCATCCTGTTCCTTATACTTGTAAAGACTTCAGGTCCTTACAAAATATATCATGAAGTAAAGCCACAATTCAGACAGAAACCTGAGATGATGGAGCAGAGGGGTCACTCTCTCTGAAGCCAGAGAGAGAAGCCAGCACATGCCCAGTGTTATCCAGCATTACTACCTGACAGAATGAGGTGAAAGGTGAGATTTGAAAGGGATCTGTCAACCAAGATTTAATATCCTTCCATTTAAAACAGCAGGGCTTCCATCACCTTGGAGTTTGAGGAGTTGAAAACCAATAAAAGCAAATATTAGAGCTCTGTGGGCTGTTGGAGAGTCTTGATCTGTAAGACTGGCAGAGGAACCCACTTCAAACAATTCAACAAATCGGAATTAACACCTGATCAAAGCAAGCTGAAGTTTCAAGTTCCACTTCTGACAGCGCAGTATTAGGAGAAGGAATATGCTTTATAATCAAGAGATCCAGATTTGGGTCCCAGCTTGATCAGTTTCTAAATCTTTTAAAATGTATCTTTATGATATTGCTGATACCGTATATAAATTGTTCTCCTGGTTCTGCTCACTTCATCTTGCACCAGTTCGAATGTCTTTCTAAATTTCTATGAAACTGTCCCTGTCATCATTTCTAATATCATGAAAGTATTCCATCACATTCATATATCAAAATTCATTCAGTCATTTCCCAATGGATAGGTAGCCCTTGGTTTATAGTTCTTTGCCATCAAAAGAAGAACTGCTATAAATAGTTTTGTACACATAGATCTGTTTGCTTTTTCTTTGATCTCTTTAGGGCATTGGAATGTAGTAATGACTTTCCAAAACAGATATACTTACTGATGGGTGAGCTATATGTAACACACATACACACACACATACACACACACATACACATTTTGGAGAGATCTTGCAATGGTCTGTGAGTTGGTCCCTGAATTGAACGGAACAACAGTAGGCTGGACTGCCTGTAGAAAATGGCCCCAAGCTTTCCCCTGAAACAAAGGTCCATTAATTTTAAATACCTATATCCTATGGTGTTGTCTGGCTGAGTCATGAACACTAAGTCTCTGAAGAACTGAAAGTGGGGATCAGCCAAAGGACAACAGACAGGCCCGTGGTGGGGATAAGCCAACTGCAAGACATGATGGCTGAGGAATTTAAAAGGTCTAAAAGATGTCATCAAAGAAACACAATGATCAAAGAAGATGTGTTGGTCATGTGTCAAGATGTCTGAGCAGAGTATTTTGGGTGAACTGATGGGAGACCATGGACAAGCATTGCATAGGATGGGCAGGCATGGATGAGCTGTGTTCCATTTTGCTGGAACAAGCACTCACATAAACAAACTCAAAGACCTATGCGAGCACTCTAATCACTGCGTATATTATTCTCCTGGTTCTGTTTACTTCACTCTGCATCAGTTCAAACACATCTTCTCTTGTCTCTCTGAATCCCACATAGCAATCATTTCTTTCAGGGCAACAATATTCTATTTTGCTGTTGGCTGGTTTTTGGCCATTTTTGAAGAGAAAGTTTCCCTCTGAATTCTCATGACATTTCGCAACACTTAGGCATTTCAGTGGAAAGAGTGCAGGATCTGGAGAACCTGGCTTTAAAAAGTAACTATAATCAAGCTGCTTTCCCTTTGTGAGACTCAGTTTCCTCATCTACAGAATGAAGGGGCTGTACTAAATTATTCCTGTGGTCCCTCCTAGCCATAAATCTATGATTCTATGTACTCCACACTGAGCTGTATTAGAAAGAATAGAATGTAGAATTTGGTCCTCTCCCCCACTCCCCCAATTTACTTATTTTATTTTATTTCCAGTTCAAAATTCTAGCCCTCCTTCAACTCTCTCCCCATCCATTGAGAAAGTAAGAAATAAGATACCCATTATACATATGAAGTCATGAGAAACATATTTCCACAGTCATGTTGCCCAAAAAAAAAAAAAAAAAAAGGAAGAATAAGGAAGTGAAAAATGTTTCAATCTGCCCTCCAAGTCCATCAGTTCTCTCTCTCAAAGTGGACAGCATTTTTCATCATGAATCCTTTGGAACTGTCACGGATCATTGTATTTCTCTAAGTTCCGAAGTCTTTCACAGCTGATCATGGTATAATATCAATGTTACCTTGTACACTGTTCCTCTAGTTCTGTTCAATTCACTTCTGCTAAGTTCATATATGTCTTCCCAGGGTTTTCTGAAACCATTTCTTTCATCATTTCTTATAGCACAATAGTATTTCATTACAATCATACACCATAACTTGTTCAATCATTCCCCAATTGATAAGTATCCTCTCAATCTCCAATTCTTTGTCCCCACAAAAATAACTGCTAGAAACATTTTTGTACATATGGGTCTTTTTCTTTTTCTTTGACTTAGAATATAGTATTTGAGTACGTATCTTATCTCCCTTACTAAATGTTAGGTTACTTATGATCAGAGACTAGGTCTAATTTAGATCTGCAGTCCCTCATATATGAATGGTATTCAATAAATGTTGGCTGTATTGAAACAAATATTTATTAAGGCATAACAGGAGATACTGGGAAGAATGTAGTATGAAAGGATTTCCTTTGTCCTCACAATCTGAACTGGCAATCTAGTTAGGGAGAGAGTACGCACACATAGATATAAAAGTATGTATATCTGTGTGTGTGTGTATGTGGGTGGGTGTGTGTAAAGTCAGAGAAAGACATAGAGAGAGAGAGAGAGAGAGACAGAGATACACACACACACACACACACAACAAAAATTAAATAACAGTATAAAAGAGTCAAGAAGTAATACAAGACAGCAACTCAGGAAGTGTCATATGGCAGTCAAAACCCAATTTTCACCTGCTTAGAGGTAAATGGTGGTACAGCAGATAGAGAGTTAGGCCCAGGGTCAGGAGGATCTTTGTTCAAATACAGCCTCAAAGACACTTACCAGCTGTGGGACCCTAGGACAGCTGCTTAACCTCCGTCTGCCTCACTGTCCTCAACTGTGAAATAGGGATGATAATAATAGCACCTACTTCAGACAGTGTTACATAAATATCTATTCCCTTCTCCCCACCATGAGTGAAAGTACTTAGAGTTCCTTACTCATGCTTACTTATTGTAAGAACAACTGTACTCATGTTTATTTATTGTAAGTACAACTGGACTCATATTTATTGTAAGTACAACTGGACTCATGTTTACTGTAAGTATAACTGGACTCATACTTATTGTAAATAGAATCATCATTACCAGGAAACTCTGAAAAACAATCTCAATGTATAACTAGAGGGAAAGAAACCGACATCTGGGAGCCGGGTACTAGATATTCTTACTGAAGTAAAGGCATGTGGTTATAAAGGCTTTTGGCTGACTGGATGTGGCAATAGGGGGGTAAAGAGGGAAAAGGCCATAATCACAATGACACCAAGGTTTTAAGCTTAGATCAGCGGTTCTCAACCTTCCTAATGCCGCGACCCTTTAATACAGTTCCTCATGTTGTGGTAATCCCCAACCATAAAATTATTTCTGTTGCTACTTCATAACTGTAATTTTGCTACTGTTATGAATTGTAAAGTAAATATCTGATATGTAGGATGTATTTTCATTGTTACAAACTGAACATAACCCACAGGTTGAGAACCGCTGCTCTATATCTACAGTAGATGTAAGACCTGGGTGTGAGGAGATCATTGTCCTCAGATAGCTAAAAGGCTCTCACATGGAATGAAGATTCCTTCTATTGTTCTAAAAGGCAGAGGACCAACATGATATAAAGTACAAAGAAGTACATTTCAATTCAACATATGGCAATACTATCTACATGCACATGGCATGTATTAAATGCCTAGATAGATAATGAGCTCCCTGTCACTGGGGGTATCCAAAAAAGAATCCCTGTTAGCAATGAAGAAAAGATTCTTCCATTGGATTGGCTTAAATAGCCCCTAAAGATTTCTCCCAACTCTCAGCCTTTCACCTACTTCCCCCCCCCCCTTTTTTTCCCTTTTAGGAATACTACAATTAGACTTTATCCCCTATTTGGAAAATACATGCCCACACCCACTGTTCTTTGACTCAGAGACATAGGGAAGCCACAGTAACTGAACTATATTTACTCATACGACCTGACTTATGTTCTCAAACCAGTTGGGTGGACTACTTGACAGAACCAACTGATTTACAGTTAAGATGTGAGTTCAAATGAGTCTCAAACTATTACTAGCAGTGGTCTGTAGGCAAGTCACTTAATCTCTCTGCCTCAGTTTATCTTTCCTGTAAATGGGGATAATAACCATTCAAAGGATCACTGTGAGATTCAAATGCACGATTTCAGGTGCTTTGAAAAACTTTAAGTGGTATATAAGTGTTAGCTGTTATTATTATAAAATCACAATTAAGGACAGATCCTACCAAGGCTCTAATTAGATAGATGACTAGCTTTATTCCAGATATACAACACAACAGGGCTTTGAAAAAGTTGTTTTCTCCCTTGTCCCAAACCTCAGTTTCCAAAGGTATGGAAATTATATGTAGTAGGTATATATATACATATATATATGTATATATATCTAAATATATAGCTTTCTATCCATCCATTGATAGATCTATATATCAATCTATCTGCCCTCTGATTTGTGTCAACCAGCAATTACTTTTTGTCTGCTTTTTAAATACTAAATTCACATTTCTATTTCAGAAAATTGATCAGTTCCTCCCCCCACTCCTATACCCTTTAAGAGCAATATGCTCCAGGGATAAAGAAAGCATCAAAGGTTGCTGCCTCAAAGTAAATTTTGCTTTATAGGACCGCAGATCTTGAGCCAGAATGGACCTTCTAGCCCAAACTCTCATTTTACAGAACAGGAAACCAGTGAGTGGGGTAGAAGGAATTGATCTGGTATGGCTACTTACTACCCATAAATGAAATAATGCATGTGAAGAGCTTTTTAAACACCATGAAAAACGAATGGAAGCTTCTGGAGGGCATGGGCTACTTTATTTTTGTCTTTCTATCCCCAGTCCTGGCAGAACAGAGAGTTGGCCTGGGAGTCAGCAGAACCTGAATTCAAACTTGGCCTCAGACACATACCTGCCTTAGGCAAGGCACAGCTCCCCCAGGACCGCAGGGTGACAATGAATGCTCATAACTCACACTTACATAGCACTTCCTATATGCCAGGCATTGTGCCAAGTGCTGTATACATCATTCTCATCCGATCCTCACAACCCTGGGAAGAAGGCGCTATTATTATCTCCATTTAACAGATGAAGAAACAGAGTCAGGCACAGGTGAAGGGAACTTGCCCTGGGTCACATGGCTAGTAAGTATCTGAGGCTGCATTTGAATCCAAGTCTTCCCGATCAAGGTCCAGAACTCTACTGACTCTATACATTGAAGAGAAGGTGCTAGCCAGCATCAGTTGAGGGAGTACACTTATCTGGGAATTTCCTGTATGAATAAAATGGCAGGTCCACCCCCTAGCTGCAGCACTAGCACCACATGCCTGGTACGCTGTAAGGTTTTCTTAGAAATGTTTGGGAATAACTAATATAAAAGTTGTTGTTATCCAAGGAAAGTAAGTTTGACTACTTCTGTCAATCACATAATACAGTGTCACTTTCCAGGACGACAGAGCGGTCCAAGCCCACGGAGGAGTAGAGGTCTCTTTATCGTACAGACTAATCAGCCAGAAAACCGATAGCCCTTTTTCCTCTTTGCAGAAGCGGGGGGAGACATTTTCTAGGAGTGAAATACAACAATCCCGATTCCCTGATGTAATCTTGTGTGGGCATCGTGTCCAACCCTAGGTGGGGGAGGGGAAGGGGAAGGAGGAGAAGAGGAGGTCCGCAGACGCCCACAGCAGAAGCCGCCCCGAACAAAGCAGGGTACCAGCACCAGCAGCCCGTGAGATTCTCAAAATGGGAGAGCGGTGACACCTCTGACCTAATTTAGTTCCTGTAGTTAACACGCCCACGCACCGACAACACCCTGCCACCAGCGCACGCACTCACACCGCTACTTGCTCCCGTTTTCAGGGCCCTTGGTACCCGGCCCCCCCCAGGCCGACGAGGGGCAGCGCAACAAAGGTGCGCCTTCCCCTCCGCCCGGATTCATTTTCTCGGGAATTCGCCTCCATAAAAAGCGCCTCGGCCAGAATCGCGGTCGCCTTCGGCCGGCCCAAATCGTTCCAGAGCGCACTGGCTTCCCCGGGGCCTCCAACCTTAAAGCGCTAGGTAAACGTCAGCTCACTGCGTGGGCACCCACCGCCATCCCCATCCAATCCACCAAACATGTTTTAAGTGTCCACTCCGTGCAAGGCACAAAGACAAAAATAAAACGGCCTCTGCGCCCAGAAGCTTATATTCCACTGGAGGCTACAACAAACCCACAGATAAATAAGATGCAATATATTTTTTAAGAGGGGGAGACCACTAACAGCAACAAGACTTTCTCTCGGGGGATAGGAACACTGCGCTTGAAGGAAGGGGTGAGGGGGCATGGAAAGCAAAGAAAAACGCAGTTCCCCAGACCCTCCGCTGATCTAAGGCTCCAGTTTTCTAGAAGCAGCAGTTTGCAAGGCGCCCCAGCGCGGGCCCCTTTGGTCTGGGTTGGGCAGAGCTAGGGCAGCGTGGGGGAGGGAGGAGGGAGGATCCGGCCTTGGCCTCGTCCGAAAGGCCAGTTTCCCTGACCCGGAAAGGTCTACGAACAGGCAGCTGTCGCCCGTGGGAGGCCAGCGCGTTTCCAGGGCTCTAGCACTTTGCACCCGCGCCCCTCCGCCTTCTTTTGCCGGGGGAGCGCGCTTACGTACCCCACAATGGAGATCACTATGGCCGCGACCACCATGTAGTTGGTCTGGTAGTAGAGCAGGTTGCTGACCACTCGGTTGTTCCATTTGGAAATGTCCCTGAAGTCGGGGCGCGCGAAGCGGTCGGAGCCCGGGAAGAAGTCATCCCAGGCGCGGAGCGCGGGGACTTGGAAGTCCATGGTGGCTGGAGCTGGGTCCGGGGCTGAGACTGGGACTCGGGAATCCGGAGGCGGCGGGCACGGGTCAGCTGAGCAGGGTTAAAGCACAGGCGACGGGCTCCGGCTACGTCGGCTCTGTGGTTGGCGAGCTAAGAGAACGGAGTACGCGGAAGCGGGAGGGCGGGTTTCTGCGCCGGCCTTCTCTCTTGACTGTAAGTTGTCTTGTTATCTCGTAAGTACCCTGAGCAACTGGGTGTTTGGGGGAGAAGAGCAAGAGAGAAAAAGCAAGGCACTCTCCCCCCCCCCAGTGAATGAAGTGGTAGATGCCTGCCTGTCCTTTGCGTACAATAACCTCCCTCCCCCCAAGCGGGGACGGGGTGGTTTAATACTTAATATAGGGAGTGTCTCAGCAGCAGGCAGCTGCCATCCAGGAAGATGTGCGACGGGACGGAAAGGGGCTGTGTTGGCCAGCTATTGGAGGATGGGACGGTTTTAGAAAGACGTTACTGACCCCCCCCCTCCCCACCGCGGGCCGCCCTCACTCACACTACACTCCCCCCCCGCGCGCACACGCACACGCACACGCACGCACGCACACATCTGAGCCTAATTTAGATGCCTCCTGGCTTCTCAGGACTCGGGGATGGGAAATGTTCAGAAATGGGAAAGGAGGCGAAGCAGGATTCTGAGCTTTGATTCACTATCCCTTAGCACAGAGCCTGGCACAGTAGGCTCTTAATAACTTAACTTATTAATTATTAATTAATTAATCTTAATAACCGTTTGCTTTTGGCATTGTGTGATTCTACACGAATGAGATAGCTGGTCTCTAGTTGTCGGTCAGGTCATAATGAAGGGGCAGTTTGCAAAAAAAAAAAGGATGAATGCCTGTAACGAAAGGCAGCACCCTGAAAAGGGGATAATCGCGGCACTAACAGAGAAGTCTTTTTGGACCTGAAGGCTTTGCGTAACAACGGTGATGCCTACGATGGCTCAGAAATGGGGGAGAGGGAAAGGTTGCCGGAGGCCTTGAATTTGGCCGTCCCCTCCCCTTCGAATGCTAAACCAAACTCTGTCTCTGGAACTTCCGTAGCGAGATCCGAGGCGGAACAAAGGGCTACAGAACACAGTGGCACTTAATCACTCCAAGAACAAACATCAGTTACGTGTTTACCATGTACCTCGCACCTCGTTCCACCTCCCATACAAGACCTTGTCTGAGCCCTCACAGTCATTAGCACTCTTTTCCTCTTCGAGCTATAGAGCGGGGCTAGGACAGAAGACCTGGAGTCAGTGAGACCTGGGATCAAATCCAGCCCCATACAGTTACCGGAAGTATAACCCTGGGTAAGTCACTTCCCTCTGACTCGGTTTCTTTATCAGTGAAATGGGCATAATAATACTCCTTACAGGGCTTTTGGGAGGATCAAAGTAGTGAACCCGTCAAGTGCTTTGTAAACTCCAAAGTGCCGTATAAATGCCGGTTGTTACGATTATGTGTTACTTTATAAACAGGTGGTGTGAATGTTGTAATGCACCCACCTCCCCCAAGAATGTTTGGGCTTTTCATGCTCAGCACCTCCCACGACACCCGGCACAGAGATGCTTGATACACCTTCCTTGACTCTGACCAGCAACAACTAACCATGATTCCAGAGAACCAGTGACAAAGGATTCTGTCCACCTTCTGATAGAGGAGGGATGGAGTCAACATGCAGGGTGAAACACTCCTTTTCAGACGTGGCCAGTGTAGAAATTTGTTATCCTTGGCTCTGTATATTTGTTACAAGGGTTCTGCTTAGCTTTTTCTTTTTCAGTTGGGAGGAGGTGGGAGGGAGAGAAGATAAAAATAGAATAGAATTCAATTAATTCATTATAGTCGGACAGTGCAGTGAATAAAGGGCTGGGCCTGGAGTCAGGAAGTCATCTGTCTTCAGTGCGTTGCTGGCACCATGCCTGGCACCTTGTAGGCAGTTAGTAAATGTTTATTTTCTTCCTTTCATTTGGAACATTAGTTATCATTGTGTTATGGCATAGGACAGTTGGGCACACCTAGTATAATGTATAGTACGAATGCACACTGTCTATAGCAGTTGTAGTACAATATGTGCCCGTTATGACATTCCTTACGTTACCTTTTAAAAATAAAATTCCTGATACTAGCTTGTATTTGGACTTCTTTTTCTCCTAAAGGCAAGGCGATGCGTTTTTAACACCTTCAGGTTGTTTGGATCCCAGAAGACTAGGAGGGTTGGTTATCGTTACTGTTATTTATGGCACTAATGGCCTCTACGGGAACCAAGAACATGACTAGTTCCCTCAATCCCAAACATCCAAGTGGGTCCCTTACTTCTCCATCACCAAGTATTTTTATTTCACCATCGATATTGGGGAGTGAAGTCATTCATCAGGCATGTGTTAAGTGCCTGTGGTACTCTGGACATCATGCTTAGAGGAGTTGGGGATGCAGAGTTAGTGATGAAGAAACAGTCTTCATCATAGGGAAGCTTATATTCTATTGGGAGAAACAACATATAAAGTACTCAGGTAAATTAAATTAAGTTGAAGACGTAGGTGATTAGGTATAGCAGATGTAGTGCCTACCTTTAAGTCAGACAGGCTGTGGATGCAAGTCCCCACTCCAACACTTACCAGCTATGTGACCCCAGGCAAGGAAAAGGGAGTCAGCTGAAGGCAGATGGATCACAGATGTAGAGCTGAAAGGGACAGGCTATTTAACAGAGGAAAAAAACCAAGGCTCACAGAGGTTACCTGACTTGCCCAAAGATTTTACAGAGTCACATTTGAACCCCATACTCTCTGGCTCCAGGGACAATTGCTCTTTCTGTTGTACCATTTGGTTCTTTTCTATGCCTACTCAGTCATGGCAGCAAATCCTCCTATCTACAAAGGAAAAACTTAGAAAGAAGAAAAATAATAGTAATATATTTCTACAGTACTTTAATCAATTTGGTTAAATAAAATTAATTAAATTAAATTAAAATAAAAAATTAAAATTAAAAAACACCCTTGCAAAGCAAGACATTGTGCTCAGTGTGGGTACACTGACAAAAAAGGAGTCATCCCTTGCCCTCACAGAGCTTACATTTTACTGCATGGATACAAGTACACTTAGTAAATAAGTCCAAAATATATGCAAAGAATCTTCAAATCTTCAAAACCTGTTACTCCCCCCTTGGGAGGAGTCTTTCTGACACTCTGCCTGTTTATGGAAATAGAGCAGTTTCCAGAGGCAGGCTTTCTGGGAAGCTGAGGACGTGAAATCAGGTAAGCATATTCATTGTGCTTTGGAGATTCTGGTGAGACTGACCCATGTTACCCTGGTGATGGAATGTCCATTAGCAGCCTGAAGGCCATGGACAAACCATACCTTCCCTTCCCTTTGCTGTCAGGTCCTTCTCTTTGTGATGTGGGAAGCCGCCAAACACTCAAGACAAGCTCCAATATTTTCTCTATTTTCAGAGCTAAACTTGCTCAGAAACATGTACTGAATTTTCTGCACATCACCCAAGAAGAAATTTAAAGAAGAATAGGAAGTCTATTTGTTTGTGATATAAGGTGGGTGTATGCTCTTATAAGATGTTTATGTCTAAATAAGGCTCATGGGAGGCATTGAAAGATATGATCTTCGCTCCAGACCATCCCCAAGGAGAGGAAGAAGGCTGGCACAACAGCTGGGCGTGGAGGAAGGTGGGAGAGGGGAGGAAGGCAAGCCCCAAGCCCTGCTAGGCTGGGCCTGAATAGAATTATACCTATCTGCCCACTGAAACATCTCTAGTCTAGTAGCACAACAGACTCAAAATGAAAAGCCACTTGGGGTGGAAGGGTACTCTAAGTTTACTGTCCAACTTGGCTCTGTGCCACCAAACACTGGCTATTTATTTAAATAGCCATTTTAAAGCCATTTATCCAAGCAAATAACAAGCAAAAATTTGAAGTTACATAGATTAGACCAGGGTTGGGAAACAATGGCCCTTGGGCCAGATATGAACCACTGCCTCTTTGTATAGCCTGCTAGCTGAGGATTTTTTTTTTTAATCATCTTACCATTTCTAAGCTCAGGAGCTATACAGAATTTGGCCCATAGATCATTGTGAGAATTCATTTGGACCTCTATCCCAATCAGTATCAATCAGTCTGATATTCTACATAAATCATATAGGGAGCTAGGTTCTTATAGTGGGCCCCAAACTTCAATGTGATTTTCACTACTTGTTTACCAAGTTGTGAGGCTTACTTGCGCAATTACAAGAATTCTGACAAAGATATCTCTGACCTGTTTATTCAAATTCCACATGCAAACCCAGCGTGGGTAGGATGCCTTGATGCTTTGGAAAATCCCCCAATTTGTTTTTGTGCCTCCGGACCTCTCTCTCTTGGACAAGATGAGCAAGTGACTATCTTATGATCAGTGGAGATGTCCTATGCTTCACCCAACCTGTGACCTCCTAGCTAATATGTCATTTTTGGCCCTCAAGAACAAGGTCTGTTGACCATTAAGATTCTGTATTTTGCCATGCCTCTTTCGCATATTTGGGCATCAAACTCTATAAAAACAAGGTACTGGAGGAAGGGGGGCATCTAAGAAGATGAGGAAGATCTGAGGTCCACTTCATTAGAGGGGACCGTGGACCCTTCTCTTTTATTATACTTTGGACAACTTTAATTCCTACACTATAATTTGCAGACCTCTGGATTAGACTGTATCAGAAAATACAAAGGACAAATGAGTTCTTTAGATGAGAGAAAAAATGAGATCTTAAATCAATCAAGAGGTTCCAATTGTGGAATCCACAATCTCATCAAAAGGAAATTCCTCAAGGTCTCTAAGGAAGCAACTTAGAAATCAGGAGGTGCATTAAACAGCCAGCCTCCCATATATGTCACCAGTCTTTCTCCAAGTACCTAGAATTGGTCCAGAAGAGAATCTAGAACTAAGAAATGTCTCCTCTCTCAAGCACTCACATCAATGCCAACCTTCATTAAGGCATGCATTGTATATCAACATGCTCCCTAACAATTAGGTGAATTTTATGGAAAAGATCTCAGGTGTGCCTTGAAACCTAGGTTGCAGTAACATGAAAGTATACTTAAGCAAAACAGAAAACATTAGCTTTATGTACCAATGTATGCCTGAGTCCTTCAATAATGGCCTTGGGGCAAAGGCTGGATGAACTTTTGTTGGGCATGTTATAGAGGGGATTACTTTTCAGAGAGGAGTTGGACCAGATGGCAGCTAAAGTCAATTCTATCACTTAAATGTTGTGATTCTGGAAAAAAAAGATGAAAGTGAGGAAACTTCTGAGAAGAAAAATAAGATGTGCTAGGGCAAGGGCTGACACGAGGAGTATCACCAGATTGCCCAAAGGGGTTCCTACTATGAAGAGGTTGAGGAACTCTAAGTTAGGGGCTGGGAGCAGGGAAATATTGAAGGGGAATCATTAATTTATTCAACAGACCTTTATTATAAAGCACCTATTATGGGCCAAGCTTTCACAGGAGACCATAAACTCTGGCAGGTCTTACTTGGCCTGAACGGCTTTAGGGACTCCCAGAATCTGCCTTTGGGGAAGCAGGTGAGCTAAGAGCACAAAGGCTTTATCACCACCATGATGGATACTGGGTGATGAATTCTTTGGCCATGGCAACCCATGAAATAAAGAAAAATATAAAAATGATTCCCAGTCCTGTGCCCCCTTTTTGTCTCTGAAATGATGGCAGCTGAGTGACAGGAAAGGAAGCAGAAGGCACTAGAGAGTCCAAGGAGAGGAGCACACATGGATGGGTTGTGTTCTGCCTCTGTGGAGGGAGAACCCACATGGTGGAGAACAGGCATCCAGTAGAGTGCTGGTATAAAGACAGTATGTCTCATTTGAGGATGGATATCGTCTTTAGAAACTATGAGGATTGTGTTGTATCAATTATAAATCTGGGCTTTTGGGGTAATGTTTAAATGGATTAAGATATATGTGGGAACTACACATTGGATAAATTACAACGCTGATAACAAGAAAGTTCTGAAAGTAGAAAATAACAACCAAAACCCCCCAAATTCAAACACCACGAGCAGGCCATTTGCCCACGTTTGCCTGGCTCTGGAAGAGAGGTCTGAGTTAGCCACCATAGCCTTGTCTCACTCTTTTCATAGTTGTTTCACAAGGATTCTAAGTGGCCTCTTCCCGGCCCTTCACACTTATTATCTTTGGCCTTGCCTGCTCAACAGAGTCTCTCTCCCTGTCCCCCTCACCCTGTGATTTCAGTGGTTCAAGGAGCTCTGGATAAGGAAACTCAGAATTCCTTCTACTAAAGCTCCTCTGTAATTGGCCTGTAATTTGTAGTTTTGAAAGGTTACCAGGGCACTGAGAAGATAAGGGACAGCCAGAATGTGCCTGAGGAAAGACTAGAGCTGTTTCCAGGCCTTCTTAGCTCCAAAGTCATCCCTCAATCCACCAAGTCAGGCAACCTCCCTGCCAAGCTCCTTTCTATGTGATATAAATACAAGGTCATAGGATTGCTTAAATTAGGGTTAGAAGGAACTTGAGAAAACAATAAAGATACTAAACCAGAATTTCTCCCCTCACTTTTCTCTTTCCCTCTTCTTCCTTCTCTCTGAAACCATTTCTGATTCTTGTAATTATTGGTGCTCTTGCACTTTGACTCAACTTGTTATGTATCAGTCAATGTCAATGAGAATTTTTAAGCACATATTATGTGCCCAGGTACGTACTAGGAACCAGGCATGGAAAGACACACAGACAGAAATGAAACCATTCTTTTTTGTCCTTAGAAATCTTTCATTTTACTTATCTTTGTGGCATCCCTAGTAGAATGGAGGTTCCTGGAGGGCAGAGGTTTTGTCTTTGCCTTCCTAATGCCTAGCAGAGCACCCTGTACCCAGCAGAATCATAGCCGATGCTCATTAAATTGAATTGAATGTATATATAAGAAATGGAAGTGATGTTAAAGATTATATCATCTTACAGGGATTTCTGTCTTCTATCAGGTATCAAATTCAGGTGACTTTTATCTTGACCATCACTGATGTCAATTTTCAGATGATGTGACTCTGAACCATTGGTCTCTGGTGTCACTTGTCAAAATATCATTGCATTGACTCAAGATATTGTTCCAAGACCAAGGGGTACGTCCACTCCCTGAGCCTCAATTTCCTTAACTGAGAGATAGATAGATAGATAGATAGATAGATAGATAGATAGATGATAGATACATAGATACATAGATAGATGGATGGATGGATGACTAGATAGATACATGGATGGATGAATGAATAGATAGATGATAGATACATAGATGGATGGATGGATGAATAGATAGATAGATACATGGATGGATGAATGAATAGATACATAGATGGATGGATGGATGAATAGATAGATACATGGATGAATGAATAGATAGATGATAGATACATAGATGGATGGATGGATGAATAGATAGAGGGATAGATAGATACACAGATCGATAGATAGATGATAGATAGATACATAGATGGATAGATGGATGAATAGATAGATAGATACATGGATGGATGAATGAATAGATAGATACATAGATACATGGATGGATGGAGGAATAGATAGATAGATACAGACAGACAGATAGGTGATAGATAGATACATACATAGATGATAGATAGATAGATATAGAGAAATGTAGATATAGATGTATGCGTATATATATGTATAGTTCACATTTGTGTAGTTCTTTAAAAGTTTACAAGCTCTTTCCTCACAGCAGTCTGGGGAGATAAGCAGTGTAAATACCATTATTCTCATTTAAAGGATGATACAACTGGGATGGGGTAGAAGGGGAGAGGGATGAAGTCACTTGCCTGAGGTCAGAGAGTAAGTGTGGAAACTGGGCTTTGGGTTCCCTTCTACCACTTTGCTCCCCTGCCTTTAAAGAGGGATGAGTTGGAGGAGGTTGGATTAAATCCAGCCATCAAGGGAACAACAAGGGAGAATTTATTGAGTGCCTCTGACGTTTCAGTGTGTGTAAAGACAAAAACATAACAGCCTTTCCCTTTGAGGAGGCTGCACAGAGCTGGAAGAGACTAGGAGGTCGTCCCCAGTGCTCATTCTACAGATAAGGCACAGAGGTCCCCACAGCTTGTGACTTGCCCATGGTCACACAGACCATGCGTAGCAGAGCTGAAATTTGAACTTGAATCTATGGACTCCAAATCTCTCCTCCATCCCAATCTGTCTCGAGTCATGCTGTCTCTCAATCCTCAGAGTTCTTTCCTCTATAGCTCTATGTAGAAGTCCCTCTAGAATAATTCTTCAAGTGGGGGAGTGAGGAGGGAATAAGGATTTATACAGTATTTACTGTGTGCCAAGCACTTTATAAATATCTCCTTTGATCTTCACAGTGACCCAAACTGAAGTTACATGACTTGACTAGGGTCACACAGCAAGCTAGTACCTGAGGTCAAATTTGAACTCAGTTCTGCTTGCCTGCAAGTCTCTAGCCATGTCACCCCCTAGTTGTAAGGCAGCTAGGCACTCTCACTTCCAGGCTGGCTCCCCACAAAGCAGCTATTACTTTCCTCAGGTTATGTGGTTTAGAGGACAATGTGAGTGTAAAGCACCTTTGTCCCACAGGAAATCGGGAACTGCCTCTGGGCCTCTTGGTTTCAAGGCCTCCTGGTACCCGTGAGAGATAAGGAAGTGCTGAGGGTCACAGTCCACTTGCCAGCTCACAAGGAAGTCTCCGATAGGACCACTTGCTTGATGAGCAGCAGCTGATGTGGCTGGTTTGGCCCCCCTCCATTGGTCCACATTCTTTGTGCACGAGGAGATCATGCTTGAAGCATGTTGCCTTTGAGTATACAAGGAGTGCCATGACGAAATAAACCAGAGCCGCTGCAAGCTTTTCTCGCCTCTGGTCTCTTCTTTCCCTCCTGAGAAGACAATGTAAGGCTGGTCCTTAGGTTAATGAGCTGAGTGGCTGTTGCAGTGTGGTAACTTTGAAAGACAAGGAATGTCACATGTTGTCGCCACTGAGCCCCTACCGGTGTGCTTCTCACTATCAGTCCAAATCTGTTGAACTCCATTGCTTTAAAAAAAAATTACCAAGGTTTAGGGAGAATGGTAGTGACAAAATAATGACACAAAAAGTGTCCCTAAAATGGGGCATGTGACACAGTGGATAAAGCACTGGACCTGAAAACAGGAAGCCCTGAGTTCAAATCCAGCCTGGGATATTTTACAAGCTATGTGATTCCAGGCATGTCACTTAACTTCTGCAGCCTCAGCATTCTCATCTATACAATGGGGATAATAGTAGCCTCTACCTCCCAGTGTTATTGTGAGGATCAAATGAGATGATAATAGCGAAGTGGTTAGCACAGTGCCTGGCACAAGTTAGGTGCCATTAAATGTTAGTTATTATTGTTGCTGTTGTTATGATTTCCCCAACGGTCCCTGGGGAAGGAGAGTGGCAGTATTCAAGGAGAAATTGGAATGGGATTCACCTGGTTGAGTGGGAGCTGGACGGTGCTCAGGAGTCCCTGGCTTCTGCCGACACATAAGCTAGAAGAAGTAGAGAAGACAGCGAACGAGGTAAGTCATCGAAAATGGGGTCCTGATACATGAGTAGAAAAGAGACCTTCAGGAAATCTAGGCTGAAGGGCTGAGGCACGTCTGGAGGTAACGCTCAAGCTGGCCATCATTTAGCAGGACTTGGAACACCCAGACGAGTAAATGGAGCTGGCTGCATCCCATTGCTGGGTGATGAATGAGCAGTTTAGATAGATGGTCCAGAAACTCAGTTGTCTGAATGCTGCTGAAATATTCTGAGAAGTATGAGGAGGAGATAAAGACCCTATCTGACGTACTGAAGGAGGCAGAAACCTGTGCTGAGTTTGCTGAAAGAGCAGCTGGAAATAACAATTGATTTGGGAGATGGAACATGCTCAGATACTGAAGTAAAAGGCCATCACAAAGAAGTGGACCAAAGTCTCAGTGACATGACCTCTCTATAAATGGAAATGCACTAAAGAGGAGGCTTTGCAAGACCTGAATGAAATCTAGAAACTACCTTGATCTACTCGTCCCCACCCTCCTCCTCCTGAGACTGACTTTGTAGGATGCCAGCTTTCCTGAAGCAAGCCTTTAAACTCAATATACCCAGCCCCTACTTCCATGCCCCTTATATCACTTTCACCAAACTCTCTCCAGCTCTTTTCTTTTGGTCTGTTTTTTTTCTTGAGGGGGGAAGTCAGGATAATTGGAGTTAAGTGACTCCCCCAAGGTCACACAGCTAGTGCGTCAAGTGTCTGAGGCTGGACTTGAACTGAGGTCCTCCTGACTCCAGGACCGGTGCTCTATTCACTGCACAACTTAGCTGCCCCACAGGCTCTCTTCTTAAAGAGACAGGTGGCTCAGTGGAGAGAGCCTGGTGTCAGGAAGACCTGAATTCAAATCTACTCTTGCGTGCTTTTTATTAGTGTGACCCTGAACAATTTACCTACTCTGCCTCAGTTTCCTTAACCCTAAAATGGGTGTAATAATATCGCCTACCTCCCAAGTAGTTGTAAGGTAATATTTATAAAGTGCTTAGCATGGTCTCTGTCCCGTAGTTGGTGCTAATACATGCTTGTTTTCTTCCTCCAGTGATTCCACTCTAACTAGGGGCTGAGCACTTCTGGAAACAGCATTTATAGGAATATGAGCACAATGCAAGAATGTCTTTATAAGCATGTGGTGTAATACGTACATATGTGTATACATGTATATATTCATATTATATGTACATATATAAATATAAATTATATAATAAACTTTTTTTTTGTCACAGTAGCAACCATTTGCCAGATATTCCAGATAATTTTCCAGCTTCTAGGCACATCTAATCACGTTGCCATTTTGAAATGACAACTCTTTCTGTGCAAACAATATCCACCCTCCAAAGAAAATGGAAAGTGGTGTCAGCCTTTCTGAGAGCTAAATATAGCCCAAGGAAACCTCAATGTTCTGTACCCAGTACCAATCAAACCAGAAAGGTCATTCCAAGGGTTTGCCCCCAAGAGTGCTCCTCTGCATTTTAGCATTAAGGTATCTTGGAGTAGCTTTAAAAAAATTTTTTTTATCATTTGTAATTGAGCAAATTATACAAACAAGGCCTCTTTGTGACCAAATCACCTTTTTCCTTACTCATTCACAAAATGGATGATGTGCCCCAGAAGCTGAGGTGTCTACTCCTATTTCCACCTTAGTTCTTAAAGAAAATAACAGTTTTCTGGGTCACTGACTAGCCGAGTGAAACTCATCTCATTAGTCATTCTTAGGTCCAAAATGGCTGTTAAAAGTGCCATTTCATTGTGCTTTGTATTACTTAGAACTGGAAAAATAATGAATAGCTTATGCAAAAACCTTAAATTTCTAAAAATATTCTATATGCTATTTGGCTCCTCATCTGGCTTTGTGTGATTTCTGCTGTCTAGGGGCTTGCTGAGTGCTGTTCTATTGCTAATTTTCCTTTTTTGGTGAGGTTTCTACGAGGTCTAAGTTGGGTTTGTGGTCTGTTAAACATTGGCTTAGAATTGTGTGTGGCTTAGAATTTGGTGTGGTCTCTCTGGGAGGCAGTCTGGAGAAAGAGAGACTAATAGTGCCAGTGTTTTTATAATGAAAAAAAATGTTTTTCAGAGTAAAGAACTGGACCTTCAAAAAAACTAATAAAAAACCAAGGTCCTTGGAGAAAATGAGCTTAAAGGACAATGGCACTGAAGAAGTCATGTAGGGAACACCTGTGGCCAAGGGGAACCACTTGACCCCTTGCCCTAAAATTCTTTTCTCCCTTTGTGGACACCTCATGAGGTTCTCAGCAGGTTTAGCTCTCAGCTGGACTCTAAAAATTGTTACTTCTTCAGTCTGTAGAAAGCACTTCTCTGTCACTAGGGCAAGATCCCTAACGCTACTGACATTATTATTCTTTCTACATCCATCCTAAGGTGCTTCCTCTGTGGTTGGCCACTCCCATTCCAGTGCCACTGCTATACCCTCCAGGCATTGGTGTAACTTCTGATTGAATTTTTGGCTCTTCCAAACTCACCTGGGAACTCCGCTCTCAGCACATCCATCCAAGATCATGAAATAACACACAAAAGAAATAAGAGTTGCCATGTGTTTATAGCCACTTGGCAGTCAGATAGAAGAGAGAGCAGTCACTCAGAAGTTCATAGAAGTCCCGGCTTCACTTCATTCCAGGAAGGAAAAGAGAAGGAGAAATAGGCAAGTCATTCCTTTTATATTCAAACACAGTGCCTGCCTCCCAAGTCTTAGGTTCTTCTGGCTCTGTAGCCAACTATAAGACTTTTCATCATCACCCAATACCAGCCTCTCAGTCCCCCATGGGTGGAAACAATGTTCGTAAGTTTCATATGTTGGATTAGAACCAATTAGGGAATATATGCACATGTTCTGTACCCACCAGGAGGATAAATCTGAGCACATTCTAAGGATTGAGCCCTCAACAGTCATTTCTTCCCTCCCTGCCTTATACCTAATTTCCGTAATTTATCCTGATAACAAAACCTCTTCCCAACAGTGCGTTGGGCAATCATGGTTTGGCCTTGGTGGTTTTGACCTGAAGACTTCATTGAATGATGGATTTTGAATTAGAAAAGACTTCAAGAGTTGTCCAGTGTGGTCATCCCCATTTCTTTTGACAGATGAGGAAACTGAGATCTACAGAAAGCAAAGTTCCTAAGGTCAAAAACAAAGCCATAATTTGGATCTGGCTCCTTGACACCAAATGGAGTGGTTCTCCCCGTACTATGTTGGCAACAAATTAGCAGTGCCTTGTAACATTTCCTCTGGCATGATTTTGAGCCCTTATTTCTGGTTATTTGATATTTTCCCATTTATGTGGATTTGCTGTAGATTTAGGTAGATTCTACAACTATAGCAGGAGCAATATCCTCTACTTTGTCACTTCCACACCTCTTAGGACAACACTTCCTTGCTAAATAAAAACTTGTTTATTTGATCTCAAATCCTGGTTTCATGTTATCATTTTCTGTATACGAGAATTCTCTAGTTTAGAGTTCGTGTATTCTTTTTCTTGTTTTGGGTTTGGATCATTCCTTGCTAAAGAAATGCCTGTTTATTTAATTTCCAATTCTGAATGGAACTTCCTTGGCATCATTTCTGTTCAGAAGTGGGAGTTCTCCAGATCAGAGTTCAGATATTTTATTTCTTCTCTCTTGGGATTAGGACCCAAAGTTTCTTGATTCTTGATGTAGAAGACATTCATAGTTCTCTGCCTAAGGAAAGAAAAGAGACTCTCTCGACCTTCAGTGGACCTGAGTTTCAGAGAATTGGCAAAAACAGCAGAAGCCTTGGTATATGGTTCAAGACCAGCGGATTCCTTAAGCTTTGGATGGGGGTGAGTTGATAAAGATGACATATCAATATGTATCAATGAGACATAATATTATGGTCAAGAATGTGAAGTTCTTTGTGTTATAAGAGATATGTTGGGGTCAGTGTACAGTGTGTCCAAGTGTGGCTGATCAGACCAATATGAGCTCAGAAAGCTCTACCACAGGTTAGGCACAAATGATCAGTAAAATAATAAAATAGCACAATGATATGGGTGATGTCTTTTAAATCACATGTAAACTGGATTTAAGCTAGGCAGAGTTTAGCAAAGTAAACAGCTATCACTAGGCTGATGGCTTTGTATAGTTCTGCCTCACATCTTTTCCAGAGCCATTGATGTCCATGACTGGTGGTGGCTTGGACAAAGTATAGTTATCCCTTCCACATTGCATGGGTTAGAGGTGCCATGCCCTCTCAATCTGGAAAATCCATGTAAAATTTCTTGACCCTACCAGAGAAGGTCTGAATTTAAAAAAATTATTATTTTTTACGGAGTGTTTACAGTACTTTATTGTAAAATTTGGGTTAAGTATTTGGTAGAAGGTCAATGTGAAGTAAAAATACTATACATATATTTTATACATTCTGAGTTTCTAAACTTTTTCTGTGTCATCTGCTGGCCTTCATATGTCATCTGCAACTTCTGCAAAGCTCTCCAAAAATTCCCACTTAATTTCTTGTGCTGATTGCAATATATGGAAACCACCATGGGGCAAGCTGAGACGTGAAAGGAATACTGTAGATGACTTTGTTGTCTTTGCCATCTGAGCAAGCTTTAAGCACTCCACAGTGTCTGCTTCCACTGCCTTCATGCCTGATGGAATAAATCCTTCACATCTGCCTGTTCCCCTTGGGAAGTCTTCACGTGCTTGGGGTAGACAGAAAACAGAGAGAGCAGGAAAACCTAGTGATGCTAGATTCACCAGATCTACTAGTGACAAGGCAGGCAGGATCAAACAGCAAATTCTGTCTAGACAGACCAGTCCATGCAGATCAGTCCACCAAAGAAGGCTTTAACTTCTCACATTTAATATGTGGTGCCCTAAAGTTGCGAATCCCAGGCATGCATCTGCACCTGGGATCCCTCTGCTCTCCACGCGGCTCCGAAGTTAATTCTTTGTCTTGCAGCGGGATTCCGAACCAGTAAGCCCGGGTTTGCAGCCCACCTCGAAGGGTGACTTTTGTCTGATCATTTCTGTAAACTTTGGTTGCTTTCCTCTGTAATGCAGGCCTGACATGCTCCCGCTGCTTACCTTGCCGGTACTTTGAGGAAGGTACTTCGCAGGCTGGGGGTGGTACCTCAGGGACCCTGAGCTATTATTCCTCATCTGGTCCTTATACACCTGGTTAGGGGCGCTGCCACACTGGACCCCATTCCTATGAAGGTGCGGAGGTTGTTTGGAAGCGGTTCTAGGATGGAGAGAGCGGGCATGTATGCAGCATTTTAAGCTTTGCATCACGATTGAGCTGGAAGGAGCCCCAGAGGTTGTCCAGTCAAACTCTCTCCCTCTATAGATGAAACAGGAGCCCAAGAAAAGCGAAATAGGGACGCACAGGTAGAAAGCAGGGGAACGGGGATTTGAACCCAGGACCAGGATCATGTCCCGTTCCCCCCACCGTGCATTATCCTATTTGTGCCCCACGGCACCTCTTGCAAGAATCCCTAGCTCCTTTCGTAGCATCAAATACCACCTGCTGATGGTGCCTTTACTTATTTCCCCTTCTCCTAAATGCGCGTTAGTTATTGGCAGCCAGAAACGGGATTCGAACCTGTCTATATGATTCCCAGAGGCGGTAGCCTAGCCACCATACCGTCCAGGGCCCTCCGGGTTAAGAAGAGCACGTAGCCGGGGAGGGCGGAGCCCGCATTCGAAGTCCCGCCCCGGACAGGCGGTGGGGGAGGGGGGTGGGTGGAGGAGAGGAAGCAGAGGGAGGTGGGTTCCAGACTCCGCCTCCTGCCCTTTGCCCCCTGCCCTTACGCTTTTCCGTCGTCGCGCCTGCGCCCAGCATTTTTTCCGTCCTGGCCTCCTCTCCGCCGCCTCCTCCTCCCGCCGCGGAACCGCGCCGGGGCGGGAGGGGCTGCCGCGGTGCTTTGTGGGAAGAGGGGGAGAAACAATATGGCGGATGGCGAGGAGCCGTAAGTATCGGGGATCGCCGGAAGAGCCGTGCCGGGCCAGGAAGGAGGGAGGGAGCGAACGGCGCCGCCGATCCCCGGGCCTCCCCCGACTCTTTCCCCGCTGCCCTCCCCTTCGCGGTGCCCGGTGCGCGGCGGAGGAACGCTGACCCTTCTTTTATTCTCTCTTTCTTTTAGGGAGAAGAAAAGAAGGAGAGTAGAGGAGCTGCTGGCGGAGAAGTTAGTGCTGCCGGGGGCGGGGCGGGCAGGGCCGGGCCCGGGAGGCGGGGGGCCCGGGGTCCCCGCCCTG
>CM053590.1:27501452-27559078 GCA_028646515.1 Pseudochirops corinnae | reverse complement strand
CCCCCTCCGTAGCCTCTTTGCCGCTCCCAGCCCCCCTCCCCATCCTCCTCCCTCCCCTGCACCCCCATCTCTTCCCCTCCCTCTCGCTCTCTCTCCTCCCTCCCCTTCTTCCGCCTCTCTCTCTTCTCTATCTTTCTCCCCTTCCCCGCATGCCAAGTCCCCACCCTGAGGATCTTTGGGTTGGGGGAGGAAGAGGTTGTCCTAGGCCAGGAAACCTCCAAAAGTCGGCGCCGGGAGGGGCCCGTCCCTTCCTAGTGAAGGGCGCTGTCCGTCCCGGAGGGGCCGGCCGGCCCCGCAGCCTCCTCTTTGTCCGCCTCCCTCCTCTGCCTCTTCCCGTCCAGAAACGCTTTGCTTTAGCGCAGTTTGTGGGGCCTGGCAACCGGAGAGTGACCGTCTTGGGGCTGGGGGTCATAGGTGTAGAGCTGGAAGGAGCCTTAGGAGGTCCCGTTAAATGCAGGGTGGTTCAGTTGGGGAGTGGCTGTCACCCATCACTTGTGTCCCCCCTGTGCCAGGCACTCACACACACACACAGACACACACACACACTCACACACTGTCTCTCTCTCTCACACACACTCACACACACACAATGGGTCCTTACCCTCGAGAAGCTCAGGCTCTCTTTGGGGGAAAGAGCGAATGCAAAGATAGGTAGACACAAAATACATACAAGGTAATTGGGGATTGGGGTGGCAGGAATACCCGAGAGGATCAGGACATGCTTCTGGAGATCATTCGGGCAAAACTTTTATCCCCGAACCCTTTGAGACTCGGGTTCAATTCTTTGTCCAAGGTCACATGGGTAAAGTCTTCTAACTAAAAATCCAGCGTTCTTTCCAATTATACTCAGCTGCATCCTAGTTTCAAATTAACAAAACTGGAAGTGACCTAAGAAGTCATTTAGGCTCACTCTTTCCTCTTAGAGGTAAGATGGTTGAAGATCAGGTAGGGAAGTGACTTGTCCAAGATCATACAAATAGTTATTGGCCAACCTGAGACCTGTATCAGAATTCATATATCTTCTCCTCAAGTTGTCAAGACTTACATATCTGTTAAAATTGAAAGTTGGATTTTTTAAAAAACTTTTAACAAAATAGTTTTAAAACATGATTTTAGAAAACTTGAAAATATATGGCTGCAAAAGAAAGGTAAATGGTTTCAGATTTTTTTCCCCTTAGAATACACACCCTCTTTCTTATCAGTTGTTGAGTATAATTAGTAGCAATTAAGTGACTTGCAATTCTAAACAATGTATTTCTTTTAAAATTAACTGTATGAGATTCCTGTTGTGGAAAGGATGGAGAAACTGGGTGTAGTTGTGAGATAGCCTATATAATATACCAGCTACAAACTTATCTCTTAATTTGTCTTCATCAAAATTTGTGAGTTTAAATTATTAAAGGTATAGTTAAGCCTTTACATTTTCTTTAAAAACACCAAAATACAGAGTCTTCCTTATATATCCATACTGTATGTGCAAAATTAATTCATACATTTGGAAGCAAGTTGTAGGAATGTAAAAAAAAAACCTATTGTTTGTGGGTTGGGAAAGTAGTCTTTAGTGACAGAGACCATCAGTGATGGAATTCAAAGTCTTTTTGAATAAACTCTTTTCTGTGTTTAGTGGTGACAGGAAATTAATACATGGATATATTCAGTGGTTGGATTTTTATTTTTTGGTTGCTGTTGTGGAGAAGTCTCTCTACTGATGTTAGGTCCACAGCTTTTTTTTTTTTAATTAAAATATGAGAATTGCCTGGGACCCTGAGAGCTTCAATGAATTCATGGTCACATAGTTACTGTTTAAGAAACAGGACTCAAACCTAGGTGTTCTTGACTCATATCATCACATTGATTTAAGTTGTTAAAAAATTGAGAGGTTAGTTTTTTTCTGTGAAAATATGGTGATTATTTTTGAAACTATTTTTAAAAATGAAAAGTGCTCATACCTTTAAAGGTTACATAAATTCCATTTTGATTTCAAGCATCATTATGACTTCAATTTTTTATTTTAAAAAATTGTCATTCCTTGAGATAATTAAATCAAGCAAATTGGAAAAGCTTACAAAATGTCCCCCTTGTCGACATTAGAAAAATTTATTTCCTTGACAGCCCCAGAACTGAACTTGATTCTTTATACTGCTCTACAAGATTTAAGAAAAATCAAAACTGATTTTTTAAAATACTTGATCATTAACATAGTTTCAAATAATGAGGATATGGACATTCTGTAGAAGTTTTTCGTAGAATGAAATGGAAATAGGAACAGGTTTTTATGAACTGAGTACGTTAGAAAAATTTTCAAAGTATCATGTATTCTTGGCATATATTTTTGTAGTATTTGGGCAGAGTGTTTTCCTGCAGTGTAAAAAAAAAAAATCACATAAGTAGCTGTAGGTACAGCTTTTTTATACTGATTTTTTTGCAGCTCAATTTACTGTGTTCTATGCAGAATGGCTGTTGATGGTGGGTGTGGGGACACTGGAGACTGGGATGGTCGCTGGAACCATGTAAAGAAGTTCCTCGAGCGATCTGGACCATTTACACACCCTGATTTCGAACCAAGCACTGAAGTGAGAAGTATTTATTTTAAATAACTCCTCTTATAGTTCTGTTACAAAATCATAACAAAACAATACCTGTTTTACTTGTTCTCTGATTTAGGAGTGATACTAATCACCATGTTTAGAGAAAGCTTAAAATTTTTAATCTTGATTTTTAACTATTAAAAAGCCAAATATTTGCAACTAATTTTAAGAATGTATGTGCATATGTCTATACATACACACACACATGTCCTTAAATTATCAGTTTAATCCTTATGTTGCTGTATCAGTTGAAAACCTTTTTTGGAGAGTTTATTTTACTCATTCAGAATCTAGTAAAAGCTCATTTAGAAATCCAGTGAAAATAATCCTTGATCATTTCACATGTCACTTTTATAATATTGGCTCTTTACTTGGAACATACATTCCTGCTGAACACAGAGTAACTCTAAATCATGTAATCATTTACAAATCATGTAAATCAGTACTTTGCACATAGACACTTAAATATTTGGAATTGAAATGTAATTTGGACTCCAACTCAGAATTTTTAGAACTGGAAGAGACATGACTTGAAATAGTTTTTATCTGTCTGCTTTTTTTCCTCTCACCGCTATTTGTTTCACTTTATGATGGGGGAAAAAATGGGGACAATTTATGTGTATTTGTACTTGTTGAGATTTTTTGTTAATTTTGAGAGAGAAGCACGTTCATAAAAACAAAATGCAAATTTGAATTTCTCTTTCTCCAACTGTTGACAGTTCAAAGAATGGTAGAATGAATATTTGTTCACATTTTTTCCTTAAGTGTTGGAGAATGTGTCTTTCTATTTAATTTTCCATTTAATGTATTTATTATCATTGGGTCATTTATTTTTTTAATGTTTTGCTACAAGATAATTATATTTCAAGTAATATGAATTTCCTGCCTTTTTTATTATAATTTTCCAGATAACATTTTAGCCAGTTTTTATACAGGCTCACTCTTTAGAACCCAATATTATTACTATTATTGTTGTTAATAAGTTTGTCTTTTCTTTAATACTGCCTCCAACTCTTGTCAAGTGTTGGTTTTGTGTTTTTACGTTTGAAAAAATAGCTTCCAACTTGGAACTTACTTTAAAATGTTGAAGGCTTAGTAAATAACGAGAGAAAAGCAGTGTGGCCTGATGGATAGAACCCGGTTCTAGAAGCCAGGAATATGCCCGTTCAAGCTCTGCCCTGACATCTGCTGCTGGGTGACCTGGGGCCAGTCTGTTAAGCTCTGAGTGCTTGCTGGAGGCTAATCTTAAGGATGTAATTTGCAGAGAAGGTGTTGACCTGCTTTGGTAGAGGATGTTTCTTCACCCTGGAGTGACCTGCCAGTGAAATCACAGGTCTAGTCTCTGTTCTTGTCCCTGTCCCTATTGAGGATTTTTGGGATACTTTTTGTGTCCATTAAATTGTTAAATTTCAGATATAATAAGCTTGCTTCTTTCCTTACTTCTGCATTAAAAGAAAGCAAGCCTAACCTAGGGGGAACAGTTCTTCAGTTTATCAAACTTGATAGGGAAAATTAAAATACCTTTTTAAAATTTCAACAGTGAGAAAAAAAGAAACTGAAAGACAATCAGAAAAAATTAAAGGTTTAGAATTTAAGTTTTAACTACTGAATACATCTAAACAGCTTAAATATGTGTGTGTGCTTTTAAAAAACCCTATATTTTATTTTTCACAAACATAAAACTTAAGATTTTGTGAACCTTTAATTTGATGCCTTTCATGGTGTGCAAATTTTACTTTACATCTCCATATTGTAATGTACTTTTCTATTCTTTACAGTCTCTTCAGTTTTTGTTAGATACTTGTAAAGTGCTAGTCATTGGAGCAGGAGGATTAGGATGTGAACTCCTGAAAAATCTGGTAATGAATTGATTTTTTTTTTATTTTTCTGAGAGAATTTAAACCTTTCCCTCATTTCTAGTCCCAGGAACTTTGTTGCATTTGATTATCATTTTTCCTTTTTTTCTTTGTTAGATGAATTCAACTGTTTAAATTCTAGGAGGTTTTTAAAATATGTGTGGGGAAACTTTGGTTACATTTGAACTCTTAAGTATCTCCTCTCAAAGTCAGTAAATATGAGTATCAAATAACATTCCTTGGTTATAGTTTCCTTACCTTAGTGCTTTACCAACCAAATCCTGGACTTATTTTGGCAAAAGCATGTATTGGTTTCAGTGAAGTTTTTGCTGAACTAGGCCAGGGAAGGTAGGGTCAGGCTTTAGAACTTTTAAAAAATTGTTGAGAACATGGATAGGTTGTAATCTGCATTATCAGGGGAGTATTCACATTGGTGACGTCATAAATCCCCTAGTGTATTGAGAGGGCAGAGTCCTCTTGAATCAGGAATGCCAATGCCCCTTTTAGTGTTCTGGCAGAATAGCATTTTAATAAATTCTGTCTTGATGAAGGGTGCTATTTAGTGAAGCTCTAACTGTGTGTCTTGTCTGGTGACCGGTAGTAACAATGATTTTTATTAACATAAAAGCAGGGGTTTACTGGTTCCTGTCAGTTTGTTTTCCTGAAGAATTTGTTGCTGCAAAGTGTGTGTGGGATGCAGAGTGGAGGAAGTGGATAGTGGAGGTAGAGATGGAATTAGGTAGCGGAGGGATGTATAAATATGTATTTACATTCAACAGTATTTTATTAACCATACACTTTAAACTCCTCTTTAAAGGGAATTGCAAAAATGCAATTAATTGCACATTTCTTGTGTGCTTGTTACTGAATAGTCACTGTGAAAAGTAAGTACCAAACAAATGCTTCCTGGTGTCCAGCCTTCCAGGGGCTTATGTTATCTCTAGGAAGATTAGACACATTTGAAATGAGTCATGACTAGAAATAGCCCAGGGTTGCCAAAGGGGGCAGCACATCGTTATAGACACAGTATTATAGGATGTCAGAGAAGTCAGTGTGTATGTTCAGGCAGTAGTTAGGCAAAACTTTATTTGTGAAGAAAAAAGGATTTGCAGGGTGATTCTTGAAGGCTAAGTAGGATTTAGGTAAAGGCGAAATTCCCTTTCATTTATCCTCTGTACTCTCAAGAAGTTGTTATTTGCAAATATGGAGTTTAAAAAAAAGATACATTCTGATACACATTCATTCTGTGATAATCTACCAAAATTTTTTCTTTTGAATATTAATTAAGGAAACTTCATTTATATGTGTGGAAATTCATGAAACAGGAATTTTACCTATATAATAATTTAAGAGGAGTTTAACAACTTCACTACTGGTCAGCCTACCCATCTTGTATGTAAGACTAAGCTTTTCAAGGGGGAGAACTGAATTTTGTTTTTTGAAAAAATTTATTTTACACCTACTAATTTGTTCTCTTGCATTTTAGAGATAGTCATATAAAATACAAACAAGATTTCTGTTGTTTGTTAACCTGATTTAAAACAAAAACAAGATTAGTCTGAGGATTGTAGTATTTCTTTGTTTTAAATAAAATGTTGAAATGTTTTATTGTGATCACAAACATATTGGGCCAAATTCGTAAAGATAGAAATTTTCAATGAAGTATCACTCTTGGGAACAACTCTTTCGTCTGGAAGCAGGGACAGAACCTTCTGCCTGGTGAAGATGAATAGTGACTCCATCTTTCTGAGAAAACTGTGAAACATTGAAAGTTGGCTTGATTTCTTTAAAACGTTGGAATAGGACTTTTTTTTGCAGCATTATGTGAACAGACTAACTAGTCCTGCCTCTTCATAGAGGGGGCAGCTGTGAGCTATACCTAAATCTGCAGGCAGATGCCAAAGGAATTGTAATTCAGAAGTAGAGTGTTGCTACTTGTCTTCACCAGGCCAAATATCCCATCAAGCAGTATTTTTAAAAAGATGACTTTATAAAGTGAATAGGGACTTTGTTTTCAACAAATTTGATCAATGAAGTTTCTGGATTATGGCCCTTAATTTGGGATGCTGGTATTATATTTAGAACTACATAGTTAATATTAGGCCTTTTAGTCATGTATGAAAATTTATAAATCTAGCTGTTAGGATCCTCTACCATTGGATAGAACTTGCGATCTTAATCAGAATTTATTACGGCTGAGGCAGAATTGGTAGTATTGTGGTGGCTAGTCACTGAAAAGTGGGGGAGAAATCTTTCCTTTGGTTAAAAGTCAGACAATCCCCCACTGTTCTATTTACTTGAATTTTTTTTTTTTTTATTCCTACAGGCATTGTCTGGTTTTAGACAAATTCATGTAATAGACATGGACACCATAGATGTTTCCAACCTAAATAGGCAGTTTTTGTTTAGGTAAGTGTTGTCCTAAATTATTTATTTCTTAGGTTTTGTGCTATTTTATAAACTTTTATTAATAGGATTAATTTCAGTGATTCTTTTAAAAATAAATTCATGTATGGATAATGATACTGTTTTCTATAAAAATACTTGAGATTACAGGTTAAAACTTTACAGGAAAAAACACTTTCAGGGTGATATTTTGCTGAAAATAGAGTGAATACATATAAACAAATCTGTCTCAGTCATGAACTGTCTGTCTGTGCAGATTTGTGAATATTCTTGACCTTACTGGTTAGATAAATCAATATGCAGTCGTAGCAGTTGTATCTGTGCTGTTTTTCCATGTGAAGTTGTTTGGAAATTCATTGCACTATAAACCTTAACCTCCTCTTGAGCCCTGTGCCAGATGCTAAATGAGATGCAAAGTTGAGATAAAACATATTCCGTGCAATTATGAAGGAGCCTTATAGTCTAGTAGATGTGATTCACCTACACGTGATGACAGTGTAACGGAAGTAATGATATGTGCATTTCTAAAGTGGAGAAATCTCTGTAGCAGTGCCTGGGTATTGTGTGAAGTTAGTGCTTACGAGGGTCTGCGAGGGCTTCCCAGAGCTGGTATTGTCAGGTGTTAAAGGAGAAAAGGAATCTGTGAGGGGAGAACGTGATGGTAGGGATGTGGACTTGTAGAATAGTTTGAGACTTTTAGTTAACAGGAGCCTGGAAAATTTGAGGATGAAAGAACATGAGAAGACCTTATTGAGGTGAGGACTGGTTTTAACCAGTTCATTAGGAAGCATGAGAAGGAACAGCTGAGTGGTGGGAGAAGTGACAGCTGTGAAGGGCTGACAGGCAGTGCCCTCAGAGCAAAGAAGCCGGGGAAGAGAATTTCTCTGGGCAGCAGCCTGTGGGTAGCATTTTGACCAAAAGGGAACAAGTGTACCTTGTGGTTCAGAAAGAAAAGGACCTTGCCTCCCCGGTGATTCAGATTGCTGAAAGGATTAAGTGTGGAGAAAATAAGGGCCATATTAAGGAAGGTCAGTGACTCAAAAGATCAAGTTAACTGGCTTGCTTGGAGGGTGACACAGGGAAGGTCTGAGTGGTACTGAATTAAATCACTAAGTCAGTTTAAAACCTGTTTGAGACCATTTAAGGAATTGCCTATTTTCCTCTTGTGTTGTTTGTATCCTAAGATTGCCTTATAGTTTTTTCAACCAATTAAACCAGTTTAGCAACTACTATGTAAGAGGCGGTATGCAGAATTGATTAATGGAAAATAGGTCGGATATCTTTGCTCAATACGCAGGTGAAGGAACGGGGAAAACCCCTTTATTCCCAGCAGTAGACATATGGGTAACAGCAGTGGAAAGTTCCCTGGACAAGCAGAATCTGCCAGTGTGATGACTTTTGTTTGGAGGCCACCCCAGAGGCCACATTTTGGCACAGTCATAGGCTAGAAGTCTGTCAGATATTTGGCTTACAGTATTGTTAGTTGTGAGTAAGCATTTTTTTCATCACATCATAGAGTAATACTTTGATTTAGAAAATGTATTTAGTTAGAACATTGCTTTGTTGACAAAGAAAGATAATGACAAGTCTTTCTATTGTAAATCTTTAAGAAATACTAATTGGCAAGTTGAAAACAGTTTTTAATGAGCAAAAGTAACAGTGAAAATTAATGTTACATATAATAAAGCATATGGATCTTTTCCATGGAAGAAAGTTTTTAGTTAACCAGAAATGACCATTCCCTGTGCATCACAACTTGTTTTTAAGACTTTCTGTTTTTTTCAACTTTTTAAAGCCTCTGTAATTTCAGGAATTTCAAATATGCCTTTATGATTGCATTATAATAATATATGAAGTCATCAGTCCTCTTGAAAAACATATTCTAATGCCTTAAAAATGGTTACTCAACTTTTAGAAACTCTTTGGAGACTGCTGCTTTTCCTAGTCTGTTTAACAATCTACATAAACTATGGAAGAGACGCTAAGTACTCTATCGAACATTCTATTCCAGTCTTGTCATTGCACAGATCAGTAACTGAGGCCCATGGGGTGAAAGTGACTTGAATCACCTTTTTGTGTTCGTAGAATGTACTATAACCCATCTCTTGAGATCTTGGTTCTAAGGTATTCTTGACCAAGGGATAGGTTGGACCTCTAGAAACTGGCTCAAGGTTGGGAGCCTGGTAAGGGCATCTTTTGGTGTTTTTTCCTGTTCTTTGAAGTTGTTTGAGTAGAGGGACAATAGCACACAACACTTTTTGCCCTTGAGGTGGATAGGATTTGATGTAGCTGAAGTCAGGAATGCCATTTTTCTATAGTACTTCAAAAAGTATAGCATTTTCTATATGTTCTGCCATAAGAACTTGTTATTGGCTTTGTCACCCTAGTTATTTCTGTGGAGGAGCAGAAACAGCATAATGAGACTATGCCAACTGAGTGATAGTTAGAATCCTACAGGTTTATTTATGATGAGTAAACATTGATGTGTCTGCTGTTCGCCCTATGGGGAAGGTATAAGAGGCTAATGATAACAATGGCAGCAGTGACTAGCCATTCATAGAGCACTTGGAGGTTTGCGAAGCACTTGCCAGATGGGATCTCATCTTATCCTTGTGACCATCTTGGGAGGTGGGTGCCAGGATAAGGCCCATAGAGAGCACGGAACTGAGACACCCAGAGGCCATTAAGAGCCAGAGAGTCAGCTATTCTCAGATAAAGGGAGCCCCCACAACCCTGGAGGAGGAGGGGCCTGAGGGGTTAGACTACAGTGTCAGAGGCAGGGAAAGCCATGGGACAAGCAGTGGAGCTTCACCTTTGGTTGGGAGAACAGGATGTGCTACGATGGGAAGCCAGGAATTGTGGTCAGGAGCCTTCTGACTGCAGGTAGGAGAAACCTGCTCCCTAACTCAGAGCTTTGGAGACTGATCTCAGTTCAGCTCATGGCGTTCTCACGTCATTGCTGTGACATTAATTTATTTTTCACAGTACTCACTGTAGCTAAAATCCTGTTGGAATGGAAAGCATTCAATGAGAAGACTGCATGGTATAGTTGTTAGCAGGCCAGCCTTTGGAAAATCTGAGTTTCAAGGCCTGCCTCTGACACTTTATTAACTGTGTGACTCTGGGCAAGTGACCTCTGAAAGCCTCGGGCAAGTCAGTAACACTTGGAATTGTAGAGAATTACAGATGGACATCATCCCTGGGGAGTTTCGCACACCATGGACATCATTGCTCTTGACTTCAAAGTGGGGATGGGGAGCGTGGCAGTGGCAATCAATTATTTACTGGTATGTTTGAGATTTTAAATGGATCCCCTGGAAGAGTTTTCTTCTGTAGACAGTAATCATGACTTAGAGCTTTTTAAATGGTGTGTTTTTCCAGGCCTAAGGATGTTGGAAGATCCAAAGCTGAAGTTGCTGCAGAATTCCTAAACGACAGGATCCCTCATTGTGCTGTAGTTCCGTATCCTTTTTGTTGTGAAACAGTCTTTTGATGCATTTATTTCAAACTGAAATGGCATGTTACATACCATCTTTTCTAAGAATCTTGACCTTTGTGTACGTCAGCAGAAAGAATTTAGAAAAAAAATTATTGGTAGAAACCCTGAAATGTAGTGGGAAAATGGGACGGGCCTCTTCTAATGCTTCCCTTGGATATTTTATCTTGGTTATCAGATGGCTTTCAATTCCGGAAGGCTCTGGTACTGGAGCACAAGCTCTGCTGTTCCTGTTAGACTGTCACCATCGACTTGGAGGCAGAGTCTGGGGATAAGCTCATTTCCCAAAGACTGCCCTTGAGATGATGAATCGTGTTTAGCTAGCAATTCCTGAGGCCTTACTACTAAGAGAAGTGGCATCCGTCCTCACACAGATAAAGTCATAAATCTTTGATGTAAATAAATTGTAAAATCTTATAAGTGAAATGCAATCTGGGAAAGAAATATTTTTAATAGGAGTATTCAAGAAGAGTATATCTAGCTCTGTTACATTTTCATCCAGTATTCCTTTCATATATGTGTATAGTCTCATAAAGATTTTTATAGAGATGAGAAAGTATATATACGGATCATTTGCTGATGTCTTACTGATTTCCCTCAATATACGCACATATAAAAACACCACCCATTATCTTTTCCATTCTTTGAACTCTTCTCCTCTTTGAGATACCTTAAAAATGCCCATTTTATTGCCTTTTTAGCACATTTGGCTCCTCCAGAGTTAATTTTTTCTTTAGGTGGTGTATCTGGTCAGAGAACTTCATTCTCTTTGGTATCATTTTGTTTTATTTCATTTTTGTTCATTTTGTTTCATTTTTGTTTGTTGTGATGACCAGGGCCTTTGGATTTTCTGATTGAAAAAAGCATTTGTGATGTACCACTGTAAAATTTCTGAGGAATCTCTACCAGTCTTTGCTGTTTTTCATTTTAAAAATCTATAACCATTTTACAGTCATGTTAATGTATTTTATATACTGTACTTTCATAGCACCTTCCCTTAAAACAGGTAAAAAAAATAATCAAAACCTCCTAATAGAGTGGTGGGGCCTCACAGTGTATGTAACTACACCTTTAGTTGCTCACTTCTGTGAAGAGGAAGGAAATGTGCTACAGAACCAGGAGTAACTTGAAGATCCTCGTTTCAGAACTAGAAGGAGCCTCAGAGGCCCAGTGCCCTCAACTCTGACTTACCCAGGGTCATGTAGGTGTGGGATCATAAGGTCATAGATTTAGAGACAGAAGGAAATTGAGAGGTTGTCTACGCCTCCCCCTTAAGTTTTCTAGACAAGGACGCTTGGGTCTAGAGAGATAAAGCAACCTAATCTACCTGAGGTAACAGGTAACCAGTGATAGAACTAAGTCTAGGACTTCTGATTCCAAATCCAGGGGTCTTCTCTCTGTATAATGTGATGATGAATTATGTGGTGTCTTATAATGTCTCTCTTATCATTGTCTTGTGTTGCTGTTCCTTGGAGGTCCTGACTGTCATATTTGTAACACTTAGCATAGTTCCTTATGCTGGCCCAGAGATACTCATTAAACATTTGTTTAGGTGAAAGGTGGAGAACTGCAGCCTCGGTTCCACATGTGACCCTCTAGGTCCTCAAGTGCAGGCCTTTGACTGAGTCTGAACTTCACAGATAAATAAAAGTATTAAATAAATAAAAGTATTTGTTGTATAAAACTTGGGCTCAGTCAAAAGGCTGCACCCAAGGACCTAGAAGGCTATGTAGGGCTTCAAGGCCACAGGTTCCCCACCCCTGGTTTAGGTGATCTTCCATCCTATATAGTATGTCCTTTATGTAATTTCTTTGCTGGATATAAGAGTTCTTTAGATCAGCTCACTCATAATATCTCATCTTAGGATTGGGCTGATCTGGCCCTCTCCAAAAAGCCAGGAAATATGCACTGTCCTCAGTGATCCTGAGTATCCTGGCCTTAGTTCCAGAGCACTTTCACAGCCTGGAGTGATGATAGCAAGGAACATTTTGATGCTCAAGATTTGAAAACAAGGCAAAAGATTATAAATACTTTGAGGTATGGTATTGAGTTTCTTTGGTCATCAGAATTTGAATCAATAACCTTGAATAATGCTCTTTGTTTTGGAGTTTTTCAGTGGCTTTGGGCCATAAGTAATCAAGTTCTGATCATCATTGAAAAGAAAGTTTGGAATATAATCCATTATAGTAGGAAAACTTTTCCTTTTTCTGTTGCCTCTGCCTTTAACCTGTTCCATTTGATGTGATTTCTTTTACCTTTTAGTGGTTTTTTTTTTTTATGTTATAGTCTATATTCTTCTGGTTCTGTTTTCTAGACTGAATCATTTTATAGAAATCTTCCCATGTTTCTCTGAATTCATCATATTTGTTATTCTGTGCTGCCTAGTAATGTTCCTTTACATTCATAAATCAAAATTTGTTCAGCGTTTCCTCATTTGATCTATACTTTGTTTCTATTGTTGCCATAATTATTTTGCCATAAATGGGACTTTTCTTTTGTTATCATTGTCCTTGGGGTCTATGCCTAGTAGGATCTCTGAATCACAATCTATTGAGTAACTTTTCTTGAATAATCACAAATTAGCCTCTAGAATTGTCAGCTACTTCTCACCCCACTAACTGAATTACTGTGCCTTTCTTCCTATAGCCTTTCCAGTATAGACGGTTTCATTTTCTGTTGTCTTTGCTAATTTGGTTTGAGATGATATCCAAGGATTGTTTTCATTTTCATTTCTGTATTGGTAATTTGGAACATTTTTGCATATGGGTTTCCTTTCCAGTAATAAGGAAGTGATAGTCTTTTTTTACTTTCCCTTGGTCAGAACATTTTCAGAATATTAATGTTTAGTTGTGGGCACCATATTTCATTAATAAACTAAAAAATGTCTAGAGGAGGTCAGTCAGGATGGTGATGAGCCTGGAACATGTTTTGTAGGAAAATTAGTTAAAGGAGCTGTGATGTTAAGCCTGAATAGGAGCAGTCTCCTGGGACATGAGAGGAGCTTTCCTATAGAAGTGGCAGGACTTAGAGTAACACCTGGGAATTATAAAGAGGCATATTGAAGATTGAAGTAAGGAAAACCTTTCTCCCAGAGCTACTCAGATGGATAATGGACTGCCCGGGAAAGAGTGTATACTTCCTCCTCAAAGGAAGTTCTTTAAGCAGAGTCTTGATACCACTTGTCAGGTATTTTATAGGTAGAATTATTTTTCAGGTATGGATTAGACAAATGGTCACTGAAGTCTCTTCCCACTCAGATTCTGTGGTTCTCTAATTGAATTTATTTTGAAAACTTTCCCTATCATTTGACCACTTAGGTGTTGTGGAATGGCTCTTGTCTTTAGAAATTTGTGCCAGTTCCCTGTTTATTTTGTATGCTAGGCTTTTATCAAACATACTTGATGCCTTTCCAACCATTTTTGCCATCCTTTCTTTTCCATTGACATCACTTGGTCTCAAGACATCTTATAAACTCTTTTCTACCTTCCCAACATCTCTCAAATGTACTTCCCTTCTTCATTGGAAGCATGGCTGCCTCTCTAGTTTCGGCCTTATCACTCCTCGATTGGACTGTTGCAGTGGCCTCCTAACTGGGATCTCTGCCTTTTTAGAACTTTTCGTTTCCTACAAAGCTCATCTTAGGAGCCACCTGCGTTAGCCCTTGTTCCTGTCCTCCTGTGAGTGTTCCTTACCTCCAAAAGTTACCTTGTATTTATTTTGTATAAACTTAGGAATCTGTCTTCCTTGGTAGAATGCAGGTTCCCTGAGGGCAGGAAATACTTGCTTTTTGTCTTTGTATCCTCAGAGCCTGATATTGAATCATTGCTTAATAAATGCTTGTTGGATTTATTTTTAATCTTCTTGGTGGTCTTTATGCTTATTTTCAGAATGACTAGTTAACATTTCTCACGATAACTAGTTTATAAATACTCTTAGGTGAGATGACCACATTCCCCATGAAAAGATGTTTCATATTGCCTTGGGACCCCCAATAAATCTAACCGCAGCATGGTTCAGGAGAGTGAGTACTGGGTTTAGAGTCAGAGGAAATGGCTTTCAGTTCTACTTTGGCAGCTTCCTACCTGTATAACTTCAGATTTTTTTCATCTCTGAGCCTCAGTTTCTTCATCAGTAAAATGGGGGGATTGGGTTAGAAGACATCTAAGGTTCCTTAAAACTCAAAATCTGTGATTCTGTGATCTTTCTTTGCCTGTTCAGGGAGACCCTTTGAGCCATTTTATGTTTTGTTCCAACTTCATTTTCTCTGTTTTCTTCCAGAGAGAGAACGTCCATATGATCAGTAGACTTTTATTCCTCTAATTGGTAATTATTGAAAGATCTCAAATTAAAAGGTATCTGCTATTAACATTTGAAGATGGTGAAGACACATTATGATTCTTAATTGCCTCTGGCCCTTTTTCTGATGATTGACTGTGAACGTGGGCTTCTATTCTAGACTCTAAGCCCATTTGGTATTTTTTGTAGGTTTCATTGTTTCTGTGGCCAGCTTTGTGGTGACAGCCATTTCCTTCCTTGGCTAGGCTGACTCTAAGATCTCAGACACAGCCTGTGGCTTGGAGCATACTTGGGACCTTTCCACCTCAGAACCTGCCAGAACTTGTGTTCTGCTGGTGTGGCCTGGAGGACCCAGGTCCCCAAACACCAGGAAGAGACATTAATTAAGACCGAACTTTGATGTCGCAGCTTGGCAACTTTTGAGTTGCTGATAGTAGAAAGTCCAGGAAGAACCAGCAATATTGGCTAAGAAATAGATTTTTGTTGGTGATATGTAAAGAATGAAATATGGAGATTAGAAAAGGTAAGTGCCCTGAAGCATTGGTCTGTCTCTTTAGTCTTTACCCAGTGATTAGGATAGAGCTTTAGACATAATGGATGTACAGTCCTATTTGGCTAAAAAAAGTGCATACATGAAACAGTGCACACCTTTGCCATCTCTTTGAACATTGTTCGATTCCCTTGCCTTATGCCTTTGGATGGAGAGATTTCCCAACTTAGATAATACTTTGTTCATTCTTTCAGTTTCCTTAACACTCACATACCCTGCCACCACTTTATGCTATTAGAACATTATTATGTTGTGATGTTCAGTTTACAGATGTATTTTCTGGTTTGGTTTTAGGACTAGGAGTAGGGATGCAGCGCACATGTATGCTAGGATCTAGACATGACAACCCAGGTTTACTTATGAAGGTCTTCAAATGGCTGTGTCACTCAACTATTGAACCTTGGATTCAGACAAAACCAGGTCATTTTTCTAAAGACTTAAACAGTTGTTAACTTCATAGAGTGGGGAAGCAACAACTTGCATGGGGGCAACATCCCATGAATTGAAATGATTAGAAAAATCTCATTTTTTTTGGAGGGGGAAGGCAAGGCAGTTGGGCTTAAGCGAGTTGCCCAAGGTCACACAGCTAGTAAGTGTGTCAAGTGTCTGAGGCTGGATTTGAACTCAGGTCCTCCTGACTTGAGGGCTGGTGCTCTATTCACTGCACCACCTAACTGCCCCTAGAAAATCTCATTTTTTAAAAAATTCCTCTTTATCCCAGAGTGATACCTTGGAGCTCAAGACTTGGCGGGGTACCGCAAAGGATGAGAAGCTCTTTGATAAGAGACCGTATGCTCCTAATTTTCTGTTAAAGTGCAGTTAGCACTTCATTACTTTTGGCCAAAAGCCATTGTAGAACCTTCAGAATAAAAGACAATGACAAGTTGATCCATTCAATTAGAACTTTGGTGGGGAAAAGAAACCAACTCTATCTCATAGTGTTTTTGTCATAACTTTTCTACTTGTTTTTGAATCTTGAGCATCAAGAGAGTGCCTTAGTATCATCATTGTGCAGGCTCTCCATCCAGAGCCATGAAACTGGGTGTCACTGAGGCAGGCCATTTCATTGTTCCCTGGACAGGGTTGGATGAGCCCAGTCCTGAAAAGAGGTATATGAGAGAACTGGAGAATTTTCTTTCTTATTGAACATAGAAATTATATGAAGAAACACAGGACTTGAGATCAAACCAACAATTTAGTGTGGCAGCACAAGACATTGTGCAAGTGCCGTGGAAGGCTTGAGTGTGGAGCACTGTTCTGCCCTCAGGAGCTGATAGTCTAGTTATGGAAGTGGCCTCCATATAGGAAAATTTCACATAGCAGGGAAACAGCTCAAGAGATTGTTATGTATGAATTATTTGGTAATTTGTGGCCAGTGTGAGGCAGTGACTGACTTTGGAGTCAGAAGATCTCGCATCAGTTCTTGGTTCTGGCCTGTCTTTGGCCATAGGAGGCCTCTCCAGATTGGTATTTCTTCATCTGTAAAATCAGAGCAGTTGGCCTAGATTCCCACCAAAGTCCAGTCTAGCTCTATATAGATGATCCTAAGTCCTGCAGAAGGAAAGCTGATTCCAGAGTGCATTGCTTAGGGAAATTTTTAGAGAGGAGGTGAGCTAGGTATCTGACAGTGTATATAGGGAGCATTCTGCTTATGAAATCTACTGAGATTTCTACTCTACTCTACTGAGAGCATGGAAGTGTTTCATGATCTGTTCTGAGACCAAAATTGTTCTTCATAATTAATCTGAGTCTAGCTGCTTTAACAGAACTACTCGGCTGATAGATAAAGACTGTATGGAACTAAATAGAAAGACTCTTTTACGTGGCAGACAGAGGAGAAAACTCCTTAGTCTCCCCTCCCCCCTGAACTTTAGTAGCACCTCATAGTTGGCATTAGCTTTTCAATAGTTATTCACATCTAAAGTGTGTAAATAAATGGATATGCTAACTTGTCTGATTTGTCAAATGCTTTATGAGTTGAGTTGCTTTGAATGCTGGTGAGTTTAAGTCATAACTTAAGTATGAGTATGTCGGTCTCCATTATATATGTGTATATATCGATATATATACATCCATATATGTACATATACATACACACATATTAGTTCCTTTACTCATACTCAGACATTTCAACAAGATTCAAAATTTTGATGATACTTTCTATAGACGTAAGTTTTCACTTGAAATCTCATAATTTTATGGTTAAATATTTACTAAGTCATTGTTTTAAAGTTAGTTTTTTTTCCTTTATAGAGATTATTAACTCTCTGTGAATTCATAGTATCTTCTATTTCTTTTCCTAAACTGGGACATTAACAGCCATTGATGATGTGGTATAAGAGAAGTGCTAATATTTAAAGGCTAAATTTCTCCTCGTTGCATTCAGCAAAACTAGAGCTAAAAGATTGGATTTTAAAATTGATATTTTTACATATTGATAAAATATGCTGTCCTGTATAAATTTGAATTATTTACATTTTATAAATGAATGAAAAATGATTAAGTGCATACTAGGTACTTGTCATGGTGCTGTAAGGTGGGGATATAAGTACAGGCAGGCAAGACTGCCCCGAGGAGCTTATATTCTAACTGGGGAAGGCAACACATAAATGGATGCTTGAAAGGGTTGAGACTGGAAATAACCAGAAAGTGATGTCTGAAGGTTTGGTTCTGGGCGTGACTGTAAAAACTCACCAGTGATTACAAGCCCAGGGTCCTGGGGCAGGGAGGGGATAAAGAAAATGGTTTCCTTTTATTTTTTTTTAAACTAAAACTCCATTGTTTTTTCTTAGAATTTCATATCATTGTATGCGGTCTGGACTCCATTATTGCTAGAAGATGGATAAATGGCATGCTGGTAATGCTTTCATATGTTTTCTGATTTCTCCAAGTTCTTGATAATCCGGCATCAAGTAATTTAGAGTTACATTATGTGGTGGTCATTTGAAAACTCAAGATGACTGCTTAGTTTTGAATTAATAGTTATAACTCACTGCTTTGTGGGTAGATTAGTCAGTAGAAGCCTTTCTGATTGTGGGTGAAGAAGGTTATTGAAATGTCTGGGTGCACCCAGACTTTTCTCCCAAGTCTGACCTGCACAAAACCGGAGTGTTTTCTGTAATTGATCTCTTAGTTAACAAAGCTCTTGGGACCATAGACTTAGAGATCAAAGGGCATGAGCTGAGAGGGAATCCCGCCTAGCTCCCTCCTTTCATAGGAAGCTGAAGTCCACTGAAGTTAAGTGATACGCACAAGGGCACACAACTAGGAAGTGGGAGAGCCCCAGGCTTCAGACTCAGGTCTTTGGACTCCAGATTCTATATTCTTTCTTCTGCACCATGCTTCTCCCTATGATAAATCTGACAACTGAGAACAGTTAGGATAAAAAAGAATAAAACACCTATATTTTAATTGAAAGAAATGTTTAAAAAAAATCCACAAGCACATATTTGTATTATTAATATGGTAACTTAAATTTTTAAGTAAATCCTTAGGTCTGTTTTTTTTTTTAGAGAAATTTTGGTTTTAAGGGTGAGGCCTGTATTTAATGATGGCATATATTCAGACCAGTATGGTAATATCTGATGCCATTTTTATTAATAAAACTAATTGTCTTTAAAACAGCTTCCTTTCCCCTTCCCCCCCTCTCCCCCATGATGTTACCTTGAAGGTTCTGAAATACTTTTGGCATTAATTCTGTTTTTATAGTTGTTTTATGTTCTTCTAGATATCACTTCTAAATTATGAAGATGGTGTATTAGATCCAAGTTCCATTATTCCTTTGATAGATGGGGGAACAGAAGGTTTTAAAGGAAATGCTAGGGTAATTCTACCTGGAATGACAGCTTGTATTGAATGTACACTGGAACTTTATCCACCACAGGTAATTTGTTTTACAGACTACTGAAAGGAATGAAATTTTAATTAGCATGTTTTAAGACCTACTAGATATAATTTAGAAAAAGAAATTAACGTAGACTAAACATCTTTATCCTTGTTATACTTATAACATATTATTAACTCATTTTTGTGTGCTTGGTTAGGGATTGATTAGCGGTGGCTCATGCCACATAAACAGAATGGGGAATTTGGGGAGATAAGAGACTTGGTTAGGAATGTCCCATTCAAGGGCCTCTGTTTCTTCAAGCAGTTAAATGATTTGCAATTCTCCTTCAGCATTCCTAGGATACACTCACTCTGAATCCACTACATGACCTAGTGGCCAGAAGAGCCTATTCTAGGCTGCCTTGAGAAAGGCACAGTGTCCAAACAGATAGAGGTGAGGGTCTTTGAGTACTCTGCCTTGTTCAGACTGTATTCAGGGGACTGGGTTTGGTTCTGGACACCAAATTTTGGGGAGAATTTAAAGAAGAGGGACCCTTAAGATGGTAGCGATTAGGTCATATAAACAGCTATTGAAACTAGGGTAGTTTAACCTGGATAGTTGAGGACTTCGTGGGAATGTGATACAGTTACCTTCAAGTATAGATAGTTCTCACATTATGCAAATTCAACTTTACATAAAGAATTCTGAAAGAAATCCACATTTCCAAAAAAATACCTATGTTAACTTCACTGTACAATACCATGCTCTTTCTGCTTCTGCCCCTCGGCTCAGCACTCTGCAGCCTCCCAACCTACCACCAGAAAAAAAAACTCTTAAAAAAAAAAGTGAAAGCAGAACTGAAGGGAAGAGAGACTACACTACCACTGCCACCAGATTGGGGCTTGATTTGAGACCTCCAGTACCAAGACTCCAGTGCAGAGAAGAGATGTTTGCCTCACTCTGCCCCAATGTCCAGTTCTCGATGTATGTTTTTCATCTGTCAGTACTTGGATACCATGTGTCTGCCCTCGGCCCTCATATTTCCTTAAATTCTGTGGTGGCCCTTCCTGCCTACCTGCCTCCTTCCCTCCCTTGCTTCTGTGGGCCAGTTCATATTATATAAGATTGCCTTATGTAGAGGTCTCGGGAATGGTTTATTTATGTGAATTGAGAACTCTCTGTACTCGAAAGGGCTGTCATATGTCAGAGAGATTAGACTTGTTCTGCTTGGCCTTAGAGGGGTCAGAAGTAGGAGCATGAGGAGAAGTAACAGAGAAACTATTTTAAATAAGTAAGTAAAAAAACTTGCCCATATTGAATGAAGGAATTGGGGGTGAGGGAGAGAATTGGTTTTTTCTTACTGGATGGAAGACTAGGCAAAGACTTAGTGTTCTGTTAGTGATTTATTAATTCTTGGTCAGACCAGGTATGGTCAGACCAGATTCTGAGGTTTTGTTTGGCCACCAGGATTCTTTTATAGTTCATTTTGACAATGGTTCTGTTATTCAGTGATTCCCAATACTAAGCTGCTCCTGTTTGATTCCTTGGGTTCATAGATCTGTTGAACTCCAGGCTCTGACTACTACTTCCTCTTCTGCTCTGATCATATCTAGGTGTCCTTGCTCCAGTACTTGCTCTCTCTTTTCCCTCTAATGTATGTATTACACACTTCAAACCAGGTGTGCTTATTTATTCACATGGGAAAAAGAATAGTATAGAGAAATAATAATAGGCCTTCAAGTAATCCCAAATATGCAACCTGTCTTATCCTGGACAGAGTATTGGGCTTTGTAGTTTACTGACTTATTCTAATTAATTTGACTTAGTCCTTGATTCTACCATTGTTTTCATCTACAGGCGTGTCTCCCCCCGCCCCCCCCAGTTGAGGTGTCCTACTCCAAAACAAGAAGATCCAGTCTCTCACATTCCTTCCTTATTTGGATTGACCCCTGAATGCCTTGAATTGGAGATGTTTAGTTATATCAAATGCCAGAGGCTCCATGTTGTCTTTGTGGGCTTTTGGATTTTCTCCATACATTGCTATATAATCACTTGTCCATTTATACTGTCCTTCTAAAATGCAAAAAAGAAGCTTCATATTAAATACTATTCAAACAATGTTTTCTATCACACAGAAAAAGAATGATTTATCCCATTACCTAGTTCACCCCCAAGGTTCACCAAAGATAGTTTTTTTTTTCATCTGCATGTTGAAATGAAGATATAATTAACCATTCCTTTCAGTTCTGCCAGTGTCGATTAGATGGCTCCAGCAGACATTAACATAATGCAAGGTTATGCCATTTAATCTCAAAATCTCAGTTACTTAATAGTTACTTAGAATTTTGGAGCTGGGGCTTAACAACTTATGTCAGCTGATACTTGTTGCTAATTTTTTTTCTGTAAAGAATTTATATTTTTTTAACATTCCAATTTAAATTTGTGGGAACAGAATTGTTGTGTTGGAGAATCTGCTTAGTAATTCTCTGTTTAACCAGGGAAAATAAAAATTTATATAGCTCCATTTTAAAGCTTACTGCCAGACCTACTGTTTTAGGCTGACCACAAGTGCTGTGTTATTCTTAGCTCATTTTAGAAAACTTTATAATGATTTAAAATGTTTTAGCTTCTTAAGTAATACACTAAGGTAAATTTTTATGAGTCATATACTTCAATAAAAAGATAGTTTTTCAGGCACACAATTTAATCAAGAAAAAATGTTCTTCTAAAGCTACATTTAAAAGGGAAAAAGGGCACCCTTTAAAACTGACAGCTGAATACAGTTATTTCTGGTTTTAGGTTAATTTCCCCATGTGTACCATTGCATCTATGCCCAGGCTCCCAGAACATTGTATTGAGTATGCAAGAATATTACAGTGGCCCAAGGAACAACCTTTTGGAGGTAAAAAGCTCAATTTAAGAATTCTAAAATAATTAAGAAAACACATGTTCAATGTTCTTGAGCCATAAGTTCATTTTGGTGATGTTAAATATATTTTGAATCCTTATTTCTATAAAAATGTTTTTTAGTATATTTATATCCTTTTTTCCAGAGGGAGTTACGTTGGATGGAGATGATCCTGATCACATTCAATGGATTTTCCAAAAATCAGTAGAGAGAGCGTCACAATTTAACATTAGGGGTGTTACCTACAGGCTAACCCAAGGTAAGCCAGTGAATTGTCAGGTAACCTTGAGTGAATGACTCTGTAAAACAGCCTTGAGAATTTCAGTGAGGACCTAGCTGAATTCGGTTTGACAGACACTTATGAAGAGCCTTTGATATGCAGATCACTGTGCTCTGTACATCTTAGGACTGGCATGAAACTAGGAGGTGATGTGTTGGGGGAGGGGACAGAACACAGATGTAGATGAGTGAGTACAAAGTCGCTGCTGGAGGGAGAACACTGGCCGCTGGGAGGAGTCATGACAGGCTTTATTGAGGGGGTTTTAGCTGGCAGGCGGCGATGCCTTCAGAGGGCAGACCTTCACCACAACCCTGGGGGGCAGATGCTGTTACTATCCTTGGTTTGATTTTGAGGAAACTGAGGCAAGTAGATTTAAGTGACTTGCCCAAGTTTGCACAGGTCTGGACTCCAGACTAAATGCTGTATCTACTGGGGAGCCACTGAACACTTCTGAATGAGGGGTCAGACTTAAGTGTCATAGGAATAAGACTTTTCTGAAGTTGACTGGAGAGTGGGGGCTATTGAAATAGTCCAGGCTAGAGGCAAGGAGTGACTACAAGGTAGAATTGATGGGACTTAGCAAGTGGTTAAAGGTAAGGAGAGAGGGAGAGGAAAAAATCAAAAAGGCCTCCAAAGATAGTGATGCTGTGTCCGCGGACTGGGGGAGGGATCCCTCTGAAGGAGACAAGGTAAAGTGAGATTGAGATGCCAATGGGACGCTCAGGGAAAAGGTTGAGCGGGCAGTTTGTGATGCAGGATTGACATTTGAGAGATGAGGATTGGATGGACAGACTTGGGAGGAACCTACGTAGAGATGATTGGACTCGGCATCTGATGGGATTACTGAGAATATAGTAGAAAATAGAGGACCCAGAACCAGTCCTGAAGATGGTAAGTATGGGCAGAGCAATTCTTACTAGTCATAATAGGTGATGATGATCCAAAAAGGAACAGTTGCACACAGATATGGGGAGAAATGAGAAAGCAGTATCCTAGAAGTCATCTGAGGAGAGAGGGAGCTGGAGGTGGCTGACACTGTCAGAAGCTGCAGAGAAGTCAAGTTAAATGAAGATTTAGAAGGGGTCTTGGAATTCCCTAACTTCATAGGGAAAGCCAGGGAAACAGCCCTGAGTCTGCTAGCTATCTGAGAAATGTTTAATGAAGAGCTGCCTATCTACCGTCTCATTTTTATGAATACCAAAAGAGTATTAATGCTATATTGATAATAAGGCTCGTCAGAAATTGAATTACCCTTATCTAATCCAGGTAATTTCTAATCTATGGTTAATAATGCTTACATATAAACAGTGATTTATGGTTAACAGACTTTTGCACATATATTTGATTCTTGAAACAACTGTGATGTAGCTGGTGAGAGTTTATGATCCCAATCTTCTAGCTGAGGAAATGGCATCAGAGATTAATTTGCCCAGGTCTGACTACAAGGCCTTTTTCCATTGAGTTACGCTATGTTGTTAGGTGGGCATCGAAGAGTTGGAAGAGGAGAAGGATCCGCTGTACTTGGAAGCAAGCCAAGTGGCTTTTAAAATTTGTATTTGTATTAATATTTCATCTACTTCTCCAGTTAATGGTGTTGATAAATAATTTGGTGTGATTGTATTTTATACCGTCACCCAAATACAAAGGCCTTGTATGGTATAGGTACGCAGCATATGTTGAATTAAATATATGATATTTCATAAATATATTATTTCAGGAATAAGCCTTGTTGCATACATTTTATAGAGTTATACAAGAAGTTTTGTTTAGGATTCAAGTGTTTCCTTTTGCCACTGGCATCTGTAAAGCAGATCGAGAGATTAAATACTGAACAGGTTCACAAGAATGTAGTATAACGTCTAACCAGATTCTCAGTGTTGAACTATTCTTAGTGTCTAAGTATCTACTTGTAATTGTTCTGTTTTTCTCTAGGGGTTGTAAAAAGAATCATTCCAGCTGTGGCTTCCACAAATGCTGTCATTGCAGGTGAGAGGATAAAGGCCACTCTTTGAATGTATTTTTTTTCTTGGCATCTTTTGTTTCTTAATTATGTATTTGTCTGTCTTCAGGAGCTTATCAGCAGGTAGCTGCAGGGGATGAATCTTTCAGTCAGGCCACTGGCAGTGACTGTTCATCTATGTCTTAGGGAGTTGTGAAAGGTGTGTCAGTGCAGGCAGGCCCCAGAAGGAGGAAATCACAAATTCTGGGATGAAGTTATTTGAGTAGAATTTTCTGTAGGCACCTGATTTTAGAGAGCTCAGGTGTTTCAGGGATTTCGGACCTTTTTTGATTGTGACAGGACTTTAAAAGTAGTGACTTATTTCAGAACATGTGCTAGACATGAGAGTTCACTGTAAGTAAGAATTAGTAAATACAAGGTGTAATTATAGTGTCGTTTTCTTTTTTCTCACTCTGACAGGGTCCTCAGCATTACTACTAGACTCATTCTAGCCAGAAGCCTGGATTACATAAAACAATATAAAGTAACCTTTTCACAGTGGAGCTTTTTCATTAGGAGTTGTATTTTATTAGAAATGAACAGTTTTTCTTTTCCACTAATAAAGTGTTAATTAATCTTTCCTTAGTACTAACCAAATATAAGTTGCTTACTTTGTTTTTAAGTGTTCAAAATTCATAGAACAAAGCTGTTGTTTTTTTTCTCTTTCTAGCTGTGTGTGCCACTGAGGTTTTTAAAATAGCTACAAGGTAATGTGTTTACTTTTTCTTAAACACACATGGTTATATTATGTTATATATTATATTATACTGTATTATATTATGTTACATTATATAAACATAAACATGTTTTTCCATTACAGTGCATATATTCCCCTTAATAATTACTTGGTATTCAATGATGCAGATGGGCTGTACACATATACATTTGAAGCAGAAAGAAAGGTCAGTGTGATTACTGTAATGAACAGTCTGTGTACATTGCTGTGCATAGTTTGATTTTAAAGTGTAAGTGCTTGCGCGTGTAACTTTGCCAGACCTGTCCCTCTAGTTTCTCTGCCTCGCCTGGCCTTATGCCCACTGCACGTGAAATCTTACCAGTCAAGCATTGATTCTGATAAACCAGAGAGCTGCTTTGCTTAGACATAAACATCCCCAAACTAATTAGCTTAATTTATATTTTAGACTGGAATGCTAGACTTTTTCAGAGTATTTGCATGGTAATTTAGCCTTCTTAAAGATTTTTAACAGACTGATATGACTTGCATAATACTGTGATTTGTTTTTACAAGAGGCAGGTTGGCTCCTTGGATAGAATGCTGGACTTGGAGTCAGGGACACCTGGGTTCAAATCTTGCCTCAGACATTAGCTATGTGACCCTGGGAAAGTCACTTCATTTCTACCTTAGTTTCCTCATCTGTAAAGTAGGGATCATAACATCTACTTCACGACTTTGTTGTGAGGATCCTTCTGTATAAAACACTTTGTAAATATTAGCTATTATTTCTGCTTACAGGAGAATTGTCCAGCTTGCAGCCAGCTTCCCCAGAATATCCAGTTTCCTCCATCGGCTAAACTGCAAGAGGTTTTGGATTATCTAATAAATAATGCCTCATTGTAAGTATTAACTTTGGGTGTGGGGGGGGGCAGGGTGTTGAAACAGTTTTATGCATTTGAGGCATTCTGCATTTAAAAAAAGTTGTTCTTAACATATTTTCTTCTTGATTTATAGACAGATGAAATCTCCAGCCATCACAGCCACATTAGAGGGAAAGAACAGAACACTTTACTTACAGGTGATGGATCCCTACTCCTTGTACTTTCATTAGGAATTAAAGAATTGGTGTTAGTGAATTTTAAGTAAAATTTGTTTTAATATTTTTAGACAATAACTTCCATCGAAGAACGAACAAGGCCAAATCTTTCTAAGACATTAAAAGGTATTTTAAGTAAAGATATTTCCCTAATACATTTAAATGTTTTTAACAACAGTAGACATATACATAGCTCTTTAAGGTTTATGAAGCATCTTTATGGTGTTTTGCTTATAAAGTATTTTCTTTGAAGATAAGATCTATAGGTTTCACGATCACCAGAACCTTATTTGTAAAAGCTAATTGACTCATAATTATAGAGAATAAAATTGAGTTTATTTTCACTAGTTCCTCTAGATTACTGAAATTTTTTGTCCTTTCATATTGTATGTATTTGAAATTTTTGCTGAAATACTGACTTGAATTAATTTTGGTTTTTCCCCATTTTAGAGTTGGGCCTTGTGGATGGACAAGAGCTTGCTGTTGCTGATGTTACAACACCACAGACTGTACTGTTCAAACTTCATTTTACTACTTAAGAACAATAAATGTACATCTTAAGAGAGGATTAAAATCTACTGCAATATTGTGCTCTGTATGGATGCTCAGAATAGCCTAATTGATGTCCCTTTTAGTATTAGCGTTTCACTTTTACAGTGGATCACTTTCTTACTTCAGAACTGTTCCTCCAAGCCATAATTTGGGGGATGGTGTTTGTGAGTTCACATATGGCTAAAGAAGCCTGGAGAGAGATTCTGACTGACTGTAGCGCTTCTGTTACTGTTTAGAAGTCAGAGGCCATCTTGTACATGAGGATTTTAGGATGGTCAAATGGTGTAAATCTTCAGTTTTCAGTTGAATAACCATATATGCAAAAGAATGTCCTTAAAGAAAATTAAGATATTAAATGCCATTTTGTAAGTCAGATAAATATATAACTTGTGTGAAGAGTTGGGTACCTATAATATATTGAATTTAGGATGTTTCCTTTTTGAATGAATATTCCTGAATGAATATTCCTTTGATTTTGATTGTCTAAATGAATATTAAGTATTGTAAAGGGATTACGTTGTCCACGATGTTTTATAAAGTGTTTCAGCCTAAAATCTGTGCATGAAAGTGGAAAACATGTTTATGTGTATATCTGCTGTGCCGGGACGCAGTTCATATGCACAGTGCCGAAGCCTGAAGCTCACAGACGTTCTGTAATAGAACTTGGTGTTTGAACAATTATCACTGAATCTGTCATACTATTTATTAATAAATCATACCTTTGAGATTGGGCCAAGTGAAGTGAGGTTAGTCACTGCTTTCCTAGTAGTGTAGGGATGTGTGAATGGCGTGGGAACCGGCACATTCCGGGTAACGAAGAATTTGCGAGCTAATCTGCTCCGGATAGAAAGAAATGTTTTCTGTTTACGTAGTGGTTTCCCACGGAGGGGTAGCGTTGTGGTGTGCGTGTTATGGGTGGGGAGCTTGCCCACGGTCCCCCCGCGCGTCAGTCGGCGCTCGGTTCGGCATCATTCAGATGGAGGTGGGCTGGGCTTTCGTTGGTCAGAGGCAGTCGGGGTCACACGGAGGCACGCCGGCACTCGGGTCCCGCGCCCCGGGCCGGAGCCCTACCCGTTGCGCCCCCGTTGCGCCCCCACGGCCCCTCGGCGGCGCTGACGGTTCTCAGATCCTCGGGCTTCCCAGCTCTTCACGTGACCAGGATTCTCGGCCAGGCGCTTCCTGGTGCCGCGCGGCTGTCCCGGGGGGTTACCTCTGGGGAGACGGTTTTAATGTGTACTTTCTCCCTACCCCGCACTGGGGATAGAGAGGCAGGCGGGAGACGTGGGCTGAGCCCTGTTGGCAGGGCAGGCGGGCCCTTCGCCTCTTGGACACTCGGCTTCCTTCCTCTTCCGTGGCTTTCCGTAGCTCCCTCCCTGCAACACACCCTAAGCAAGGATTTCCCCATCAGCCAGTGCAGTCCCGTCCGCGGTTCCGGGTTGCCTCGGTGACCAGGGGCGACGCCTGTTTCCAGGAAGTGACGCAAGACGTCCGCCTTCCCGTTTCCGCCTCCACGCCCCCGTGGTGGATTGTTGTGTACGTGGAAGGCTTCCGCGCCTGCGCAGTGCTGGCGGCTCGGACTCGGGCTCGGAATCCGAATCCGGCTTCGGCTTCGGCTCCGGTTCCGGCTCCGGCTCCGGCTCCGGCTGGTCTTGAGGGCTCAGGACGGCGGTGACGGCTTGCGTTCCGGGGCCATGGCCGCCCGCTGACCGCGGCCGCCGAGCCTCGCGGGGAGCGGCGGGGAGGCCCGCAGGGTGCGGAGATGAGCTGGTTCAATGCCTCTCAGCTGTCGAGCTTCGCTAAGCAGGCCCTGTCCCAGGCCCAGAAGTCCATCGACCGGGTCCTGGACATCCAGGAGGAGGAGCCCGGCGCGTGGGCAGAGGCGCGGCCCTTCGGGGAGCCCGGTAAGGACGGGCGACAACCCCTGTCACTCCGCCGGCCCCCACGGAGCGCCTGCTGTGCGCTAGGCCCGGCCCCGCGCCCCCAAACGGCCCGGGGCGCTCGCGGCCCCCACCCCCGCGCTCAGCCTCCCGGGAAAAGACAGAGGGACCGAAGCTCTCGTGACATGGCGCGGGGCAGGCGGTCCTCCGGGGGTCTCTACCAGTGCTACCCGCCCTGGGACGTCCACGTACCCCGGGGTCCACAGGTTCCCCGGTGATTCCCCCCCCCCCCCCACGCTCCTCAAGCAAAACCTGCCCCCGTACTGGCCGCCTCCAAATGGGGGCCGCCTCCTGGCACCCCTAGTCTTCCAGGGCGATCAGGGGCCGGGGACGATCCTTCCGCCTTTGTTTATCTGTTTATCTTTACGATGGCCGATGGTGCTGGCCGGGGTTTGCTTCAGAGAGCCGGGGCGGGGGGCTGAACCTTCTCTCTTTCTCCCCTGTCCCTTCCAGCTTGGACTGGCTCCCACTTGTCGAGGGGCTCGGGAAGGGGGAAGGGTCCCAGGACCGGGAATCAAACCCTCCCTAAAGCCCGAGTAGCTGTGCTGTTGGACTCGTATAAGTCTCTCTTTTGTCCTTGTTACAACATCCTCTTTTCAGGACAGTTGTCATAAATTTGTCATTTAAAGCTGTTGTCATCTAGTTGTATTTAGTTGATATTTTCCCCCCAAAAGTTTTAGATTGAATTGGGAACCTGTTGGACAAGCTTATAAAAAAAAATCCAAAATGGATTTAGGTTTAATTTTAAATTGTGAATTTAATGATACAGAAGCACTCATGTAGAAGTGGGGAAGTTGAGATGAAAAGTAGCTAATCTTTAAAGATTTATCTAGATAAGTGGTTCTCAACCTTCCTAATGCTGTGACCCTTTAATACAGTTCCTCATGTTGTGGTGACCCCCAACCATAAAATTATTTTCGTTGCTACTTCATAACTGTAATTTTGCTACTGTTATGAATCGTAATGTAAATATTTGATATGCAGTGTGTATTTAAATCGAACATAAGCCACAGGTTGAGAACTGCTGATCTATAGCATAAAAGAGTTTGACATACCAAATTAACAGAAAAAAATTACATGAAGAAATGTTATAGATATTTAAGATAAAACTATTTTCAAACACTTTAGAAACAACCATTTATATATAGTAGATATAACAACTTCATGTTTTTCTTTTTCGCGTACTTCTGCTAGGATCTTTTACTAGATAATGCTTTATTGTGTACCTTAAAGACCTAAAATAATAATCTTGCATTTCCTTAAAAATATTCTGTGATTCAGGCTTTTTATTAATTCATACTGGCTTTTCCATATAACCATTGAAGGATTTTCATACACAAGAGGCAACTGACAGGAGCAAAAAATACTGATTTTTTTCTAGATCAGAAAGTTACACAGTAGATATTTCTATAGGAAATTATTGTTCCTATCCCCATTTTATTCTAGGGAAGTACAGTTGTCACCAGAATCCTGTACACATATTTTGAGTCCTGTATTTTTTTTCTTCCAGTTTGAAATTGTGAAGTGCAGTTAAAATTTTTAAAATATTTTGGAGATAGAGCTGACCTGGTTTAAGGTATTATTGTTCTTCCTTTAAAATATTTAAATCTAATATTCCTTTTTTATGTTTCTAATTCCATTTTCATAAAAGGAAAAAGTTCACCTGTAAGTGGAGGATGGGATACCTCTACCTGGGGGTTAAATTCAGATACAGAACCTCAGAGTCAGCCAGTACCATCCCCTAAAGCAATTACAAAACCAGTTCAGAGGACTGTTGTCGATGAATCTGAAAGTTTTTTCAGTGCCTTTCTCTCTCCAACGGATGTCCAGCCAATACAGCGGAGTCCAGTGGTGTCTACGCCTCCCACCAAATCACAGCGACCTGAAGAAAAAGTCACAAACAGCTTACAGAAATCTCTGCAGCCAGGACAGTCAGAAACACCTGACGTAACAGAGGCAGAAGTAACAGAGTCTTCTCTTCTGACTGTGCCAGAGGACTCAAAAAGCTGTCATGTTTCCTTGGAGAATTTGGAAGTGAATACTCCAGCACTTAACAGTGAAGTCAAATGTGAAGAAATCAGACATGAGGCTGTTGAGATTAAGGTGTCAGCTCTAAGTATGAGGGTAGCAGAAAGTACCACTGATGTGAAAACTCCTGTGGAAACAGCACCCAGTAGCCAGTCTCCTGTGGTAGAAGCAAAGGATCTGGTATTGGATACTAAGGAACAGAAGCATGAAGACAGACAGAGCAATACTCCCTCCCCTCCTGTTAGTACTTTCTCCTCAGGTACTTCTACAACCAGCGATATTGAAGTTCTGGACCATGAAAGTGTCATTAGTGAGAGTTCAGCAAGTTCAAGACAAGAGGCCACAGACTCAAAGTCAGCCCTTCACTTGATGCAGACATCCTTCCAGCTTTTATCTGCCTCTGCTTGTACTGACTATAATCGTCTAGATGATTTCCAAAAACTCACAGAGAGTTGCTGCTCCTCTGATGCTTTTGAAAGAATAGACTCATTTAGCGTTCAGTCTTTAGATAGCCGGAGTGTAAGTGAAATAAATTCAGATGATGAATTGTCAGGCAAGGGATATACTTTAGTGCCTATAACAGCCAATTCTTCAACTCCAAAGACTAAGATAACAGAGTCTGTTCAAGGAAAATCTGAAGAAGAAAATGAAACATTAGTTATACCACCTGAAGAAACTGAAATGGAAGAAAGTGGGCGAAGTGCGACTCCTGTGAACTGTGAACAGCCTGACATCTTGGTTTCTTCTCTACAAACCATTGAAGGACATATGGTCCCAGAAAAGGTGACTGGGCGGTGCCAGGATGTTGAAAATCAGGCAGAAGTACCTTCTGAGAAGGAAGATTTTTGCAAGGTAACTAACATATGGAAGTTATTTTATATAATGTCTTATGATGATTAAAGTATCTTATATACATTTTTGGTATTAGTAATTTTTGGTGATTTCTGAAATAGATTTTTTTTCAGCTTACTATTAAGAGTTTTGAAAGATATTAAGTTTATGGTTGGAATAGATTACTATTTCAGTATAATTAACAGTTACCTGACTATTCCCATTTATGTCAGATTGCCTTTTCCATCCAAAGGCTTATTGTGTTGGCATTGTTTATGCATACTAGCATCACATTGGATTATTTCCTTCCTAAATTAAACCTCTAGCCCGCTTTCTATGCAGAGGGAGGATCATGAGACCCATCAATATGAGTTCTTTAGATTTTTTTCTTTCTCATCTAAAAATTGTTGAATATGTTACTGTATTAACAGTGTCATTGACATACTGTAGGTGAGAGTTGATAAATCCATGGACTTGTATAGAGATTTTTTCCAAGTGGAAGCAATGAAAATGATTTTGCTGTTTAAATAAGATATACCTGACCTATAATAAGAAACTGGTGAATAGCACTTTAAGATCATAAGGTACTTTCTTCCAAAAAACTCTTTGACACAGGCAGTGCAAGTAGTATTATTTCCATTTTACAAGTGAGGAAACTGAGGCAAAGAGGTTAAGTGACTTGTATGTGGTCGCTAAACCTATCTCAAACATGATTCAGGTGAGATAAGTTTTGATTTGTACCTGTAAGCAGAAAAAAAGCTTGATGTACTTTCCTGAATAGAAGCTAAGAATTAATATATTCCAGATGTTACTTTAAATAATTTCCAGTGACTGATTCATGCTGATATGTTCTAGAGATGACTTCATTTCATATTTTTATTTTTTAATATAGATTATCCTTTTGACAGGGAATTATGTATTGATTATTATATATTACACATATAAGGTTATTTATTATATAGTGGTTAGAATATTTTTTGCTGGTAGACCATATGTAAAAGTAATCTTTTCTTTGTTAATATTTTTGACTCTTGCATGTTTAATTTATTTAGACAATTGACCTCCTGAATGAAAAATTGGAAAAAAGGGAAACCCAGTTACTAGCCATTAGTAAGGAGAAAGCAATTCTAGAAGAAGCTTATGATAATTTGAAAGAGTAAGTAATAATACAAATGAAATATAATCCTTAACTTATTTTCAGTGTCTACATGTTAAAACAGTCAAGAGTTTCTGTGATTGCATGTACTTTTTGTACATTACCTTTTTTCATATTTTTATCTTTATTTTGGCTTTTGCTTTAGATAGACTATGATTTGATGGTATACATGATTCCAAAATAACTGATATGTCTATGACCATTTGTTTCTTGTTCTGAATTAGTTAACATAACTAAATTTTCCTGAACTGAATGTCAGATAACATTGAAAATTAATTTTAACTTTTTTTTATCAAAATCATATTTTTTCTCCTTTGGAATGATTTATAAGTTTGTCTTAGAGAGGAAAGGTATCTTGCAAGAACACTTCCTTTCCTAATCTTTTAATTTTTATATTCCTACTTGTGTTATTGATTATATCAGGTAATAACAATAAATTTTAATATGTTTATGAAAACAAACAGGCTAAAGTATAGCAGTTTAGAAAAATAATTTTTTTAATTGGAGAAAGCTGAAATCTGTCACATCAGAAATTAGTTTTTAATACTTTTCAGATGTTATAAACTAAATGGCAGATTTTCCGTCCTTGCTAAGTTATGTATCTAAATTATATTAAATTTATATAATGTAGATTTTTTTCCTTAAACTTATTATGCCTTAAATTTATTTTTTTAACTAAGTTATATCATAGAAAGAATGTGACAGTTCACTTTGAATGTTGAAGTTTATGTCACCTTTCCAGATGTATGCTCATTCTCACTCTTAAGTAATATTTTGTATGTAGTGAAATGTTTAGAGTCAAAGAAGAAAGCAATAGCATTTCATCCTTGAAAGATGAATTTACTCAAAGAATTGCAGAAGCAGAAAAGAAGGTTCAGTTAGCCTGCAAAGAAAGAGATGCTGCTAAAAAGGTGAGTCAGTGTCTTCTCAAAATTGCTACAGTAAACTTTTTGGAGACAAAACTTTTAGGGGAAACGGGAACAGCCTTGCAGTCTGTAGAGATGGGACATCAAAGGGTTAGTGTTCAGTGTTCTAGTCTCAAACCTTAGGTCATATGTAGGCATGAAACATTATAGCAAAGGCCAATGAAGAGAACTATTACTCTCCAGAACACAGCTTAGTCAGAGATCTTTCAGCCTGTTTATATGCAACAGGGAATTACTACTTGAGTACAATATACATAAGCATTTTAATAACCATCTTTAGCTTGTTTCAGGAAAGGCTCTATATAAATACAATGTTTTGTGACCAACTTGGGCTTACTTGACACCTGCCTATAAAATAATTTATGTATTTGCCCAAAGCAAAGTAATCGTTAAAAAAAAAATATTTCTAATTGGAAATTTGTTTTATGTATTTGTTTTTAAAAATAAAATCAAGAGTCTTAGAATTTTAGAGGTCTAAGGGAGCTTAAAGGTGGCATGGTCCAGTTTCTTAATTTTATAAGTAAGATGAAGAGAAGTTAAATGACGTCATTCAGGTCACCCTGTTAATTAGTGACAGAGTTTGAGCCTGGGATGACTGAACTGACTAATTCAGTGACAAACTATCTCAGTATTGCCTTGGATCTATATTTGGCGTGTATGTTTTATCAAGGAGATTCAGACACTGGTAATTTGATATGGGATAACATGCATTTGAATTTTTTTTTCATCCTTATAAAGAGAGGGTAGGGGACTGGATTTCAGATTTTACTGACATAGGGAACTGCAGGATGAGACCACACTCCACAAATTCAGGTCAATACCTCTGCAACTTTTATTCTTCAAGAATTGCCTAGAGACTGAGAGATGAAATGTCTTTCGAAGAGTTGCACAGCCAGGATGCTCAGAGGCAGGTCCAGAACTTAGATCTTTCTGGTTCAGTGGTCTTCCATTTGGCCACTCTTCAAGACCATGCTGCCCTCTTTGTACAAGTGCAGAAAATAGTCTTGTGAAGAAAATCAAGGCAGTGCAAGCTGAGAGGTGCATCTTCAAATATGTACATTTACTTAAAAGAGAAACAGTTCATTTTCTAACAGTTCTTCACTGTTTGGGTGAAATGACAGTCTATTTGGGAGGCATGCTAATTATGTGTCTGCCATTGTCAAGGTACTTTGATAGGGGCTGGAAACAAAGACAAAAGCGAAACAGGTCTGGACCTCAAGGATCTTTAATTCCACAGAGAGATAGAATGAATGTGTGTACACATAAGAATAATACAGAGTAAACTGAGGGAGAGCACACTAACTTGGGTGTGGGGGCGGGGAGAGAGGAAGTATGGTCCCTGAATCTCCTGGAAGCAAATCAGGGATTCTGAGAGGCAGAAATTGGGGAGAAGGGGGGAGATGAGTATATTTTGAAAGACTCTTAATGTCTCTTTTTTAGTTTTTGTATTTTATATGGCTTTCAGAGCTGTTTTCATATACTTAGTTTGAGAGTGTAGGCTGTTTTGAACAAATTTATAGCATCTTAGGGAAATGTGAATGAATTTAATTGCCCTGGTATTTGGGGAAAAAATGTATTTTGAAGAAAAATGGTAATTTTTGAAATGCACATAGATAATATTTTATTTTTAGGAAGTAAAAACCGTAAAAGAAGAGCTTGCAACTAGGTTAAATTGTAATGAAACGGCCGAACTTTTGAAAGAGAAAGATGAGCAGATAAAAGGATTAATGGAAGAAGGTGGGTATGTTTAATATGTTAAACTGACTTCATCAGTCTTCAGTTGTGAGAAGGAAAAATTGTACTTTGTATATGGCTAGTCACTACTTCCCATTAGAGATTATGGAAACTGGGGAGATATGGGCAAGGAAATTAGCTATCATACCTTACAAATTGCCGAGAAAGGCTGGTGTTCAGAAATGCACAGAAGTAGAACAGTGTTTAGTCTTCTTTCCTTTTTATTCCTAGAGGACTGACAGCGTAACTTTCTAAAGAGTAAACTGTCTTTTGAAGAACAAAGGTTTATGTGGGAAAGCTATGAAGCAGGTTTAAGCCCTGACATTTGAGCAAAGACTTTTTGGATATTATTTCTGTGATTCATCTATGGTCTAGTCAGCTATGTGTCACAGTGGAGAGAATGGTGGACTTTGAGTTAGGAAGACCAAATGGGGCAAGTCACTCACATTCTGTTTGGCTTGATTTCCTCTTCTATAAAATGGGAATAATAGTGCCTGCCTTCCATAGCTGTGAGGATAAAATGAAATCATATTTGTAAAGTGCTTTGCAAATCTTACAGCTAAAGCATCACACACACATGCACACATGCACTCACACACATATTTTTATCTAAGTCATTCTCACAGTTGCATTTTGACAGCAAATTTCATTTAATTTCTTATTCATAAATACTTCTTTTTCAAGTTTACATTCATGTACACTTATGTGGAAATCTATGGGTAACATTGGGATGAAATGAAAGACTTGTGACAGGATAATTTGTTCTAAACAGAAATTCTGAAACTAGAATGTGTACATTTTTTTGGCCACAGCAACTGCTTTATAAAAGATGATGGGTTACCATTTGGTGTACCCTGATGAAATCCTGACTCCTTAAGGGAAAGACAAGAAGAGGTTTAGAAAGTCTTATTTAAAAGAATTTTTCATAGTTAGTGTATGTAGACATACCACTTTTCTCTTAGCTCAGTGCTTTAGAGGGAGACCTTACAATCCTAAGGTTATAGAGTTAGAGCTGGAAGGGAGCTGGAAGTCATCTAGTCCAACTCTCTGATTTTAAAGGTTGGAAAATGGGCCCAGAGATGTCAAGTCACTTGCCCATGGTCTCACAGGTTTTAAGTATCAGAGCCAGAATTCAAACCCAGGTCCTCTGACTTGAAGTCCATTATTCTTTATACCATACTGTGTTGTTTGAAAGACAGGAGATCTGGATTCAAATCTTGATGAGATTTATGATAATAGGTAAGTCTTTTAACCTGTTGGCCCTAGTTTTCCCATTTTACATCATTTGCAAAATAATTATAATCCTTGCACTTGCACTGACTGTCTCACAGAATTGCTGGGAAAAAACTTTATAAACTTTCAAAAACATTATATAGATGGGTTATTAGTACGTAAGCTTATTCTTGTTTCAAAATATTTATGCTGCCTCTGATCTCCTAAAGCTATACTAGTCATAGAATATAATACAATTTTGAGGAACCTTATAGGTCATTCTGTCTGACCTCCTCAAACCCAGAGAAGTTGACTCACTTTCCCAAGATCACAAAGATAGTAACAGTCCCCAGACAGGACTGTGTTAAATGAGTTTTAGAGATTCTTCACTGCTTGAAGCTTACACCTTTTTCCTTCTCTTTTAGGAGAAAAACTTTCAAAACAACAACTGCACAATTCTAACATCATTAAGAAGTTAAGAGCTAAAGAGAGAGAAAATGAAAACATTAGTGCAAAGCAGAGCAAAAAGATTAAGGAGCTAGAAGAGGAATTGCAACATTTAAAACAGGTAAGGATGTTTATCAGTCAAATGTAAGGGTAATGGGAATTTGAAGATCTTCCCTGCCCCTTAACAGGCTGAATGTAATCACATGGAGCCTGTGGTGGGAGGAGTTTGCTGAATGGGTAGAGCAAGAAATGAGTCAGAGTAGTTAGGGTGGAGGAAGAGAGCCAGCACAGGCAAGAATACAGTTAGGATTGTGAGTATTTGTGGGAAGATCTGAGCAAGGGGAAGGCTTTGGGATAGTATTGCTCTCTGCAGTTATATTGTATGTTAACTTCTTTTTTGCTGTGATGGATTTGATTTTGTGGTGTTGGGGTTTGGCTTTCTGGTGTCTGAATAAATGTTTTGCTTCTGTCTTCTATATGGAGAGTCTTATATTTTGTGATTCAGAACTATGCTGGTATATTCATAGTCGCCATCAGTGTTGTGAATAATGCCTTGGCAGTACACCAAGTCATGTCTTTTGTCATATTGTACCTCAGAATGTCAGTAATGCAAAACAGATTCATCAAGCAGTTAGTTGGCTTTAGTTGGGAAATATGGTATGTGGGTCTGTGTTCTTCAGTGTGACTTGAGTTTACCAGAGAATGGTATTTACTGAAAGATATTTTTCTGCTCTTTTAATGTAGGTTCTTGATGGCAAAGAGGAGATTGAGAAACAACATAGAGAGAACATTAAAAAACTTAACTCTGTAGTAGAACGACAAGAAAAGGATCTTGGCAGACTTCAGATGGACATGGATGAACTTGGGGAAAAAAACCGAAGTGCTCAGGCAGCCTTGGATAGTGCATACAAGTAAGGACACACACACAGCCACTCACTCCTCCTCTCTAGCTCTGGGCATTTCAGGCTAACATCTCATTTTCTATAGGAAGCCCTTCACCATCCCCTGAGAGAGGACGTGCCATCCCTCCAGTTTATCCCGTCTATACCATGTGTGTTCTTAGTTGTTGCTGCATTGCCTCTTCCATTAGTGTGAGCTCCCTGAGAGCAAGAGTTTATCTTTTGCCTTCTTATTCCCAGCACTAAGCACGGGGTCTAGCAGTAGAGGCATTAATAAGTACTAGTTGACTAATTGCCTCATTTAATGCCATCATAGCAGAACATTTGATAAACCATGGCTCTCAGCGTTTGATCACTAGTAACTTCTTTTATAAAGCTGTTACCTATTTGAGTACTTGATACTGTTTGATAGGGATAAGATGTGCCCGTTTTAGGGTTTTTGTATCCACTTAGACATTTGATGTATTTTGGGTTTGTAGCATGACAGGATATGTTTTCTCATCATAAAAACTACTACTTTAGAGAGCTTGCAGATCTTCACAAAGCTAATGCCATGAAGGATACAGAGGCTCAGGAAGCGTCTTTAAGTCGTGAAATGAAAGTTAAAGAAGAGTTATGTTTAGCACTTGAGAAGGCCCAGGAAGAGGCCTGTCAACAACAAGAAGCATTAGCAATTCAGGTGAGTTGTAAATGATGAACAAAACAATCCTATCTTGTAATTAATTTGATGTTTCTTAATATTAAGAACCCTGTTGACTAACTTGACCCAAATATTTTAACCCCAGATAGTGAAATTATTGTACTTCTTTCACAATTCATTGGGATCTATAAATGTATTTCTTTTTAATCATGCTAAATTAATATAAACCTGATTGATTGAAGTGATGTTTGCTAGTTGCAAAACGAAATAACAAAATTAGTCTTTCTTTTATAGGATCAATAAATATTTAGAAATAGGCTCATCCTGAGCACTTAAATATTTGTCTTATCCCCTTTTCTCCACTTACACAGCAATTGTCTTAGTTCAGACCCTCAACACCACTTGCCTGGAGCCTAAAGCCTCTCTGCCACTCTAGTATATTTTGCACACCATTGCCCAAGTAATTTTTCTTTTCTTTTTTTTACTGGAGTGAGGAAGGAAAAGCATTTGGGCTTAAGTGACTTGCCCAAGGTCACACAGCTAGTTAAGTGTCAGGTGTCTGAGGCTGGATTTGAACTCAGGTCCTCCTGACTTCAGGGCTGGTGTTCCTTTCACCATGCCATTTAGCTACCCCCCCAAGTAATTTTTTCTTAAGCACAGATGTGACTCTCTGACACTCCTACTTGATCAACTCTATTGACTTCTTTTGTAGCCTTTAGCATAAAATTTAAAGCCCTTCCTAGTCTGACCTCAGTCTATTTCCAGCCTGATTGGCTCTATCTCTCCCTCTTGCACTCTGTGATCTTGCCAAATTGGCTGCTTCTTGATTCTTCATAGATGACATTCCACCTCTTACCTTGGTGTCTTTGCACCGGCTGTAGCATGTGCCTACAATATACTCATTCCTGTCATGACTTAAAGAAATAAAATAGTATGTTTAAATATTATAGAAAATGAAGAGTCAAAGAAAATGGTATTGAAGTAATAAAAATAAGAAAAGGGAGAAACCTTAAAATAGTTAACATTTTTGTTAGTTTTTAAAAATTAAACTTTTCAAAAACGTATTTTTGAAATATATTCCCTTAAGAATTCATATTGGAATCCTATCATATGGTATGTTGCCATAACAGGAAATTAAGGGGGTAGCTCTGTGGTGTAGTAGAAGAAATGCTGAGTTTGAATACTAACTCTACTTGCTGATAGTGTGGCCTGAGGACAATCACTTCACTCCCTTCATATCTGTTGTCCTTAAAATGAGAAACTTGGACAAGATGATCTCCAAGTTCCTTTCCAATTGTAAATTGGGTGATTCAAGTCCTGGGTCTATAAATATGTGAGTTTGGTACAGTCATTTTATTTAAAAAAACTAGGGATACCTGCATTGCTTGTCTCATATAGCCTGGCATTCGTGATCTTCCAAAGTTTGTCCATCACTTGTGCTGCTACTTTTGCTTGGAATGCTCCCCCTACCCCACAGAGACCCCTTTATCTTTGTGTATTGGAATCCTACCCATCCTTCAAGGCCCGGATTAAATGATGTCTCCTTCCTCTGTGTAATTCCTCTTGTACTTAGTTGGTACCTTTGTTTGATGCTTTCTCGGTGCACCTTTGGGTTAGATTTGGGTGTTTTCTTGCTTTATTTCCCTCACTAGATTGTAAACTTCCTGAGGGGGCATGGACCAGAACTCCTACAATATCTTACATAGTACTTCATACCAGTGCCCTTACTTACAGTAGCAGTTAATAAATGTTTGTTGAGTGAATGAATGAAGTTAATGCATAAGAGAGCATACTAAAAATATAGGGCCCAGAATGTGAAAGATGAAGCAACACAGTAAAAATATATGCCTAATAGCCATCTAAGTAATTCAAATGCTAAAATGCTTTGATTATTGATGAGTGATTCTGGTCTTTCCCCTTTGATGTAGGTGGCAGACCTTAGATTGGCATTGCAGCGGGCAGAGCAAGCTGCTGCGAGAAAGGAAGATTATTTACGGCATGAAATCAGTGAACTGCAGCAGGTACTGTGGAAAAGGTGTTTTCCATAAAGAACCATTCACATTTGTCTGGTAGTTTTCCAGGGAAGCCGTGAGGTGTGGCTCATGCAGACATTATTCTTCCCATTTATAATGACAAGGAAACTGTCTTAGAAAGGCAGATGACTACCAGGTCAGAACATCTCCCATGGGCAGAGCTGGCAGGCTCACCTAGGTCCTGTGATTCCAATTCTAGGACATGGTACCGCTCCGGCTTCTTCTTGAAACTTTTCTTAAAATTTAGTTTTTGGTATTTAGGTACCAGGTTCAAATTAAAAAGCGCATTTTCCTGAAGTAGAGCACGAAGAGAAGCTTGTGCGTGAACCCATGAATCTCTCTTCTGTACAAAAAGCGCGTGACGAGTAAGCGTCTCACCTCCAGCACTGCCCGGCTTGTCCGCGCTCTTTTGGGGCCCTTTCTCCCTTCATCACTGCAGCTATTCTTCCCCAATCAGAAACAGGAGAAAAAAGTAATGGCATAAGCATATCGGGCAAAAAATCTCCCCAGCGGCCTCACCAAAATGTGCCTGACTCCGCCCCTCGGGTCTGCCAGGGAGTGGGTGACGTTCGCGACCCTCTGCAAGCGCGGCCCTTTTCCTTGATCGGAGCGCGACGTCGTTCAGTCATTTCCCTTATGGCGCTGTCACCTGAATCACTGCGCCTTCCGCTCACTTCGCGCTTAGTCAGGTCACCCTCCCAGGACTCTTTGGAGCCGCCTCTTCTGTCAGTTCTCACAGTGCAGTAACGCCCCATTACTTAGATATCGCAGCTCGCTCAGCCGCTCCCTGATGCAAGGGGGCTCCCAGTCGTCAGTTCTTTGACTCCCCCCCTTTAATCCAGTTCAGGAATTTTCCTTCCCTCCTATTCATTCCCAGAAATACTCCTTCCTTTGTATCTCCGTGTGTTTCTCTGTTGAGTTTGATGTATTGCTACACCGAGTTCAGCGTCCCTGTGTGTTTAACCTTCCTTTGTCCGCTTCAGACAAGACTGAGGTTCATCTGATGCCTGCTTCATTCGCCCTGTCCTCCAAGTTCTGTACTCCTCTTCTGTTTGTTTGCTTTTTGGAGGGCAGTTGGGGTTAAGTGACTTGCCCAAAGTCACACGGTAGTAAGCGTGTTGAGCGTGTGAGGTCGGATTTGAGCTCAGGTCCTCCCGACTCCAGGGTTGGTGCTCTATTCCCTGCACCCCCTAGCTGCCCCTTGTACTCTTCTTATGTAGTGCAGATGAGATTACCTTGTTCTTCCTCCTTACTGTACTAATACGTTTTTCTTTTATCTTCCCTTTTCTTTTCTCTTTTAAAACCCTCAGAACAGAATCAAAGCAAACTAGGCCATCTGTTTTTCTTTTTCTTTTTTTTTGCTTTGTTCCTTTTTTCCTTAGTTTTTCTTGTTTATCTTCCTGAATAACCTTTAACAACATTAAGGTTTTAATAATAACACTTGTTTCTTCTCCAGTTATTTAGACGTTAACGTTGCATTATCTTTTAGGTCCTATAAATTGCTCATATAAATGTATCTTTCTAGCTTTCTCTTAACTCTCATGTATGCATTTCAAAGTACTTACTCAGTTCTGGGCATTTGATCAAAAACGCTTGGAAGTTCTTTATTCCATTGAAGGTGCATTCCTTCTCCCTACCCCCCACACTCAGTGGAATTATATGCTCACATTTGTAGGGTTATTAATACTGATTGTCAGCTTATAACTTGTGCCCTTTGGAAGAGTATAGTCCAAGATCTCTGGTTTATGGTATAAGCTGGTCTTATATGATCCCATCTGTGGTTTCTTGTGTTTTTTTCTAGGATATGGAAACTGAATTTCAGCTGTAATACTCTTTGAACTTTTTTTCTAGGACATTTACTAAAAGCTCCCTTTTCTCCACATTACTTAGATATCTTCCCCATTATTTTCACCATCCCATTTTAGACCTAACATGAAGAGATGGTCCTCTTTGCTAAGGCAAACCCCTCTGTGTGCGCCCTGATCCCATCCCCTTAACATCTTCTTTAGCAGATTATCCCTGCTTTCATGCACACATTCTTCAGTGTGCATATCCCATGGCTCCTTTCCTGCTGCCTACAAAGTCATCCATATCTCTCTTATCCTTAAAACTTGAACTCACTATCCCCACTAGCTATCATATTTTGTCCCTCCTCTTTTTGGCTAAACTCCTTGAGAAAGCTGTTTATCCTAAGTGCCTCCACTTCCTCTATACTGTGTTCTAAACATTTTGTGTTGTAGCTTCTGATTCAACTAAAACCACACTCTGCAAAGTCATTAATGATCTTTTAATTGCCAAATTAGCTAGCTTATCCTTTTTTACCTCTCTGTATTATTTGATACTTCTCATCACTTTCTCCTAAATGCTTTTTGGTTTTCTAGGTTTTCAGGATTCTGCTTTCTCCTGGTTCTCCTACCTGTCAGACTACTCTTGAGTCTCCTTTTTTGGGATTTTTAGGTCTCACCCATTAACTATGCCCTAAGGCTTTACCCTGGACTCTTGTTCTCTTCATTTCTATCTTCCCTTCTTCCTCTTATTTAGTAATTTCATTAACTTCTGTAGGTTCAACTAGAATCTTTATGCAGATAATTACTAGATCTATGCATATAGCTTGACTCTCTTAAGCCTCTCTCTTAAGTCTTCAGCTGCTTCTTGGATATCACATCTCAAATTCAACGTGTTAAAAACAGAGCTCATTTATTATCTTTTCCCCTAAAGTTACTCCCACAGCCTCAAGACCACACATAGTAAGACTTTGTTCTGTGAAGTTTAGATTCAGTCAAAGGAATGCACTTGAGGACCTAGAGGACCTAGAGGACCACGTTTGTCCTCGAGACCACAGGTTCCCCACCCCTTCCCATATTTCTTATTACTGTGGAGGGGAACCATCATCCACCTAATTACCCAGTCTTGTCGCTTCAGCATCATTTTCCTCTCCTCTCTCACGAACCCAGTATGCCCGACTCTTGTCAAATCTTGATCCTCACATAGACTTCCTAACTTGTCTGAATTCCTTCTGCTTAGATCTATGAGGAGGCGTCCCCAGTCCCTTCTGCAGGCAGTCCCTTCTCTTTATGATTTCTTCTGTTTTATACCATGTTATCTCTTTCATGTACTTAGCTATGCATGTTGTCTCCCTGTTAGGATTCTGAGCTTGTGGGACCAGGGTCTGCGGTTTTGCTGTCCTTTGTCTCTTAATGTTTAGGCAGGGCCCAGCACATAGTGACACCTAACTACTTGGGGGCTAACTATATTCTTTTTATTTTCATTTTGCTCTCTGGCTTTAATAGATCTGGATAGTTTTCACTGATGACTTGCTGAAATACATTATTTAGGCATTTTTAAAAATCATGGTTTTTAGGGATTTTTATGATTTTAAAATGATCTCCTCTTGACTTGTTTGATTTGTTTTGGATAGCAGATACCTTACATTTTCTTTTATTTTTAGGAATTCCCAAATGCCACATAACTAATGAAGGAAAAAACTAAGCAGTGAAATGGAGAAAAAATAGGATACTAATGAAAAAAATGAATTAATGTCATGTACTGTGTGTCAGTTCATCAAGGACCTATGATTTCATTGGTGTGGAAATTCCAGGGATGCTGATTATAATCCTTCTATCTCCCAGAGTTTTAGATTTCATTGTGGTGTTTCTTGCTGTCTCATGGAGCCAGTGATTTCTGTTGGTCTATTCCAGTTATCAGGGAGTCCATTCCTTTTGGGGTAATAAAACTTTTATTCTGATCTATTTAGTCTTCCAATTTTTTTCCTGAAAAGCTTTTACTTTTTATCTTCTGCCTCATTCTTTCTAGGTATTTTTGTCCTTGTGTAAAAGTCCGTTAGTTCTGTTAATCTTTGCTTACAGTTGTTTTTGAGGTATTTTCCCTCTCAGGCTGGAGTTTTGGATGTTACTAGAGCTACAGTAATTCTTCATACGATGGTGTCTTCTGTTTATTCACCTCTCTGGCCTTGGGTCTTGAATTGGGGGTTTGTGCCAGGATCGTGCTCTGCCTCTTGACATTCATTTCGGTGGTTATTGATGACGGGTCTTGACCTGGGTCTTGGTGGTTTCACCTCCACCTCTTAAGGTGTGTCTGTACTAAAAGCACCAGGAGGTTTAAAGTTCCCACGGATTTTTGAACTTTAGATGACTGGATTTTTTTTTTTTTGCTCATTTACTTTTTATTTACAAGATTCAGTTCCACAATCACTTGAGTTTCAGATTTTCTCCCCTCCCTTCCCCCCCCCCCCCCATGGTGGCGTGCAATCGTGTATAGGGTCTGCAAATACTTTCACATTGTACAATAGTTTGGTCATATAGAAGGGTTGTAACCAATGAGTGATCACTGGGAAAAGAAAAAAAAAAAACAAAAACAAAACCAGAGATAAAAGAGAGCGATAACGGGTTTTGCTTCAGTAGATGACTGGATTTTTAGGAACCTTTTCGATATCTCAGGACAGAATACCTAGGACCTTGGAGCCCTTAGGCCTATTTTGTGTTTTTATGACTAGTGCTGCTTCCAAAAATCCTGCTAGCATTTTTATCTGGGAGGAGCCCTTTTCTCGTGCTGCCCAAGGCGACAGATGTTTTTGCTTTTGTTGGGCATCTACCTTCTCTTGGCTGTGCTTTTTCTATTCCCTTTCCCAGGGACTTCATTTTGACTTTTTCTTCAGTAGTAGGGTGGGGGAAGTCACTTAGTAAAGTTTCTCATTGGATTTCTGGATCATTATTTGCGCTGCTGCTACTTTTATGCTTTTGTTGGAATTATAGGTATATGGGGGCTGAGTTGTCTGCCTCCCAGGTGGCCAGGTTGGCTGAATGATAGCGCACCTTTCAGCTCTCTCTTAAATAGATTTCATGCAGTATTTTTGGAATGGAGAAGAGATTGTAATAGCATTTCTTCTGTTACTAATATGAACCAAAGGATGCTAGCTGTGTTTTTAAAAATTTTTAAATGTATTTTTTGTTATATTATAAGTTTCAAATTGTCTCGCTCCCACCCTATTTGACATAGTTTTATGTAGATAATATAGATCTATGTAAAATCATGCTATGCATACTTGTATTTATCACTTCTTTCTCTGGAGGTCGATAGCATCTTCCTTCATAGGTCTGTTGTCATTGATTTGAATATTTCTAATACTCAGAATGGCTCAGTCACATTTATTCTTTGAAAAATACTGCTGTTACTGTATCTTGTGTTCTCTTGGTTCTGTTCGTTTCATTCTTCATGATTTCATGCAGATCTTTCCACGTTTTTCTAAAATGAACCCGCTCATCATTTCTTACAGCCCAAATCTCAGAAAACAATAATGTTTTAGAAGAAATGGCTATATGACTATTTTATATATGTGTATATGTATATCTTTATATATAACTATTTTAACATGCAAATAGCTGCTTTATCTATAGCTACCAGCACTGCATTTCTCACTCAGTTTCTCTTATTGTCAACCTTTTTGTATGTTGTTTGTCTGAACATTACCTATTAGAGACGCACAGAAAGGGTGAAATTCAGGTTAGTTCATCTTTCTGTTTCTATAAACTGTTAAAAAGACCTAAGTGAGGAGATCTGACTATAATTCATTAGCAGTTCAATGAATATTAAATATCTGTTTTGTCTAGAAGTTTTTACTACTAGGTGGTGTTATGGTTAACAATGGCACAGAGATAAATAAGGCAGCGCTCCCTCTCCTGAAGCTTTACAGTCCAGTTGCTGGGATGGGGAGATGTAACAGGAGCTCACACATCACAGTCACTTAGCTTGTTAAGCTGAGAGGCACAAAGAACTTCTGTATGAAATCCAGGGAAGGCAAGGAGTCCATTATCAAGTGTGGGAAATCAGCGAAGGAAAAGATACACAGAGGTAGGAGGTGGCATTTAAGCTGAATTTTGAAAGATGGTTAGGACTTCAACAAGTACACATGAAATGGGTGGCCATTTCAGTTATAGCAATGAATAGGAGTGTGGCATCTCCACTGGGTGTCTCAGGCACCTCAGACATAACACATCCTCAAACCCACCCCTCTTCTGTACTTTTCTATCTCTCTGGAATGTACAGTGATCCTTCCAGTCATCCACAATCCCATCATTGGGGTTATCCTTTACTCCTCACTTTCCCTCATCCAATGTGTAGAATTAGTTGTCAAGTCTTATTGATTCTGCTTTCACACCATCCATTCCCTTCTCTTCCCTCCCATAGCCATCAGCCTAGTTCAGGCCCTCTTCATCTCTCAGCTGGATTTCTGATAGAGCTTCTTAATTGGCCTGCACGCCTTAAGACTTTCCATTTTCTAGTCCATTCTCTGCATGACTGCCAGTGTGCTCAAAGCACACATTGGACCTTGTCTATCCCCTGCTCGCTAAACTCTAGTGGCTCTGATTACTGCTAGGATATCCTCTGTTTGGCCCATTACAGCCTGACACCAGCCCATCTTTCCAGCCTTGTTGCTTATCGTTCCTCTCCATAAACTCTTCAGTTGCACAGAACTGAGTGCGTCCTGCTTTTGACATGAGTCTCTCCATCGCTTTGTCTGGTCTTCCTCCCCTGGAGCGTACTTGCTTGTCACCTCGCTGTCTAGAACACCCAGTCTTCTGAGTTTTACTCATGTAACCGCTCTTTGGTGAGGCCTTTCCTCATTCTTCCCTCACCTCCAGGTGCTGTGTGACCCTCTCAGAATCACCTTGTATTTTTTAAAATAATACTCTTGCGTATGACATGCACTGTTCAGTTGAATGCCAGCTTCTTTAGGGCAGGGACTTTAAAATTTTTTTTTAGATTTCATAATGCCTTGGCACAGTGCCTGAAGTGTGGTTGGTGCTTAATAAATATTTGTTGATTAATTGATTTTTCTTAGAAATGGAGGTGAAGGCAGGAGTGTGTAATCATGCTGAATATATTCTGAATAAATGGGGGATTTTGACCATTGGTCTCAATACTCAAAGTAGTCTAAATCAGGTGGTGTTGGTGTGGGGCTTGTAAGTGTGAAAGGGGAGGAAAAGGAGCAGTGTCTCTGGGGGGTGAGCTTGGGTAGCAAGATAACCTCATTTTATTTTTTATTTGAATGTTACACATAGAAAGGAGACACAGTTGTGTCTCCTAAATGTTGTTTATTGGGAAAAGTTTATTTTAATATGTAGAAATTTTCCTGTGAAGTTTAGTAATGTTTATTATGAATTTTCTTGATACCAGTGGTAATGATATAAGAATTTCATAATTTAGAGACTCCAGGAGGCAGAGAATAGGAACCAAGAACTAAGCCAGAGTGTTACATCTGCCACAAGACCATTGCTTCGACAGATAGAAAATCTCCAAGCAACCCTGGGAGCACAGACGTCATCATGGGAGAAGTTGGAAAAGAATCTGTCTGATAGGCTTGGTGAGCAGCTTTGAATTTTATGATAAAGGTAACGGATCGTGTAAGTTTGAGGGAAATAGTGAAATGACAATGAATTATGTAGATGATTTGAGTGAAGCTGCCAGAAGACTTCAGTTTATATATTGCGGGGGCATTGTGTATAATTTTTGCCAATTAACATGGACTTTGCTGAGTGGGAGGTGGTGGTGCTAAAACTTAGGGTTCTCTACTGAGGATGATTTCCAGAGGTTTTAGAGCCATAAGAGATGCACCAGCATTATAGATTATTTTTCTTCATTAACATTTCACTTACTGATGTCTCCCTTACCTTACCTTAGATCTGTGATTTCAGCACTGTAACAACTCCTTGAACCGGTGCAGATCATAGCATCTCCTTGCACTCTTATCCTGAGAGAGTCTTGTCTGCATTTTCCCAGAGAGCTGCTACATGGGGTCACCTTACACAGTGCCCCAGAGGCTTTCCTTGGATGCTTTTCAAAGTGCCTTAAGCTTGCCATTGGGTGGTGTGCCTGCTGCCTTTGTCTGGCCAGCTCACTTTCTCTAATCTGAAGGGGAGGGATGAACCTGTGATTCCTCTGCTAAAGGAAGCTTCCAGAGGAGGTAACTCCCTCTGCCATGCTGAGCAGCCCTTTCTCTCCTCTGAGAAGGTAAGGGACTTGTCCAGGGTCATCTGGCCAGCCTTGGAGCAAGGTCTCCGAGGCTAAGAGATGTCCAGCTTGAGTCCTTCCTCCCATGCACTCTGGCTTCTGTGCCTTTGTTCTGTGTTACCTTTACTTACTGAAAGGGCGAGGAGGCTTCACAGCTGTTCACAGTGTTAGTTTGGTGGCATAAAATGGTGATTCACTTTTAAGTGACATTGAATTTTCACATCTAATCTCTCCTTTTACCTTTACAGTTAATATCACAGAAGTGATTCTTTCATGTCCCTTGCAGAGTTTTTTTTCTCTTGAATCTTATCACTTGTTATCTCTGACCTGCTCTTATGTTGGAGGCGCATTTTGTGCACTTGACAGTCAGCTTTCTAGTGGCCATCTCTAGGGTCTGTCTTTCCCAGCTTGGGTATGATGAGGCAAGACCTCCAAAAGCCAGGAGAACAGGAGGAGTCTTGGGAAAGTTAGAGTTAGAGCCTTACTAGTGGTGCTAGGCGTAAGGGTGCTCCGAATCAAGCTTGAGGAGGTGGGGAAGCTCATTTGATTTTACTTCTGACAGAAGAACTGTCATTTATTCATATTCTCTATGGATTTAGAAATAACCCTGTTTATGTATAGTATACGTGTATACGTACAGAGGTAGCGTACATATGCTACACACATTACGCTGATACATTTGTAAATTGAATGTCACTGTACCCTGATGATTTGTGGCATTGGCTTTGAGTAGATATGTTACAAGGAAAATTTGCTCTGTTGATGTAGAGGATACATAAAATGGAAGTACTGACAAAATGCGCATTTACTTAGAGCAGTAGTGAAGGCAGGACCCTTTTCAGATTAACTGTCTTTGGGAGAAGTGTGGCAAATAGAACTATAATTGATGCATTTATTAATTTGTCTTTTATTTATGGGCATTAGACCTAACTAGGCATGCTGTAGCTCATATATTTAAAAATGTCCATTTGTATTGCAAATTTTAAAGATTAGAATCCTGGTGGTCCAGAAAGACTAGAATGAAGTGGTTATTTTCTTTCATTTCTTATCAGGTGAAGCCCAGGCATCGTTGGCAGCAGCAGTGGAGAGAGAACGTGCGGCTGTTGAAGAGCTGCTTAATATCAAAGTGCAGGTGTCTTCCACGGAGTCACAAAATAACATCTTGAGACAGGAAAATAGTAGATTTCAGGTCCAGCTTGAAGCCGAGAAAAACAGACTACAAAAACTGGAAGATGAAAACAGTCGGTGAGCCATCTTCTTTTTGAGTGAAGCTTTTATTGAAGAGTCAGATATGAAACATGAAGCGTATTGTTACAGTTAGTAATGGTACCTTCATCTTGGGTCACTAGGCTAGAAACAGAACTTCTGATCCCACATTGAGGTTTTTCCAAATTCTTCCAAGATGTTTCAGTGCTTGGCTGCTTTGGATTTTTTTTTTTAGGGGGTGCAACCCCTGCCCTGAGTTGATAACATGCTGTTCTTCTCCTTTGAATTTCCAAGATCGAAGGAGAGAAAGTAACCTCTGTTTTGAGGTTCAGTTCAGTGTACTTTTTTTAACTGTGACTTGTCAAGGACCATATTCATTCCACAGCAGTGCCTTGTGACAGCATCTTTCAGAATGCTAACTTTTGAAAGTTTTTTTTTTTGTTTGAGGTAGCAATATGTCCTCATGATAAATCTTTTATTTTTTATAGAAATAGAGATAGGACCTATTATTTCATTAATCTAGGGAACTCCTTAATAAAGAAACTCTTTCTGCCGGTGCATATGGGGCTTGTCCCTTGGATCTTATAGGCTTGGAGCATTGCCTGAAGCTCTGAGAGGTTCACTGATATGTCTGGTGCCCATAGCCTGGATACAGCAGAGTAGGATCTTCTTGGTGCCAGAGCCAGCTCTGGTACACTTGCTGCCCCTTGTTTTTATGTGTTCGTTAATACATTTAGAGAGGGCAGTGAGGTAGGGCATATCTATATTTCTGTTTTGCAAGAGTTTTCAAAAGTACCAGTTGAGTTCTCATTTTTAGAATTTCACCTTGTCAATCAAATCAAGCTTATCAATCAAGCCTTTTGCAGACTCACAGAAATAACTACCCTACACATAACAAGCTAGTGAAACTTATTGTAAACAATCTTTTGTTAGTCTCTTAGTGTTCTTATTTCATTCTGGCTTACTAGGTGCCAAGTTGAACTAGAAAACCTAAAGCAAGACTATGGGAAAACCTTGGAAGAGGCTCGGAAAGAAAAGGTAGATCTTTTAGGGCTCCGCTACCCTTCACTGGGACTAGGTTTGGAGACTGGGAGGGAAGAGTGGGAGGAATGAGACAGAAAATGACAGATATGAAGCTGCCAGATCCCTGTGACTTGATCTGTAGCAGTAAAAGGGTCCTGAGTATGTCTTCATGCCCCTAACTTTGTCAGATTGCTTTTATATAACAATTCGAGATCTCTTCAAATAAATAATTTATTTTTATTTTTTAGACATTATTAAATAGTCAACTAGAAATGGAGAAAATGAAAGCTGAGCAAGAAAGAAAGAAAGCAATTTTATCCCAAGAAATGATGAAAGAAAAGGTATTGCTTTTTGTTTACCCATATAATTTAGTAGTAATTACGTTCTCTCATTCTTTTTAATAGTATTTTATTTTTTCTAATTACATTTAAAGACAATTTTTAACGTTCCTTTAAAAAAAAATTTTGAGTTCCAAATCTTCTCCCTCATTCTCTCCCTCCTCTCCCCCATCCCTGAGGTGATAAGTGGTTTGATAGAGGTTACATATGAACAGTCAAATCATTTACTCTTACATAATTTTATTATTAATGTTGAAATGTCCTGCTGCATGACCAGGAGTAACCTAGGTATTCCTTTGGAAGCAAGCAGGCATTGTGGAAAGAACCTTGGTTTCAGAGGACGGGGCTCAGATGCTGGTTTTGCTATGTACTGTCTGTGGGTCCTTTGGAAAGTTGCTTTTTCTTTCTGGTCCTGTTTCCTTATGTGTAAAAAGAGGAGGGAGTTAAACTGCATGATCTCTAAAGTCCTGTCTAGTTCTGAGTCCTATAGTAAATCCTGGCTGTCAGTGCACCATTCTCATTCACAGTATATCCAACTGGGGTGTAATTTATAACTTCTTGAATCTGGGTAGTGTGTAAGCCCTTCCAACGATTGGCATTTCTGTTCTTTTATTATATTGGTGAAACTAATTGGCATTATTAGAGACTCTTAGCAATGAAACTGAATTGTTAACTTACTGGCTATGGACAGTATTAATTTGAAATTTCTCCTTTTATTTGAATGATTAGTGCTTTCTTACTAGAAGGTCAGAATAATCAGGTATATGTGGATTACCTTTTCAAACTGTTTGGAATTTTCAAAGAGAACTACTTAAGTAAACTGGCTTATAAGCTTCTAATGTCTGAAATCATCAGTAATTTGATTTTTATAAAATGGGTTTGATTTTAAGTTTTGTGCTATCAATTGGTTCAACAGAAAAAATTCCTTTTTTAACCCCCCAAACTAGGATGATAATGATATAAATAGGTTAAGGCATATAAGTAAGTAACATTTATTAGTGAAGTTTTATTACATTTTAAAGACAAGAAGATGCTAAAGTATATCACTGCTTTGATGATAGCACGTCAGAAGTCTTATCTGCATTGCTTTATGTGAAAATCATAATTTTTTTGTTTCAAAAACCAAACTCTAATAATCTATCTTTGTTTTTATTCTTTTGCTTTTCCATCTGAATTGAATTTTTTAATATTCAAAGGAACGTAAGACACTTTCTTTTTCAACATTGGATACTGTTTCCAGCACCCCTACATTATCGCGTTCTAGTTCTATAAGTGGAATTGATACGGCAGGCTTACAAACATCATGTCTTTCCCAGGTAATGGTTTATTTCTTACTGTACATTTTCTCATCAGAGTAAGGAAAAATAGGAAAAGATCTACCAACACATGCATCTCCTTTGCCCTTCCATTTTCTACACATGCCTGTCTCTTCTTAATCTTCTTAGTAGGAGTAAATTGGAGAATGTGAATATGTGCCTGCAGCCAGTTGTACCTCAAGTACATCCTTCAAAATAATTATAGGAAGGAAATTATAAATAAAAAGTAGTTAGAATGGAAAACAGTTTCTTCAGCTGTTAGGCATGTGAGTTATTTACTCGTGTGTATGCTACATTAATGATGCTTTAACAGCCAGTATTTTTGAGAGCTCACTGGGTTCAGGCATTCGATTGGAGTAGGTGTACAAGACTTTATGAACAAGTGATGAATGAAGTTCATAGAATAGAAAGGAAGATTTTATGTTTGCCAGAGCTACTGGGGAAGTCGTTAGAGAAAAAGACAAGCCTTGAGCCGGGCCTTGAAGAATGGGAAGGAATTGGACAGGTTGAGGAGAGGCTGACAGGCATTATGATTTATTTTGCCCAAGTCCATACATAGCTTTAGCAGAAACAAGGAAGTACGATTTGTCTGTAATGTGGGCTAGTAAAGAGACTGACTTAGAGCTGAGGGTTTGAGTTAATGATTGTTGGGAAATATAGGTTCAAGAATGGCAGAGGGAACTTGATTTGATAGATAATAGGAATTCCTTAGAACTATTGATCAGCAAAGGAGGTGGTGGTTTTAGAAAATTACCTGGCTCTGATAAGGGACTGGAGGCAGGAAGATGTGTTCAAAGGTTAGATTAGAACAGGTTGTTTTAGTGAAGCTTTGAGATAAGGACCTGGATTAGGGATTAGCAGTGACAGAAAAGGAAGGGACTAATCTGAGACATTTTGAAGGGAAAATGGATAGGATTTAGTGAGTGATTATACGGAATAATGGAGAGGAAGGGTGCCTAATGTTTAGAGCTTGGGAGATGAGAAGAATGGGGGTACCAGTGACAGACATGGAGAAATTTAGATAGGGGAGTCATTTTGGTGAGAAATAGGAGTCTGTCAAGCTGGATTTGAGGCAATAATGGAACATCCAAGTGGAAATGGGGAGCTGGAGCACATTTGAAGGGTTAGAGATAGAGCTGTAGAGTTGGGTGGTATTCACGAGGAGGAGGCTTACAGGTTGTGTTTGTTCTTGTTTTAGAAGAGGACCATGGTGTCGGGGAAATGATGGCTTGCAGTGGACTTTGAGTTGAGTGAGGGAGGGCTGTGAAAGGTCACCAGGCTCACTTTCTTCTCCAGAGCCATCTGGATCCAGTGACCTCATATTCTCAGGAAGACCCGAGATGCAATGGGAGACCCTTGACCCTTTTAGGCTAAGACTTTTTCATATACTCACTTAGAGTGAGGTAACACCCATTCAGCGAATAGACCTCTTTAAGAAGTGAGTCAAGAGATTGCCCCTTTAATTAGAAAAAAGAAAATTAAAAAAAAACAACAAGTTGGGAGGGGAAGACCCTTGGGGTTACTGCACCAAAGAGAAGGAGTTACCAATGACATTCACTCTAAGCCAGGAGGCCCAAAATACAGCCATTAAGTGGAACTTGGGCAGGGACCTGTTGTGGTCCAATCTATGAACCTCACAGTGAACTGGATTTAAGGTTTTTTGAAAGAGACAGAAAGAAAGCAAGGAAGGAATCAAGGAATCTAGCAAGTGGTAAGTGGGCAGTAGGACAAGTAGCCAAGGTTAAGTAGGCAGCTTTTGGCCATTTATTTGCCTTCCTTTGGAGAGAAGAAGAGGGAGAGGACAAGCTGAGTTACTCAGCTAGCTGGGTCCCTATTGAGGCAATTTAGGCTACTCACAGGTTGTGTTTATATATGCAAGAAGGAGGCAATAATTGAAGCCAGGAAGATATATAAGCTTTCTGTGAAGTAGTAGCAGTAGAAGTGCCTTGGAAAACAAACTTCCACAGTTAGTGAGCTGAGAAAGATGTCATCAATAGAGGACAAAAAGGAAAAAGACTTAGGCATAGAAGCCAAGGGAGAGGGGGAAGTTTCTAATTAGAAAAAATAATCAAACACTTCCTGGCTCTACATTTGTTTTCCCATTTAACCATACTGAGAAAGTAGATGATTTTTCAAACATTTGAAAGGGTTACAAGAATGAAATAAAATTTACAGTATCCAATGTATAGGAGTTCTTTTCTACTATTTGGAAGGTGCTCATAAAGACTGTGAAAAGTAAGTAGCCATTTGTATTTTAAATTGGTGCTTATGCAAGTTTAGTTTAATTGAAACATTTCTGTGAGAATATGTCAGTGAGAATGTGTCAGTGCTTTGTTACATGGTAATTAAAATGTGTGTAGTGTGTCAGGATGTACATTATTGACATGTCACTGTTGAAAAGAAAGGTGCTCAGAGCTCAGATAGAGAGTCTTCTTTTCCTTGTATCCATGATGGTAAGCATGCCTTCCTAGAACTTAACAAATTTATAGCAGTAGAAATTTAAACATATTTCTGAGCCATGTATCTGAATGTTTTGTATGGTGTGTGTGCATATTAAAATATATATATTTAATATATAATCTTTTTAAATAACATGTAGGATGAATCTCAAGATCATTCATTTGGACCAATGTCTGTGTCAGTAAATGGAAGCAATATCTATGATGCTGTAAGAATGGGAGCAGGATCAAGTGTTATTGAAAGTCTTCAATCTCAATTAAAACTAAAGGAAGGAGAAATCACTCACTTACAGGTAGTAATTAATCCCAAGTATATGTCAAATGCATGTTCACAACTTTACAAAACAAAACCAAAATACTCAGCCGAAGTTCAAGTTTCGCTCTCCTTAGAGGCAAACTTGTTCTTTTCTGCTTGTATAGATAAGGGCATTTTGGGTTTTCTGATTTTTAGAGAGAATGAAAGTCCTCAGAGATTACATGTTATGCCTCATTGTGGTATGGAGCTGATCCCTGCCCTCTTGAAGTCTATTCCAGGAAAGCACAAGCAGACTTTACCAAGCTAGAAAGTTTTCAGATACAACCCTAGCAACTCATATTGTCTACTCTTGGGGGACCAACTAGCTTGCGAAAAAGGGGAGGTTCCTTACTAGTACACTGGCCACTTGATGATGAATTATTTGGCAATGGCAACCCATTAAATTTTTTAAAGATGTATCATTCAGACGGTCGGTGATGCCAACCAGAAAAAGTTGGAGTTCTTCATTTATTTGCATTTTCTCCTTTAAAGTTTTTTATTGTATATCCTTTTCTTTGAAAACACCATCTCAATCATTTGTCTTTTGTGGATAAAATATTTTGATTTGTAATGTTTGTTCTCTTTGTAGATGGAAATTGGAAATCTGGGAAAAACTCGATCCATAATGGCTGAAGAATTGGTTAAGTTAACAAATCAGAATGATGAATTTGAAGAAAAAGTGAAGGAAATACCAAAGCTTCGTGCACAGCTAAGGGTTTGCATTTAAAGTTATTTAAATTTAACTCAGAAGGTCAAATAGAATACGCTAAGCAACTTGAAAAATTATTGTTTTAATATTAGAGTAGAAATTTTTAAGGAATATTTTGTGTATAATTTTACATTTTCAGGGTAGTTTTTAATTATGTGTATTGGTTTTGGTCTAGCACTTGAAAGGCAATAAAAATTGGAAACCTCACGTGGCTGAAGGACTGCACCTTATATCATTAGTTGGTTCATTGCCACTGGTTTTGGCAGCACAATTGGTATAAATCTTTCTGTGCTGCTTTTTGGTGGGGGTAAAATTTCTGTTGATACCTTAAGTGGGAACAGTGAAATTGGAATTGTGGGCATTGTGAAATTCACTAAGGATAAGTGCCACGACTTATTTCATAGCAAGAGCAAATACCAGTAAATAGGCTTAGATTTAACTTAATGCTTGGTGCAGCTTAAGAGGGAAATGAAATAGCCTTCAGAAGAGATTATAGTTCTGCTGTGGAGATTGATCAATCGCTTTCTTAATACATTTCACGCTTAAGTTGATTCATACTTCGCTTATTCTGTCCCAAATGGAATATGTTTTTTCACACAAGGCATTGATAAATAGTAACCGGCCTATCTGCATAGTATGTTAAAGTTTGTAAAGGGCTTTCTGTACCTTAGCTCGCTAACTTTATAACAGTTCTGGGAAGTTACTAGTAGTACCTCCATTTTACAGATGAGAAAACTGAGGCATATAGCTTTTGCCTGGTCCCACATCAAATGCACGTCAGTGGTGGAATTTTCATGCTGATTTTCTAAGTTCAGAATTCTATCCTCTGTACTGGCTACCTTGTATCCCAGCATTCATGGGGCCGAGAGAAAAGTTCTGGTTTTTGAATCAGATGGCCTAAGCTGGAGTCCTGGTTCCATTGCTATAACTGGCTTTTAAAAATTCACTTAATCTCTCTGGGCCTCAGTTTTGTCTCATTTGTTTTTGGGTACTCTTTCTACCATTCCAGGTTGCAAGATGGCCTCTGATGGCACCTCTAACTTGAGATTATATGATTCATGGTTTAGCAGAGGGTTACTTGAATTGTTGTGGTCAAAGCTAGTAATCAGCTGATGCCCAGGCCTCTGGTGATGGGAAGACTGATCTAGATTAGGCCTTGGAGGGCAGGGCATTCATTACCAGGTCTGTCCTGGAAGCTTTTCTCACTTAGCCTAGGACCTGCCAAATTTGTGCTCCACTGCCTTGGTCTGGAAGGACCTAGGATCAGCTCCACCCTGTGATTGGTCATTAGAGGAACACTCAGTTTTTTAAAAAAAAAAGCCAGTGTGTTCCAGGGAAAAGGGTCCTTAAGGTCTCTTCCAGTTTAGATTCTAATAAATTTTAGTAGGTTACAGTTTTGGAAAGCGTGGTGGGTGGATATGATGCTTGTCATAGACTATTAGCACGGCTGTAAAACAATGATGGCATGAATCTGATTGGAGATGTTTTCTGTAATGACTTAAAATGGGTAAAAATTCTTTTTGTAGGACTTGGATCAAAGATACAACACGATTCTGCAGATGTATGGAGAGAAAGCAGAAGAGGCCGAAGAGCTTCGATTGGATCTCGAAGATGTGAAAAATATGTATAAGACTCAGATAGATGAACTGTTAAGACAAAGGCTGAACTGAACTCTGGGGGAAAGTAATTTTACAGTACATCAAAAGAAAGAATGAATATGTGAATGCAGAATTGTAGTAACTTGTAAATTCTATTAAAGTATTAAAATGTGATTTTCTTATAGAATTTAGAAGTTTGCAACATTGTTTTCCAACATGCAGTTCTATTTGAAGTTATTTGGTGCAATATTTGAACTTTATTTTTGAAACTATTCTCTTTAT
>CM053590.1:27420474-27501352 GCA_028646515.1 Pseudochirops corinnae | reverse complement strand
ATATATATATATATTGAGATACATTGCTCATTTTAGCTTTGGAATCTTTCACATGATAAAATCTTTAATATATCTAATCTGCCACTCATGAGTATGTACATATGTGTTGGACTAAAAAAAGTTACTGACTTGGGGTATGTTGTTAAATCTTGCATCGATTTTTAGAAAGCATAAATCACAAGGACTTGCTGTCTGAAATATAAAGGGCAGATAATTCAGACGTGGCTTTTCTTTTTTGATCTAAGCATGACTCCAGTCTGCTCTCTGGTGAATTTCACGTTCTCAGGCTGACATTGGCATTCTCACTTGACATATATGGAGGAGTTATTTTACCAAAGTAATAGGCTTTAGTTCTATAAAAATGTCCTTTTTTTAGCCAGCAGAAGAGAGCTCTAGCTATTTTACATTTGGTTGAGCAGAAATTTACCTCTGACTATAATTTTAGTTTTGTGCTTGAAAACAGTTTCATTTAAATATTTTTGGAAAGGAGAGACTGTTTTATAGCATTACTAAGAATAAGAAGTAAATTCACTTATTAAAATAACTGGTTCTTTTAGAACTATCAGTGCTCTAATTCTATAAAGCAATATTTTTGGCACTTTAAAAAGTGAATATTTGAAACAGAACTTTAAAAATTTATAGAAGCCATTTTAGTTTGATATTAATGTAAATCCATGTTATTTATAGTTTTAATTTATTTTGTAAAACACTTTTATATTAAACTTTATTTTTTGTTATTTTTCTTCTATATTCCAAAACCAATTATGTCATGGGTTGTTTTTGACCTTTGTTCTTTAAAAAAAAAACTCTTTTGTGATTACATGAAGACAGTGTTGATCATTGTCATTTTCCTCTTATTTTGAGTGACTTAATTAATAACCATACATTTTCCAATTCTGTTTTTGTTCAGAAAACAGCCAGGTGAAGTTTTAGGTCTGCAAAATGATTTGATGCATTTTTGTCACTGGCCATCTGGTAACTTATCATTGTGGCTTTCTCATATAATTTTTGGTTCATTTTTCAGTTTCAGCAGTTTACTCTCACAGCCATGTTGAAGAACTTCTTCCAGGGTAGTTCCAAATGACTTCATTTTTTTTCTCTTTGCATTCCAGACAGCAGTTGTGTACTTGGGCTCTGATTTGTAGCACTAATAAATATTCTTTCAGTGTCAGCTACAGTAATGAAGTTAATTTCTTGTGTTTTGTTCTGCAGAGCAATCTGATTTCTTTTGGCAAATGTGGGAATGTGAGTATTTAGGGACAAAATACCGCAATTACTCTGAATGAAATTGAAATTATAGGCTCTTTCTTAAGAGACAGTCCAGTTACATAAATTTTTTTCTTTTAGATTTGGCCAGGTGAGAAGTACAAAATAAAATTAGAAAGTTAAGAAGTTGCAAAATTTTAAAAGAGTTCAGAACTATAATATCAGAGTTTAGGAATTATAAAATTCTCTCTGAAAAGGTTCTTTATAAGTGTTGTGGGGGGGAGGAACCCCCTAGCAACCCATTATACAACCCAATCAACAAATGTCTGAAATAAGGAGTTTCCTGGGAAAATTAAAATGAAACACCTATGTACACTGTCTTTCTTAAGCATTTCAGAAATTAATTAATTTTAGTACTTTAACATTTTAATAAATGAATGTAAGGTGGTAGTGTTTGACAGTTTAAATCACATACTTGTTTAATTTTAAATTGCCAGATAAAAATATATCTATATCACCATTTATTCTTTTTTAAGTACAGATTTAGTAATTTTGAACTTTGCTTTGATGATACTTTAAAATGGAATCATTTATTGACAGGATACCCCTTTGGAAAATTGAGCTGTTTAGTTCTTGTAAAAAAAAATGATCTAAAAGATAATTGGATTTATATTTTTAACCTACAGTAAATAGTGTGTCCAATTTGATTTTCCCATTAAAATATTTATTTTTTCTAAAATAAAAAAGAATTCTAAATTTACAAGATGAAAAATAAATAGTCCAAGTGAATATAAGTGGTGTTCTCATGTCTCTGTATTATAAAACATATTTTGGAATCCCTGGTAGATAAAGTTGAGAATGATGTGTTGTTTCTGGCCCCTTTCCACCCTCCCTGTTCCTTTAAGGGAGAGTCCTGCTTTTGAAATAAGCTCTGTAATTCTATACTGTAACTTAAGGTAGTACAACTTTAAAAATGGAGTATAACAAACTTCTAAATTAGGTCATTTAAATTTTGCAGTTCAGGGAAGAGAGAAATAAGCTGATGCTTTCTTGAATTGTGAATTAGGTCCCTCATTGACTAGTGAAAAATGTTTATTTTGAAGTTCTCTAAAAGCATATGATATAAGTAACTTATGGACAGCCACAGAATAAAATAGGAGGTTACTGAAGATGACCAGACTCTGCCCGCTGTATATATGTTCTGTTTTTGCTTAGTTTTTATTTTCATTACAAATAAATTAATTGAATTTCCCAAAGAATAGGCCAGATTTTATCTCCTGATAATTCATATTTTTAAAAGAATTTAAAATAATTCAAAATATAAGTTAATAGAAGAGAAGAGGTTGCTAGTCTTTTAATTCAAGTTGTAACATAATGTAAATAACCTGTAAAAAGCATGGGTATTTTTTAAATAAAGATTTTAAAATAATATTGCATTTCATTTGTAAACTCAAGTTAAGGTAATACAGATTGTGAGTTAGCTTCATATGTAGGCCACTGTATAGGTTTGAAATTTTTACTGGGACTAAAAGGCAAGTCAAACATTTAAAAATAGTTTGTACTGTGTGTGTGTTTTCTCATTGATACCATAGTCGTCAAGCTTATTTGTACTTTGTCTCTTTTCCCTTAGAAGCTGTCATTCTGAAAGGCTACCTTCTTTTAATTCGTCAGGTAACAGTTTGTGACCTGCAGGTGGATTCCTGAGTGCTGTGCACTTGGGGCAGCATGCCAAAGCCAGAACATTCTTTTTCTTTATCTTCACTTCCTTTTTGCTTTTCCCTCTTAAGTTTAGGATTTATAGAATCCCATGGAATCTTGGGTTGAATGGGGCTTCGAGGCCATCTACAGCCTTTGCTTAGAGATCTCTGGCAGGGACAACAATGTACCTAGTGCAAATCCTGGCACTTCGTAAAACTTGGCTTCCTAAGGCAGTCCATTCCACATTTCAATAAATTAATTGTTAGGAAGTTTTTCTTTATGTCAGGCCTAAATTTCTCTCTCTTTCCCATGTTTGGTGTTTACAGGTGGTACCTTCTGTGTGGAAATAGGATGAAATCTAAGCCTTCTTCTAAGTGATAGCCTTTTGGGTACTGGAAAACCTCCATGGCTTTTCCCCTTCACCCCAAGTGTCTACTTCTACTTAAACGTAACGTTCATTTGCCCAGTTGTCCCTTGACATCCTGATGTCCTTCATCAACCTGATGCCCTTCTTCTGGCTGCTGTCCAGTTCTTCCTAAAGTGTATTCACAGAATGGAACCTAGTCTTCCAGGTGGAGTCTGTACAGCGGGAAGATTGATTTACCCAGAAGCTATTCCTGTCAGGCTATGTCTGCACTGGCCTTCTTTGGCTGTCTTGTATCGCACTGATTTACAGACTCCTACTGAACTTACTGTCCACTGAAATCCTTAGGTATTTTTCAGACTAGCTGCTTTTTCTCTAGTCATACCTTCCTCCATCTTGGTTTTGGGAAATAGACTTTTAGGGGAGATTTTACATGTGTCTCCATTAAATTTTGTCTGGTTAGATTTGGCACAACATTTTGGTCTGTCATTTTCTTTTTGGATCTTGACTCTGTCTTCCAACATGTTAGCTCTCAATATAATTATGACCATATATGTTTTTATGGAAGTCATTGATAAAAATATGGAACAGCACATGCTGGGACAGATCCTTGGCGGGGATGGGGGTAGGGGGACACATCCAGTAGAGACCTCCCACTGGACTTGAGGTCAAGAGATACCTGGGTTCAAAATCTGCCTCTGCCCCTTGGTGGCTGTGTTACTACAGGAAAGTTACGGCCTCTTTTGTTTCCTTATTTGTGAAATGAGCACCATTTCAGTTCTGAGGATTAAATGCTGTATAATGTTATATAAATGGCAACTCTTCAGAAGTTCACATCTCCCTCCATTCATTACTCTTTAGGGCCAGTAACTCAAGCAGTCTTGCACCCTCTGGGCACTGTTCTAGGCCTCCGCCTTGTCCACAGACATAGCACTGAGAGACTTTTGTCAAATGCTTCGCTGAGATCTAGGTAAATTAGGGTCTTAGTTCCATGAACTACTGGTCTGGTAATCTTAGTGGGAAAGGAAATGAGGACTGGGCGCTGTGATGTGCTTTTCCAAAGTCGTGGGTGTTTTTCCTGTATCGGGGCATTCAGGTCTTCGATGGCACTGTTCTGTGGGGAGGCCTGTGGCTTGTAAGTCTTGGCCTGCTGTCTTCAAAGCCAGTTTGCTTGTGTAGAAACCATGGGTTCCAATATTTCCTTTTGCTTCTCTTCAAAATGTTCCTCCGATTCAGGTTTTGTTTTTTGTTCTGAATTTAATCACTTTGATGACTTCTGCTTTGGAGAGCTTCACTTTTATTATCTTCAGGTTAACTTATTTTTCTAATTGTGTTTTTAAATTATATATTGAGAGCTTTAATATCTGGTCTGGATTATTATTTTCTTTATGAATTTTGTTTTGAAGCATCCTTTAATTTTTGCTGTTACGGGGGGTCCATTGGATTCAGCTTTTCCCCAGGCCGATGAGGATCCAGTGAGACAGAATGGAAAGAGAGCACTCCGCCGAGCTTAAAGTGCTCTAAAAACGTTTGTTAGCATCCAGGCAATCTTAGTTCATTTTCCTTCATGTTCATTTTCTTCCTTCCTACAACATTTATTTAGAGTATTTTAGTTTCTCTCTGAGGTTTTATGAAGTTTTCCTTCTGTTTGTAAGCTCACCCTCTCGGTTGGCCTATCTGCTTGTACACTATTTTGTAATTTGAATTTTGAAGACCTTTGTAGCAATAAAACACAGGAAATATCTTTAGTTTGTAAAACACTTTTATACTAAGTTTTATTTTTTATTTTTCTTCTGTATTCCAAAACCAGTTATGCCAAAGGTGGTTTTTGACTTTCATTCTTTAAAAACCTCTTTTGTGCTTTCATGAAAACGGTGTGGATCATTGGTATTTTCCTTTTACTTCAGGACTTCTCTTCCTCTTTTGATCTCTTCTGTTTGTTCTTTTGTGTTCCCCAGCACTCATTCTTTAGCACCTTCATTTCTATGAGGACACAGACCCCGGAGGCCTGGCTACTGGCTTTTAGCTTCCTTAGGTTGGGGACTCAGCAAGCCTGTCCCCACATTGAGTAACCTCTGGGGGTGAGGAGGAGTGGGGAGAGGACTGATCTCAAGACTGTTTTCCAGCCCCCTTTCCATCAGGCCCCAAACACTTTCTCTCTGGTCTTTGACTTGGCGGAGTATTGCTATAAGAAGCCTGTGTTTTTCACCTGTCCCTATTCCTCTGCCTCCCTTTATCCTTTTGATGGCCTAGCAGAGGGGTGGGAAACCTGCAGCCTTGTGGCCCCATGTGGCCGTCTAGATCCTTAAGGGCAGCCTTTTAAAATTTGGATTTAGTGGATCTAGATGGCCAGATGTAGCCTCAAGGTTGCAGGTTCCCCACCCTGGCCTAGCAGAATCAGTACCAGCTTTGTGGTTTGGGAGCATTGGGGGTGTTCGGGCAGAGTCATTCATACAGCTGGGCTCCGAGTTACAAGGCTGCCTGGGTTTGCTGCTGTGGTAGCTGTGCTGGTAGTCAAGGTGGTGATAGGGAGAATTCTAAATATTAAAGTCCCTTGGGATTAATTCATAAGTTCTTGGCTTATTGCGTGTGAGAGGACGGGAGGAGAGGAAGGAGGGAGGCTTTTGTGGAATCTGATGTAACTAATCTGTCTCTGGATCAGAGTTACTTTTTAGAGATTTTGGGGTTGAAGAGGTTTGCATAACCACCATCTTGCTTATCATCCCAAGTGCCTGCTCTGGTCTTGGTGAAGACAGACTGAGTCTTTGTGTTCACATCTTTTATTTCTAGATGTTTACAAACCATCTGTTATGATAATAAATTTTAGAATTTTATCAGGAATCAAAATTGACCTCCTATCTATCATTTACATGTTTCTTTGCAAAACAGGGCTTTTTTTTTTGCAAAGTTTTGCAAAACAAAATTTGCCTTTCTCTAGGCCTGAGACACCTCTCCTGTTCTCCAGGATCTTTAAAAGACGTATCTGTGATCTCATCATTTTGGAAATTTGTTTCAACAATACAGTTCACATCCTGCAGTGTTTGCCTGTCCTCTGTAACTCTTGACCATATCCTATTAGTGTGAGACTGAGTCCACTAAACATCTAAAGATAACAGCTTGGGGGTGAGAGGAGAGGATGAGTGGTAAGCTTGAGGAGGAATGAGAAGATTTGGGACTGTCAGGGTGTGGAGATTTGGATGTTGAACTGTTAAAACACAGTTCCTAGACACAGAAAAGCTGGGCTCCAGGCCAAATTGTACATGTTGTTCTCTGGATGACTTTGGACAGATCATTTCATTTCAGCCTTAGAAATTTCTTCATGAATTAAAGTATCTTTATTCATATGGAAAAAATGCTCTAAATCACTATTGATTAGAGAAATGCAAATTAAAACAACGCTGAAGGACCATTCCACACCTATCAGATTGGTTAATATGACAGAAGATGGAAATGACAAACGTTGAAGTGATGTGAGAAAAGTTGATGTGAGAAAATTGGGACACTACTGTTCTATTGGTAGTGTTGTGAACTGATCCAGCCATTCTGGAGAGAATTTATAACGACTCCAAAAAGGCGATAAAACTGCATACTCTTTGATTCAGTAATGCCACTAAGATTAAAAAAAAAAAGGAAAAGGACCTTTACATACAAAAATATTTACAGCAGCTCTTTTTGTGGTAGCAAAAGAATTGGAAAATGAGGGGAATGGCTGAATAAGTTGTGCTATATGATTGTGATGGAATACTATTGTGCTATAAGAAATGATGAACAGTCAGACTTCAGAAAAACCTGAGAGATTTACATGAACCAGTGCAAAGTGACTTGATTAGAAACAGGAGAATGTTGTTCACATAACAGCAATATTGTTCTATCAAGTGCTGTGAATGACTTAGCTATTTTCAGCAATACAGTAATCCAAGACAATCCCACAGGACTCATTATGAAAAATGCTGTCCACCTCCAGAGAAGGACTGATGGAGTCTGAATGCAGACTGACTCATACTATTTTCACTGTTTTTCTTGTTCTAGTTTTCTTCCCAAAAATGACTCATATGGTTACACATGTATAACCTATATCAGATTGTTTACCATCTCAAGGAGGGAAGGAGAGAATTTGGAACTTAAAATTTTTAAAATGTGTGTTGAGACATTTTACATGTAATTGGGAGAAAAATTGCTATTAAAAAAAAGAAATTTCTTCATGGGGAAAATAACTCCTGGCCTATGTCATCTTGCAAAATTGTGAGAATCTAATGAGATTATATAAAATGCTCAGCTACTGTGAATTGCTATTTCTGATGTCCCCTAGTGGTTTTTACATGGATTTCAGTTGGACAGCAAACTGTGTGACCCTGGACAAGTAACCGATCTTCACTTGGCATCCTTTTTCTCACCTACAAAATAAGGACATTTGATTTGATGGAATTTAGTGGCCATTCATCTCAACATCCATGATCCCGTAATCCAGCGGTTCTCAACCTGTGGGTTATGTTCAATTTGTAACAATGAAAATACATCGAGCATATCAGATATTTATATTATGATTCATAACATTAGCGAAATTACAGTTATGAAGTAACAATGAAAATAATTTTATGGTTGGAGATCACCACAACATGAGGAACCGTATTAAAGGGTTGTGGCATTAGGAAGGTTGAGAACCACTGCCGAAATCACTAGAAACAGATACAACCGTTTAGAATATCATAATTGATGTCGTCTTCCCAGTGTGCAATGTATTCTGCTCTCTATTAGGAAATCTCTCTGCATGATCTTTATGCCAAAAAGTATCTCGGCATATAACCAAATGGAAAACCAGTTTAAATTCAGAATTCAAAGAAAAATCCATTTCGGACCCATTGACAGGAAAACTAGTACATTTCTTGTGTTTGCTAAAAGTATCATTGTGGCAAGTAAGTTGGGAAAATACAAAAAAATACGTATTTGTCTTGCTACCTTTATTTTGATTGGCAGTGAGATTGGATTAGAGTATCAAATGAACCATGAGCTTTTAATATAATTTTTTTTTCTTCAAGTCAGGCCCTCCTTTAGGAGATCTAAAGAGCTCTGACAATTATTTCACATTCCTGGAATTATTTCCCGCAGCCTCTAACTTATTTAGGTTGCCTGGGGGTTGGAAGTGTACCAAACAATCAGCGTTTACTAAGCTCTGACCACATGATGGGCACTTTGCTGGGTACTGGGCATACGAAATCTTCCTTACCTTTGAGGAGCTTACATGCCAACGTTTGCTAGCATGTACAGCTGCGTTTGCTACAGTAGGGTTTAAGCCCTTGGGCGTGGGACATTTCGATTTGTGCTTGTGTCGGTGCAGGGAGCTCCCGGTGAACAAACTTCATCAGTGAAATAGCAGGACCAGTTCCCTTCCCTTGCACCTTCCCCAACAAACAAAAAGCCTAATTGGCAAAATTGTCCATATGAGGAGTTTCCATTCCCTAGGATTTCAGTCTGAAGTTGATAGTCTGATGTGGTTTGTGTCAATAAGCGTATTAATCTTAGGACTTGTCAAGACAGCGAATAAGACTTTGGATGGTAGGTTATTACCAAAATACATGGATATTTAGTTTTTAATTATTGAACTGCATTTCCATTTTGAGCTTCCTATTTTTAAAGATTAAGCTATTTCCAGGAGGTCACATGAAATGACCTCGAGGCAGCTAAGTAGTGCAGTGGCTAGAATGCTGGATGTGGAGTCAGAAAGACCTTAATTCAAATCCAACCTCATAGCTCTGTGACGGCCGGGGAAATGACTTAACTCTGCCTGTTTCCTCATCTGTGAAATGGAGTTAATAACGGCACCTATCTCCCAGGGTTGCTGTGGGATCATTTGTAAAGCACTTTGTAAACCTTAAAAAGCTATAATAATGCTGGTTACAGCTCATTGTGATGATAACGGTGACTTCTACAATATCTCTCTACTCACATAGCTCAATCACCTCTCTCAGTTACATCACTTTAAACCTCCCAGTCGGTTTCTGTGCCTCCAGTTTCTCCCCCTCTCCATTTCATTTTCTACACAGCGGCAGAATTGGTATTCCTAGAACACAAATCTGAAAGTGTTTGTAGTCTTCATTAATCTTCAGTGGTTCCTTGTTCCTTATAGGATAAAATACAAAACCCTGAGTTGGCCATTTAAATCCCTTCACAATCTAACTTCCAACTATCTGTCTGGTCCTTTATATTTCTTTCCTTCATTTTTTTCTTTTCACTCCCTTCTTAACTCTATGCAATCTGACTTCCAACCTCATCATTCAGTTGAAACTGTTCTTTTGAGTTACCAATGACTTTTTAATTGTTAAATTGAATGACATTCTCAGGCCTCGTCTTCCTTGACTTCTCTTCGGCCTTTTAACACCGTTGATCTTTTTTTTATCTCTACAATCTCTTCTTTCTATGTTTTTATGACACTACCCTCTGTGGGCTCTTTATTTTGTCTAACTGCTTCTCAGCCTCCTCTACTGGATTTTCAACTAAGTTACAACTACTAAATGTGGGTATTCCCCAAGGTTCTATCTTTATTCTTCTATATTATGTTGTTTGATGATCTCATCAGTTCCCACAGATTCAATTTTCATTTCTGTGATGATGAATCTCAGATCTATTTATCCACCCCTACTGAACTACCCCCATGAACATCTCCAACTGCCAGTTGGACATCTTGACCTGGTTGTCCCATGGACACCTCAAACTTAACTTACTTAAGTGACTTGTTATCTTTTGCCTCTTCCTACCCTGCCTGTTATTTTTAAGGGTATCACCATCATCCCAATCATTCAGGCTTACAACCTAGGGCAGTGGTTCTCAACCTGTGGGTCGCAACTCCTTTGGGGGTCAAATGGGGTCGCCTAAGACCACTGGAAAACACATATTTCTGATGGTCTTAGGAACTGAGACACCGCTCCTCTATCAGTCTCTAGGCAGGTCCACCCACATGCAGATACACCCACATACAAGTATTAAAGGGTCGATGATTTAGTAAGATTGAGAACCACTGACCTAGGGGGTAATCCTTGACTTCTCTAACATATCCAACCTGTTGCCAAGTCCTGCTGATTCTATCTTTGTAGCATCTCATATATACTCCCTTCTCTCCTTTTAATACTGCCACCAGGCTGGTGCAGGCCCTCATCACCTCACACCTGGATTATTTCAAGAGCCTCCTGGTTGGTCTCTCTGCCTCAAGCTTCTCTCTATTCTAGTTCACCCTCCACTCACCTGTCACATTGATCTTCCTAAATGCTGTTGTTAATCATCACCCCATTTAATGAACTCTAGTGGTTCCCAACTACCTCCAAAATCGAGTGTAAAATCCTCTGTGTGGCTTTGAAAGCCCTTTATAACCTGGTCCCTTTCTATCTTTCCAGGACTTTTATACCTTACTCTACTCCATGTACTCTCAGACACTGGCCTTCTTTCTCTCAGCTCCATAACTAGAATTCTCTCCTTCCTCATTTCTGCCTCCTGGAGACCAATCAGTCAGTCCTAACAGATATTTATTAAGTGTTTTCTAGGTAACAGCCATCTTCTGTCTCAGTTCTTACCTAGCCCTTAGTCATTGAATGGGCATTGTCTCAGACAAACTGAGACCTGGGAAAGACCTTAGTTTAAAAAGCCCAGGGTTGCCCACTGTATCCTGGACCATCTCCAGTTATCTTGACTTTTGTCTTGACACAGGAGAGAGTGAGGCTGATGACTTTTTGCAGTTCTACCTCAGATCAAATTCAAGAGCAAGTCAAGAGCTCACCCTCCCCATGTCATTGGTTCTCTTGGAAATCTAAGGATGAACAGCAACAATAGTCCTGTCTCCTGTGAAGTCTCATCTGAAACCTCACTTTCTGCAAGCTGACACTAGTACCTTCCCTCTGAGATTTTTCTCCACTTGATCCTGTTTATATCTTATTTGCAATAGTGATTTACTTGCTGCCTCTCCTTCTAGACCAGCAGTTCTCAACCTGTGGGTCATGACCCCTTTGGGGGTTGAACGGGGTCGCCTAAGACCATTGGAAAACACATATTTCCGATGATCTTAGGAACTGAGACACCGCTCCTCTATCCGTCTCCAGGCGGGTCCGCCCACATGCAGATATGCCCGTTGAGAACCACTGTTACAGACTATGAGCAGGGACTGTTTCTTGCCTCTTTTTTTTATCCCCAGGATTTAGCACAGTGCATCATGGCAAACACTTCATGAGCCTGTGGACCATATTGTCCATGGAGTTTTCTTAGCAAAGATACTGGAGTGCTTTGCTACTTCTTTGTCCAGTGGATGAAAGCAAATAGAGATTAAGTGACTTGTCCAGGGTCTCTCCGCTAGTAAGTACCCAAGGTCACACTTGAACTCAGGTCTTCCTGACTCTAGGCCCAGCACTATCCACTGAGTCACCCATCTGCCTCTTCTCTGCATAGCATGTAGAAGGTTCTTAATAAATACTTGGGTTGTTGACCGACATTCCCATTTGTCAATCTTATGGTGGTCTAGGGATTCTGGAATGGATTCCAGTCCTTGAGAATCCTCAGCCTCCATTAGAGCAAAGATCAGGTGCCAGGGGTGCCCTCCTGATCTCCCATCTTCCTTACTCTTCTTTTCATTTTTCTCTGTCAATATGTGCTGTATCCCACTCCTTGAAGGCAAGTTTTGTCCTTTTCGTTTCTGTATCCCCAAATGTACAGAGTTGGTGGAGGCTGTGCGCTACATCACACACTGGACAGGAGTTCACATTCCTTCCTTGACGATGCCTGAGCCTGGGCATGTCCCTTCAGGTTGCTTGGGCTTATTATGCTCCTCATCTATAAAGTCTATCGGTTTGTTCTAAATGGCTTTTCAGGTCCTTGCCGGTTCTGTATCTGCTACCATGCATCCCATGATCCTTTGAATTGAATTAGAACTAAATTATTTCAGGCCAAATCAAACCAACATACTTGGAAAGGTATGAAAAAGATCGAAAAAATACGAATGACGCGGTGGCAAAGAGACGAAGATTGACTTTTTAGAAAGAATCACCAAGGTTCAAGAGTATACAAAATCTAGAGAGGAGGCAGGGGGAGAGAAGGCAAGAAGAAAGGACTGGACGAGGCTCTCCCCCATTCCTTAGCCCCCAGGTTGGGGGCGGGGCTGGGACAAGGGGAAGAACGGGCGAGAAACTAGGCTACGTTAAACTTAGGATCCCTCTTCCAGCTCCAGGAAGGCTCGCTGCGGGCTTCCCAGAGCAAACCCAGGGTGGGCGGGGTCGCTGTCCCGCTGCCCAGGATCTCGGGCAGGACAAGCGGCAGCTGGCGGCGTCCCGGCCTGGCCTGCGTGCCTGCCATCCTGCCTCTCCCGGGGCTGGGCACAGGCAGGGCGGACCCGACGCGCTCCCGGGAAGGTGGCCCGGACGGCTCCTGGGCGCCCCCTGGCCCGGCCTGGGCCCTGGGCGCCGGAGGTTTCCGGTGAGCTCCCGGGGCCGGTTATGACGACTCCCTCCTCCTCCTCTTTCTCCACCTCCACCACTACCTCCTCCTCCTCTTCGAGAGCTGGCCCCAGGCGCCGCCTCCTCCTCCTCCTTGGCCGCCGCCGCCGCCGGTCTTTGGGCTCCAGGTGGGACGCGCTCGCTCCGGGGCTCTCCGGAGCCCTGCGCTTCTGACGCTGTCTCTCCAGCGCTCGCCACGGCTCCCCGGAGCTCGTCTCTGGCTCTTGCGGCGCTCGCCGGCTGCCGGACGGAGGGCGCCCAGCTCTCCTTCCCTTCCTCCTCCAGCCGGCGGTCGCCGCTGCTTCTCCTTCTCAGCTCCCTAGCTTTTCCACTGACTGGCCAGACTCGCCTAGGCTCGGGCGCGCGGGGCGCAGCGGGCTGGCGCGTCTGGCCGGACTCCCAGACTCGCCTCCTACCCCCTCGGCTCCCAGTTGCACCTTGTGCCCTCCCGGGCTCTGCCCAGGGCATCTCTCCGCTCCGTCCCACGCTGTCCTGTCCGGTAGCTGGGCGGAAAGGGGCCTTGGGGGCTGGGCTCCCATCCTGCTCGGCCGGTGGGCTCGGGGGATGTCCTGCCTCCAGGACCGCCTTCGCACTTGCCAAGGCTCCCCAGCTAAGACGGGACCACTGATACCCTGGGAACCCGAGAGGGCCTAGCCTGAGGTTCACTTTCCTCCCCTTCCCTAGCTCAGTCCCAGCTTTTGGCTGGCGCGCTGAAGGGAGGCTGCTTTGGCCGGGTGTCAAGGGCAGGACCTGAGCGTGAGAAAGGGTTCGCAGCATTGGAAGAGAGAGAAGGGGGCGGGGGGGGGGAGAGAAAGAAGAGGGAAAAGAAGGGAGAAGGGAGGGAGGAAGGGAGAGAGAGAGAGAGAGAGACAGACAGACAGACAGACAGACAGACATTGGGGGGGGTGGAATTGTGGGAAATTTGGACATCCCCTGTTCATCATCGGTAGGGTCTCTTGACCAGCAGTGGGACTCTGTTTCATTAGAGAAACAAGGGAGGAGGGGGTTGGCTGGAGTGATGTTTGAGAGGGAATTAGTGGGCCTTGGATGCTTTTCCTTTCTATTTTTCTGGAGGCTTTAGGATCTTAGGTTTAGGGGTGGAATGAACCTTAGAGGTAATCTGCTCTAACCCATTTATTTTCACAGAGAACCAAGGCCCAGAGATGTTTAGTAACTTGCCTAATGTCACACAGGTAGAACCAGGATTTAAGTCCATGTCCTCTGGATATAAAGCGAGTGTTTTGTTTTTTTTCCAACTGTAATGGGCTTGCTCCCACAGTAGCCCAGTAAGGTAGGTATTATCTCAGTTGTACCCCTCTGTACACTCTTTCTCTTCCCCCTAATTCTCCCCCCTTCTCCTCCCTCTTTTCATTTCTTCTGGCTCCTGTGGAAATAAAATGAATGGCATGTACACTTAGGGACAAACCAGAGAAAAGTGGCCCTTCTTGAAACAGCTCCTGAGCCTTTGTTCCCCTACCTACTGGGAAAAATTTCTCCCCAGCTCTGTGGGCTCTTTGAAGGAAGACTGCCAGGAGCCCCAGGGCCTACTTTTTTAGCAGCAGCCAGCTTCCTCTGCCTAGTACTCGTGGGTACATGTCCCAGGCAAGGAGCCAAGGTTCTGATCAGGCTTCTCTGCTTTTCTCCCATGACCTCAGTGCTGAACTTCCATAAGGAGCTCCTTGAATTTGTGAATTTTGTTATGGTCAGAACAGTCTAGGGTGGGGAAGGAATTTGGACAAACATTCTGGCTTTAGAGAAGGCATAGTCTCATAGTCTCGGAGTTATGAAGATCCAGATTCAAGTCCTGCCTGTGAACACATTCTAGCCATGTGATCCTGGATAAGTCACTTAAACCAGGCAAATTGCTAAGACTGTGATTGCACATCTCCGTCTCCGTTGCTGGTGGGAGTTCCCCACACGTGTGTATGATGCTTTATGGTTTGCAGAGTGTTTTTACAAATACCCCATTTGATCATCACAACAAGTACTGACCACACTTTGCAGAAGAGGATTGTGTTTGAATGACCTGACTGTGAATGTGGATCAAAATAGAAACCGAACCACTATGACTGATGAGGTTTGGGGTGACTACTACATAGTGCTTGAAGTTTGGCAAAGTGCTTTACAAACATATTTGATCCTTACAAGAGCCATGTGAAGTAAGGGTTTTTGTTATTACCCTTTTACTGATGAGGAACTGTGGCTTAGAGAGGTCATTTGACTTGCCCAGGGTCACACAGGTGGTATGTGGCTTAGTCAAGATTTGAACACAGGGACGGCTAGGTGACCCAGTGAACAGAGCACTGGCCCTGGAGTCAGGAGGACCTGAGTTCAAATCCAGCCTCAGACACTTAACACTTATTAGCTGTGTGACCTTGGGCAAGTCACTTAACCCTAATTGCCCTGCCTTACCCCTTCCAAAAAGAAAAAAAAATTCGAACCCAGGTCCTTTGGCTCCAAATTTATCATTCTGAACACTGTACTACTTGTCTGGTCTTAGTCTTTGCAGTAAAGACAGTGTGATCATCTGCTGAGGGACTTGAGGGCTTGAGAAAGAAGAAAGTTTAAAATGTTGACTTTTGGAAATATGATGGGGAATCAATGAGAAATGAGTAGCAGACTTGCTGCATGGCAGTGAGGACCCAGTATGGGTTACCAATCCAGGTAAAACAAGGGATTTGTTGAGCCTTATTCTAAGCGTGCGCCAGAAATAAAACTGCTCATTGCTTTGGGAGGGTCATTAGGACCTGGTGTTGTGGTCCCTTAGCACAGCAGACTTGGGATGCAGAAAACTTGGATTTGAATTCATCTCTGACATTTACAAGGTAGGTGACCCAGGACAAATCACACAAACTCTCTGCGCTTCAGTTTCTTCATATGGAAAATGCCGACAATCATATCTGTAGTGCCTGTCTCATAGTGCTATTGTCAGGATCAAGTGAGATAGATGAGACATAGAAAGCCCTTTAGAAACCTAAAGCAGCAGTTCTCAACCTGTGGGTTATGTTCTATTTGTAACAATGAAAATATATCCTGCATATCAAGTATTTACATTATGATTCATAACAGTAGCAAAATTACAGTTATGAAGGAGCAACGAAATAATTTTATGGTTGGGGGTCACCACAACATGAGGAACTGTATTAAAGGGTCACGGCATTAGGAAGGTTGAGAACCACTGCGCCTAAAGTTATATATCTATGCATATATGCATAATGTATGTATATATTTTTTACATGTTAAAATAATTTGTAAACATTTTTTTAAAGTTTTGAGTTCCAAATTCTATACTACCTTCCCTTCTCCCTGTCTGAGATGGTAAGCAATCTGATTACACATACACACACACACACACACACACACACACACACACACACACACGCACACACACACCCCTCATTTGAAAGCTTAATATATGTCCAGTATGTATTTGGGAAATAATAGATAGAGCATTAGTGACTAGAGTCAGATGTCCTGGGTTCACATGCTACTTCGGACCCTTTTTTACTACATGTGTAATCTTAGTCACGACACTTCAGGTCCTTAGGCCTCAGTTTCCTCAATTGTGACACAAAGGATTTGACTTAAATGACTTCTAAGCCCCTTCCAGGCCCCATCTTTGGCTGATGTGATACCTATCCTACAGGGTCAAAATAAGTTATTTGATAGAATTAAATTTAGCATATTTAAACAAAAGCTGTGCAGCGTGGAGGTTCATGATGTTGTGGTTTTTAGTTCTTGTTTGTTGATGTCTGTCAAGCTCATAATGAAAATAAAAGAAAAATGTCAAAAATATAAGTAAGTTCTCTTCAAATTGGTTTTAATAATAGAATTAAATAATTTTTAAAAAGTTCTCTAACATAGATATTAATGGCATTAAAGGCAGCTAGGTGGTGCAGTGGCTAGAGTGCCAACCCTGGAGTCAGGAAGACTCATCTTTATGAGTTCAACTCCAGCCTCAGACATTTAGTAGCTGTGTGACTTTGGGCAAGTCACTTAACCCTGTTTGCCTTAGTTTCCCCATCTGTAATATGAGCTGGAAAAGGAAATGGCAAACCACTCTAGGATCTTTGCTAAGAAAACCCCAAATGGGGTTATAAAGAGTCAGATATGACTGAAAATGGCAGAAAAAAATTAGACATTTTTCATGGGGTCATAAGATCTTAGGTTTGGAACTACATGGAATCTCAGAGGTCATCGTGTTGAAATTTTTGATTTTTATAGATAAGGAAATTGAGGCCCAGACAGTTGACATGATGATCAAAATGGTACAAGTAGTGAGGAGCTGGCCTTTGACTCCAAAATCAGTGTCCTTCCCACTGCCCCATTGTTACCAAAACGAAAAGCTTGACCCACCTTTCATTTCTATTGTTATTTCTTTCTTTATAGGTTTTAGACTCTTAAAAACATCACCAGCAGCTTCCGAACTTCCGAGATTGACTTGGTAAAATAACTTTTTCTTATTTGTCGTTATTAATAGAGTCAATTTGTAAAATTGTAATCAGATCACTCTAAGATGACAGTTTCAATTAAAGACATTCATGAAAACCAGCCCACACCTCCTTCCCCTTTGGCTCTACTTGGTACCCTGAACCCTCTGAACCACAGAGGAGAGGAAATGAGAAGGTCACCACTGCTGACCTCAGGTCAGTCCTGGCTTTTCCCTCTGTATTTGTGATAAGATGACTTCTGGGTCAGCTTAAACATACCAGCATCTTTCTAAAATCTACTCTCCCCCAATCTTGTTAGTGAAGGCTAAAATTAAACTCAGTGGTACATTGAATTGCCTCCTCCTCCAACACAATATGGCAGAGGTATCCTGCCAAAAACATTCTTTACCTATGAGAAAAGTGGGGGGAAAGTGAATCGGTGAGAGGAAGAAAAGGTGAATCTTTGTAATAAGAAAATGACATTTAATTTAAAAAAAAGTCAATCTGGAATAAGGTCCTTGTGGAGCATATACTGTATTTGTTTTATGCAAGAATTCCAAAACTATTGAGAAATTCACACAAATGGTTATAAATTAGACAAACTGAGCTTTATAGGCCCAAGGCTAGTATTAGGAAGGTTTTAGAAAAGCAGACAAGTCTGCAACTTGTTACAAATGGGCGGATTGGGAAGGAGAAGTGAAGGAAAAGGTATCATGCATGAAAGTTTTTTGGGGAAAGTATAAGATGCTAATAGCTTGGGGCAGGACAGGAATGGCTTTATGTAGATGGTGGTGTTTGACTTAGTTTCTAAGGATATTAGAGATTTGAAAGAGGCAGAGGTGAGAAGCCAGCGTTTTCCAGTGCAAAGGTATGGAGATGGGAAATGGAGTGTCTTGTATGAGGAAGACAAAGCCCAGTTTGCCTAGGCTTGTGATAAGTTCTGAAGGTGAGTCCTATGTAATGAGTCTGGAGAGGTAGGCTAGAGCCAAAAAGGCAAACAGGACCGAATATTTGATAGTAGAAGTAACAGGAAACCACTGGAGTCTTCTGAATATGGTAATGACATGTGGTCAGACTTGCCCTTTGGGCAATAATCCCTTTGGCATCTGTTTGGAGGGAAGATTGGAGTTAGGAGAGATTTGAGGTAGAGACACCAATTATGAGCCTATTATAGTAGTTCTGGTGAGAGGTAATTAAGGCCTTGACTAGCATGCTGTTTGTAAATGGAGACAAATGGGCTATCAGAAGTGGGGATAGATAGAAGAAATATTGGGAAAATAGAAATGATGAGATTTGGCGATTGATTGGATATATGGGATGAATGAGAATGAGGAGCTGAGGATTCTATTCAATTTAAACCAGTAAACATTTATGAAATGCCTACTATGTGCCAAACACTGTACTAAGCAATGGGGATACAAAAAGAGGCAAAAGACAGTGCCTGACCTCATGGAGCTTACACTTTTATAAGAGAAGCAAGATGCCAATAAATATGTATAATGCAAGCCATACATGATGACACCATGGTTGTGAATTTCAGAGACTAGAAGTATTGTTGGGTCCTTGAAGGATGTAGGAATTTCAGAAGAGGGGGTGGGTTTTGAGGAAAAGTAATTAGTTCTATTTTGAACATGTCAAAATTAAAATGTCTCCAGGGCATTTAGTTTGAAATGTCTAATAGGAACTTGGTGATGGGACTGGAGCTTGGGAGAGAACTCTGGGTCTAGCTAAACATAGAAATAATAACAAAGCCCATGGGAGTGGATGAGATCACTGGGAAAGAAGGTATAGGGAGAGAAAAGGACTCAAACAACGGTCCGGGGGATGCTCCCACGTAAAGGATGTGGTACAGATGATGAACCAGCCCATTACATAATCCCTACACACCAGGATCATAGAATTCTAGCTCTTGTGTTAGGAGGGACCTTTATGGTCATCTCATCCAATCTCCTTACTTGGGGAAACTTTTCTCTAAGGCATGAGGTGACAGCCAAGATAGGAACCTGGTTCTCTGACTCTAAATCTAGTGCTTGGTCAACCATACCCTGTAATACAATTGAAGGAAGTGAATTAATGATGCATTTCCATTTGAATGGCAGGCTTTCTTCTCTGGTTACAATGCTCAGGCTGCTTGTGTTTGGGGTGCTGCTTTATGACATTCTGGGGAGCAACCAAGATGAAACTCCTCACCTGAAAGACCTTCTGGGGGCATCGTCACCCACCTACTGGAGCCTTCACTTGCCTGAAGAGCACATTCCTTATTTTCTCCACAACAATAGACATCTTGCTGCAGTCTGTGACAAAGACCCACAATGCCCTTATAAAGTAGGTCTTTTCCTCTTCTTGCTTGTTTATGGAAAGATCTTGTTTCACATGGTTTACTGTTTTTGGTTTCAAGGACTGCTGGTTTTTTGACTGTGGGGATGAATGCATCACTTGCTGGACAAAGGGAGTCGTTGCTTAGACTGCTTTTAAATTAACTAAGCTCTTACTCTAATTCTTTTCCATCATGAGGGACTTGATAGTAATAACAGACACATGTAATGCTTTAAGGTTTACAAAGCACTTTGCATATGTCCCATCGTTTGATCTTCAAAATAAACCTGTGAGGTAGGTGTTATTGCCCTATTTTATAGATAGCAAAATGCACTTTGGAGGTTGTCGAGGGTCTATAATGGTAGTCTGATTGATGTAGGGTTGTTGTTGTTGGGTTGTTTCAGTTGTGGCTGGCTCTTCATGACCTCACTTGGGGCTTTCTTGGCAGAGACACTGGAGTGGTTTGCCATTGCCTTCTCTGGTTCATTTTACAGATGAGGAAATGGAGGCAAATAGGGTGAAGTGACTTTCCCAGAGTCAGCCAGCTAGTAAGCGTCTGAGGCCCGATTTGAACTCATGAAGATGAGGCTTCCTGGCTCCAGTCCCAGTGCTCTGTGCCCTATGATACCGCCTAGACTTTTGATTTAAAAACACCTTCCTCCACTGCATAACAGTGACTCTTCTGAAGTTTAGAGTGTTGGATGGTTGCCTGGGCACTGAGACATTGTAGGACATCCCCATGGCTGCACAGTTTATTTGTGAGAGGCAGGACTTAAGAGGCAGAGGGGGTTTGCTTGAGAGAGAGTTGAATTTGTAATCGAAGAGCCTGTGTTCAAATTCTGACTTTAATACTTACTACCCACGTGACTGTGGACAAGCCAATTATCTTCCCAGGGCCTTAGTTTCCTCATGGGTTGGATTCTGGCCTCTAAGAGCCCTCTGCCTCTAAATCTATGGTCCCATGATTTGAATCCAGGCCTTTTGGATTAGGACTTTTTATCTAGTAAGGTACGCTGGCTTTCAAAACGCATATAGAGAATGCTTACTAAGTATATGAATTTATCTGTTACCCACACACAAAGATCCTGTGCCCAGGAAATAAAAACAGCAAATGATGATGGAAGGATCATAAATCTAGACCTTGGAGGGGTCGTCTAGGCCGATTCTCATTTTGGGGAGCAAAGAGTTAAAATAGGGTTAGAACCCAGGTTTTTATTGACTCCATGGGTCTCTCAGCTTAAAAAAAACTGCTCCAAACTTACCAATGCATAGATTTTCTGAAAGCCTACAGTGGCATAAGCTGTCAAAGCATGATTTGTACACTTTGCAGAGGAAGCAAGATGCGCCATTTGGAAGGCAAAGACCCTCACTGAGTTGACCAAGGAATCTTCCACATCTCCCGTGGCTTCAGTGTTAAAGTCTCACTCTTGGTGGTGTCGGCAGAATTAAGATGACAACCATTTTGGCCTTCTTTCTCTTTAAGTGATGTTGGAAATGACTCACTTTGGAGCCCATTAAGACATTGTTCTGTTGCCAGAAAGATCAAAGCTTAACATTGTAAGGCTTCCCTTCCCAGGCTTGTTAGCACAGGAAATGAGGTGGAGAAGGGCTGCCTGGGAATCAAGAAGGATCCCGCCTGTGACCCAGCAGGAGAGCTGCCATCCAAGCTCATGGACAAGAGGCAGCCCATGTGTTTTTCAGTACCAAGCTCATGCTACTCTTTCGGAACCAATGTTGGCTTTGCTGATCAGTAGAGTTGCTGATAGCTTTGATTTGATTACAAGTCTATCTTTTCTTTCCCTTTCACAGGGAAAGCAGGGCAGTGTTGCAAGTACAACTTCAATTGAGAAGAATCTCTTAGGGCCAAATTTAGGGCTTGTCTGCCTACCCCAGGGGCCATTTTTGTTAATTTACATCAAGAAATTCCTTTTAAATTGGCCTAAGGGGCTGCAGGTGTGATGGTATGTGTTGACAAACTAAGCAATGAACATTTTTGGGGGGTGGTGATGAAAATAATCTAAGCACATTTCATTTCAAAGAATAATTCCTTTTGTACTGATTTTTTTTTGTTTTTAAATTACCTTCATTTCCAAATATATCCTTCCCTCCTCCTACAACACCCCTTTCCCCAGTTATTGCTTGTAACAAATAATTTTTTAAAAGGGGAGGGAGGTAAGTAACAGTTTATTGAAACTAACCAACACATCAATTAAGTCTAACAGAGTATACAGTAATCCAAACCCATAGTCCCCCCTTCTGCAAAGAAAGGAGAATGATCCATTTTCTCCTTTCTTCTTTGGACCAAGCTTGATCATGGATTACATAGCACTTGGCTTACTCTTTTTTTTCTGTTCTGTCCATTTACATAATCACATTCATTGTATTCTTCTCCTTGATCTGCTTGTTTCACTTCTTATAAGCCTTCCTATATGTCTCTAAGTTTTTCATATTCATCATTTCTGAGGCTGTACTAATATTCTGCTAATGTTCACATGTTACACTTTGTTTCCCTATTGCCCCAGTTCGTGGGTATCTTCTTTGTTTCAGTTCTTTCCTCTTCAAAAAGTTCTGCTATAAATATTTTAATATGTTTAGGGCTTTTCTGTTTTGGACCTCCTTGGGGCATATGTCTAGCAGTGGGTGAAGCCTTTACTTCTAAGACCCTAGTCTTGATATGATGGCCTTTCTTTCCCTAAAATGAGTCTAGAAGAACTCAGTCTCCTCTAGGATAGGGACTCTGTTTTTTTGTCTTTATGCCTCTCTCACTTAGGACCATGCTTAGCACCTAGGAAGGCTAGGGGCCCACCAGTGGTATTGCTGCGTCAATACATGGGTTAGTGATTTTTTAGGCATCGTTCCAGATTTCTTCCTAGACCAATTCCCATTTCCACCAACAGAGTATTAATACTCTTGCCCTCCCACAGCTTCTTCAACAATGATCATTTTCATTTTTGGTCACCTTTGCCAGTCTTACAGGTGTGTTTTGTGGAACCTCAGAGCTGTGTTCATTTGAATTTCCCTATTGGTGATTTCTAGGATTTTTCACATATTGTTGATAGCTTGGATTTCTTCCTGTGAAAACTGCTTTTACATATCATTTGATATTGAGGAATGGCTTTTATTTTTATGCATGAATCCATTCCTTCTATATCTTGGATATGAGAACTTCATCAGAGAAATTCACCACGAAAAGTCCCCCTTTTACCCATTTCCATTCTAATTTTAACTGCCTTGGTTTTGTTTGTGGAAAACTTTTAAAACTTCCTATAATCAACATTGCTCATTTTGTCTTTTATGATACTTTTAATCTCTTATTTAGTTATGAGAAATTGCTTTTTTTTTAAACAGCTTACATACAGATAAGACTGGAATGAATAGTAGAAGATCTAACGTGTGTGAAAATCATGGTTCTGTTTCTATTTCAGAAACACTTAAAGCATCTTGAATCCTGCTGGGGCTATGAGAAATCATGCAGGCCAGAGGCTCGTTTTGGCCATCCCATTTGTAGTTATGTGGATATGGGATGGTAAGTTTCTTTATCTCTTTTTCTCTTCTGTTTTAGAAATCTTATATTTAAAAAAATGATCTTATCCGTCATTTTCCTAGATACTCAACCGATCAATAATTGAATATTTATTAAGTACTTCTTATATTTCAGGAACTTTACTAGGTAGATATTCAAGGTGGCTGCAAAAGCTTCCCCACATGCTAATAAATCTGGCTCCCTCTCTCTCCCAGCCTTGAGATAGAGACCTGTGATCTTGCAGGTTCCTAGGGGTAAAAAAACAGTGGCCTTATGGAGACTTCCCTCTCCGTAATACTCTGGGAGACAGAACTGTAGCTTCATGCCAATTCTAAAGTGTAAAATTAAGTATAAAATCTTTAAAAAACCTATTAAGTTAATGAAGTAAAACTGTACTAATTAGCAGCCTGTTATCTTAGGTTCCAGGGTATAATCCATTCGTTTCTACTTTAGATTTTATTATGAAGCCACGGATATTTGCTAAGGCTCAATTCTTATCTTTATGATCACTCTTGGGTATCTTTTAACTTTAGAAATTAGAAAAATAAATAAACATGAAATATATTTTTATAAAAAGGATAAATATTTTGAACTTTTAAAAAAAATTAGGACTAATACCATTGAATCAGCTCAGGAGATATTCTGGAAACAAGCGGATTTTGGTTATGCAAAGGAGCGCCTGCATGAATTACGGACCCTCTGCCAACCTATGGAAATAGTAGGTATTTTGGTCTTAAAAAACCTACCTTTTTCTTCTTTTCAAAAACCATCTGAATTCTAGTTTTTAAGAAAAGTCACAGATTGTACTGTGAACTATACCCTTATGATACAAAGCATTTGTTAATATGAATATTTCTTTAATTTGTATCAAAATCTTCCCTATTTCCATCCCACATATTTGGTAACAATAAAGACAGTGTGGCATGGCTTATTCTCTGAGATTATTTAATTAGTAATAGCTGGATTGCACTCTGTGGAGAGAGAAAGGAATTCCTATGCCCAAAACACAGATCCTCGAGATACTGTTAACCTTGATAATGCTTTGGATTTAAGATTGCTTTTTCCTTCTGGACAATATTGAAACACGTTTAGGAATTTTATTATGATTTATCTTTATAATTTCCCTCTGAAGTAATCTGGACACAGGTGATATTCTCTCCATCTTGCCAATGGCTATTGAATGGGTTACCCAGATTCATTGATTCATTAGTTTGTAGAGGTTGGGCTCAGGTTTCCAAATTTGGTAGGTAATATTTAAATCTCCTGCTCCCAGCTTGGGGTTTGTGCTCTGATCAGATCCCAGGAGACCAGCCCTAGAGCTGGAAAGAACCTCAGAGGCCAACATCCTCATATCTGCATATTAAGGAATTAACCCAACATATCTTCCATTATCTCTTGGAGGGATTGTGAAATTAAAAAAAAATCCCTGAACTAAATTAATTCAAATTATATGAAATTATAAAGCTCTACTCCCTCTCTCCCTCCAGCAATGTGGGATAGTTCAATTGTAGTTCCCCTAAATAAATAATCATACCACAAAACTGAGCTGGCTCCTGCAGGGCCTGGCTTAGCTTCATGTTAGTAATGGTGATGGTGCGATACTTTGGCCAGAGAGAGATCTGTGGATGACCTTTGGGGACTTTCAGCTTATTCTGAATGGCATCTTCCAAAGTGGTGGCCACGTATTACTTGACCCCATATGGAGTCATGACTCACAGTTTAAGAAGTACTGAAGGAGTCACAAATAGAAAAAGTTTAAGAATTCTGTATGACCACAATGGTACCAGGAATGTTCTCTCTTCTGTGGAAATTGGGGAGATGAATCTCATGAACAAATTTCAGAGCATTTCTCTAATTAGGAGTGATTTGTAGCTTTTTAAAATGTGTTTGCTGATAGCTTGAATTTATTCCTGTGAAAGCTGCTTTTGTGTATCCTTTGATAATGAGAAATGGCTCTTATTCTTGTGTGTTGTTTATTCCTTCAGGGCGATTCCTGGCTTGTTTGCTCTCGCTACCTTCAGTACTGCAGAGCATCAAATTTATACATCGATCTAAGAAGAGTGAAGAGAGATCATGACAGGTATTTTTATGGCTCATCTAAGTTCTAATAGACTTGATCCACAAACATTTATTATGCCTACTATGTTCCAGGCACTGTGCTAAGTACTGGGGAATCAAAATGAGGTGAAAGGCAGTCCCTGTCCTTAAGAAATTTTCAGTCTAATGGGAGAGACGAAAGCAAACAAATATATGCAAAGCAAGCTATGTACAGGATAAATAGGAAATAATACAGTTATTATCCCTTCCACATCACGGAGGTTAGGGGTGCATTGCCCCTCAATCCGGAAAATCCATGTAAAACTTTTTGGCCCTCCATTTGTACCAGAGAAGAAGTCTGAATTTTTTCTTAATGGGGTGTTTATAGTACCTCATTGTAAATTTTGGATTGATATTATACAATAGTAAACATTTATTTTATTCATTTCTGAGTTTCTAAACTTTTTCTGTGTTGTATGCTGGCCTTCGCAAGTTGCCTGCAGCTTCTGCAAAACTCCCCCAAAATCCCCATTTAATTTTTTCTGGGGATGGGGAACCTGCAGCCTCAAGGCCACATGTGACCCTATAAGTCCTCAAGTGTGGCCCTTTCACTGAGTCCAAACTTCACAGAACAAATCCTCTTAATAAAAGACTAGGGTTGGGGAAAGTTGAGATGTGGAAGGGATAACTGTAGAGGGAAGGCACTGGAGTTTAGAGATATTGAGGAAGGTTTCTCATAGAAGGTAGAAATTTAGACTTGAAGCAAGGGGGAGTCAGTAGTGGAAGCAGTCAGGGGAAGGGGGGCAGAGCATTCTAGGCATGGAGGACAGCCGGAGAAAATGCCTGGAGCTGGGAGATGGAGTATCTTGTTTGTGGAGGCCATCCTTGCCAGATCAAAGAATGCACGTTGCGAAGTAAGGTATAAGAAGAATGGAAAGGTAGGAGGGGGCTGGGTTATGAGGGACTTTGAGGGCCAAAGAGAGCATTTTATATTTGATCCTGGAGGTGATAGGGAGCCTGTCAACTTTACTTGACACAGTTATCTTAGATGAAGTTGGAGATCAAAGCCACCTATATTTTGAGATTTTGAATGGAGTATATACGTTTATTGTTGAGAGTACACAACGCAGTATCTACTTCCATACTTTCTATTCCTGTCAGACTTGAGCCTTTGCTTTTCTATAAATTTGGTGGTCTATCTCCCATCTCCAAGCCTCTGCAAAAGTTGCCCCTTTCCTGGAATGCGATTCTTTACGACCCCTGACTCTTAGACACCTTCAAGGCTTGCCTTGGGAAGCCTTTCCTTATCTCCCTACTTGTTAGGCTCTTTCCCTGTTGAAACTGTGTTGTGTGTATTGATCTTTAGAGAGACAAGAATGCTAGGCTTCAGGTCTCACCTCTAAGACAGACCTGTTGTGTGACCCTGGGCAAGTCACTTAACCCATAAGTGCCCCAAGTAGCTCTCTAATACTGTAAGTTGCAGAACAATTGCTGGTCTCTACTGGTAGAAAGGACTTTCTCACCAGGAATTCCCTACACCAAGGAAATTACAAGTTGGATTAAAAAAAAATCAATTTAAGTGTTTTATTCTCCTAGTAGAATATAAGCTTCTTAGGGGCAGGAATAGTTTTTTACTTTTTCTTTGTGTTTCCAGCACCCAGTGCAGGCCTTATACTTGCTAAGTGGTTAATAGTGCTTGTTCAATGGAATTAAATGTGCATATTTTGATCCTGTCTGTGTGTTAAGTCATATCAGAAGCTACTGGGAGTTAATTTGATATTTGTTTATTGTGAAACAGATTTAAGGAAAACTTCCTACAGAAAGGTGACATAGGAGGTCATTGTAAACTTGATGTTGGCACATTGGTATCTGAAGGTCAACGTAAAAGCCCTCTACAGTCTTGGTAAGAGTAAAAAAAAATCTCTCTCTCTCTCTGGATATATATCCTTGACAGGCATGGATTATCTATTTGTTGGTCTGTCCATCCATCCGTCCATCTGTCCATCCATCCATCCGTCCATCCATCCATCCATTCATCCATCCATCCATCCATTCATCCATTCATCCATCTCCTCTCCCCCTAACCCACCCATATCGATGAGATCTCAGGTGTTTTTGAGTATTTGAGTATAGAGAGAGAGGGATAGAGATTGGGCCTGTGATTCTGTGGATATAGGGTTACCAATGTCTATTTCCAGATGAGGAAACTTCTCCAAATACAAGTCAGGGCCTTCTCTGCAATTCATAGCCTGAGAAGTTAAGGGGCCTCCCCAGGGTCACGCAGTTAGTACATGTCAGGACTTGAACCCAGCTCTTCTTAGATCTGAGACAAAATTGCTTTCCAGTCATGCTGACATATTCTCAGATTTTGGTATGGCATTTTAAATTAGGAAGCTATCAATATATTTCTAGAAAAAACAGAGCTGGGCTTATAAAGGGATTCTGTCACATCACACCCCAAAGAAACATACATTTATTAGAAATTCGAGGTAGGTGAATGTCTGCAACAACACTTAATTGATTGTAAATATCAAGGGAGAATAGATTAGTATTTACCAATTAGAGTTCATCAGAGAGTGTCTGTGACTTCATACTTTGACAATAATGGGAGGGACACAGAAACAGAATGGTGGAATCTCAGGGCTGAAAGGGCCCTCAGAGACCATGGAAGCCAAGCTGTAGCTGGAGGAGAATCCTCCCAACAGGACTCCAAGCAACTGGTCTTTTAATTTTTGCTTCACAGTCTTGAGTGAGGGGGAAACCCAAGGCAGTCCATTTGGACTTATCCTTTTGGATAACTTGGATGATTAGGAAAATTTTCCTGCCATCAAGCCACCTTGTTGGGTGTAAGACCTGAGGCCAAAGGAGTTGAGAATCATTCTCTAGGAGGGATAGGAATGCAGTGGTGTCTGTTTATGATACTGATCTTGCAGCAAAAATAATGACGTCTTTGTCTGGCAAACCAAACGTAACTGTTTTCTACAGTTCATCATTGCTGTGTTTGGGGACACAGTTTGATTCATAGCATGTATGAAGCAGTGGAAAGCAAGCTGGATGTAGAGTCAGAGGACCTGGCTTCCAACCCCACCTCTGCCATTTAGTGCTTGTGTGACATTGGGCAAGTGACTGGCTTTCTGGGCCTCCGTTTCCCCATTTGTTGCACTGGGTGATTTCTGAAGTCCTTTCCAAATCTAGAGCCATGAGGCAAGTGTAGAATTACAATTCAGTATTTTGTATATTTGTTTTTTTTTTTCAAAATAAAGGTTTCTTTGTGATATGAATTATGTAAATTTTTTGATATAACTTTGTTATATATATTATACATAACTTTGATGTAACAATGTTTTTTGATATAACTTTCCTAGTTGTGCTGAAACAGACTTCATTTACATTCAGGGAAATGATGCTGTATAACCTTAGATAATGCTTTGCAAGAGAGAACTAAGGATCCATTTTTTCCCCCAGTAGAGGCTGAGATGTGTTTCTACATTCCTAAAGCACTCAATAATCTTGACTTGATATCTTTCTCAGAGATAAAGGGACCTTAGAGACCAGGTTCAACCATCTATTTTACAAATGAGGAAACTGAGGCATTAAGAGTGAAGGAACTTGGTCCTAACCTTTCAAGTCCATAACCTGATTGGTTAATGCCATCAGTGGCCGACTATTTCAGGTGGGCCCCAACCATGCTTCACTTTACTTCCCATTTCCAGGCTGTAATTACCCCAGCCATCTTGCCATCAGGACCTTGGTCCTGACCTCCTCCCTCCCCAACATACAATTCTGGAACCATAGCTTAGTCATTGCTCCTGGGAAGGGTATGCCAGTCTCTTGTAGTTCCACTCCACTCTTCCTGTTACTTTCCAAACCAAAGTAGATCTATCCACTTGTTAAGAGTTCCAAGTTGTTGATTTGGAAGGACGAGGAATACCTCAAATTTGCCCAACTCTTCATCTGGAGAGGAAAGAGCTGTTTATTTCTTGGATTAAGCATAATTTAGCCTCATGTAACCTCAAAGTTACTACCTTAGTTTCTTTATGTCTTTTTTTTTGGAGAGAGGGAGTCACGGCAATTGGGTTTAAGTGACTTGCCCAAGGTCACACAACTAGTAAGTGTTAAGTGTCTGAGGCCAAATTTGAACTCAGGTCCTCCTGACTCCAGGGCCGGCGCTCTATTCACTGTGCCACCTAGCCACCCTCTGCTACCTTAGTCTCACTGGAGTAATTAACATTGTCTATCCCAGATAGCTAATCTGTCTCTTGTAGACCTATAAGTTATTAGCTTGCCGTAGGAAGTCTCAGAAGCTGTTTGAGAAGCCTTTCATAATTGATCATTTCAGGTTTGCTGAACTACAAACGTACACAGAGCTAAGCTTCAAACCTATCGAAGATGGCAAGTGTGACATCGTCATCGAAAAGCCAACCTACTTCATGAAGTTAGATGCAGGTAATGGACAGCTTGTCTGTCTGCTTCTTTTGGAGACGCTCTTTTGTTTCTGAACTGGTCTGGGGGTTGTTCCTCATTGTTAACAATGAAGATGCTGTGTATTCAGTAGTGGTCACCCATCTATTTTCCTTTGGCCACCAAAGTGGAAATACGGTATCAAACGGGATTGGAAATTAAGCTTGGGCAATGATAGGATCAGTGAATTTCTTTTTCAGTCTTTCCCAGCTACATGAAAGTAGGGTGTGTCTCTGGGGAAGGAACTAAACTGGGGAGAACTTCTTTTCTCTGTCATATCTTACAAGGAAGATTCTTCAAAGTGACATAGTGTCCAGTCTTCTTTTGATGGTGCTCCATAAAAACTAATTTTGTTAAAGTCATTTTCAAATGAGCAAAATACTTATAAAATCCTTTTCAAGGTGAGCTTTCTAATTTAGTTTTTTTGTGACTGAAGGATTCACTCCCGTGAATTTTGAAAAATAAAATTAATTTTTTCTCATAAAGAGTTATGTCTTTTGACTACAAACCTATTATTTTAATTTTTAAAATCATGGCCTATTTCTGAGGCTGAAGTGTTGGCTATAATACATTATCTGCCTCATTATGAGAGGCAGATTACTCTGCTACACCTGATCAAAATTCATGAAAGGCTGGGCTTAAAGTGAAATATAGAGAACTTTCTGTCATGAATCTTTCAGAATTATCACAATTTATTGATTATTTTTTTAATGTGCCCCGCCTTTGGAAGACATAATTCTTATGTAAGAAAGTTTTGGGTTTAGAACTTAGACAAGTTCAGGTGGGGGTTGTTTTTTTTTTTTAAAGTAGGCACAGCAAATAAAAATGGAATGATTAAGGTTCTGATTCATTAAATAAAAAATGCAAATTAAAACTGGGCAAGAAAAACAGTCTGAAAGAACGGATTCCACAGTGCACATTTGAAATTTATGTACATGCTGACAAAAGTATGTCAAGTAAAAGCAAAATGCTGGTGTGGAAAGGTGCTATTTCTTCTCCAGATTCCTAAGAACTAAGGCCAAAACTAGGGCAAAACAGCTGGGACTTTGCTCCAGGCTGCTGAAGTTTAGAGGGTGCTGATAGCCTTTGCACTTTCTCAGCATGGAAAGAAGTGCACTAGGCACCCAATTAGTGAGGATAATTAATTAAAATAGGAAGTTACTAGATGACTCATTCCCTCTTACCCCCTGCTCATGCCAGCTTCTACTTGACCTGTTCACTTCCAGTGGCAGCTTCCCTGTATGGGTGTGGGGGGAGAAGGTACACCCCCCCCTTCCTTTCCCATTCTCCCTCCCTATTCCACATTGATCTGGCTATGACTCTAACACAACATATGAACCATCACTGGCTTTTCTTTTTTCAAAATTCTTGTTAAAATTTGGGTTATGAGTTTGAGCACCTTTAAGTGTAAGATTTATCAGACTACAAATTCCTCAAAGGAGAGTCTCTAGAACATTGTATAGTTTTGGGGACCACTAAAGGGCCTCAAGAAATATTGCAGACACACTAAAGGATGAATGAATGGGTCTTTAACAGGTACTAAGTTATTGGAGTACAAAAGCAAAAGTTGTCCAGTCCCTGGGCTCAAGAAACTTGAATTTTAATAGGTAATATTTATATGAATATATTTACAGATGTTTATACTATAATGGGAGGGCAGTGTCCTGCACCTTTTGGGCCGTCTGGTGAAGCCAATGGAACTTTTCTAAGAACGGTATTTTTAAATGGATAAATCACAATACATAGGATTACAAAAAAAATTGTAATGAAATACAATCCAGCCTCAGATACTTAGATGCTGTGTGATCCTGCACAATACATGTAACTTCCCTAAGCCTCAGTTTTCTTATCTATAAGATGGGGATAATAATAGCATTTATCCTACAGGATTGTTGTAGGGATCAATAAATGCATATTTTTATTATTAGGTTAAGAAGGCATAATGAATTAATTTCAAGAAAAGAGTTAGAGTTACACCCTCATTGGTTTGTGGTTAATCTGAGATACAGAAAGTGTTTTTTTTTGTTTATGTTTTGTCTTTGGACCTGTGATTTAATTGTTTTAGGGAGCTCCCTCTGCCCACTTCAACTGGCACTTCAGAGGGTCACATAGTCAGTATGTGTTAGAGTCAGGACTTAAGTCCAAGACTTCCTAACTTTGTGGCTAGATCTCTAACCACTATCCCATCCTGCTTCTCATTTGGAAAATCTGAAAATATACCCTTTGTGAAAATCCAGTGAATCTTTATCTGAGGGAGTGTAACTAGAAGAACTGATTATTTTTATGATTGTCATTTGTTTCACTATAGGAATAAAGCCAGGTCTTAATAGGCATGGTGCTTCATTTTATATTTAATGTTTGACTTCCCTAAAATGTTTTTTTTTAAATGCTAATCTTTGTGGTTCAGTTTAACCTCAGAGAATTCTGCAGCTGCAGATTATAGACTTAGGTGTGGCTTATACAATGATGAGAGCTTGGATCCGAATTTTCCAAGTACAGACAGTAACCAAGTGACCTTTAGAATATGAAAGCCTCAGTGTCCTGACCCCCCATACCTAGTGTATCCTGCTTTCACTTCTGCCCTTCCAGGATGGAAGTAACTCCACAGGGGCAGGAGGGGAGAGTTTCTTGTGTCCTGACTTGTAACTTTATAGGGATTTCCCCATAGAAGCAATGTTCTAAATGGTGGTTATGTTCTATAGTCCCATCTATACTATCGTTCAGCTCCATTGTGGATTAAGTCAGTTTAGCACCATTGATTCAGAGCTGGAAGTGGCCTTAGAAGTCATGAATCCTGTCACCACCCCATTTTAGTTGTGAAATAACTGAGAGGAGAGTGATCAGGTGACTTGCCCAGGGTCTCAGAAGTGGCCGAACTGGGATTTGAACACAGATTTTTTTGCCTCCAAATTCACATTTCTTCTTGTGGCCTGGGCAGGGGACCCAATTCCCATTTGCCTGTGTTATTTCAGGGCTATGTGATTTTATCAGCCAGTCAACAAATGCCAGCCACAACAAATGTGCTAAGTCCTGGGAATACAAAGAGAGGCAAAACTCAATCTCTGCTCTCACGGTGCTCACAGCTGAATGACGACATGCAGACAACCAAGTACAAGAAAAGGCATAGATGGGAGAAATTGGGGGTGATCTCAAAGGGAAGGCCCAAGGTTAGGTAAGGCTTCTTGTGAAAAGGACTTGAGCTGAGGCTTCAAGGAAGCTGGGGGGTAGAGATGAGGAGGGAGAGTGTTTCAGGCATGGGGGACCGCTGGGGGAAATGCTCAAAGCCCAGAGATGGAGCGCTGTATTTGAGGAATAGTAAGGAGGCCTGTGTCACTGGGCTATAGGATACCTGAAAGGGAGTCAGGTGTGAGGACACTGGACAGGTAGGAAGGGGCCAGGGTGCGCAGGGCTGTAAAGGCCAAACAGAGGATTTTCTGTATAATCCTGGAGGCAATAGGGAGCCACTGGAGTTTGATGAAGACGGTGGGCCTGCCTGTTCTTGGAAAGAGCAGTCCAACAGCTGAGTGGGAGGTAGATCAGAGAGGGGAGAGATCAGTGAACAGACATCACAGGGGTCCAAGGGCCAGCATTAGGGTCCTGGCAGTGTCAGAGGAGAGAAGGGATTGTAGAGGAGAGATGTTAGAAGGTAATAATAAAACCAAACAGCTGATGGGCTGTGGGGGTGAGAGAAATTGTGCGTAACCTCAGTTACCGTTAGCACACAGAGGCAGCGTGGTGCAGTGGTGACTTGGGTTCACGGCCATTCTGATCTGTACTGCCTCCGTGAGCTTGGGCAAGTCACTTCTCTTTTCTTGACCCCAATTTCCTCTTTAAAACGAGGGCACCGGACTAGGTGGCCTCCGTGATCTCTTCCAGCTGGGAATCTGGGAGGAGCTGCCGAACCTTTCTGGGCCCCAGTTCCTCTTCTGTAGAAGGAGATGGCCTTGGGGGTCCTTCTGAACTTGAAATCTGTGATTCTTGGTTCTTTTCGGTTACTGATAGATTTCTTTTCTTCAATCCCAGGTGTTAACATGTATCACCACTTCTGTGATTTTATCAATCTCTACATTACTCAGCACGTTAACAATTCCTTCAGTACGGATGTCAACATCATCATGTGGGATACTGTGAGTAAGACTGTGCTGTGTCCGAAGGCATTGCTCCTTCAGTTCTCTCCTCCTCTCCTGCTTCTCTCCCTCCCTCTCTCTGTCCGTTCCTCTCTCCCTCTCTTCCTCCTTCTCTCTCCTGCTCTTCTCTCATTCTCTCCCTTTTCTCTTCTTCTTTTCTCTCTTCTTCTCTCCCTCGCTCCTCTCACTGTCTCCCTCCTCCCTCCTTTCTCTCTCTCCTTCTCTCTATTCTTCTCTCCCATTCTCTCCTTCTTCTCTCTCCCTTCTTATTTCCTTCTCATTCTCTCCCTCCTTCTCTCTTTCCACTCCCCTCCCCTCCTCTTCCCTCCTCTCCTCTCCTCTCCTCTCCTCTCCTCTCCTCTTCCCTCTTTCCTTCTTTTCTCCTCTCTTCGCCTCTTCTCTCTTCTCCTTTTTCCTCTTCTTCCTTTTCCCTCTCCCGTTCCCTCTCCCCCTCCCTCTCCTTCCCTCTTTTCTTCACTCTCATTTTGTCTTTCCGTATGAATATAATGGAATGTGACTGACTTCCACGACACACACAGAAATGTGAATGTCTGTCCTTCATGAATGACAATGATACTGTTGAAGGCAGAGAACACCAAGTCTTATGGTGCTGATATTCTTGCTGCAGATTCTGTTGAAAAGATCATAGAGTCTTTCTACACTGCGTAAAGTTGAGGATGGCCTTTTATTTAAGTAAGTTTGATTGAATCCAGTCTTTTCTAGATACAGCATTGAACCTAGCAAAGAAAAACAGGTGTACAGAAACCCTGATGATGGTGACGTTGCATTCAGTGCTCTCCTTCCATCCTCCCCCACCTCTCTACTGAGAGGAGGCCTCGATATTTTGTTTTCTGTTCTCTAGGACCAAGGTGGGTCATCGCAGTTACCCAGAGGTCCATTGCTTTTCACTATTGTTTTCATTTATGTTGTTATGGTCATTGCTGTTAGCATAGTGCTTGGCACATAGTAGGTGCTTAATAAATGTTTATTGATTATTAATTGGTTATTATTCCTCCACTTCTGCTTTCTTTGCTCTCTATCTATTCAAATGAGTTGAAAGGTACTTTCCACCTTGCTTCTGTTGACTCTCTTTGTGAGCGGGCTGGTTTCTTCTTGTCCTAGCCTGTCCTGTCCGGGTTATGACAACCTGTACAGTCTCTTCCAGCTCCCTGTCTGGCCCTTGTTCATGCAAGGTCACTCATGACCTAGAATGACCAAGTCTAGTGGTTTTCTCTTCTCCAGTCTTCAACATCTTTGACCTCTTTGCAGCATCCGACCCAGTTGAGCCTCCCTTTCTTCTTGGTGCTCTCTTTCATTGGCTTCCATGACTGTTTTTCCATGCTTCTCCTTCTACTTACATGAATACTCCTTCATCTCTTTCACTGGCTTCTCTTCTTCCTCCCACTCCCTAAGTGTGGGTAATAGAACCATCCAAAATGCTTCAATGGCCTTGGTTAGTTCCGCCCTCCCACTATGTTATTCCTTTCTCTTCTGTTCCCTTTCCCCCAAATCAGAAAAACAAAGCCCTGGTAACAAATATACATAGCTAAGGAAAATCTACACCCACATTAGCCATGTCTAAAACCATTGTAATTCACTGTTTGGGTGAAGATGCAGAAAGAATACTTGGGATATTTGTAGGACTCTGTGGGCTGGCTAATACACTGCCCAGTAAAATCAAGATTAAAAGTGATCTCCCAGGGTTGGAAGGAGAGTTATTTTTACCAAGATATAAAGTGTTGCACTTGGGTTCCAGAAATCAATAGCACAGCTACTCAGTGTGGGGAGGACTGTCTTAACCACAGCTCATTTGAGAAGAAAGATCTAGGGATTTTAGCAGATGAACCAAGGGATTATTCTTTCTTCTGTGAAAATCCTTAGTGCAATGCATTTGGGGTATCCCAAATTTCTTTCTTTTTGGTGAGGCAATCCGGCTTAAGTGACTTGCCCAGGGTCACACAGCTAATACGTGTGAAGTGTCTTTGGGTAGATTGAAACTCAGGTTCTCCTGACTCCAGGGCCAGTACTCTATTCACTGAGCCACCTAGCTGTCCCTGGTGACCCAAATTCACATGGCAGGACTTTTCATGTTGCCTTTAAAAAACAGTAAAAAAGTGATTTTCTATGTCATTTTCACAGAGCCACCATTTTCTCACATGAAAATGAGGTGTATATGAATATCCACTTTGACATCGTTTTTTAAGGTTCACAAAGTGCTTTTACATACATTATCTAGTTTGATACGAGGTAGGTGCTATTATGATTCATTCCCATCTTACAGATGAGGAAACTGAGTCTGAGGGAGGTTAAGGGAGACAGCAAGTAATTGTCTGAGACTGTATTCAAACTTGGGACTTCCTCACTCTAAGTCCAACACTATGGATGAATCAACAGATGTTGGTTAAATGCTTACCTTGTGCTGAGAATACACAGAAAGAGGCATAACAGTCCCTTTCCTCAAAGGCTTACTTTCTAGGGGGAGAGTCAACATGAACATAAAAAGACATGTGCAAGATTCTGGCAGACTGGATATGGTAATGATAACAGTAGCAATTGTATAAATAGCTAGCATTTATAGACAGCTAGGTGGCTCAGTGAATAGAGTACTGGCCCTGGAGTCAGGAGGACCTGAGTTCAAATGCGACCTCAGACACTTAACACTTACTAGCTGTGTGACCTTGGGCAAGTCACTTAATCTGGATTGCCTCACCAAAAAGAAAAAAATTTGAGATACCCCAAAAGCATTGCACTAAGGATTTTCACAGAAGAAAGAATAATCCCTTGGTTCATTTGCTAAAGGTTGTAAAGTGCCTTACATATGTTATCTCTTTTGAGACTAATAAGAGGTGTTATTTTAAATCTCCATTTTATATATGAGGAATTTGAGACAGAGGTTAAGTGACTTGCCTAGGATCACACATCTAGTAATTGTCTGAGGCAGGATTTGAACTCTGGTCTTCCTGATTCCATATCCTGCACCTTTTCCACTTGACATTTAGAGGGGAGGGCACTGAAGGAGCCTCCTGCAGAAGGAAGCTTTGCAAGGAAACCATAGATTCTCAGAGGCCAAGGTGAGAAGGGAAGGTATTTCAGACATGGGGGAGAGGAGGTACAAATCCACAGAGGTGGGAGATCTGATGGGTCACGTGTGAGGAGCAACAGATATGGCTGGACAGTGTTGTTCATGTTGGGGAAAACAGTACAAGAAGATGCAAAGGGAGAAAAGAAGTCAGGTTATACAGAGCTTTAAATGTCAAGCAGAGGAATTTCTATCTGATTTTAGGGGTGATGGGGCAGGCCTCAGAGACTCACTACCTGTGTGACCCTGGGCAAGTCACTTAACCCTATTTGCCTGAGTTTCTTCATCTGTAAAATGAGATGGAGAAGGAAATGGCAAAACACTCTAGTATCTCTGCCAAGAAAACTGAACAACAAAGCCAAAAGCAAAAGGGGTAATTGGGGACCGGTGGAGTTTATTCAGTAGGAAGGTGAGGTGACATGATAGGCCTGTGCTTTAGGAAAGTCATTTTGGCAGTGAAGTGGAGGATACATTCGTGCCGGGAGAGACTTGAGGCAAAAAAATACCATGAGTCTATAAATAGAAAAAAAATTCCATTGTATCGCTGTTTATTTCTCCATAATAGAAAACTTAAATTTGGAGGAGAAAGGGCAGGAAAGTATCCACAGGGAGATCTTACTGAATTATACATCACATCTCTGAAAAAGAGATGAATCAGAATTACTCTTCCATTATTAAATTTCCCTTCCAAATGTACCTGATTTTGTTTAAAGGAAGGGTCTGGCAGTGCCTTTTCTAATTGTAGCTCATTCATTATTGAGCCTTGGCAGAGATGTTTCCCTTTAGGTGATATGATGAAGAATCTTTCTTCAGAACTCATCACAGAGACTTGGAAAGGAAGGTTTTTTTTTTTAATCACTTCATCTGACAAAACTCAGTAGCTTTGATAGGACTGTGACATCTGCCCAAATGTGCACAGGACAGAATTACTATCACCATTGATTGAATCTTACAATTCAATATATAAATGAAGCAAGCTAACCTCTTCTCTTAGTAGAAATTTTTGTGTGGCATTGCTTGCAATGATTTTATAGGGAATTAGGCAAGTTAGCCATTAATCATGGATGAGGTTAATATCACAGTCTTCATAGAGGTTTTATATATATATATATATATATATACATATATGACATTACAGTATTTCAATGACTCATTGTGGGATTCTCTTACCATGAGATTACTTTTCTAAAAGTAAGGGAATTAGCTAAATTACCCATCAATCATTGATGAGGTTAATATCACAGACTGGGTGTAGGTTGTGTTTATGACATTACCGTGTTTCAATGACTTGTTATAGGATTCTTTTACTATGAGATTCCTTTTCTAAAAGTAAGGGAATTGAGCAGGTTATCCATCAATCATTGATGAGGTTAATATCACAGACTTCGCGTAGGTTGTGTTTATGACATTACAGTTTTTCAATGACTTGTGGAAATGTGGTACTAGTAATCTCTTTATGGTGTCCAGAACCCACACAAGTGATATTGTACACAAATAATAGATAATAATAATGAGAACAGTGGCATTTTGAAGACTAAGAGCCAGTGTTATGTAGTGGCCAAAGAACTGTCTTCAGCGTTAGAAGCTGCCTTTCACGCATGCTGGCTGTTTGACCCTGGGCACATCATTAAACTTCCCAGGTCCCTGGCAGCTCTCTAAGATTGTAAGTTGTGGTTCAGGTGCTGCCATTCATTGATAGAGGGAGTGTTGTCTTGGAGAGTTACCTATGTTAATGCGTTTATAGGTCCAGGACAGAAAAAAAGGCATCTAACACATTCAAAGCCCTTTACACGCTAGCTCTCCTGGCATCTCATTTGAGCCTCGCAACAGCCTTGTTGTGAGATACCTTTATCCCTAGTTTACAGATGAGGAAGCTGCGAGTCAGAGAAGTTAAATAATTTGCTCGTGGTCTCATTGTTGATGAATGTCAGAGATGGGATTTGAACCTCTTACTTCCTGATCCCAAGGTTGACTCCAAGTCCAACAATCTACAAACCACCTTGGCTTTCTTTCACTTATGTTGTAAGGACCATCTTCTTCATGAAGCTGTTCCCAGTTCCATTAATCCTTGTTATTAGTGTTAGATCTCTCAAATCTACCCTGTATTAATTTTGTATTTATTCTGTCTAGACAGCCTTAAGAGTACAATGCTGTCTCCCCTATTAGAATGTAAGCTCTTGGAGGGCAAGGGCATCTTCCCTTTGTCATTGTAGCTTCAGTGCCAAGCAAGAGACCTGGCATTTAACAGATGCTTGATTATGATTCACAGGAAAAACAAACAAACACAAAGACAGAATATCATGAATCTTGCCAAGTGTACCTAGTGGGAACACTGATATGTAGCAGGCTGAGGAGACTGCTTTTGTTATATATATATACTTGAGGACTTTGGATCACCGAAAGGAGAATGTTAAATGCCTGGGCAACCACTTTGAAAAACCTCTTTGAAAAATCCAAATTTCCCTCAAAATTCCAAATCTATCTGTTGTAGTTATGGGTTTGTGTTTGTGCATTTTCAGAGCTCCTATGGATATGGGGACCTGTTCAGTGAGACTTGGAGGGCATTCACCGACTATGATGTCATCCATTTGAAAGAATACGATTCAAAAACGGTACTGAAAACTTTATACAGATATATACCACGGGCACACGATTTTACCTGTGAGATAAGAGTGTGCGATTATCTTTGGTTTAGATTCCTAGTTTAGCATTTCAATTAAAAAATGGAATGTTGCCACTTATTGACAATCAAAAAATGTGTCTTTTAGAAAGTTCAGTCTTTTATAATTTCACAACATTCACTTTCAAAGAAGGACGAGAAAGGGCCCCTGCCTCCCAACTCCAGCTCTTCTGCAGAGCTGGGGAACACTGTTTTTATGTGTTGATTAGTTTTTTAAAATTCTTTCCTTCTTCCCATTCAAACAAAGATTCTTTTTTTTTTAGAAGGGTAGCTCTCTAGTAGTAGGCAGGGGAAGTGATACAGCAGGACATGTAGGTGATGGAAAAATAAAATATATCAATACAGCTTATCAAAAAGTGTCATCTAGTAGGCAGGCAACAATCTTAGGAAGGCAGCTCAATTTGGAGTCAGAGGGCATGGGTTCAAATTCTGGTATTGCTACTTGATGGTTATATGACCTTGAATAAATCATTAACCTTTAGACTCAAATTCCTCAGGAAGGAGTTGGACAAGATGGCCTCTGATATCCCTTTAAGCTCCAAGTCCATGGTTTTATGGTCCTTTAAGACATAATCCTAATTTCTCTTATACAAACATGTACATATATTTATATTACATAGACACATATCTACACATATGTATATTGTGCACATACATATATATATGGGTATATGTACTATACATATGTGTATATATATATATGGACACATATAGTATATATATAATTCACATACATACATATACATTATGTTCAACTAAATAATAATACAACATAGATAATACTGATTTGTAGCTTTAAAAATTACTATGTGGTCTATAAGGTTGGACACAAGAGCTTTAAACAACCTTTTTCTCCAGGTGTGTTTCAAGGAAGCTGTCTTTTCCCTACTTCCCCGAATGAGATATGGATTGTTTTACAACACACCACTAGTGAGTATTTTTGAATAACTGGGTATATAAATTTATACTACAGGGACTTGGTTCTTGACAACTTTCAAGATGTAGGTTATGGGACAACAAAGTCAGCTCTTGGGAATGTTATTGAGCTTGGGTGTCAGCTGTGACTTTGATTTCAGATCTCTGGCTGCCAAAATACGGGATTATTTCGAGCCTTTTCCCAACACATATTACACAGACTGAATATCACACAGGATGGACCACAGGTATTTTCTGTATTGTGTGTCCTAAACTTGACCCTTCTCCTTGCTAACAATTAAACCAATAAAAAGAAGAAAATCTATTTATCCTTCTGTCCCCTCCCCACCCCCGATCTATGAAGGGTTGAGCATCAAAAGAGTTAGGCTCTTATGACTTTGTGGAATGGTGAATCACCAGGCATGTTTCTTGGAGAGAAGAAAGCAAATTCTCCCCCAGTTAGTCTCCCTTACTTCTTTGTTCATTGACCAAACTAAATAAAACAGTCAGGGGGTGGCTAGGTGGCTCAGTGAATAGAGCACTGGCCCTGGAGTCAGGAGGACCTGAATTAAAATCCAGCCTCAGATGCTTAACACAAAACTAGCCGTGTTACCTTGGGCGAGTCACTTAACTCCAATTGCCCTTCCCTCTCCCCTCCAAAAAGAAAAAAATAAAATAAAACAGGAACAGTGAAAAGGAAGAAAAATTGTAAGCTTCTGTTAGAATGTGAGCTTCTTGGCAGAACAATTTGGATTTTGCCTTTGCTCTTGTAGAGTGTGCATAGCGCCTACCTCATATAATAGTTAACCCTAAGTGCTTGTGGAATTGACATGCTCTGTCCCTTGGCTATGATGGAAGTGTTTTGTGTTCATCATGGCACCTGGTTGACTAATGATCCAGATGAAAAGGATGCTTAGAGAATCCCGATCAAAAGAATTTTCAGAATTGTATCTAATTTAGTGAGTTTCTCTATTGAGAGCAGCTAGCAAGTTTTACATGGTATATCCCCAAAGTGTTAGATCTTAATGATTAGAGCTATGCTAAGACTTTTGAAACACCCCGTCTATCCAGTCAGTATTACAGCACAATTTGCCTTTCCTGTTTGAATGTAGGTTGGAAAAATCCGCGTCACCATCCTAGCCCGCAGTACAGAATATCGGAAGATATTAAACCAGAATGAGGTTGGTTTCTGCTGAATATTTTGATTACTGTCACATTGAATTTACTTGTAATTCTTTTTCATATTAGAGAGAAGTTTTTATTTAAATTAGTACCTTTCACAAACATACTAAAGTGAGTGTTGAACCTGGAGTCAAGAAGACCTGAATTCAAATCCAGCCTCAAACCCTTACTAACTTTGTGACCCTGGGCAAGTATTTCACTCCTCTGTCTCAGTTTCTTTATCTAACAAAATAGGGATCATAATAGTACATACTGTATTCATGGTAGTCAGCCCCCTACCCAAGACCCTTTTTGGGATCAGTTTTCATACATATGATCTCAGAGAAGCAATTTGACTGTGACAAGAGAACTGGCATTGGACTCTAAAAAATCTGGGATCAAATCCTGCCTCTCCCAAATACTGGCCAGGTGACCCTCACCTCAAACAATGCTTTGTGTTGATAGAGGAAATTTCCTAGACCAACGAAAGAAATGGAATCATATTCCTAGAGTTACAAGTCATTTCAGAGGTCACCTAGTCTAGTCTTCCGCCCTCTCCCCACTTGTGCATTTTATTGATAAGGAAACAGACCCCAAAAGGTTAAGGGATTTACTTGAGGCTACACAGGTAGTGAGCATCAGAGGCAGAATTTGAACCTGCCTCCTTTGACTCCAGAGCATCTTTTCATTGTACCATGGCTGCCTCTGGGATTGTTATTTGTTTGTAAACTGATCAAAAAAGGGCAGAGCTCACAAAAAGCTCACATAAATAACAATAGTCGACTTGAACAGAGAGTTCTGTTATCCTGCCCCAGATGTGTGCTGTCACATACCACACTGATAGGCAATCCAATAGGAGGAGACCTGGTGCATTTGGGAGGACACTAATTTTGTAAATTGATTTTTCCCCCCAAATAACAAAAATCTATTGTCTCTCCCTCATCTCTTCCAATTCCATTGGGAAAAAAAGAAAAGTAAAACCCTTTTAACTGATAAACATAGTTAAGACAAACTAATTCCTGAAATGGTTGTGTCTAAGAAATATGATTCTGTGTGTACTCTGAGTCTATCACCTCTCTGTCAAGAAGCCTTTGATCATGAGTTCTCTGAAATTGTGGTTGGTCATCTCACCAACTGGATTTCTGAGTCTTTCAAAGTTGTTTGTCTTTACGATGCCTTTGTCATAGCATAAATTGTTCTTTTGGTTCATACAAGTCTTTTTTGGGGGACTAATTGATGGAGGATGGTGCCTATGTGGCACCAAATTCCAGACTGGGAAGAGAGTGTATAATCTACCATGGTGTGCACTCTTGGAGAGGCCCATCTAGTCTGGTTTCCAGACCTCTCTCATTGGCGTCAGCTCACCTGCGTTGTTTAATGTCCGAATGGGAGGTAGAATTCCCCTCTGTGAGATACTGCAGTACAGTGGGCTTCTTATATCAGAGTATCTCTTCTCTGGTGGGCATGGCAAAATGTGGAGGATGGCTACTGTATCACAGACCATGAGCATATAACAGCCAAGATGGATGTGAGAAATGGTATTATCAAAGAATAGAATCACAAGATCAACTTCCCAACAGCAGATATGCTGACTTGATATGCTTGATATGACAGACATTCTGGCCCTTGACTTTCAAAAACAAAGTGGCCCTTCTTTGGGGCCAACATCATAAGCTAGATGTGGGTTTGGAGGCAGCACCAGGCTACTGGAATGAAGGTGGAGAGCCCGATATTGTGCCCCAAAAACAGTAGATCTTGTGCCAGGGTTTTTTTTTCTTATTTTATAATTACATATTCCTCCTCTTCTTCCCTACCCAATGGGCCATTCCTTGTCATAACAAAAGAGAGAGAGGATAAGATTGCTAGATTTGAGTTAGAGGATTTGGGTTTGAATTCCAACTCTGCCCCTTGCTACTCCTGTGACCTTGGACAAGTAATCTCTTTGGGCCTCTGTTTCCTAATTGATAAAATGAAGGGTTCTTAAACTAGAGTCTGCAAACTTGTTATTAAAATTTTTTTTCCTGATAAATTTGTTGTTGTTTGTCATGTCTGACTCTTCATGAACCCATTTGAGATGTTCTTGGCAAAGATACTGGAATGGTTTGCCACTCCCTTCTCCCGCCTAGTTTTCAAATGAGGAAACTGAGGTAAACAGGTTAAGTGACTTGCCAGGGTCACAGAACTGGTAAATTTCCGAGGCTGGATCTGAACTCAGGTCTTCTTGACTCCAGGCTCAGCACTCTGTCGATAACCGTTTCAGTATGATTGTTTTCCTTCATAATCCTATAGATCTAATTTTATGCATTTAAAATATAGCTTGAGAAGGGGTTCATGACACAAAAAAGAGTAGGAACCCCTAGCTTTGACTTCTATGTTCCTTCCTTCTCTAATCTATGATCTTATCATCCCATGATCTCTGGTCTTATAAAAACTGGTCAGTGAGACTAACCAACATGTCAGACCAATATGGCAGGATAAGCAGTGTTCCACCCATAGACCCTTACCTTGGGCACTGATGTTTTCAGATGCATTCTTCCCCACCTCTAGTTCATGGGTGGAATTTGCTCTTTCAGCTACAGATTTTATGCCAGATATGATGTGACCACATTCCTTTTAAGGAATAGACCTCGTGAAAAGCTAGCTGGTATGTAGTGAAGAAATGACTTTCTTTCATAATTAGATTTGTAAATTAATGATAAGGACCAATGCACTAATAAAAAATTAAAAAAAAATGAAATCACATCCTTCTGCAGGGTGCAGGAAAGGATGCATTTTTGTTGACAGCTTCTGTGCTACGACTGGAAATCAGGATTGCAGGGTTGTAGTTCTAGAGTTGGAAGGGATCTAGAAGTCATCTAGTCCAACCTCCTTATTTTACAGAAAGGGAAACTGAGACCCATAGAGACTAAGGGTCTTCCCAGGGTCACAGAAGGAGTAAATGGTAACATGAAAATATGAATCAGGAGCCCACATCTCCAAGTTTAGTGTGCTTTACAGGGAAACTCTACTTTTCAAATAAGTGCATTCCCAGTTGGATGCTCTAGGTCCTGGCAGTTCCTTCTAAGTTGGCATTTTTGACTGAAAGCTCAAACTTGGTTAATTCTCCCTTGGAAAAGGAAACTCAACTTCCCCTCCTCATCTACAGTTATCCCTTCCACATTTTAGGGGTTAGAGGTGTGGCACCCCTATGATCTGCAAAATCCCTGTAAAATTTTTTTGACTCTCCCTTCATACCAGAGGAAAAAAAAAAATCTGAATTTTTTTTCTTTTTCTTTTATGGGGTATTTATAGTACCTTATTGTAAAATCTGGGTTAAGTATTTGGTCTTAGGCTATATTATACAATACTATATATGTATTTTCTGTATTTCTGAATTTCTAAGCTTTGTCACCTGCTAGCCTTCATATGTTGTCTGTGGCTTCCACACAACTCCCCCCCCAAATTTCCATTTTTATGCTGACCTAAGGTATATTGAAACCATGATAGGGAAAGTCACAATGTGAAAGGAATAACTGTAATCCTTCAGCTCTGATGGAAATGGTTTGGTAGTGAAAATCTTAGAGCTGTCTAGGAAGGTAAACTGTCTTGTGAGCACTAGAGGGGGAAATTATTTCTGTCCCCTTTTGTCATAGGAATAAGCCTGTAATATGTTACAGAAAACTTGCTAGCTCAGGGCTTTTGTCATTTATTATTACCAAATGGGAAGTGATTTATAAGTCAAGGCAACATAATTGTGGTTTTAGCGGGATGAGACCCAGTGATCTTTTGTTAATGGAGTAAACGTTTCAGTCTAAAAAGCATTCAGAGAGTTTCCCCAGCAAAAAATGCCTTGGCTTGTATTTTCAGATGACAGGTTAATATTTCTAGCCCCAGGGAAAGGCACAGAGCTCACTTGGAGCTGTTAGGACATCAAACCCTGTAATAGTAGCATCCTGAATCCCAAACCCTTTTTTGTGTTATGATTGAAAGTTGGATGAGGAAGCTTTTTTTCACATGTGACTTTAACTTTGATAACTTTTTGGTATGGTGAGAAAGGAGATGAGTGAAGGAATTTCCAATCTAAATGCTTCTCTTTCTTCCTAGCTTGTAAACGCTTTGAAAACCGTGTCTGCCTTTGAGGTCCGAATTGTAGATTACAGATACAAGTAAGTATGGAGCTGTCCCTCATGCCTGTGCTGACTTTTGCTTGAACGTAATTAATGAGAAGTCAGGGCTTTTTAGTCTGTCTTCTGTAGACAGGGAATCATTAATTTTTCAAGTGTTTATGGAAAGCAGATTTGCATTGGGATTTTAAATCCTTTCTGCCTGTGGTCTTAAAGAGCCTTAGTCTTTGTCATATGGTGATGTTTACACCTCTCATACGTGTCAGTGAATACCACTGAGATGGAGTTCTGTTGTAGAGGCTAGAAATATGTGGGTATTGCTTGAATAAATGACAAAAAACCAAATATTTATCATGTACCTACTATGTGCCAGGTACTGGAGACTGAGAGAAATGATTATTTTTCTCTTGTATTAATAACCAATTATTGAGTTAGGACCAAGGTTTTTCCCCTTTTCTACTTCCTCATTCAGAAATCAGTCACTGTAGGTTATTCAGGCAGCCTTTGAAGTGCAGGGCTGATAATGAGAGGGAAAACTCACATATATTCAAAAGGTAAAGAAGTTTTAGTTTAAGTGAACTGATGGATTCTGGCCCATTGTGTTTTGCTCAGACAGGTCTGGGAAAAAGTGAATTCTATTCATAAGTCTCTTTGACCAAGACTGAGTGATCAGTGATGTTCCCTAGACTCTCATTAGAATAAACCCACCTCTCACTATAATATTAATTCTCTAATTAGGTATTAACCAATCAGAGTTGATTGCCATTCTCAGGAACACTCACTTTTCAAAGGCATAAAAGCATTGAATGGGTTCTATGAGGGGTCTTTGGCATTTGAAAGTGTCACTGACCCATTTTATTAATTCTATGCTAGTGTGATTAATAAAATGATTAATTACCAAGAAACATTGTATCTCAGACATTTTATATGTCATAAAACACAAAGGTTAAGGTGAAAAATAGGCCCCCTGTTCTTAAACTGCTTACATTCAACTTGAGATAAATACTCTTATTCAATGTGAACGAAACATTACACATCAAAGGAAAAATGTAAGGCAATATGCTAGTGGTCCTCTGCTGAAACTTGGGAGTAGCTGGCTTGCTCTGTCACTCAGTCAGTCAATCAACAGATTCACTTATTAAATGCTTACCAGGGGCCAGGCTTTGTGCCAAGTGCTGGGAGATACAGATACCAAGAGTGAAACAATCCTCATTTGTACAGAATTTATTTATTCTAATAGGGAGCCAACAAATACCTATTTCCATATATACAGCATAAATAGGAGGTGAATAAATACAAGTATACGTGAGAAGCTGAGTGTATGTGAGGACCTGAGCAAGTCACTTGATGCCTTGGTGTGCTGGGCAATTTGCCAGGACTTTGGGGGTTCCTTTCCTGCAGGGGTTGGCCTACATGGCTCCTGAGGTTCCTTTCTGCTCTTAAATTCAGTGATTTTTGCGACTGAATTGCAGATTAGGTACTGAATTGCATTAGCAGAGGGAGTTTCCATCCTAGAGTTTCTCATACCGGTAAAACCATGGGTTGCATCTAAACAAACTTGAAGACAGCTATTGTGCATCCCTAAGGGTCTCTTTCCTAGGCGAAAGCAGGAAGACCATTTAGGTGATGGTTGTTATGGGTCCCATCTGAGGATGGTGAGCATTAGAGATGAAGGAGAGGAAGAAGTCAAGGAGGGTGACTATGCCTTAATTCTGCAATATAGGTTTATTGGGTTTTGCTAGAATTAGAGGTGTCTAAGCTTGGGTGCTGAAAGAACAGCTCCACTGTTCACACAGTTCTGAGTTGTTAAGGTATTTATTACACCCTTACTGGGTGCTGATGGAAGAGATAATAATGTAAGTGTCATGGAGATAAAGAACTTGTTTCATTTGGGTCTTTGGGTCAGAGACAGTGGACTTTATGTGGCTAGATAACTGACCTCAAAGCCTGGAAAACCTGGGTTCAAATCTCTTCTCTTACTCATTGGGTGGGAAGCCTCTCAGTGCATTGATGAGGACTTTCTTCATCTGGAAGTTGTTCCTCTAGGCCAATGAATGACACGACCAACCCTTATTCCTTTTCTGCTTAGTAACTAGTAGGAGTCTAATCAATGCTTATTGAATGGAATATGATAACCTGATAGGAGATGATACAAGCATTTCTCATATTCCAGCTCTAACTGAACTCTTCTTTCTTTCCTCTCTACATTTTTCTCGTGGCACTTCTGTGTGCAGGGAGATTGGATTTTTGGAACAACTGAAGATTACGCACAACACAGACATATTTATCGGCATGCATGGAGCTGGCCTGACGCACTTGCTTTTTCTCCCAGACTGGGCTGTGATTTTTGAACTGTGAGTTGGCCTGTGAGGACTACTTTGTTGGGTCTAGTCTTTGTTCCTTACATTGTGCCTGAGTGTGGTTGTATGTTGTCATCACATGGGGATGTATTTCATTCCTAATGAGTGTCCCTTACTTTGGCAAGTAGATGAACTCAATGCTCATTCACGGAAAAGTTCTTTTTCAAGGTCACCCATTGAATCCATTGTGAGGAAGATAAAGAAGGCCTCATGGCTCTAAATAATGTAACACTGTTGTCTTGTGGTCTGGAGCATACCTTCTGTCAATGTTATTCTTATATTTTCTCCACTTGGTTTTGTAGAAACATCCTGATGTAGTGGATAAACTGTTGAATGAGAAGTCAGAAAGACTTGCTTCCAGATCCCACCCTCTGATACTAATTAGCTGGATGATCTTGGGAAAGTCATTTCTTTTCTTCAGGTCTCAGTTTTCTCACCTGTAAAATGAGGGATTTGGATTCCATCCCACTTCTAGGTCTGTGATCATATTAGGGATTCATTCTTTTTTTATTTTGGAGGAGATAAGGCAGAGCAATTGGGGTTAAGTGACTTGCCTAAGGTCACATGGCTAGTAAGTGTGTTAAGTGTCTGAGGCCGGATTTGAACTCAGGTCCTTCTGACTCCAGGGCTGGTGTTCTATTCACCGTGCCACCTAGCTGCCCCAGGATTCATTCTTGAAATAATTTTAGTCAGTAGCAGTTGAGCGGTAAGAGAAAACATACCATAGAGTCTCAGTGATCAGATTTCAGTGCAAATTATTCTATAAGTACTTTGAATCTTACACTTCAATTGGGTTGGCTACATGGTTCTTATTGGGCCCCAGGATCATAGCTCTAGAGCTGGAAGGGCCCCCAGAGACATCTAGCTATTTTACAAACTGAGGCCTAGGGAATTTGTGTCTTGTCTAAGGTCACCCAGGTAGTGTCAGAGGTGAGGTTTGAACCTAGAGCTTTTGGATTTAGAACCACTGCTATTTCTACTGTATCCCATGTAATAACTGGATTTTCCAACCATTTGCAGTTATTGACATCTGGGTGGAATTTCTAGATAATTCAAGCAGATTATCTGGTTCATAATTATCTGGCTCATTGCCTCTGCTCTTCATTTCTCTGCCTTGACTTGATAATAATTATAATAATTGGTGTTGATAGAATACTTTCAGGTTTGGAAACTGAGGCTGAGAGAGGTTGACAGACCTGCCCAGGGTCACAGAGCTAGTTAGTGTCAGAGGCAGGTCCGGTGTTCTCCCTACTACCTCAGGCCTCAGGCCTCAGGCTTCATCTCTCAATAGATATGGCACTAGAATTTATTTTTATCATCCTTACCTTAAACACAGGCCAAATAGTTCATTTCTGGTGACCTTTCAAAAGTGATTTCCCCTTTTCCTTATTGTTTAGAGATGAAAATCTATTTGTGCTCCTAAAGCTGTCTTTTTCAAGGAAGGTTTTTATTTTCTTAGGAATTGTTTTCAGGTTGCTGGATGACAAAGGCTTTGTGAGGACATTATTTGTGAAAATCTTTGTGTCTCTAGGTACAACTGTGAAGACGAACACTGTTATTTAGACCTAGCCAGACTAAGAGGGATTCACTATGTCACCTGGAAGAAAAAGAGCAAAGTCTTCCCTCAAGATAAGGTAAATCCTACCTGTTCTCATATTCTTGTTTTTATTTGACTAAAATGTTAGGCTCTCCCATAATAAAGGAAAGGGGAAGGGAATAAGCATTTATTAAGGGCCTACTATGTGCTAAGCACCATGCTAAGCACTTTACCAAACATCATCTCATTTGATCTTTACAACAACTCTGGAAGGTAGGTGCTAGAATTATTCCCATTTTACAATCAAGGAAACAGGCAGACAGAAAATGACTTACCCAAAGTCACACAGCTGTTAAGTGTCAGAGGCCAGATGTGAATTCAGTTTTTCCTGACTTCAGACCCAGTACTTTATTCACTGAACCATGTAGCTGCCTCATTAATAACAATATTCCAATGGCTTCTCTTTCTCTCCTGCTGAGAGTTTTATAACATGTTCTCATCACAACCCTGCAAGGTGGATAGGAGAAGTCATGCTCATACATGAAAGGCTTTGTATACTTTTATGCTATATATTTTAATTAAGTAACTTTAATGAATTAAATACTCACCTAATTTAGTCCAAATAAATTTTTCTCCTCTAATAGATAAGTTATTTTGGCTTAAAAGAACAAGAGCTAAAACAAGGAAGTCTTGCTAGTTTCCTAGTTCAGTAGAAAGGTAAACTCTTTGAGGTCAGTCAGACTAAATACTTTGCATTTGCTTATCTTTGTGCTGGTACCTCATTGTATTCCCGTTGAAGAGAATGTAAGCTTCTTGAGGATGGAGACTATTGAGGTAGTACTTTTTATTTGTTTTCCTGTATTTAGGCTTTTTTCCCCCTCTAGTCCCCTGTTCAATACTTCTCACTGCAAAGCAGGCTCCTCAGGGTCAGGGAAAGTTTTGTTTCTGTGTATCTGGATAGATAGGAGTGTGGTACTAACTCCCCAACTTTTTTCCTCCATGCTTTCTCTCTTCCTGGGCTGGCTTACTCACCCCAATCTGTCCCTACTCTGGTAGGTTGGAATGGTTTGCCAGAATGGGGTAGCCACACATGGTCTCAGAATCCTAAGGATTGCCCTATTGTGGGAGAAATACATATATTAACACTAAAAATTTTATTTTCTGAGCCCCCACTGGTGTGCTTTGCATTTATAAAATTTGTCACTATGACACCATTAACTTAAAAAAATTATTGACTTTTTTTTTACATATCCTAAATTTCCCTCTGCAGCTTGTCCTCTCCCTCCCAGAGAGCCGTTTCATATGACAAGAAATTATACCATTAAAACTTAAACATGAAATATTACTAAGTAAGAAAACAAAAGCAAACATAACTATAAGTAACATTCATTCAATAGAAGGCAAAAGTAGGAATAATCACAATGTAACAATCCACTTGTAAAGCTGAGCTACCACTCTTTCACAGTGTCCAAGAGGAAGAGTAATCACCAACCTGTAGGAACTGAGGCACACATGTTTTTGTAGGAAAACTCAGGACTCTAGACTGCAGGTCTTGATATCTTTGATCTCATTAGGGGATAGACTGTATCATACCACAGTTACTGGGTAGGACTGTTCTACTTCTGAGCCTCTCTGCTCTCTTTTTGGATGAAACCCCTTCTCTGCTCCTAGTATGTCTTTTTTATTTTTGCTTTATTTGGAGGGGGGAAGACTGGGCAATTGGGGTTAAGTGACTTGCCCAAGGTCACTTGGCTAGTAAGTGTTAAGTGTCTGAGGCTGGATTTGAACTCAGGTCCTCCTGACTCGAGGGCTGGTGCTGTATTCACTGCACCACCTAGCCGCCCTGCCCCCCCCCCCCATTATGTCTTAAAAGCAATATTTAGCCCTTTTAACCAGTTAGCAGCCTTACAAGCTTGGGGTATCCAAACACTTTTTAAGCAAAAAAATAGTTACCTTTAAACTTGAAATCTGCAATGCTATTTAGGATTTGGTCTCTCTAGGGTCTGAGAGATTCCCACTCCTGAGCAATAGAGGGTCTTAAAAGGTAACATAGGCAAGCCTTTCAGAGATTCTCTCTCTATCAAACTGTAGATGGAAGATGTAGGGGGCCAGTTCTTAACTCACAAAGGATTATACTTTTATCCAATCAGCTCTTTCAACCAGCAGAGTTATCCTCCAGTCACATCAGGTCCCTGCATCCACCACAAAGCCTCTCTCTACCCTGCTCAGCTGCTGTCAAACTCTTGACTCATTGGCTTCTCATCATGGTCTTCTGTGTTCTGTAGCCTGAAGTCTCAACTTCTCTCAGCATCTTCTATGATTTTCCCATCTTCCATGGTTGTTGACTCCTGATTCAGCTTCTGATTTCTAGCCTCATTCAGCCTCTAATGACTCAAATCAGGGATCTCTTCATGAATGGACAGTGACCCATCTCTAACTTAGCTTGAGAAATTAAAATTCCACATTTCTGTCAGAGATGACACATAGTTTTTATGTAATGGTCCCATAGTCCCAGAACAGATCTTTGATCCAGAGTTTTAAATGTCATAGTCCCAAAAAGTCAGATTCAAAACAGCTGCTGGGAAACTGATGCACTTAACCCATCTTTATAATCAGTCAGGTCCTACTTTCACTTGGTTTTCTCAGAACTCTGTATCTCTCCTCAGCAACACCCTTGCCCCTCTCCCCCCTTTTCTATCTTGCAGGGTTGCTTTCCTCTGTGGTTATTTCAGCACAATCTATATTTCTCCCCCACTGTATTTCTTTTTGTTCCACACAAAATATCCTTTTTCCCCCCTTCCCCTTTCAGTCAATAAATCGTCTACCTCAGAATGGGGCAATGCCTTGCAATTGGACCTTATATCCCTAGTACCATAACAGGAACTTGATAAATGGTTTTTGAGTTATATAGTTATAATAATCAAGCCTGGCCCAGAACAAGAGATAGAAGAGTTCACCTCCCTTCCTTTGCAGGAATAGAGGACTATGGGAATACAGAACATTGCATAAAATGGAAGACTTAGTTGGTATTTTGGTTAGTTTCACTGAATTGCTTCCTCTGTCTCCTTTCTTTTTTAACATTTACTCTAATATATAACGTGAATTATGCTTTATGTGGCAAAAATGGTACGTTAGCCAGATGGTAGCAATATTTTAGTTAGATATTTCCTTCAGAAGGAAACAAAACATCTTGTAAAATGGTGATTTTTCTAAGTGACTTGGGCTCCTTTGTATCTTCTCTGGGTAGTGGGGATGAAATATTTATTGGGAAGTGAAGATGATATAAAAAAAGATAATGTAAAAAATGAAGATAATGGAATGTAAAAACAGATATCAATATTTTAAAAAAAATGACAAATTGAGTATTGGGACTGGACATGTATTTTCACCCAGATAGGGAACTCCTTGGTGAAGAAACTCATTAGACAAATGTAGGTTGACATATTCTCTGTAAATGACTTATGGAGCCACCTCAAGCACTGAGATTTGCCCAGTTACACAGAGCAGAGGCAGGATCTGAACACAGTTCTTGGCTTTGAGGTCAACCAGCTCACTAGCCACTGTACTGTGCTGGAGGAATTGAGTTTCATAAGCCCTTTTCCCCTCAAAGCATCCAGTCAATTTTGTTAAATTTTTCAAGGTTCTGTTGAGCCAGGGCTAAGTTCCAGGCATTGGGCTAGTTCTGGGAAGATGAAGACAGCAATTAAACAGTCTCTACTCTCAAGGACTTGACATTCAACTTAGGGGAAGTCAACAGGAAAGGAAGTTAAAGACTGAGTTTATGATTTCATTGGTTCAGGCAACTCCCAGATGAGGCACTTTTCCTTACTAGTGCAGGTCAGTACCTTCTTAGAGCAGTGAAACAGCCGCTAATCCATACAGAAGGAACCCTGGGACCACATATTAATTGAGTTTTAAAATGTTATATTATCAATGTTTTATTATATCTTAATCTTGCTAAATATTTCCCGATTACATTTTAATTTGATTCAAGCTGCATCCCCTCTGGGATCTGGCAGTATGTTTGATACCTGTCTAAGAGAATTACCTTAGAACAGAGGTGATGGAACCAGATTAAAATGTAATTGGGAAATGTTTAACAAAATAAGTAAAAATATAATACAACATAGCTAATGTTATTTTGTGGTTTTCTAAGTCAATATGTGGGCTGCAGGGATCCTTTCTACTTGAGTTTGCTGAAAACACTGAAAAGTTAAGTGACTTGCTCAGGGTCACATGTGTGTTAGAGGTGGTACCTGGCTCTAAGGCTCTCTCTCTATTCATGATGCTGAACTTCCTCTTGAACAAATATATACATATATAAGTATATACATTTTTACATATACATGTATATACACATACATATATACACACACACATGTATACATTCATATATATGTCTACATATATATGTGAATTAAGTCAACAAATATTTATTGGGTTGAATTTTACCATGCCAATAAGCTATCCAGAACTAATAGCTTAGAATGACCCATAAACTATAGTTACCAGCAAATTAAAATCGCCAGTGACATAATTACAGTTTCCTACATGGGAAGCAAAGACCTAAGGAACATTGGTTGTTCACAAATGTTTTCTGTTTCTGCAGGGTCACCATCCAACTCTAGGAGAGCACCCCAAATTTACAAACTATTCTTTCGATGTAGAAGAATTTATGTCTATTGTCCTTCTGGCTGCAGATCATGTATCTCAACACCCAAAGTGGCCATTTAAGAAAAAACATGATGAACTGTGAAAAAGAAATGTCAATTTCTTTTTTTCCATCAATTTCACTGGAGTGGAATGAAAACTAAAGCACCCAAGCTCACAATTTTTTTTAAACCAAAAAAGTGCCATGTTTTATACCAAAATGCACATCTAGAATGTTGAAATATTTGGACTATGGTCTTTCTTGACCATTCTTTCTGATTTCTATGTTGTTGCTATTTATCAAGACCATTTAAGACTTTTGCACTGATCATTTTAGTTTTTCCATTATGTGAATGTTTTCAGGCTCGTAAGAATGGTCAGGTTTTTTTGGTGAGTGATAATGAAAGTTTCATGGATGTGTTACTGAGCATTCTGATTTCAGAATCTGCAAAGGATTGGTTTTTTAATTTTTGTTATTTTCAGTTTTATGATAGTGATTGCAATTTGATAGATTGTAATTTGATCATTACTTCAGCTTGTTTCTGACATATTTGGATTTTTAGGACTGAAGATCTAGAGCCCAAAGGAATCTTAAGATAAGAGGCTAAATTCTGGGCTTGGAGTCTAACTCTAACTCGTGAGAGCTTGGACACTTAGAAGGAACTCATGAGAGAGGGAAACCTGGAGTCTGACTTTCATCTAACAAAGAGAATTGATTCATGAGAGAATCTAACTCATTTTACAAAAGAGGAAATGAAGACCCAGTAAGGTTAAGTGGATTGCTCAGGGTTAATAGCTAAAACAGGTCTGGGGCAGAATTTGAATCCAGATCTTAATGAATCCAAGTCTAAAACTCTATCCATCACACATGTAACAAAGAACTTGCTCTTTTCCCCTGTGAACTAAACCTAATATGATTTGGGACATGGAACAGAAAGGAGTTTCAAGTATAAACAGCCAATAATTCCTTCAACCTTAGTCTGATTTTTCAATCACCTAGTGGTGTCAAGTATCCTGAGATAAAATTGCATCCTATGCAATTGCGATAGGATTTACATAACTAATAGGAGTCAAGTTTTAATGTGGATTATTTATTGTATGGCAAAGAATTTAATTTTTCTTGGTTAAGTAGCAGTATTTTGGTTAACTTTCCCTTTAGTGAGGGAAAACAAGAACCCCTAATTTGTAGTGTCACTTTTTAAAGAAAGCTTAGATTCTGTCACTGGGGTAGATAAACCCCTACTTCCCTGGGTCCCCACCCCTATAGAAAGATCCAGGTTTTTTAGGCCTTCATATGTTTTCTGTATTCAACCTGATTGTCAACGTAAAGAGTATTTTTTTCCAAATTAAAAAAAGAAAGGGTCTATTCAGTCAGGAGGATACCATTATGAAAAGAGGTAAGATCTTAGTAAACTCTATCTATACATGGAAAAAGTATTAGGATCAACTCTTCTATTTATTGCCCTTCTAAGATGCTTCTTTTCTGTTGTTAAAATTCATTCTGCTGCAAAATATGAAGTTTACAATTGTCTAAGCACTTGCAGAGTTTAATTTTTGAGGCTCTTGACTACCTTTTGTTAAATGATCTTAAGTGACTTCCTAGAGGTTAGGCCTATTTATTATACTGCCTGTGAAAATCCAGATGAATGACCTTAGCACTGACTGATACACAAGTTGCTTAGGGCTCTAGAAAAATCTTTTTCTCAGAAACTCAGCTGATTGCAATGGATTTTCTAATCACAGTTGTTGCTGCTTTTCTATGTGCAGAATATCTAGTAATTATTCAGGAAAACACACTTCACTCAAAAGAGAAACAGAAAAACCAAGTTGCACTTTGGGGCAGGATCAAAAATTTTAAATGCAGTATTTCTGTATTTGTGTTATTACCTCATTTTATAGAAGTGTCTAGGACAATGTTGTTTTGTAAAACAGCAGGAATTTCAGAACTGTTAGCTTTTTTTTAGAGGAAAGCTATATTTATTATACTTTGCACATATTTTAGAGAGAATGGTAAATTTTATAGAAACAGGAGAATGCATCTGATAATTATGTGGTTAATTTATCAGGCGTCAAAAAAATAGCAACAGAAGGAGTCATCCTAGCATTTGAAAACTTTAAAAATTTTAAAGTGCAAAGCTTGCTACTTTTATCAATCCAAATTCTTAAGGTTAACCTGTACAAAGCCTGTGATGTTTTTTGCCATTTTTTTTGGGGGGGGGGAGCATGCTTTTGAAATAAACCTCTTTTTTTGGTATTTTATTTTGAATGTCAATTTTATTTTATTTTAAAAAATTATTTCTCTCTTTGAATATTATGAGTTTCTTTCCTTGGGAATCTTTTTTTAACTGGTTTATGGCACATAAACTTTGCTCTGCTGGAGAGACCTTGGTTTGAACAGTCAGCAAAGGAAAATACAACTTTCTCAGTATTGTTGTGAAGTTACAAGAATACCTGAAATGTGGGGCCATTTTATTTTCTATTATTATTGGGAGAGACATCAGAAAGATGGAATAACTTTCTTTTTTATATGACTTCTTTTGTATTTATCTTTCCTAAGGACTGAATTCTGATTTTTTTTTTTCTCAGCATTTTCTGGAGACTAAAATAAACTCCTGACAATTCTGACTCATGGTGGCAGTGTGACTCTGGGCAAATCTGTTAACATTTAAGGATCTTCAGATAACTTTTTAAGACTGATGCTGATTATCATGGGTAAAATTACTGTACTAGTGGAATACCAAGGCAATCAATCGCAAGTCCTGTACCCATCCCCTATCCCTTGAGGAAGACTTCCAGGCATATTAGAGCCAGCATGACTTGGTGGATGGGGGGGTGGGGGGAGGCTGGCTTTAGGGTTAGGGAGACCAAGGTTCACCTCCCAGTTTCGACATATAATGGCTCATGTCTTTTAAGTCCTTAGTGTCCCAGAGAATTTTCTAAGCCTATAAGTGACCCATAAGCTTCTGATCTGTCTGGGTGATTTCCATGTCCAAACTGAGAGTCACCTATACTGAGATGGTAACAGGGCCAGATGCCTCTCTTGCTTCCCAAAACAAAATATTATATAAAAATTATTATTATATTATATCATACTATATTATAATTATATAATATTTTATATTATATCATATGTATAATAAAAACCTATAAAATGATAGGTGATGTTTTCCTGTACCTTATTAGATAAATATTAATCAGGGAAAAATTTTATCAGAATCAGAGGCCCACATAGGCTATATTTTCACAACAGTGCTTCAGAAATTCTGTAGTAGTTTTCATAATCTACCCCCCAAAAAAGGGAAAGGGGGAGCAGGAGTAGGAATAGAAGAAGATGTTTACTATTTTCCTATTAGTGTCTTCTCTCAATTAGTATCAATCTCCACCATCAGTGCCTTCTTATTGATTCTTATCCATATTCTCATATATCTTCTGGAGAAAGTGACTCAATGTGCTGGGAGCCTTTGTCTAGATCTTTTGATATTCCAGGGGTACCAAAGAAGCTTGAGGTGAGGAGTGGGGATCTGTCTCTTACTCTATGCTCATCCTACATCTCATCCCCTTTTCTGATCACACATTTCATGAGTACCCATGTTTTTTTCCCCTACACTATGAAAGCTTTTATTGAACATAATAATAAAGTTTTATTAAATTTTCTTTTTTGTTATTCTGAACTTGACAAACACCAGCCAATATGAACATCTCCGCATTCAAAGAAGAGAAGAAAAAAGATTAGATATAAAACTGAAACTATTACTTGTTTAAAAAAAGTATTGATATTAGATTCTTAATATCAAATATTAATGAAAATATTAAATTTAACATGGTAATACCAACATTTCTCTGCTTCTCTCAGCCTTCTGAACTTCCTTTGGCTCTCTTCTGTGCATTTTAAAATAGCTTCATTGATTCTTTTTTTTCTTTTCTTTTTTTGACATTACCATCATTATCTTCTTTCCCCCATAAAGGTCCTTCCCTTCCAAAAAGAAAAATCCTCCCTTAAAACAAACAAGCAGAGTTGAGCAAAATTGAATGTCTGAAAATGATCAGCCTAGTAGGAGTGTTGCTGGGTCAAAGAGTACGCACAATTTGGTGCCTTTTTGGGCATGGTTCTAAATTGATTTCTAGACCAATAGTACATTAGTGTGCTTCTCCTCCCAAAGTCCTTCCAACAATTGTCAATTCTCTTTTTTGTCATTGCTAAAATGATGTGTGTGAGGTGAAGCCTCAACAGTTGTTTTACTTTGAATTTGCCTTTTTATTGTTGATTTGGAGGGGGTACCTGGAAATGAACTGGGAACCTTGGAACAGCAATCCTGAATGTCTTCTTCTCCCAGCTTGATTTCTCCTCCCCTTTTATTCTAAATAAAGAGGCATCCCTTCACTCACTTCTTAAAGAGGCCTATTCACTGAATGGGGTTACCTTACTCTGAGAGTACATGAAAAGGCCTTAGCCTAAAAGGGCCAGGGTCTCCTGTTGCATCATGGGTCATCTCCAGTCATCTTCATGAATGTCTGGTCACTGGATCCAGATGGCTCTGGAGGAGAAAGTGAGGCTTGGTAACCTTGCGCAGCCCTTCCTCCCTCAAATCACAGTCAACCGCAAGTCGTGTCATCTTTCCCTTGATGCCATGATCCTCTTTGAAAATGAAGGACAAACAATTGATTTGGAACATTTTTCTTTTCATGAGGTTGTGGATAGCTCACATTTCTTCTTTCATATTCTTTAATCTTCTATTGGACAATAGCTCTTACATATTGTATCAATTTCCTACGTGGAGTATTCCCCAAAGTCACAAGTTATTAAAGCTTAAAACTGTACTAAGACTCTTGGGACATCCTGTATATTTTAGATACAAGACCTTTATTAGAAAAAAACTTGCTGCAACAATATCCTCCCCCTCCAAGTTAACTATTTTCCTTCTGTTTCTCAAAGTGATTCTACATGGCTTCAATCTTGAAACTGTACTGTCTCAGAAAGGTCATCTAAAAAGCAATGGACAGAATGGTAGGCGTAAGTAGATTTCAATGTCTTTCCAACAATGACCTACATGCAAGAAGCAGAGTAAGGTCATATCATAAAGAAATGAGAGTAAATGGGAAAGAGATGCCTCTTACAACTATCCCCAGGGGAGAGAATTCTTAACCAAACAAGAGATAGAGAAGATTATAGGAAATGAAATCAACAATTTTGATTATATAAAACTGAAACACTTTTGCACAAATAAAGTCAATATAGTTAGAATTAAAAGAGAAATGGTTAATTGGGGGGAAAAAAAAATCTTTACAGGCAAATTTCTTAAAAAAAAAGGTCATTTCCAAAATACATAAACCACTGGTACAAATATATAAGAATGGAGACCTTTCCCAAATAGAAGAAATGTAAACTTTCAGATACTAGTTGTATCAACATAGACTAGTTAACCTCTTTCCTTAGTTTCCTCATGTGTAAACTGGGGATAATAACACAGGGTTGTAGTGAAGAATATTTGTAAAGTGGGAAGAATAGCACGGAGGCCACTTGGGCTTGGTCCGAGTGGGGGGCGGGGTGCTTAATGTCCAATGTATCTGGAAAGATAACTTTAAAAGCTCGAGGAGTTTGTATTTGATTCTATTTAAATTCATTTAATATAATATTTGATCCCATGGCGTTAGTCGTCCTGTTATTCTTCAGTAGGCTAATGGGAGTTTCTAAGAGTATTAGAAGAACTCTTGTAAAAAACAAATAAACAAATGGGTTGGAATTGGTCTTTGACATGAATGAGCTCATCTATTGATTCTTTACTCGTGGCCAGTCCGATGAAGTGAAGGGACAGCTCCTGAACATAATTCAGGATTCCACCACTAGGTGTCAGTAGAAGCCTTTCAAATATCTTCATCCTTCTTGGCACTATCCAGCCTTTCATTGTGAATTCAGAGCTTTTCATAGGCAAACAGAGCAACCACTGAGTAGATGAATGATGGGTTGTTGGGTTTTCCCCCCTCTTCCCATTCCTGGTTTGAGAGGAAGGAGAAAGAATTATTATGGACAGTTTCAAGTTTAATGTGGATTTTTGTAGCTATATCACACAGTCAAATCCTATATAATTTCTCCTGATCATCTCATGAAGAGCTTACCTGATTTTCAAGTGACCAGAGCTGCATTGCCAAATACTTTCTCACTTACTTTGGAAGAACTTTGAAGGCACACGTCAGCAGAAATAGGCCACTTGCCCTTCTGTTTATATGCTGTGGCAGTGTGCTTTACAATGGAAGCCAGATTTGGAGTCACAGGACCAAAAATTCAAATTTAGCCTTTTACAAGTCTTAACTGTTGTGCCCTTGGACAAGTCACTTAACCTCTCTGGGCCTCAGGTTCTTCATTTCCAATGATGTGCAAAGATAGTTTTCAACATTCAATTTTAGAAGATTTTGAATTCCAATTTTTTTTCTTCCTTTCCCTCCCCCTTCCCCAAGATGGTATGTAATCTGATATAAGCTATACGTGTACAACCATATTAAACATATTTCCACATTAGTCATGTTGTGAAAGAAGAATCAGAAGAAAAGGGAAAAACCATGAGAAGGAGAAAACAACAACAACAAAAAATTCCCAAGAAAATAGTATGCTTCAATATGCATTGAGACTCCATAGTTCTTTCTCTGGATGTGAACAGCACTTTCTGCCTTGAGTCTCTTGGAATTGTCTGAGATCATTTCATTGTTGAGAAGAGCCTTAGCTCTTAGCTCCATCAAAGTTGGTCAATGCACAATATTGCTGTTACTGTATACAGTGTTCTTCTGGTTTTGCTCACTTCACCCAGCATCAGTTCGTGTAAGTCTTTCCAGGATTTTCTGAAATCTGCTCATCATAGTTTCATCATTTGTTAAATGATAAGGTTTGGCTAGATGGCTTATAAGGTACTTCCTAGGTCTCATTCTATGATTCACAGACTGTACCTCATGCTTGGGATGTGCTCTTTCCTCATCTCTATGCTCTTGAAATCCCTAGATCATGTGAAATCTCAACATCTGTGAGATCTTTCCTGATTCTCCTAGTTCATAAGATCACAGATCTAGAGTTCAAAGGGACTTCAGAAGCCATCTTATCATTTTTTTGGACAAAGAACCTGAGGCCCAATAGAGTTAATTGACTTGGTTAAAGCAACATAGAGAGTCAGCAATAAGGGGCAGGATTTGAACCCAGGCCCTTTGTTTCTAGAGTCAGTGTTCTTTCTATTGTGCTGTACTATCTCTGTCTTTTTTGCTTTTTCTACTTAACTGATATTATATTATATTTAGTCTGTATATACTTCATATTTACTTATCTCTATTTCCTTCCTTTTCCTCCCAACTCCCAGTAGAAAATAAACTTGTTGAGACCAGGTAGCGTTCTGCTTTTCTGACACTGTAATCTCAGTGTGTAGCACAATACCTTGCACTCAGAATCAAAGTCTTAGAGCTGTTCTGGACCTTAGAGGTAATCTAGTCCTCATTTTACAAAATGAGGAAACTAACATCCAGAAAAACTACATGACTTGCTCAAGGTCTCCCAGGTTGTAAGTGGCAGAGCCAAGATTTGAATCCAGATCCTTCAGCTCCAGCTAAGTAGTACAGTAGATAGAATATCAGTTCTGGAGTCAGGAAGACTGATCTTCCTGAGTTCAAATCTGACTTTAGATACTTACTAGCTGTGTGACCCTGGGAAAGTCACTGAACCCTGTTTGCCTCAGTTTCCTTATCTATAAAATGAACTGGAGAGGGAAATGGCAAACCACTCAAGTATCTCTGCCAAGAAAACCCCAAAGAGGGTCACGATGAGCAAGGCTCGACTGAAATGACTGAATAACAACAACAAACAACAATCTCTGACTCCAAATCCATTACTTTTTTCCCCTCTGTGGAATGGAATCTAAAGACTATTGTAACAGCCCCTAGAAGAAAATATGCAGCATGGAATGAACATATAGATAGAAGAGTTAATAAATAAAATAAGAAAAAGAATTGGAGACACATTAGATAAACCCTGGGACAAGCAGGGAGTTCAGGGAGAAAGGCCGATCTCAACATTTGAAAGCCAATTAGAAAGATAGGTGAGGGAAAAGTCTTAGAAAGATGAGAACAATGGTAACAGATAGAAAGCATCGTTGACACTGGATGGCAGCAACCTTCAGCTCTGCAGACCCAGAGGAAAATGAGCAAAGAGAAAATCAGCAGTTCACAGTATGGTGGATGTCAGTTGGATTTAGAGTGAGGAAAACTTGAGTCCCAGTGAACAAAAGAGTCTTCGGAGCCACATTAACTTTTCAAAAGTACAGACTATCTAGTACTTTCTTGGGAACCATTGATAATTTGCAGAGAGAGCACATTTACAGAGTGTTTGACAAGAAATAGAGTTGGATGCACAATTCTCCTCACAGAGATAACACCAAGCAAACAAGCAATGAGGAATTCTTCGGTGCTGTTTGTTTTGTTTGGACTAAAGAGCTTAAAAGCTGCTTAGAGGTGGAGGACTATGGGTGGGGATCATGCAGAAGATGTCGGGCTGTCAATATGTTAGTTCTGCTGAAACAATTTAAAAAATCTTTTGTTATTAAAAAAATTTTAAGTTAAAATCTTTGTTATAGGGGGATGGTTCCCTGGGTAGAAGAAGTGGGAAGGATGTTTTGAGGAAGGAAGATGTTATAAAAACCAGATGGAATTTTTAAAAAACTGCAATGTGTCATTATAAGACTTAAAAAAATTGTAGCCAAGATTGACTTTTGGGACAGTAGATTAGGAATTTCAATGTAAATAAATTGCCTTTCAAAAATCACCTCATAATATGATCATATTTATTTTTTACTGCATTATATGTTCTTAAATATTCTGGATTTTGCAATTCAAATAACAGTATGTTGGAAGAAAAGTTTTATGGCTGCTACTGCTTCTTGTGCAAGTAGTAAATCTTTGGGACAGGAAATAAAGAAATAAACCCAGAGAAAGGACCCCATTCGATTCTTTGTGGCTGTGATCTCAGATTATTGAGCGAGCTAGTACCTGGGAAAGCTGTTTCATTTGGCCTTTATTGTTCTTTTACTTGCTTTTCATTTACTTTAATATTACTATGGAAGGAACCATGGCCATAAAATCTGGAGATGTCCCCTTTCTTTCATAGAACTGAGTGTCATGGTTTGTTCAAGGTAGCCTTAGTAGCAGCTCTCTCTGTCTGACCCCAGCCCATCCCCATGAGCGTGGAACAGAATTGTGGAGCTGTGCTATCTTTTATTTTTAAAAATAATTTTGACATATATTGTTTTTATATCAAATTAATTTCTGAAAATATCCTTCTTCCCTTCCCCAGGGTGCCATCATTTGTAACAAAAATAAGAGAGAGGGAGAGAGAAAGAGAGGGAAAGAGGGGAGAGGGGAGGAAAAAAATAGGGGGAGAGAGAAGGAGAGGGAGGAGAGAGATAAGGAGGTGGAGAGAGACATATAGAGAGACAGAGAAAGGAGGGATAGAGGAAGGAAGGAAAACAGAGGGAGGGAGGAAGAGAGAGGAGAAGAGAGAAGGGGAGAGGAGAGAAAGGGGAGAGATAGAGAAAGGAAAGAAAACAGGGAGGGAGGGAGGGAAGGAAAGAGAGAGAGAGAGAGAGAGAGAGAGAGAGAGAGAGAGAGAGAGAGAGAATTTTAGTAAAATTAACAAACACATTGGCTGTCTGACAACATGCGTAATGTTCCATAACCATAATCCCTTGGTTTGTTTCCTTCCTTCCTTCCTTTCTTCCTTCCTTCCTTCCTTCCTTCCTTCCTTCCTTCCTTCCTTCCTTCCTTCCTTCCTTCCTTCTTTCTTTCCTCCTTGGATAGGAGGAAGGCAAGGCAGTTGGGGTTAAGTGACTTGCCCAAGGTCACACAGCTAGTAAGTGTGTCAAGTGTCTGAAGTTGGATTTGACCTCAGGTCCTCCTGACTCCAGGGTTGGTGCCCTATTCACTATACCACCTAGAAACCCCTTGGTTTCTTGTCAAAGAAGGGAGAGAAGAACATTTTCTCATCTTTTCTTTGGGGCCAAGCTTTGTTATTATTTATAGACAGCATTCTTTTTTCCTTTCCATTTGTATTATTGTAGTCATTGTGCATGATTTTGCTTACTTTACTCTGCATCAGTTCACATAAGTTTTTCTATGATTCTGCATTCATTATATTCTTCTTTTCTTACAATAAATACAATCATTTCCATTATAATAATGAATAACTTAAATTTTTTTTACACCTCATTGGGGGATATGCCTAGGATTGCGCACTGTAAGTTGAAGGTTGTAAATATTTCAGTCACTCTGATTCTGTGAAAATGTGTAGGGTAGTATAGAACAGAAACAAATCTGTAGCAAGCAGTCCCCTAGAGAATTTCAAAGTAGCAGAGGTGAGACACACTAGGGTAAGCAGTACCCAAAAGTCCTTTCTATACAATCCCTGACAAATGATCATCCAGATTTGGAGGTCAAGTAACAACTTGCCTTGAAAACTTCATTTTAGCCTTGGTAGAGTGGGTGAGCTGGACTGACTGGTCTCTGGGGCTCTCTCAAGCTCCAAAGCTTATGATCTTAGTCTAACAAGTAGTAGTGCTGCTCAGCCCAAAGGGCTGTGACACTATGCCCTCTCCCTCTCTACTGAGGAGTCCTATTGCTCTAGTCTGATTCATAGAGTGATTGGGCTCAATTCTAGGGAAGCCTGACTTCCTAAAAGAGGGCCCAGACTTCTTTAATGTTACTCTTTGAATCCTTATGCCCCCATTCTGGCACTCAGGTTTTGCCCATGACTAGAATGTCCCCAAAGTGGGTGCCATAAAGGTACTTTATGCACCATGGAAATCTGGTATGAAACATATTTATTTCCTCTACACAAAAGAAATGCTGACCACAAATCCTCTCCCAAATATGCATTGACAAGACTTAAGCAATCAGTAACTTAAAACTGCTGTGTTATTCTGTGGGAGGTTCGAGACATTAGAATATGAAGGCATCTGTGGGACTTCTGATTAAGCTTTTTTTTCTTTTAACATTTCAGTTCTTCATTAACCAAACAATGTCATTCAGATCCAAGTCTTCTGACAAAGCAGGGTGGGAGCTCTTCTCATTGCTACCAGGCAGCTTCTACCAATGGATTCAGGATATCTGGATCTCTAAGTCCCAAGTTTACCTTCTAGCCTGGATGCATGTATCTTGTTATCAACATTGGTCACCCATGCTTAAAAAAGGAACTTAGAACAGAAGATAGGGTAGGGCATTGTGACCCAGTCTAAAGTTCCTCTAATCCAGAATGGGTGCTGGAGGCCAGGTGTGAGTAGTTTATTATTTAAGGACAGGGTGATTTGGGAAAAGGGTGTTTCCCCTTCCCCCTCCCCTCCCCTTCCTCCTCTTACCTCTCTCAGTGACAGAGTCCAGAGGAACAGAGAGGCAGGGAGAGAAAGAGAGAGGGAAAAGGAGAGGGAGAGAGATAATACTACTTGCCCTCTGGAGAATCAAAGAAAAAAGGAGAGGAGAGGAGAGGAGGAAGAGGAGGAGGGGAGAGAGAGAGGGAGAGAGGGAGAGAGAGAGAGAGAAAGAGAGAGAGAGAGAGAGAGAGAGAGAGAGCACACGAGAGAGAGCATGAGAGAGAGAGCACGAGAGAGAGTGCAATGCTACCCTTTTGAAGGTCCATTGAATCATTGCTCTTCCTGGTCAATGACCAATAAGGTGAACACTTCCCTGTCCCCAGAGCTTCCAAATCTTTCAATGCTCTGGCTTACATACCTGGTGCATATGAAGCAATTAGGGGCTTTGTCATCCCCGAAGTGCTGAAACACTGAGCTAGCATACAGGGTTTCTTAGAATCAGAAAGGGCAGTTCTGTGCAAGCTTTGTTACGCTAGGATGGGGCCTGACTGGGGAATAGACAGAAGCTAAAAGACCCCTGGCTCCTGGCACTTAAGTCATCCAGAAGGGGTGGGAACTCAATGTTCAACATTGTTATGTGCACATATAGATGTAGCTGGGCTATAGTGGAAGGAACAATGGATGTGGAATCAGATGACTTGAGTTTGAATTCTAACTCTTCCACTTGTTGTCTACATGATTTTGGATAGGTACCTTTACTTTTCTGTATCTCAGTTGACCTGATCTGTACATCAATACTTCAGCCAGCCTCTTTCAGGGCTGCTAATCCACCTTTGGTGTCCACCTTCACCTAACTCTCACTTGTGGCCCCAAGAAGTGGTAGCATTCTCAGCAGTCATATCTCAGTAAACTATCTCAGCAGATGAACTAAACCAGGTTGAAGGCAGCTGTCATTGAGTTAGGGGAGTGTCTACCCCAAGCATGTGAAGATTTCTCCTGGTGGAATAGGCAGATGAGAACAATTTATTCCACTGGCCCTGAAGACCACTAAAGCAGGTGCTGTGGAGTGCTTAGAACTTGTTCAGGCATCAGAGACACCAAGGTCATCCACATCATCCTGGGCCATCTCCAGTCATCTTGACTTTTGTCCTGCTGGACTTTGATGATTCAGGAAGGAAGAGTGAGCATAATGACTGAGCAACTCTGCCTGACTTACATGCAATTCATGCACAAGTCAAGACATCACCCATGATATCACCGATCCTCTGAAAACAAAGGATGAATGACAAAAAGAAAAACAGCTATTCAGTGGTCCACCTGGAACTCATTCTCGTTTCTTATGTTGCTAATGAAGAAAAAAAAAAGGACAAACAGGCAGCAGAAGAGAGAGGAAGATGGGAAGTAAGGGAGTGATCAGAATGTTTCTGCCAAGATTTTTTTCAGATCTCTCCTGATGGGGGCTCTGCTTCAATCAGGGTCCATTAAGGTATTGGCACAGCTTTGCTGATTTTTGATTGTTCTTACTTGATTGTTTTTATCTGATTTGTTATATATTGAAGGTTTTCACATTGTTTATATTTGGAAGAGTAGATTTGTGGCATTGTTGGGGACTGTATTAAAACTTTGGGTCCAGTCAGACTTACTGGCCCTGAGATTTCTTCCAACTCTGTAATTCTATGAATAATTTAAAAGAAAGTGTGTCCCACCAAGTTCTGGGCTTGAAGTATTTATTTATAGGGTCACGATATTTCTTAAATACTATATATTGTGCTATACTGGAGCCAGGAAGACCTGAGTTCAAATCTGGATTTAGATACTTCCTAGCTCTGTGACCCTGGGCAAGTCACTTAACATTTTGTCTGCCTCAGTTTCCTTATTTGTAAAATGAAGATAATAATAGCACCTACCTCCCGGGTTATTGTGAGGATAAAATGAGATACTTGTAAAGTGCTTAGCATATGGTAGGTGATTAAGAAATGCTTTTTTCCTCCCCCTCCCAGAGTGACCCAACAGTCTTAATGAAGTTTTAAGCTCTAATAGGCTTATTTGTCTGTGTGAATGGAAAAAAAGCATGACCCTTACATTTATTACATTAGCTGAGTTAATACCTTAATGTGACTGGCAACGAAATGATGCTTCTTAAATAGAAGTGTTACCATATCCATTATATCCTAATATAATAATGCTGGATGAAAAATGGTACTCTGAAATCTCCTTCCTCTGTATGTGTGATTTGTAACATTGGATACCACTATAGCTTACTTGAAAAGGTGAGCCATCTAAGAGCACTGAAGTGCATCAATAGAGATCCACAGATAGAAAACATTCTCTCCCATCTATTTTGGATTCTATAGGCGAGTGACATGTTCACTGGCACAGTGAAGGAGAATGATGCAATTCAATTGAGTTCACCTGGTATTTGTTAAATGCCTACTGTGTGCCAGGCTCTGGAAGACAAATCAAAGCAGTCCCTGGCCTCAAGGAGTTTACATTTTGCTAAGAGGGTGCAGGATTCATGGAAGGAAACCAAGGAATACCAAATATATACAGAGTAGTTTCAAGAGGAACAGAGCACCCCTAAGACTAAACAGGAATATCTCAAGAGGGCAATGGAGAGGCGACACGTGAATGTGAGCAGGCTGCCCAGAATTTTGTTGAAGTCAATGAGGAGCAGCAGGAAAAGTACAGCCTCTGGAGTCCAAGGACCTAGTTCAAATCTCACCTCTAAGGATCACTGCCTGTGGGACTTTTCATGTCATTGGATGTCTCTCGGCCTCATTTTCTTCATTTGTAAAGTTGGGGATGGTGAACTAGAGAGACTCCGAGGTCCCTTTTTGCCCCACATTTATGATCCTATGTCATCAAGAAAATAAATGATAGAAGAGAAGACAGACTGGTCACATGGCAAGGGGGAGAGATGAGAAATAGATAGCTGGGGTTTTCCATGAATATTCTCAGGAGCTGAAGAGGAAATGAAGAAAAGATTTTGGTAGATCTCCTATGCTGAACTTATGGGAAGACACTGACAAGGGCATGAGGGTGGGCATAGATTAGTTGTCATTTACATCACTAGAAGTACCTCCAAAATTGATTGGATCATGTTGGAATATTCCCGGCACTTAGCACACTGGTACTTAGTATGTGTTTTGGGGACAGTGCAGTGGATAGATTCTGTACTTGGAGTCAAAGCTGGCCTCGGACACTTACTAGCTATGTGACCCTGGGCAAGTCGCTTGACCCTGTTTGCCACAGTTCCTCAACTGTAAGATGAGTTGGAGAAGGAAATGGCAAACCTTCTGGTATCTCTGCCAAGAAAACCCCAAATGGGATCACGGTCAGACTGAAATGACCGAACAACAACAAATAAATATTTGTTGATTGAGTGATGACAGTGAAACATTTGGACAAATGAATAAATATAAGCGAGTAAATGATATGGTCAGATCTGTGTTTCAGGGAAAGTAATTTAGCAGTTGCTTTGGTGGGTGGATTGGAGAAGAGAGAGACTGGAGACAGAGAGACCAATTGGGAGGTAATTAGAGTAGCCAGGCAAGAGACGATGAAGGACTGAACTAGGTTAGAGGCTGTGTAAGAAGAGAGATGAATAATAGACATGTATTGTGAAGATAAGATCATGAAGACTTGGCAACTGATTGAATTTGGGAGTCGAAGGAATAGGAAGAATCAAGAATGACTTCACATTTTGGAACCTGAATGACTGACAGAATAATGGTACCAACAACAGAAAGAGGAAGTTTGGAAGAGGGATGGCTTTGGGGGAAATTACAAGTTCCCTTTTCGACTTGTTGAATTTGAGATTTCTATGGGACATCCAGTTGGAGATTATCCAGCAGGCAGATGGGAACATGGGACTGGAAATCAAGAAAGAGGTTATTGTGAATATGTGACTTCACAGAGGGCCCACTGGAATAAAGTCTGAAGAAAAGGTTAGTAAATTCCTCTCTAGGAGCATTCAACTACATCCTGGAGCAAGAGCAAAGATTCTGCCCAAATCGGATCTGATGTTCAGAGATACTCCAACCTTCTGTTCTTGTCTTATTTGGGGAAAGGAGATGGTAGGAGGGACAAGGTGATAGGAGAGCATGAGGATGTGCAGATGCCTCTATTTGGGTGCTTGTTACCCCAAGTTAGAGGCTTTGAGTTCCTGGGAGGGAGGCCAAGAATAGGGTCACAATGGCAAGGAGAGATCTTGCCTCTAAGATTGCTTTTTTGAGGATGGGGTCTGAACCTGCAATTTGTTTAGTGTAGGAAACTCCACAGATTTTGAACTGGGAGAGATCTTATAGGCCATCTAGTCCAATCTTCTTAATTTTTAGAAAAAGAAACTAATCTAGGACTTGTCCTGTTATTGTAACCATTTCACTCACAGAATCACAGATCTTGAGCTGGGGACCTTAGAGGTCATCCAGGCCAATCATTTTATAGATGAGGAACTGAGGACTTGGGAGGTTTAATTGACATGTCTAAGGTCACACAGGTCAAAAGTGACAGACTTGGGATTTGAGCCTAGCTCCTCTGACTTAAAAACCAGCATTATTTCCACTCCACCATTCTGCCTTCCTCAAGTATTTAACAAACATTCCTCTAGGTGGGATAGCTTATCTATGGATCATAGATATGGAATCAAAAGTCTTTGGAGACCACTGATTCATGGAAAATGAGAGATGGAAGGATTTCATTGACCATTTACCTAGTCTAACCTAACCGAGAAGAATTCTTAGTATAATATACCCTACCTCCCTAATCATCATATAACCTCTGTGTGATATTTTGAACCTCTTATTTTATAAATGAGGAAATAGGCACAGAGAGAGTAAGTCTGCTCAGGTTCATATAGAGATCTTCCTGACTCCCAGTCAGTGCCCTATCTACTGCACCATACAGCCTTTTTAGATATCCTACAGACAGGGGAATTTACTAGATGACTATGAAGAAAATGTATAAGGAAAAAACTTGATGAATACTACAAATAGAACTAATAACAGCCCACATTTATCTTTCCCCTTTGTAATAAATATATAGTCAAGCAAAACCAAATTCCCTCATTGGCTACACACACACACACACACACACACACACCCCACATGCACACACGCATTCACATGCACACACATATATACATATGTGCACACATGTGTGCATGCATGTGCACAGTGCACACATGTGCACACGCACACACACACATATATCTGTGCACACATGCGTGCATGCACGTGCACATGTGCACACACACGCACACATGCACACGCACTCACATGCACACACATACACACATATATACATCTGTGCACACATGCATGCATGCACATGCACACATGCACACATGCACACACACTCACATGCACACACACACACATATCTGTGCACACATGTGTGCATGCATGTGCACACGTGCACACACACATCCATACACACACATCCTTCATTCTGCTCCCTAAATCCATCCATCACTCTGTCATGGGTAGCACAGTTCATTATCAGTTCTCTAGAATCATGGATGGTCATTGTATTGATCCTAGCTTTCAAAGTTGTTTGTCTTTACAGTGTCATTGTTATATAAATTGTTGTTATATAAATTGTTCCCCTGATTTTAATTGTTCACATTTTAAAAATATTGTCTTTTTAGTTTGTTATTTTCTGGTTCTGCTCACTTTATTCTGTATCAATTCATATAAAACTTCCTATGTCTTTCTGAAATCATCAATTTCCTTATCTCTTACAGTGCAATGGTATCCTATCACATTCATAGACCACAGCTTATTCAGTGATTCCTCAGTTGCTAGGCATTCCTTTAGTTTCCAGAGTTTTTTTTTCCCCACCACTAAAGAAAAAACAAAACAAAACAACTGCAAATATTTTTGTGTGCGTAGAACCTTTTTCTCCTCCTTTGATCGTTTATGGTGTGGACCTCGCAGTGGTATACCACATATCAAATAACATTCAGTGTTTAGTAACTTTGTGTAGACTTCCAAATTGGATTTATCCATCCACAGCTCTCCAAACAATGCGTCAATGTGTCTGTCTTCCCATAGCCTGTCCAACATTTATCATTTTCCCTTTTTTTTCATCTTTTTTTGCCACTTCGGTGTGAAGTGGAGTCTCAGAATTGCTATAATTTGCATTTTGCTAATTAGTGATGATTCGAAACATTTTTTTTCATATGGCTATAGATAGCCTGGAAATAACCCACATTTATAAAGAAATTCAGGGTTACAAAACACTTTCCCCCACAACAACTTGATAATGTAGATAGTGAGAGGATTATTATCCTAATTTTATGTGAGGAGTCAGAGATAGAGGAATTAAATGAGTGCCTTCCCAATCGTTATAGGACTAGTAAAGGTCAGAGTGGGGTTTCTCTTTTTCTCCCCCCCCCTTTCCCATTCTCTGCATTTCTCTCTCATTCTTTCTTCTCCCAGCTTCTCTCTCTCTTTTGCCCCCCACCTCTGTCTCCCTCACCCCTCCTCTCTACCTTTCCTACCTTTTCTCACTACCGATCTGTTCTTCCCAGAGGTTCTTTCTATTTACAGCATTTTGTTTTTCTTGGCCCTGATTCAGGGCTGCAGTATGGTACAGTGAAAACTGTGCTGGATTTTGAATCAGAGGGATTTGGTTTCATATCCTGGCTCTTCCATTAATGATCTGTGTGACCTTGGACAAATCATTTAACCTCTCTGGGCCTCAGTTTTTCTTTTATGGAACAAAGAAGTTCAGCTCCAGGGTGGTGACTTCTGGATTTACATTCATGGTGCTAGGGGTGATGTGGTTGCAATAGCAAGGAATGTACTTTCAACACAGAAGGTGCTTCCTCCTTTTTTCAGCTGTGTCTGGACTGTCCATTTGTACCTCAATCCAGTTCAGGTATTGCTTTGGGAGGGGGAGACAATCTTTGCTAGTCCTAGGATTTTATAATATTTCTGTAGTTAACATTTGGGTCAAGAGTATAGGCTTTCTAGTTCCATACACTACAAAGAGATGACTGCATTGTTCATCACTCCCGAGATACACTCAATGGAGACTGAGGAGTTGTCTGCTCTAGAGATGTCAGTGGGAACAATTCATTACTCCATCAAGCACTTGGCATGTCAATCAATGCAAAAAAAAATGTACTTTAGATCTGACAGCTCAAAATAGGCTCTTCACCAAATGTCGTGCCAAAAATCTTGATAGGATAATGAATTATTCTTTATACCTATCATTTCATCCCATCAAACTGCCCATATAGCCATGTTTGTTTGGAATGGATTATTGAAGTATACAAAATTGTAAATATAATAACTTTACAACAGAGAGACTAGAGACATGAGGATCAGATGCAAAATGAACATTTCTCTAGAAAGATATTGAAGTTGGCATAAAAATATACTATTCAAAGTGGCATAAGAAAAGTTGACTGATTTTTTTTATACCAGCTGAAAGAAAAGAATTTAAGATCAAGCACTTATTAAGCACTTACTTTTTGCAAGGCACTGACCTGGGACTTGGGGATAAAAAGACAAAAGAAGAGAGAATGAGTCCCCTCCGAGAGCATGTATCCTGCCTGAATTCTTTCCTTTCTGTTTAGTGGTGAAAGAACCTTAAAGCACATTGAGTTCAATCCTTTCATTTTACATAGAAGGAAACTGAGCATTTCATTAAGCATCTGCAGGATATTAATCCTAATTTTTAAAAATAACAACATGGGAGATACAACATTTCTTGTATTGGTAAAATATCAAATAGAGCGAAATGTGAGCTATTTGCATTCCTCTATGAGCCAGCAGGATGATATCTAACTCGTGATTAATTCTGAACACACAGGTGTTTTTGATTTTCTCAAACACTGGGGCAATCCAGCTTCAGATTCTGTTGGAAGAGAATTCTGAGTAGGGTAAATCTTCACAAGGATAGTTTTTCCCACACTTGATGCATCCTTTCTTTGAATCTCATGTGTGCTAATTAATCCCATTCCTTCTGGTACTTGACCTCTTCAAAGAACCGTGTCTAGATCATCTCCCTGGAGCCCTCTGTAACCAGGGTGAGCAAATGTATAGGGGCCCATGGTCTCATGGGGAGTGGTTCGTGTGTTGGCAAGCATGTGGGAAAGCCTTTGTACATGGCATGAGGCATATTTGGGCTTCAGTCCGTCAAATTGTTTTCCCCTGAAAATGCTGGATTTATTTCTAGGATCTGCAGCTGCCACTTTATCTTGCATAGCTCCTTTGAATCGCTCGGTCAAAATGGTTATTTTTCAGTCCTGTTAAATGATGCTGAGATGCTACAGTAATGGTCAATCCAAATGCCATTTAAAAAATACATATACAGTTAGACTAATTTGTTCTCAAAATTGGGCCTTAATTGTTCCCCCATTGTTTAAAAATAGAGGACTGCAGCATTAATCTACTGCAGAATATTAAACATTTCATTAAAATATTGCCTGTAAAGGACAGCTAATTCAAACCTCCTTCATGTGCCCTTGGCTGCTAGCAATATTATCTATTTTGCATTTTTAACTATCCACCCAAAGAAAAATCTGGGCATACGAGACCTTTTAATTTGGGCTTCAAAGAAAACATTTCTTAATGTTATGTAATAAATCAATCATTACTTGCCTAATAATCTTAATGCATCCCTTTGAAGTCAGAAATCCACAGGAGAGGCAGGGATTTTAAAAAATTGACAACTTTCCGGTCATTTGATGTAAACTGTGTTTTATTGATCAGATGGGAAACAGCATTTGATATTAATGGAATCCAAAGACGTCACATGTTCATGGGGAATAATGAAAAATGAAAAGTATCTTTTGTCCCAGAAGCCTCAGCTTTCAGAAAAAGCAACTTACTAGTATTTTGATGTTTCTTAAATTGAACCAACTCTGTACTGGAGTCCTATGTATCTTCTTCATCTTCTTCACTCCACAGCTTAGGAGAAACATGCCTTGGAAGATGCTTTTTTTTTTTTTTAAAGCTCCTATTATCTTGATGGAACCATTCTCACTTACATCTTTACAGTCTAGGTACTATCGAACTTTCTATTTCCTTTCTGTATTCATTTCATCTTCTTTTCCCAATTCGTATAAGACTTGGCAATTAGAAGGGCTCTCTGAGGCCATCTGGTCCAATTTCCTTATTTTACAGAAAAAGAAACTGATTATTTATCCAGGGCCATACAGGCAATAAGCATGAAAGATGAGATCTGAACTCTGTAGATACAATGCTCTCCCTGTTATATCAAGTTACTTCCTTTATTTTATTGTTGCCTTTCTACTCCCACACCCCCACACACTTTACATTTCAGTAAAATTTCCCATTTCCTATTTCTTGTACTTGACAATTCACCTCTGCCCCTTCCCCATCTCCCTGACTTTACGTAAGTGCTATGCCACAATTCTATCTCTTAGAAACCTTTGAAGTTCACCTTAAGTCACCCCCAATCCTCCCAGTTATTAATTCCCCATCAGGCTTAAATGCCTTTATTTATATTTCATAATTACTTATCAGCGTATGTGTTGTTTCCCTCCGATAAATAGAATGAAAGTTCCTTAAGGGAAGGGATTTATTCCTTTTTGTCTTTATATTCTCTGGTACCCAGCACTGTGTTTGGTATGTAGCAGGAACTTAATAAATGCTTATTGATTGTTATGATTACAGAAGTATTCCACAAAGTATTTTTAGGACTTCTAATCTGGTTATTTATTATTAATGAATGGTCTAAAATACAAAAAGTTCTTACTTTTTTATGTGAGAGATGAGATACTGACTCCGTATCAGATTCATTGCAGTTTGAGTGATCTCGCTTCAGTGGGCCCAGACATTTTGAAGTTTACATGAGAAACACCAAAATGTACTTGATTGGTTATTAACAGACCAGGAAACTTACCCAAACCTAGACATAGCTACTCACTGTAGAATGAAAAAAGATTACTTTGGGTTCCTGAAGGAACTTTGGGCTTCAAAGAAAACATTTCTTAATGTTATGTAATAATTCCTCATTAGAATTACCCCAAAGTGGAATGTGCTCTGTTAGGAGGTATTTGGCTGTCTAACATGGGAGGTCTTCAATAGAGGCTGTATGACCTCTTGTTGGGGTTGTTGTGAAGTGAATTTCTGTCTAGAAATGTGTTTCAGTTTTTTATCGTTCAGTCACTTCAGTGGTGTCTGACTCTTCATGACCCCATTTGGGGTTTTCTTGGCTAAGATACTGGAGCAGTTTACCATGTCCTTTTCCAGCTCATTTTATAAAAGGGGAAACTGAGGCAAATACAATTAAGGGACTTGCCCAGGGTCACACGGCTAGTAAGTGTGTCTGAGGACATATCTGAACTCAGGTCTTCCTGATTCCAAGCCCAGTGCTCCATTCACTGAACCATCTAAATATCTTCTAAGGTCTATTCCAACTCAGAGGTACTGTGATTCTGTGGTGTAGGTCCAAGAGGCAGATGCGTTACAAGAATGACAAATTGAGAATAATGAGAGGTAAAGAACATGATCTAACTCTTTGATTTGCCTTTTTCTATGAAAATATGGGTCTATATCCAAGTGACAGCACAGATTATTACCCACCAGTGACCCATGTTTGTATAGTAACTCAAACCAAAATGACCATCTAGAGCAGTGGTTCTCAACCTTCCTAATGTTGCGACCCTTTAATGCTTGTATGGGGGCGTATCTGCATGTTGGCAGACCTGCCTGGAGACATGGATAGAGGAGCGGTGTCTTGGTTCTTAAGACCATCAGAAATACGTGTTTTCTGATGGTCTTAGGCGATCCCTGTGAAAGGGTCATTCAGCCCCCACAGGTTGAGAACCACTGATCTAAAGTAATATTTAAAAAAATATATAATACTTAGGCATACCATCTCTCTAAATTCAAATGTTATGGATTCCTACTTCACCAACTCCAGTCTGATGTAGAGTCCAAAAGAGGATCCTAAGAGTCATAGATTTAGAACAAGATTTAGGACTGGAAGGGGACTTGGAAACCATCTGGCACAACCTTTTCACTTCACTTGGGAGATAAGGTTACTTACTTAGAAGTACTAAGTATAAGAGCCAGGATTTGAAACCAAATTCTCTTCTCCTGCTACTTCCACTCTCCCATTCTTGAATTCCTTTCCTTCTGTTTTTTTGGTAAAAAGTCTTCTAGCTGTATTCATTTTTGACATTGCTTTGATGGAGCTTCAGAATGACTTTGGCTTAAATTGGGTCCAATTTTGACCAGTGTTGAGTTTCTCAGAGGCTCTCAGCTTTTGTTTCTCCCCAGGCCAGAAGAATGTTAGGTGATTCTATTTCCTTAGCCTGTTTCTTAAACTTGCTAGCATCAGGTTTTGAATCACTAGCTTATTTTAATTTCTCTCTCCTTTAATTACAAGGGAAAACTCAGCCTTCTGGCCTTTTGGAAATTCCCTTCTATCTTGCTCTTCCTTCCCTTTTCAAATAAAATTCCAGAGAAACTCATGAACCATAGTGACCTGTGGGGATCTCTATTTAATTCTGTGGATTCAACCTTCCAACCATTATATTGTTATCTGGGAAGATATGTCATTAATATAATAGACCTTCTACTCATTCCTCTGTATAACTCTGCTCAGTTCTTCCTCCTTTCTAATGAAGAGTTAAATTATCATTGGATATGTGCATATTTGTAGATTTATGCATTTATATTACATACACTACTATTTTAGTGGCCTATGTCCCAAACTTTCAGTCAACTTTTTTCTTCTTCTTGCTTGCTTTCATTTAAAAAAATAATAACCCAATAGCTATAAGTTAGTAGATTGCAAAGGACTGAGAATTGGGAGTTAGAAGTCCCGTGTTTGAGTCCTAACTCATCCACTTTCTAGATCTGTGGGCAATGTCTTTTGGGTAAATTACTTCACTTCTCAGCCTCGGTTTCCTTATCTGAAAAATGGAGGGTAAAATACTTATACTACTGCATTGGATTGCTGTGAAGAAATCACTTTATAAAGTGCAAATCAGTATGTAATCCATGATGATAATAAACACAACTAAATGGAAATTATCTACTGTTCCAGAGAGAGTTCAGTTTTATAAGTGGAGAGTTGTTTTTAATAGACTTGATAGAAAGAGCAGTGAACATTATTCTCATCACTACCTAAATGGTTGTCAGGACTCAAACTGGGTTGAATAAAAAAAGGCTACATGGGCTAATTAAAAGATAACACCATGCAGTTGAACACAGTGCCTGCATAATTGTTTCTTATGCTAAGATAAGTGCACAATGTATATTGCAGAGTAAAAAAATACCAAACAAATGCCCAACCAAAAGCCGCAAACTTGAGATAAGATAAGATTTCTATTTTAAGAGCTGGAAAGCTTTCTCCATCTTTGTGTATGGTTATATCATGGTCACATGGAATGAGTTAATTTGATGGGTCCTCAACCTAGTTTATTCATTGCTGTTGGAAGAAAAAGGTGGAATTTGGATTAATTGGACCAATAGATTTCTTTTTCTAATTTATCCCTTCAAGATAGTTATGAATTTAGACTTTGTTGGTAGATGCTATGTGGGATAGTCAATAGAGCACAATTGTTAGGATACTGGTTCAGGGGCTTGTGGAATTTCTCATAGAGATAGAGCAGGTAGCAAGGATCCTAGAAAGATGAGTGGGGTAGGAGCACCCTCAGAACGAAGTATCCTTTAACTCAAGGATCTGAAATAGTGAAGTGGAACTAGCAATGTCTTTTCTGCACTGGAGTGACTGCATTTTGATACTTTTACTTCTCAGCTGTGGTGTAAAAGGCTGGGAAGGTCAAGTACTGTAGAAAGGAATGTTAGAGACTTTTCCTGCTTTAGTATAACTTTTCTTTTTTTAATTTAATTTAATTTTTTTAATGAGCAAAATCTATTTTTGATCTCTCCCTCCTCGTTAGAAAACAAAAAGAAAAATAAAACTCTTGTAACAAATATGCATAGACAAGCAAAAGAAATTCCCTCATTGGCACTCTCTCCCTCTCCCTTTCCCTCTCTCTCTCTCTCTCCCTCTTTCTCCCTCTTTCTCTCTCCCTCCCTCCACCTCTCCCATCCCTGTGTGTATGTGTATGTATAATTTTGTACCTAGTATTATATTTGACACATTGAAATTCTAGTTCAACAGAAGGTAGAAAGTCCCTTAAGGATGAGGAGAGAAAGAGGGGAACACTTCAAGGTCCCAAGCTTAGGAGAGAGACTGTACTATTTAATGAGCAGGCAGGGACTCTAAGAGGCAGCCAGTGTTAGCAGAGGTTGGAATTTCTCAGTCATCCTGAAAACCTCACCAAGACAAAAGAACTGAGACTGCTTCTATCCCTTCTGTACCTCATCTAACTTTTCAAGTTGCCTCTTGGTGAGCTATTTTTCCCCTTCAAAGCTTTCATTACATTTTTGATTTAGTCTGTGCAAGAATACTTCAGAGTAATTGCACTCTCCATCCTCCTGCCAGGGATGGCTTAAGGCCCCACCCATACTGAAAGGTGCCCTTGGTTATGATGTGACCAAAGAGATTAAAAACTATCAATGGATTTGATTGCTGAGAGTCATAGACCTAGAGCTGGAAGGGATCTCAGAGGTCATTAGGTTCATGTGAAAGGGGGATTAGATATATCTTGCTTAGCCCCAGTGGATGAATTAAGGAGCAATGGAAAGAATTTTCAAAAAGGCAAATTGAAGCCTTAGGTGAGGAAGAAATTCCCAACACCTGGATTTTTCCAAAGTGGAATAGATTGCCTTGGAAAGGCATGGCTTTCTTCTGACTCAAGGTCTTCAAACAAAGGCTGAGTGATCACTTGTTGGGTATACTGTAGAGAGAATTTTTCTTTGGGTGTGGGTTGAATGAATTGGCAATCTCTGAAATGCTGTGAAGAGTAAACATACATTGTAGAGCCTTCCTTCTATCCTTTGCTTGGTCCTGGCTACTGCTGACTTCAGCTTTTTGAAATTTGTCACATTACATATTTAGTAAATCGAATTACTCAATTAGCAGGAACTGGTCCACAATCTGGTTATCTGGTACCAGTTTTCTTCAATGTAATTGAATTAATTTGTGTAATTGAAATGAAAATAATTATGATATTTTTCCATCACTGGGACTTTGAAAAACAGTGGATGGAGAGTTGGAATTAAATTGTACTGTTTGATATAAAGAGAGGGACTCTATACAGGAATAATACTTAGGCATTAGTCATGTTTCGAAGATCGAACATCAAATACAGACAGCATGAGAGGCTGGGGTTTTCAAGAAGACAGAGACTGTTTATTCTGTTGCAGAATGAATAAATGTGGTTCCATAAAGTCCTTTTCTTCCAACATTGTCTCATGTAAGGCTTTGTTTAATAAGCATATCTCTGATAGTATTTTTCTGGGCAATGATCTCTTGTTTATCCCTTTGATATTGACTGTGAACTGGCCCCCTTTCATTTAGGCCCTCTTAGAGACTGACATCTGCATTTGAAGGTGATTTTTTTTAAAGAAGCCAGCCTTTAAAAGGTCATAAAACACTTGGCATTAGGTTCTCAGAGTGTGTGATGAATATTTTAATAGTTAAAAATGTAGCCAGGCAGCAAAGAAATGATTTAACATTGTAAATAAATCTCTTTGTGGGATTTAATGTGCAAAAATGGACAGCAATGGCTTTAAAAAAATCCTTCCCTGAATGCTGAGATCTATACAATAGCACACTTTGTATGTTGGATCCATATTGGGAGGGAGTTCATTATATCTTTTTTAGATATTTGTAGGAAGACACTAAAATCATTGTCTCCTCCAGGACTTGCATCTGTCTTCTCAAAACGAGAAACCCGTCAAGTAGATTTTCTGGGAAATATCACTGATACTAGATTCCAGAAGATGTAGAGCATTTATCAAACTACCTTAGAGACTGAGAACTTCAAATGCACTAATTCAAGGCATTGAGTAAGGAAAAAAGAGAGAAACATTCCTCAACCCATCCTCTTATTTGTTATGCCCTGGCTCAATCCAGACTTTTCTCTCTCTGATTTCCATTACTACTGAGAAAAGAATGCAAACCCAAAGATCATAATGGTGAACAGGCAGCTCCAATGGGTGATTGTATATATTCCATTCATAGAGTCCAAGGATGAAGGTTTATCATGTACCTTTCATCCTGTGTTTCCCAACATGTATACGTGGTTCCTCTTAAGTGCCCTTGTCTCTGGGAACTCAGCACCGTTAGTCCAGTAACTGGTTTCCTGCAGTAAGCAGAACAGAAAGGGTGGAGAAAATGTCAAGGACACGAAGGTAATTTCTAGGCCTGCTATAATTGAACTTTTAATGTCTATGTAGAGCAACTAGGAACTTTTTTCCCTTTTAAATATCTCATCCAAAAGTCCCTGCCCAGATTTGGCTGTGTGTGGTATTCAATTTATCCATTTCAGAAGATGAAAGTCTGAGTTGTCTGCCAGAATTTTACTTTCAGTCCCA
>CM053590.1:27407905-27420374 GCA_028646515.1 Pseudochirops corinnae | reverse complement strand
ATCAAGACCATTTCCTTTTTTGTGATGTTGTTAAAAGGCTCTTGGTGTGGAGAGGTTTCAAACAGCATCCATCATGGTCAGTCTGAAATTGCAGCCCTTAATTTGTGTTTTATTCCTTTGGAGTTTAATCTCACTCTCCTTCACACCCCCCCCCCCCCAAATCCCGTGGGGGGAAATGGGGGCAGGGAAGGAGATGAATCAGAGCACTAAAACAAAGTCTCATGCTAGGAAATAAGAAGAAAAAAGATTATGAAAAGAGGAAGGACAAATAAAAGTAAAGAGGAAAATATTCATTATTGTGCCTTTATAAGCCTGCATAAATTCAGAATTATTCTACAGTAAGCACTTCTAACTCTTCAGATTTTTTGAATCCCAAATCAAACTTATACCTTCACTTCAGACTTAGCTCATTCTCCCCCATTCTGCTGTAGGCAACTGTTTTCAGGCCCCATAAGAATAAATGGTACTTAGCCCTATAAATAGTTGGTGTCAGAAAGATAATCTTTGTATCCAGGTCTCACTTCATTATAGACACTGTACTGATTTACAATTAAATAAGAGGAAAGAGAGTTAGAAAAAATTGAATATATTTAATACATAGTTTCCAGAGCTTGCTAGGAGAGTGATATTGTAAAGTTAAGAAATATTACATTAAAATAAACATTCATTGGTTGGTATCATATATCATGTCTCCGATACAGATTTCAAGCCTCAGATATGAATATTTCAAGATCAAGTTGCTTTCATCATTCTTTCCCTTGCAAGAAGGAAGATTGGAAGCAATCTTCCTTAAAGTAAGCAGCTTTAATCATTGGGTTTCTAAATCAACTGAACTATGGTAGAAAAAAAGAAGATGGAAGAATCCTATAATCCCTGGTTTAGTCATAATGAAATTGTTCAGGATGAGAGGGAAACAGATGGATTCTGATTAATTTCCTACTAAGACCAGGAAATATAAACTTTAATGTTCTTTGTAAATTTACTAGAGTAAATAGCGTCTATACAGGAGATGAAAAAAAATCGCAAGATTAAGACAAATTTCCTCTGGTTGCTAGACATCAAAAGCATATCTATACCCCATGTTTCTATAGTGCTTTAAGGTTTGTTCAGAGCACTTTGTATATATTTCATTACATTTGAGAACACCATACCCAGCAATATCTTTGAAACCCCAAATATATAATGTTTTTGCTGGTTGATCCAGAGGCCCATCCAGGCTTGTTTTCTAAAAATGGAAACAATTATCATAGCTTGCTCTGGTTTGGGCTTATTCTAGAGCACTTAATATCACTCAAAGACATTCAGTGGGCTATTCACTACAAATCTCCCTGTTGGTAAATAGGATGTAAACCTGGAATCTATAAGTTTGCGATTCTGTACTTCATACTCGACATTTATGATTCAAGGACTTTGATTGAAAACAAAGATGAACTTTAGGAAGATGTTATTTGGAATGAACTTGGATTCCTGAATTGTCACAGTCCGTTGGTTTTATGGTTGATATTTAGGGGGGTTGAAAGATCTGAGGGTTAGCTTCATGGCTCTCTCCTGCCCTTTGAAGTACCTTTTCACTGCTCCAGGCCCCTTGTGGACCTACTTCAAGTCACTCTCAGCTAGCAACTGAGTAGGGAGGGGGAACGAGAAAAGTTAGGAGGCTAGAGATGTACCTTTGGTGTTAACCTTGACACTGAAATGAGAAATTCAAAATAGGTAAGGAAAGAAAGTGGAACTCTGCTGAGTCCAACAATGTCACTGGACTTCAGACGTCCTCTTACCTCAAAAGGAAAATCAATAGTTTCTTGCTCCAAACTTAAAAATACTCCAGTTGCCAACCTTTACCTTCTTCTGAGGGAAATGCTATTCTTTCCTTGTGTTTGTGTTTTATCTGCTAGGTGAACTTACCCCATGGAGCCTGGTGAGTGGCAATCATGGCTAACCAAACCTTGAGCCTAATTGTGACTAAGTTCAAGCAATGAATGACAAGTTTCTAATTCCAAATAATTTGGATATCCTATTTTTTAAAAGGTAGGGTATAGGGAGAAAGATTTTCATTTCATTTCATTTTATTTTATTCTATTTTTGCTCTTCGAAGGGGGAAAGGCAGGGCAATTGGGGTTAAGTGACTTGCCCAAGGTCACATGGCTAGTAAGCATTAAGTGTCTGAGGCCGGATTTGAACTCAGGAGGTCCTCCTGACTCCAGGACCTCTATTCGCCAAGGTTTTCATTTTAATCTTTGCAGAGAAGAGATTCACTATTTGAAAATATCTAACATTCAAGACTACAAGAGCATGAGCTTTGTGGGGAAGGGGTTATGGAACTGTTAATAAAATATATAATAACCTGTACCTCTGCCCCTGGAATGTGGTGAGAAGATACCAATCATCAGTCATTTAACACTGGAAACAAGTTATTATCTTGTCATGGTGGCTGTAACTTGGAAACAGTTTCTCCTTTGGGGTCACAGTTTGCTTGCTTTAATGGAAAGGTATTGTTTGTGAAATCTGACCCAGAGGATCAAGTCAGTTTTAGCTGGATATCAATATGACATTTTTAGGCCTTCTGGTCATTTACTTTCTGCTTTTCTGGGATGCATGTGCTTTGTCATATAGAGGATGACACATCTTCAATTTACTCCCTTTCTCTAGATTTGGTGACTGAACCTTGCCCTCCGTGCCACATGAGACATACAGGCTTTATGTAGGGGTTGGAGAATAAGGGGCTTGATGAACTCTATTAGCTGTGGGGACTGCTGGACAGAGCACAGAGTACCTGTATCTCCCACAGCTTCCATCATCTCTTCTCTCTGTCCATATTCTGCAAACTACAGGGGCTTAGGTAAATATGAAAAGGTTAGGTTTTATATTATAGTTCATATGTACTTCATCCAAATCAGTTAAATCAGGGATTCTTACCCTGCCATCAGTAAATTTAAAATTTCTTTGACAACTGCATTTTAATATAACTGATTTCCTTTGTAATCCAGTGTATTTTATTTTATGCATTTAAAAACATTATTCTGAGGAGTTCACAGTCTTCATCAGACTGTCCAAGAGACAAAAATGGTTAAGAACCTTCAAATTAAACAAACATTTATTTAGCACCTTCTCTGTGCTCTGGGCACACAAAAAAGAAAAAAAAAAAACCAGCCCAGGTCACCCCTCAAGGAGTTTACAAGTAAGTAGGGGAGAGATGATGCCTATATGGATACATCAAATTCAAAGTAGTGTTACAAGGGTGAAGGAGCTATCCCAAGTACTTAAGGAAAATGAGAGGAAGGAGACACTGTTTTTAGCTAAGGGGGATCACGGAAAGTTTCATGCAAGAGATGGTACCTGAGCAGGGTTTTGATGGACAACAAGGATTTAAACAAGAAGTACTGAAGAGTGAGTAAGTTCCAGGAATGGGGAGTGGTGGCTCGTATAAAACTATGGTGGGTAAAGATGGTGGTCAGAGCTAGTGGAATAGTTCATATTACAGTTTGGCTGAAATGGAAAGTGAATATTATTAGACAGGAGGTAGGTTGGATGAAGACAATGGAAGACCTGATATGAAAGATTAAGGAATTTGTATTTTATCCTAGAAGCAATAGGGAACCATTGAAGATTTTTGAGTAGAAGAGTGACCCAAAGAAGAGTATTTGGTAGTTCTTTAAAGGAAGAACTGGATTGGGGAAAGACTGATGGTAGGGAGACAGATTGGGTAAGCTTCTTTCCTAGAGGTCAGTCTGGCATCTGTTCCAGCTGACTCAGCAGCTGGAGAGCAGGGACAGTCTGGTTTTTGCTTTTATATCCATAGTCTTCTACAGGGTCTTGTACATAGCAGGTTCTTGATGAATGTTTGTGGAAGTCCCTTGAATTGGAACATCTTTGCTCTCATTATGCTTTCCCTTTCCCTAACACTCCTATGAAACACTTGATAGTAGGGTCAGTTCTACTCCAGCCCCATTTTCATGTCTCCCTGAGATGTGTTGTTGGCCTTTCCTGCTCAAAGAGTATGGTAATGGAGGCAAAGCCGGAAAAAGTTTCAGGTAGGGTCCCAGTGATGAGCTATCTGTGGTCTGAGGAATAGTCTGGTTAACTTTGGAGAGATCCTTCAGCAGGAAGATAGGGGGACGTGACTTTTTTGCCCCAACAGTTACTGAAGATCATCTACCAAACCCTCCTAGGGCCTTGGGATACCATTGAGTAAATTTTATCATCACATATCTACTCAGTATGTATCTTATAGTTATTGGCAGATTATAAGCACTTAATAGATGTACTATGTCTTTATGTACCTATCTATGTATTTATATATCTATGTATATATGTATATATGTAACTAGCTAGCTAACTATACATCTCTCTGTCATTAAAATATGAGCCCTGGAGGGCAGGGACAACTGGTGATTTTATTACATCCCCAGCACTTAGTATAGTATTTGGCACTTCGTAAACACTTACTAAATGCTTATTGGTTATTTGATCATATAAGATCTGGGGATGTTAATGAGCTGCAAGTTTAATATGTTAGCAATATCATATGGCAGCGAGAAAACTACTGTGATGAGAGGCACAGCTTCCAGAAAGGAGGAGGTGATTGTTTCATTCTCTTCTGCCTTGGCCAGACCCCATTTGGAATATTATGTTTAGTTCTAGGTGCTGTAATTTAGGAAGGACGCTGACAAATTGAAGGGCCCTCAGAGAAGGGCAGTGGGGTCTTTTGGTTCCATTCCATATAGGGAGCAGTTTAAGGAAATGGGGGTTTCAATTTGGAGCAGAGAAGAATCAGGCGGAGCATGATAACTCAATTCACACATTGCTGTGTACTTATACATTGAGATCAGAACCATTTATAGCTTCTTTTATGGCAAAAGAGATGACAGTAACCTTATTGTATCATCTTATTTTGCAAAAATAGCAGAGTCTCAATGGTAGTTACTGGATGGCATCCAAAAGCTAATTTGTTTATAATGACCCCCATTTGTTAATAGTCTTCCTTCCATACTTAAAACAAAAGGCACTAATCACTATTTATGTAATCATCCTTAAGAGCCCCTGAGTCTTGAGTTTATGGGTTTATGGAACAGATCCCAGTGGTGGGTAGATACAGATTCCACCCATCATTAGGGTCTGAAACTCTGTAAACTCCATGAGGTCAGGGACCATTTCATTTTTGTCATTGTACTCTCAGTACATATGTAGCACCACGACCAACACATAGCATGCTTTGCTATTGTGGTCCAGTCATTTCAATCATATCCAGCTCTTTGTGACCCCATTTGGGGTTTTCCTGGCAAAGATACTAGAGTGATTTTCCATTTCCTTTTCCAGCTCATTTTATAGCTGAGGAAACAAAAAGAAGCAAGGTGCTGTGACTTGCCCAGGGTCACATTGCTAGAAAGTGTCTGAGGCCATATTTGAACTTAGGTGTTTCTGATTCCAGGTCAGGTATCACCTTGATCAACTAAGTGATTGGCTTATAGCATCATAACAATCATTTCTATCTGGTGTTCTCTACTTTATAATCATTATCATGGAGTGCCAGCCCCTCATTTCATAGGTGAGGAAATGGAATTCCAAAGAAGGAGACTAATGTATTCAAGGTGATACCACTATCCAGATGAAGATCAGAACCGAGGCCCCCTGACTTTTAGATCATATTTTGTCCATTATAGCTGGTGTGGATGACTCTGCCTTGGGCCTGCTCTCATTTCTCTGTCTTACAGTTTTTCGGGTCATTTCTAGTACACTTCTAAAAAGTCTAACTTAGTATAAAGGTTTTCTCTAGGAGAGACCCAGATCTTTGCAAAATCAATCTCCCCAGCATCCCAATGAGCAGCAGGGCATCTTAAGTAGTGTTGGACTTGGAGTCAGGAGAACCTTGGTTGAAATCCCCACTCAGACATGTACTACCTGAATCACCCTAAGCAAGTCACTTACTTTCTGTGCCTTGGTTTCCTTCTCTATAAAAGGAGCTTGGAATAGATGGCCCCTCAGTTCCCTTCCAGCTCTAAATCTATGACCCCATGACTTCCCAATTATACCATGACATAGCAGAATAATTGTACTACCTAAGATTGGATAGAAAATGTAGTCAGAAATCATTTGTAAATGAGCCAAACCTTAAGAAACTGAGATCTTGATCTTGATCTTGATCAATGCAGCTTGGAGGGATGTAAGTTAGCACATTGCCTTAAACTTATTTCTCAGTTGTTGGAAAGGAGAGGCCCTCTGTAGGGGACAGCTTCATGGACAGGAAACTTTTATAAAAATGTGAGTACCTAAAAAAGGTATCTGTTGAAAGGTTCATTAAGAAAAAAGATCATACCCAGAAAGAACTTTAATTAGTTGAAGAAATGGATTGTATGAAACAGGGTTCTAGGAAATAAGAAAACCATAACCATATAATCTAAAATTTACTCATTTTCTAGGCATTGTAAGAATGGAGAGGGATTGGTTCAAGGTTTGCCCAGAGCCCTAAAGCCTCAGACCCAAATAAGAGTGTGCCAATTATTCCCCCATATACAGTGGAGATGTTCACTTATTATTAACTGATAGTGTAAAGGATCCTGGGGAGGGTAAGCTAACTGGAGGTTATGAGTTCTGTCTGCAAGGACAATTTAGTTATTTTCATAAGTATATTTCAAGCCTAAGATTTCTCTGTATCTAATCAACTAGTTCCATTTTCCCTTACATTTGATGAGGGCATTCATTAGCGTTCCACAGGACCAGAGAAGTTTGGGTCAGAATGAAATAGTGCACATAATATGTTGCAACATCATGTTTCTACAGCCCACTTAAGCCATTATTAAGCACCTCAGGTTTTTTTTTTGTCCTCGAAGAGGGGGAGGAATTTATTTACTCTCATTAAAACTTTGTATCTAAGTAATAAATGCAATTTCCTTTTTTATAAATCAAAATATGAGACAAACATGGATTTTGAGATAATGAATGTTGTCTGCAGTCTACAGTCCGCGAGTTCAGACTTCAAGCAATATAAAATATTTAACTGCTATAAACAAAATACTTGTAATGATTCAGCTGTTTCTCCTCAGTAAGAAATTAGCTAGTAATAAATTTGTGTTAGACTCTAACTGGGAGTAAAACCAGACTGTGCAAACCTAATTTGACTTCAGGAAAGAGAAAGGAACTGATCCTTGGATATTAACTCTGCACTTGTGGTCTAGATTAATGCTGGAATCTTGCATTTTAGGAAGTGTTATTCAGTTGTTTCAGTCATGTCTTACTGGTCGTGACCCCATTTGGGGTTTTCTTGGCAGAGATACTAGAGTGGTTTGTCATTTCCTTCTCCAGGTCATTTTGCAGATGAGGAAACTGAGGCAAGCAGGATAGAGTGACTTGCCCAGGGTCATACAGCTAGTATGTTTGAGGCCACATTTGAATTCAAATATTACTGACTGTAGGCCTAGGGCTCTATCTACCCATCTAGCTGCCCATTTTAGGAATTGTATTTCCCCAGTCCCTAATGGGATAGTTTGGTGGAGCAGTGGATAGAGTGCCAGGCCTGCAGTCAGGAAGATACATTTTCCTGAGTTCAAATCTGGCCTCAGACACTTACTAGCTGTGTCACCCTGGATAACCCACTTAACCCTATTTGCCTCAGTTTCTTTATCTGCAAAATGAGCTGGAGAAGGAGATGGCAAACTACTTCAGTATCTTTGCCAAGAAAACCCCAAATGGGATCATGAAGAGTCAGACATGACTGAAAGGACTGAAAAGCCATAACAACAATATCTAGCTAAGCAAGAGTTTGTAAATCTGGTAGCTATGGAAAGTATGCACATTCTAGCAGAAGAGTATTAGGTAGGGAGTCTAGTGGTGGGAATGGATTTGGGTCAGTCTTGAGCTCTCCTGCTCAGTTCCCCTGGGGACCAGTGGCATATTTATGAGTCAGTGGCTCATGTTAGGGGTGTACTCTGTGGTCACGTAAGAGGGTGAAGCCAAATGGGTCATGAAGAGCTTGAACCTGTGACTTTGACCTTATTCGTGTAATGTGTTTCTTTTTGAATATGTAACAACTGTTTACAACTCAGTCCTTGAAAATCTACCTTAGCTTCAAGGCACATTTACTGTGATCCAGCATATGTTTAGAATAATAGCTCACAAGCCCACACCGATGTATTACTTTCACCAGTTATCCAAAGGACATATCAGTTTAAAACAAAAGAGATTTAATTCAGTCTTATAGCAAACTAAATGACAAGAAAGATTTCCTTCCATCTTCCTTCCCCATATATACAGGATTCACATCCAAAGTTACCACATGACAAGCAGAGAGGGGATACATGGATATTTTTGCATACTTTGATACTTGGAAGGATATTTGAATGATTTTCTTTTTATAGTTTGGGGACTTCCTTCCCTGACTTGGAATTAAACAAATTGCCTTCAAGGCATCAAAGTAAATAAAAATATCTATCTTGTTCTACAAGTCATGGAGCAACTTTTGGGCATATACCTTGTGTGTGTGTGTGAGTGTGTGAGTGTATGTGTGTGTATCTTTCTTGTCCCTTATTTTGCTGAGTTAACTCACCCATGCCTTCTAGTCCTTTGTGATTGTTGTTCATATTTCCAAAAAAGTATCATGTAGAAGTGGTGAAAACCTCCTTCTTGTTCTTTTAGCATCTTGGGGATATCAATGTATTTCTGAAAAGGAGCATCAATTGCCTCTCATTTTTGCCTGCCTTCTTTTCTGTTCATACATATCCTTGATAATATCCTTTAAATCTACAAATTTCTCACAAGTCATCAATGCTTCAGGTTGATGACACCCTACAGGGTGAGATATTTTGTTCTTTATTTTAAACCTTGTTTTTTCTTAAATTATAGTGTCCTGGTATTTGTGGCTATATAGTATACTTAGAAGAATATTGGTGTGAAAAGTGAGCTTTTGCAGTGACACTGAGTTTGAGGTCATTAAAAGCACTGTGTAATTTCCCTAATACAATAAATATAGTCTGATTTCTTCTTCCTGCTCTGTTTTAGGCTTAGCTCATGACCCCCCTAGAGGACTTGTCCAAGATGTCCAAGATTTTAACATATATTGATGGAATAACTCAATGGTTACCTGTTGATCTGTCTTTCAAAATTGAGCAATTCATCCACTTTGTTTTTTTCAGTGTGTGGGTTAAAATTAATTGATTTCCAATTACTATGTTTTTGTACTGAGTATCCCCAATGACTGTTATGGTATGAATATGTGAGAATCCTTAGTTTCCTTCAAAACTTAAGTTCTATTTTCTACATGAAATTTTTCCTGAGCCTCCCATTGGTCATTTGTAACCCCTCCCCCCCAAATGACCATGTATTTATGTTGTATGTACTTTGTAAATATTTATAGACATGTTGCTTTCATCTGAAATAATGTAAGCCTTCTGAGGGCAGAGACTGTTCAGTTTTTGTCTTCACATTCTCAGTACCTAAAACAGAGTCTGACATATAATGGCTACTTGATAAATGTTTGTTGATTGATTGATAGGCTATAAGCTCCTTGAGGGCAGGGACTGGTTCATTTTTATTTTCATCTCCCTAGTACCTAGCACATAGTAGGTACTTAATAAATGTTTTTAGTTGATTCATTGATTTCACTAAGGAGGCTTTATAGAGCTCTGGAGCCAAATGCAATTAATTGAATATTATTTGGGAAAACATCCTAGTACATGGAGACCCTCACCAGTTATCAGAAATTCTTCATTTGTTTGGCCTTTTTAAAGGCATTGTTGAAGGCACTAGCAAATGATTTTGATGAACATTTATGTATATTCCTGCTCTATGTCTGACTTGATGTCAATACCATGTGAATCATGGAATAAAGTTCTCTTTTGTTTTGTTTGATGTGGATTTTTTCCCCTAATTTTGAGGCAATGAGGGTTAAGTGACTTGCCCAGGGTCACACAGCTAGTAAGTGTCTGAGGCCAGATTTGTACTCAGGTCCTCCCAACTCAAGGACCAATGCTCCATCCACTGTGCCACCTAGCTGCTCTCCCCATTTTCCATAGATTTTTTTATAATGCTGACATATACACGAGAGAGATCTTTTCTAAGAGGACACTTTCAAGCTACATTTTTTTCTGGGTTGAGTCAAATGCTCTTTTCTACAAATAGAAAACAGAGATTTTATATTTTCTCTATCTCTCATTTAGCTATCAACCCATCGATATGGGGGCCACTGGAAAATTGCCTGCAAAACTCTTTCTCTTCTGTTTGCATGTTTTCATTGAGGATGGTCTCAAAATATTCGTAGGCTACTCTCATTTTCCAGAGATGAAAAGGAAGGCATGTGGGGTGGCAGCTGGAAACATCTGCTTGACTGCCCTTTATGGATCAAGATAGTGAGGCAGCAGAGTGTAGTGAATAGAGTGCTGGACTTGGAGTATGGAAGACTTGAGTTCAAATCCTGCCTCAGACACTGTATGTATGACTCTGGGCAAATTACTTAACTCTGCTTGTCTCAGTTTCCTCATCTATAAATTGAAGGGCTTAGACCTGAAGTCCTCTAAGGTACCTTCTAGCTTTAAATCATGACCTTCTATTCTTTTGGAATTTTTCTCACTTGAACCTGTCTTGAGAATTGAACCCTCAAATGCTTTTTTGTTGCCTCCTGTATTGATTTCTTTCATTTGTATTTGGTTAGGACAAACTGCTCTCCTTGACTTTGAATACACACACAGACACTCCCAAAGACTTTCAGAGTTGGAAGGGAACTCATAGATCATGCAATCTAACCCATATGTGAAACATTGTGAACCAAGCAGACACCATCAAACGGGAATCCCTGCTATGATTAACCTGATCTTTGCTTGAGGTAAATGCTCAGTGGACTATTAAACAAAATTATCTTCAGTCAAATCTGTAAGAGTCTTATATAAATTTAACATATTAATGGGTTTAGGAGAGCCATCAAGGATACATTTTGTTCTACCCAGTCAGATGCTTTTAAAAGAAATCAATAAATAATAGAAATAATGGGATGGTTTTTAAGTGCCATTGCATTACCATTTTATCACATAAGGAGCTGGATGCAGAGGTGGTAGAATCCAAATCTGGTTGCCTATGAGAATAGATTGTTCCAAAATTGCTGCCAGGTCCATTCCATTTTGTGTTTATTTTTTATCATCCCTATACTTCCATAGACAAACCCTCACAGAATACTCTGGTTTCACTGATTCTTTTAAGGCTTGCTTTCTATCAATTGTCTTTTGTAATGTTATGAAGCAACTGATTAACAAGCATTTATTAAGAGCCTGCTGTGTGTCAGGTGTAGAGGATACAAGGCAGTGCTTATAAGATACTCTGTGTATAGAACACCATGCCTACCTTCTATGCCCATGGTCCTCCTCTGTGGTGAACTTTTGCCACTTGTTAGTTGTTATTTGCTAAGTCAATTTCTGGGCTCTTTGGGCTGCTTGGTTGTGGGAACTTTTACATCACTTTCATCTTCTCAAGCAAGTGATAACAGAGTTCTTGGCATTATAGATGTAGGTCTGGATGGTATCTCAGAAGCCTTCAAGTCCAATCCTTTCCTTTCACACCTGAGATACTGAAGTTTATAGAAGTTTAGTGTCTGAGTAACTGAGGCAGGATTTGAACTCAGGATCCTTATGACTCCAGAGCCAGTGGTTAATCCACTGTGCCCCCTAGCTGCTGGAGGTCTTTGCTTTTATTGGTTTCCTATCTTTGCATCTGAGCTGCTATGATTTCTTTCACTGCATGATTTCGTTCATTCCTTCATGACTTTGTTCATTTCAGTTTCATCGTCTTCTCATCTTTGTTGTTCCTTCTGCTGTGATGGTTACTTTGACTCTTGGCATGAGGAATGAATGCCCATTCAGGCTGCTTATTTGAAAATTCCTCCAGCTGTAAGCATCTCATTATAGACACAATGCTGTAAAAAATCTGCTTTATCCTTCCTATATTTATCACTATCCTAACCACAAGACATCTAAATTCTAATGACAGTGAACTCCAATAACCTGACAAGATAGAGCAGTAATTGTCATTTTTACCCATTTGTTAATAGCTTTGTTAGAATGCCAGATGAGTCTGATGTATACAATAAATGCACTGATCCCTTCAAACCAAAGCAGATCTATTTGGTAAGATACAAACTTAAAATAATAATAATAATCAGATGGTACATAGTGTTTAGTACCAATAATACCAATAAGAGCTAGCACTTGTAGAGTGTTTTTGCAAAGTGCTTTTATAGATATTATCTCATTTTATCATCACAACTCTGGGAAGTAGGTTCAATTATAGTTAGTTCCATTTTATAGTGAGGAAACTGAGGCAGAGGAAGGTTAAATAACTTATCAAGGTTTACATAGCTGTTAAATGTTAGAGATGGGATTTGAATTCAGGTTTTCCTAACTCCAGGTCCAGTGCTCTGCAACACTCTGCAACATCTGTAAAAATGTCCTATATAGCTTATCTCATTAAAGCCTCACAACAACTGTGGGGCAGGTAC
>CM053590.1:27376099-27405973 GCA_028646515.1 Pseudochirops corinnae | reverse complement strand
TTTTTTTTTTTAAAGTTTATAAAAACACAATGTGTCAGTTTCAGAGCTCATTTGCTTGTCTGAGTTTCCTTCTGAACCTCATGTACTCTTCTGTGAATATTAAAATGTTTTATTAGTTCTTTTTTTTGGACATTGTTATCAGTATCTCAGCTTCATGCCCACCCCAACAAATAAGCAGAGTCAAGCAAAACAAATTCACACATTAGTCTTGTTCTAAAATGTCTCTAGCCCATTGCCCTTTGTCAGGAGATGGGTAGCATCTTTCTTTGTCTGTTCTCTGTAGGTATGATTTGTTACTGCACTGATAAGAGTTCTTAAAGTCTTTCAAAGTTGTTTTTCTTTTCATTGTTACAGGCATTGTATACTTTGTTCTCCTGGCTCTGCTCACTTCACTGCATCAGTTAATACAAGTCTTCTTAGATTTCTTTAAATATGCCCCTTTCATCATATTTTATTTATAATAATATTCCATCATATTCATATATCATAATTTGTTCAACCATCCCAGGTGAAACTCTTCTAGTTTCTAGTTCTCTACTACAACAAAAAGTGCTACTGTAAATATTTTTGTACATATAGATCTTTTCCTTCTTTCTTTGATTTCTTTGAGACATATGCTTAATAGTAATATCACCGAGTCAAAGAGTATGCAGATTTCATTTATTTGACATAGTTTCAAATTACTTCCTGGAATGGTACGGCTTCACCAACATTACTTTATTATGGTTACTCTCCCCTATCTTCTCCAAATTTTTTTGTTTTCTGTTTTTGTCATCTTTTCCAATCTGATGGATATGAGGTGGAACCTCAGAGTTGTTTTGAGTTTTTCTTTATATTTGTGCGTTAAAACATTATTTTGGATTTCCTACCTTGAGAACTGCTTGTTCATATCATTTGATCATTTTTCTTTTCAGAAATGGCTCTTGTTCTTATAATACTTGTTTCAATTCCGTATCTGACCTTTATCAGAAGAACTACTTACAAAGATCCCCCTCCCCCCAAGTTCATTATTTATCTTCCAATTTTACTTGCATTGATTTTTTTTGCAGAAGCTTTTCAACTTTGTGTTATCAAAATTGTCCATTTTGTCTTCTGTGATCCTCTATATACCTTATTTAGTTAAACTCTCTTTCCATATCCAAAATCATGAAAGTATCTCCTTCCCTATTCCTCTAATTTATTTATAATGTGACCTTTTATATCTCTGCCATGTATGTGTTTGGAACCTGTTGAGGTATATGGTACAACAGGCAGCTAGATGGCACAGTGCACATAATGTTGGACCTGGAGTCAGGAATCCCTGAGTTTAAATCTGGTTTCAGATACTTACCAGCTGTGCAACCTTGGGCAAGTTACTTAATGGCTCTGTGCCTCAGTTTTCCCATCTGTAAAATGGGGATAATAATAACACCTGTCTCCCAGGATTGTTGTAAGAATAAAATGAAATACTATTTGCAAAGAACTTTGTAAAACTGCAAACATTATATAAATACTAGCTGTTGTTATTATTATTATATTTGTCTAAACCTGATATTTGTAGGACTGTTTTCTAGTTTTCCTAGTATTTTTCTTTTGGGTTAAATAATGAGTCTTTAACCAGATGATGGGGATCTTTGATTTATCAAACATCATGCTCCTATGTTTGTTTGCTCCTGAATCTTGTGCCCATTGATCAGATTTTTTGTTTTTTAACAAGTACCAAATAATTTTGCTGACTAATGCAACATAATATAGCTTGAGATTGGTTACTTCCTCCCTACAGTTTTCCATTTTATCTAATTATTTTCATAACCTTTTGTTCTTCCAGATGAATCATGTTACTATTTTTTCTGGTTCTATGAAATAACTCTTTGGTAGTTTGGTTAGTACGGTACTGAATAAGTAAATTATTTTAGATAGTATTATCATTTTTTTTTGGTATGTTGGCATAGCCCATCCATGAACAATTAATATCTTTCCAATTACTTAAGTAAGTCTTTATTTTGGTAGAATGTTTTATAGTCATAGTCCTATAGCACTTGTGTTTAACTTGGTAGGTGGACTTGCAGATATTTTATACAATTTTGTAGTTATTTTGAATGGGATTTCTTTCTTTAATTCTTTTTTATTGGGTTTTGTTGGCAATATACAGAAGAATTAATGATTTATGTGAATTTAGTTTATACCCTAATACTTAAGTCACTGTTTCAATTAATTTTTAGTTGACTCTCTAGGGTTCTCTAAGTAGATCATCATTATTTACAAAATTAATCATTTTGTTCCTCTTTGAGCACGCTATTCTCTCTTTTTCTTGTCTTATTACTGTAATAGCTCCATGTCAAGTAATAGTGGTCATAATAGTTATTTTTTGCTTTACCTCTGATCTTTTTGGAAATAACGCTAGTATTTCTCCATTATATATTACTAATATTTGGTTTTAGATAGATAGGATTTACCATGTTAGGGAAAAAACCCCAATTTCCTCCTTATATTTTTAGTTTTTTTTTTTAAACAGAAGTGAGTGTTGTATTTTCTCAAAAATGTTTTCAGTGTCTGTTGATATACTCATGTTATTCTAATGTTTTTTTTTAAATTTATATGGTCCATTAAAATTACAGTTTTCCTTATATTAGACTAATCCTGCATTTCTAGTATAAATCCAGTCTACTAGTGTATCATGGTATGCTACCTTTTAAATATATTACTATGGTCTCTTTGCTAACATTTGATTTAATATTTTGGAGTTGATATTAATTAGAGATATTCTTTTATTTTCCCTCACCCCTGCTTTGTCTTTCCCTGTTGAGGTAAGAATTTGATAGTAAAACAGTTTATGCACCAACAGAATTAGTTGTTCTTTGGAGGGTTGAATGGATAAATATTAATATATGTGCATATTATATATAATATATATAACATATATAATATATATTATATATAATATACAGATTAACAGATTAAAAAATAAAGAATTTACATGATCAATCTCAGAAAAAATCTTGTGTCATTTCTTTCAGGTTCTCTCATAGTCCTCATGGCTAAATCACTTTAAAAAAATTGGAGACTTTTCTTGTAGTTGTATGGAGCTTTCTGGGTTTTTCTCTTGGGCATCCCTAGACCCACAGTATTTCTTCATAATGTTCAGTGTCTTCTGCTTTACTTGTAGCTTCAATAAAAATTTCTAATGTGAACATTGTGCCAATGTCAGCCTCTGCTTCCTTCTGAATTCTTGCATGAGGTGGTCAATCCCTGTTTAATCCTGGGTTCCTGTTGTTGGCTTTTACTTCCCCATGTGTGTCTGTGCTCAGAGTGCTGGCATGATTCAGGCCTCCCTAGATTGTCTGAGCTCTGTCTTCAGGGTCTTCTGGAGCATCTCTAGTCAGAGGGCTGTGAACAGCTTGCACCATGTACTGGTTCAAGTGCTCCCAGCAACCAGTCCTGCTTCTGTAATCAGAGTAATAAAAGTGCTTTGGCTTCCTAACAACCTTGCAGCTTCTTCATCTGAGTATGACAGTCTTCCTGCCACTGGGTATCAAGTGCCCTGAGTTGGGATGCCCCTGTAATGCTTCTGGTCTGTGCTGGCAGCTTTCTACCTTTTTCAACTATATTCATCTTGCTTTTCTGTATGGACCTTTTTCCCAGGGCCATTTGGTACAGGTTTCTGTCTAGGCTTTGTTTTTTCTTCAGTCTTAACTTGAATGAAGATGCTGATGAAAATGTTTCTCTCTAGATTTCATGATCATTATTCAGTCTGATGATTTTGTTAGATCTTTCGTGAAATGTGTGTGTGAGAGCTGGGTTTCTCTGTGACCATTTATTCACTCAGCCATCTTATTCAGCAGCATATACTGTCTTTCCTTAAAATTTTTTTCTTATTCATTTTGAACTTAAATGCAAAAAGACCAAAAAAAGAGAACATTTCCATGCACACAGCACAGCATAAAAAGAGGATTCAATATAAAACCATTAATTTCCATTTCATATGATTTACTTATTTTGAAAAACTATGTAATAAATACTGCACACCATTTTCAAAGATATTCTTCTTTTGTGCTTCTTTATAAGTTTTCTTTTGTTGTGTATTTTAAATTTTTTTTCTCCCTTTCTTCCCACTCTACCCTAGAGAAAGTTACCATTAGACACAAATATGTATATGTGTAAAACCATACTATAAATACTTCTTTTTATCTGTTTTTTCCTCTGGATATGGACAGCATCTTTCTTCACAAGTCCTTTGTAGTTGACTTGAGGATTTACAATACTCAAAGTGACTTAGTCATTCCAAGTTGTTCTTAGAACAATATTGCTGTTACTGTGCACAACATTCACTTGGTCCTGCTCATTTCGATCTGCATTGTTTCATGCAAATCTTTTCATATTTTTCTAAAATTAACTAGCTCACCATTTCTTAAAGCACAGTTTAGTATTCCATCACTATGATATGTCACAACTTATTTAGCTATTCTGCAATGGAAGGGCCACTGCCTTTCTTAATATAGCTTAAAATCACAATAGTTTTCTGGGCTGCCTCATCCCATGTTGATTCATAGAAAGCTTGAAGTATTATAAGGTCCGTTTTTGGATTTAATTTTACCTCCACTATCTTGTACTGTGATTGATTTTTTTGAACCAAATCCATTATATGTCCTATTATTCCCCAGAAACTCATTCTCTTGCCTATTACCCCAAGAAATATCTTCATTATACACCATGGACCTTCTTCTTTTCTGGGTCACCATATAGTATAGGAATTTAGGGATGCCTATATTATTTTGATCTGCTAAAAAGTAATAGTATATATTTGAACCATTCAATAGGATGAACATCAAAACCAATGTTTTGGTGCTGATGATACTACTTTTTGTTTTCTTGAAGTTTTGAGTAAGGATGGGGTAGCTGACAGTTAAGACCTTGAGTTGAGAGAGAAAAGACAAAGGAGAAGGAACATGGTACTCAGAAGTGCTTTTTTTTTTTTTAAACCTTATAAAAGGTCACAGTAAATTTGGAGAGATTGTGGGGTCGGTAGGAAGAGCATAGTATCGGAAATAAGTTTAGAAATCTATTAGATAAGATCTTCAGCTCCTGGTGTCATATTTTGGCAAGGACATTCTTAAAATGAGAGTGTCTAAAGGAGGGCAGCCAGAAAGGTGAAGGCCATCAAGGTTATGCCAGATGAGGATAAGGTGAAATACCCAGGGATGTTTACATTGGAGAAGACTCAGGAGGATGTGTTAGTTATCTCCAAGGGGCTGAAGGGCAGTTATGTGAAAGAAAGTTTAGAATTGCACTGGTTGGGCTGATAGAGCAGAACTAAAAGTATAGGAGGTTGGCAGGGAGGATGATTTACGATCAATGAAAGGAGAAACTTCCTAACAATTAGAGTTATCCTAAAATGGGATGAGTTCCTTCAAAAGGTAATGGAATTACCACTATGCTAGGTTTTCAAGAGGAGGCTGATAATTTGTTGGCAAAGTCAGAGGATTCCTGTTCATGTATGGGATAGACTCATGACCTCTGGAGTCCCTTTCCCAGTTCTGAGATTTTATGATACTGATCTGAGATCCAGGATCAAGGTTATTGTAAATATTGAAGTTACAACTTGGAGGCCATTAAGGCTTCTTTGTAATGCAGATATATACTTACAGATGAGAGTGGTCATTTTCACCAGGTTCTATGTTTATTTTATATAAAATTTCATTTTTAGTCCAGGTCCATAACCAAACTACCAAAGACTAGGCTTTGAAACAACTCTGTTGCAAAAGGATATGGGCCCCCATGATGACAACCAAGAGAAATCAGAGAATAGATCTTAAAAGGGATCAGAGGAGTTCTTTCCTTTCTGGTTGCCCTCCTCTGGACTCTTTAGTTCATCAGTTTCTCTTTTACATCCTGAGGATCTATGTTGGAGAGTGAAGAAGGAAGTATTCTGAATGTATTTGCTTTCCAGAAGTAGGAGTTCATGTTTCCTTGTCTCAGTGCAATGGGGCTGCCTAACAGAAGGGAAGATGACGTTAGTACCAGGACTGCTTCATAGTGGGGTTGGGAACATCTAACTACTGCTAAATATACTTTTTCTCAATCTCCCTGGTCCTCACTCCCTCTCCATTAGCCTGCTACAAAGACTGATAGTCCCACCAGCAGGAGATAATCTTTTGGATTAAGTCAGTGACTCCAGGAGGCCCCTCTTATTCAATCACTTAATTGACAAGCACTTATTAAATGCCTACAATATACCAGGCACTGTGCTAAGTACTGGAGACACAAAGACAAACATGAAACAGTCTTTACTCTTGAGGAGTTTAATTCTCTGTATAGAAATATATACAAGTTAGTCAGTTAGCTAGCATTTAAGTGCCTACTACGCTGTACTAAGTGTACTAAGTACTAAGGTACTACGGATACAAAGAAAGACAAAAAACATGGTCCTTGTTCTCAATGAATTCACTCTCTAAAACAGACGCAAAATTAATAGGAAGTAATTTGGGGGAGGAGGCTCTAGTTTGGGGAAAGGTCAGAAAAAGCTTCATGTAAGAGACAAGGTTTGAGAAGGGCTTTGTAGGAGATTTGGGATTTTAAGAAGGGGGTGGGAGATACAGAGATGGTTGATGAGGTGTTATGAGCGAGTAGCAGCAAGAAGACCTTTTCAGCCAAATCATCAAGAGCTCCAGGGGAGGGATGACATGTCGGCATTCATTAATTTGGACAAATTCATTAGAGTAGCTGCTATTATCTGTCAGGCACATAGTAAGCATTTAACAAATGCTTGTTGACTGACCGACTCATTGACAAATAACAGAAGATGGAATAGATAAATTTCAATGGAAGGGAAGGAAAAGGGAAAGATCTGAGCATAGGATGCAGGAGGAACTAGAAACCTATTGGGGTTTTTGGCAGTAGGGGAACACTTTAAGGATGCTGAGCATCTGTGGAGGGGAGGTGTGGCAGACAGGATGTCCAAATGGGAGGTGAGGAGTATGGAGGGTAAGCTGCCCACTTCATAATTTTGCCTAGGGCTGACCATGGCTGGAATTTATCTTTGAGGCTGTTTCCTTTGTATAATCAGTAAAAATGTTCTTCCATTGTGGTTCCATATATTCTTATTATGCTAATTCGCTCTGAAGTAGTGCTCTCCTACACACTGTGAATTATTAAAGTGGTGTGGTCAGGAACAGGAAGGATGGCTGCACCCACCCAAGCCTTCCTCCCAAAGATAATGGCCAGACCTTGTTTGATTTCCAGAATTTTAAAACAACATTGACCAACCTCCGATGTAGGAAATAATAAAGAGGCTAAAAGGCTGCCCACTTCCTGGTTAAACCTGGAATCCTGTGCTGGGCAGAATAAGCTAATGGGTTTAGTTTCACATCTTTTCACTGCTACAAGTCCCCTGGTTTTCCTCCTGACCAGCACCACGGGGAACCAACCAGAATAGAATCTGATACACACAGCGCAGATGAGGCTGTGTTTAGATCTGCATTCCCATTGCAAGATGGTTTATCCTTCTCTTTGTAAAGCAGCCAGTGTTCAGATCCAGCACAGAGTTAGGTCAGGCAGCCTATGGGAGAAAGGGGAAAAGTCTTCTTCATTCTTCTGTATTATATTGAAGAGGTATTGCTTTGAGTCAATGAAGAATCTTGTTCTGGGGAGGGCCAATAACATTGCCTCTGAGCACACTGAGCAACAGAATGGACAATAAGAACCCGACTAAATCAGGCATTCCATTTATCAGAATAATTGCAGGTCTCACTTTGAACCAGGTGGAAAGTAGAACAAAATGAAAGTGAATCTTTAATTCTGGATATTTACAACGTAAACAAAGAGTTGAATAAATTGTTCAAAGCCTAAAATGAGCTATATGAAAATAATGTAAAATTACATAAGGGGAACAAGGGTCTTGCCCTGACTGCCAGTGAAGGTTGGCAGCTTGAACCTCCCTCTCCAATGCTTTTGCTACTCTCTGGAGACTTCAGGTTGCATGACAGAAGTTAGAAGGACAAGTCAAAAGGGATACACACATATACATATTTGTATATGTGTATCTATACATATGCACACACACACATGCACCTACATGTTCACATACATATCTCTGTATCTATCTGTCTTTATAGCTATATACTTATTTCAAGACTCAGAAATATTCACAGGGAGATGCTCAGTTGGGGAGAAGAGAAGTCTGCTTACACATTGAGCTGAGGCAGAGGTGAAGGAAATTGTTCCCCTAACTGAAATTGGAGTAAATGGTAGGAGAGGTGAACCTGAAAGTCTCACACTTGCCTATGTAGCTTGGCCCTTTTCTGTCCCAGAGGCTCAGAGGCTGCTTACAGACATCTGGGAGCATTTGACTAGTATATTATACCTTAAGGAAACAATGTTACCCAAAGCAACAACAGTGGGCGAACTTCACCAGCTGGCAGCAGCAAGTTTGTAGACATTAAGTATCAGCAGAAGGTGGAGTTTCAGCAGATGACATTGATATTGGTTGAGTATAGCAGTAGACCATTGTACTTCCCAGCCTCGGCTAGAACGGCCACAGGGCAGAGCCAAGGAGGATCAAGAGTTTTTGGACAAGACAAAGGAATGCAGCAGCTAGAACAAAATCAGGCAAGAAGAGTTTCCTAACTTCAATGCCTTTTCCAGGGAGGGCTTGTCTTCCATACTAGCTTGTGAGTTTATAGGAAATTATAACTATTTGTATATGGGGGAAGAGATGATAGTGAAAGTTATTCAATTGCTTGGCTTTCCCATACTTAATTTGCAATTAAATACTTTATTTGATTTGTACTTTCTGCTTGGTTTATTGTTAAAAACAAACAAACCAGCAAACAAACAAAAGAACAAAAACAGAAAACAAGGGTGGGGACTTGAGCCAAATATTTTCTCCTCACGTTGAATCCAGATTGTGGCATGATCCTAGAGCTGAGTGAGATATCCATTACAATTGTTATGCTATATAAGTGCATTTTGACTTCTCTGGTTTTTATTCAGTTATTTCTGATAGCTTACAAATAAAGAGTTATGCCAGAGTAAGAAGGGAATTGGTAAAGCTTTGCTACATTGCACTTTGTGGTAACAAAATTTTGTCATTAGGATAAGAGAGTTGGAATATCACAGACGAAAGCAAATCATAATGGGATGGATTAAAAGTCTGGACATACATCTGAATGGAATGTTATGTGAACAAATAAATAGGAATGATTCTCATTTTCTTGAAGTTTACAATGGAAAATTCAAATATCAGTATGGATGAACCAGTGGAGAATGTTCAAATGGAGATCTAGTCAAGTGAGGCATTTTTTGGAAACTTCTGTGCCTGCTTCCTTCATGTGTCCTTTCTATATGAAAATATGAAGAATTTGAGCCTATTTCTAACAACCTTTTCATTGATGTGCTTAATCACAACATAGTTTAAGCTGATGGCAAACAAGACAAGAGTGAGGGCTCCAGAATAAATAAAAGGAACCTTTCAAAGAGGAAAGATTAAAATGGTGGCCCTTTTCCACATCTTCACCTCATTCTACTGCACCCTTCCACTTTGAGCCTGTTGAAATCCTTCCTTTCCTATAAGACCTATCTCAGATGCCACAATCAAACTTTCCCTGATTCCTGCTCCCATTTTCCCCACAGAGTGAGTGATGTTTCCTTCCCCAAGTCTCTTTAAATGTTTGGCATTTCTCCCTTGTACTTATTTCATTTCATATTTATAATATTTACATCTGTTTTATATCTTCTATCATGTGACTGTAAATTCCATGAGGGCAGGGACTCTGTCATTCATCTTTGTATCCCCTAGTGCTTCGATGGGGGCTCTGCCCATCCAAAAACTGTTTCAGTCTCCTCTTGTGGTGAAACCATCTCAAAGAATTCAGAGTCAGACCACCTCTAATCCAAGCATAGGCATTTATTGAAGTGGATGCCTGTCATGGAGCAGGCTAAGTTCCAAGAAGATCCAGGAACTTCAGATAGAGCAAAATGGATTTTTATAAGGTAAAGATGCTGATTACTCAATCAAAATTTACATGGACTATAATAATATTATTAATACTAAAAAGGCAGGAGGAGTTTGTTGGGGGATTAGGTAATGGAGGAGGGATCCCATCTAAGGTTCGGGTAGTTAAACATTCTGCTCACCTTGCCCTCCAATTGGCTAGCTATTGTGGTCCTGTCTGGTCAAGATGGATAGTTATGTATTATAAATATATACAAAATAGTTTAGCAATGAGGACACCAATAGTTGGGGGGGGGCAGTAAAGGTTTCATGCAGAAGATAGTGTTTAGTTTTATTTTAAAGGAAGAGGACTCTTATGAGGCATAAGTAAGATGAAGATAGGGCAGCTAGGTGGCTCCATGGTGCATGGAGTACCAGACCTGCAGTAAGGAAGACTCATCTTCAAGAGTTCAAATTTGGCCACAGGCTCTATCTAGCTGTATGAGGGTGGGAAAGTCACTTAATCCTGTTTGCTTCAGTTTCTTCATCTGTAAAATGACTTGGAGAAAGAAATGGCAAAGTATTCCACTATATTTGTCAAGAAAACCCCAAATGGAGTCACAAAGACTTGACTGAACAAAAAGATAACAAACAAAACAATTTTGGACAATGGGGGTGGAGGGTCATGATTGAGGACCTGAGGGAAGGCCAGTCTGGCCAGGTGACAGTGTGTCCAGTGAGACTGGAAAGAGAGGTCAGGGCCAGGTTGTGAAGGTTTTTTTTTTTAAACATCCACAGAGGAGTCTATATTTTCTCCCAGAGGCTCTAGGAAGCCACTGGAGTTGGTTCAGTAAGGGATAGTCCAATGCAGAAGAGTCTACAGTTTCAGGTCACCTCTGAGTCTTTTTCTTCTGGTAAAATAGGGAATATGAATTCTTCTTAAAGTTATTTTTTTTTGTTTTTGTTTGATGTCAACTTGGCAACACTGCAGTCTCGGTCTGCGATGGCCCACTTTTCTAGTGGAAGGGCTTCAGGCTTAAGTGTTAAAGGACGATCAAAATAACATGGCAAAAGTATGTGGTGAGCGCAGCTGAGAGGTCAGAGGTGCTTGGCATGAAACTCATTATCTCAATGCAGAGGGCAATCTAGGAGGGCCAAACAGGCTTTATGGGTATTTCTCCGTCCTGGCTCTAGAGATGGGGCTTTTTTTTTTTTAAGACATGGGAGGTTACATAACCACATGAATTATATATGCATGCACTACTTGCTGTTGTGTATGATAATGCTTGTTTGTAAACTGCTGGAAGGCCCGAGGATGGCGAGGGCGTGAAGTTTGCTCATCTCAAGTCTAGCTACCAGGGGCTGCCTCGTAGGGAGAAGGAAGATGATGCTGCCCCAGGGAGACTCCCTCACTGTCCTTCCTTTGGGACCATCAGGATCACTTCCTTTCCACCCCTACCTGGTACCTGCTCCATTTCCCTAGTGAGGCTTTTGGAGAGGGGGAAGACAGAGCAGAAGCAGGAGGTGGGGGTGGGGGGGAGTGAGAGGACGTGCCAGCGGGGCGGGGGCGATGAGTGACACTGCCCACGTGGACAGCTGCGGAGCAGGTGGGGGGAGGTTATGGGGGTGTCCAGTTAGGCCCTGGCCAATCAGGTGGGTCCTCCGTGGGGGCCGGATCCAGGCAGTTCTCTCTCTGCTTTCTCCCGGCTCTAGAAAGCTCAGGCTGAGTGGCTGGGGATCGCTCCCTCCCAGCTGTGCCCCTCGACGGGGAGGCTGGCCCGGAAGGAAGAGAACTCGGACCATCTACATTCCACTTTCGCCCCAGCGTTCTCGCGGCTTGTTCTTCGCTGTGGTTATTTACTTCATAGTCCCGCAAGAACCCGGGGTTCCCACTTCTCTCTTTGGCAAGACTTGATAACTTTTTTTCGCGCCTCCCGGGCAGGGAGGCAGAAGATGGCAGAGCTTAGTGGGTCCAGAACCCTTGGCTGGGCTTTCTCAGACCCTTGGTGAGGCAACGGCTTGGCTCCCTGGATATCCCAGGATCGGCCCCAGTTTTCCTGACCCTTGAACTCCCCTTCTATCTCCCCTTCTAGTCCCTAGGCTGGAATTAGGGGTGCTTCTCCTCACCCCCTCCCAAACTGGGGGAAGCTGGCCATAGATCTCCCTCTCCGGGGTCAAAGCGTGCCGCCTCCTTCATCACCGGCTGAAGTCATGTAAACAGAAGTGGCAGAGAGCAAGAGAGCAGGCAGGCAGCCAGGCAGGCAGAAGCAGTGGCTGGTAGTCGCGCAGCTGTTGGTCCCGACCCTCCTCCGCTACGGTTCCCCAGCCTGTCTGCCTCTCGGGTGCCTCGCCCAGGTAAGGACTGGGCTGGGGGCTTGGAGCAACACGGGGCGTGCTACAAATGATTGTTGGATTGGCAGAAGGGGTCTGGAAGCCTGGGGCTGGAGCGCAGGCAAAGGAACCTTGGAAAGGCTTTGGAAAGGGGTATCCCATTTTCTCCAGCAGGGTAGAGAAATTAGGTTGGGGGGGGGGGGACCGCCGGGAGCAGCCGCGACCTGGAGAGCGCTCTAAGCCGGTGCGCTGCGTCCCGGCATTGAGGCACTGTCCGGGAAGCGGCTGAACTGGCTGGAGCGTAGAGGGGTTGTGTTGTTAGTTTTGAGGTGGAGAGGAATGGCATCCAGTCCGCCTCGCCAAAGCGGCTTGAGTCAGCGGCGCTTTGCCCCGGCGCTGAGAGCACTTTGAGGCCACAGTGAGGAGAGCTTGAGGGTAGGAGGGTGGTCACTCCATGCCCGGCAAAATCTTCGGGAGATGCGCCCGGATGTTGCGGGAGGCAGTGACCGACAGCTCATGGAAAAAGGGGGCTTGGCTCGGCTAGCTGGACTTGCTCTCTGGTTCGCTCCCGCATTCCTAACCAGGGCACCCTGGGGAACGCCTGGGCTTTGGGAGAGACTCTGGAGCAGTGGAGTTCGGGATGCAGTGCCAGGCTGCAGCGGCTTTCAGTAGACGCTCCGCAAGGTACTCCAGGCTAATCCGTCTTCTACTCTTCGGAGCTGGAGATTCGTGGGACCTCAGTCCCCGAGGAAAAGCGGCACCCAAGTTGGCGCAGTTGTCAGTCCCACACCGAGCCAGGCTGCTTTACGCCGTCGGCACCGCTCCCCCCCCCCAGTCGTTCCCTAGCCTCTTCTCTCCGACCTTTACGCTCTCGGGGTTCATTGGTTTGGGTGCTACTCTTAGAGAAAGCCAGAACCGGATCTCTCACAACCTTTCGCTCCATTCCACTGCTTCCCTACTCTCGCCCTCCTTTATTCTCAGCCCATTCGTGCGGACCGTTCGCTTGCTGTGTTTTCTCTCTTCCCCTCCTGCTGTGCCTTCTCACTTTGTTACTTTGAGACTTCCAGAATCCAAGGGAGACATCCTGAGCTCCTCTTGCTTTTGTTGGAAAAGAACTTTAGCAGGCTGAGGTTGAAGGAGGCGAGAATAATCTGATAATAGCACTGTCAGGGGAAGGAAGGAGGGAGGAATGGGGAAGGAGGAGAAAGAGGAAGGAGGACAGAGGAAGAGAGGGAGAGGAGGTCAATACACTGGGCAGGACTGCGGGAGGAGAAGAGGAATCTGGGGGGTGATGATGGGGTAGCCTGATGCCACTAGGATTTGCCAGGAGTTTAATCTTTTCTGTTTATAATCATCTTCCCTTCGACCTTTAAGATGCTGGAAGCATCCATCTCTCCAGTCTTGCTGTAGCTGATTTGATTTGACAGGCAAAAGATACGTTGCTGGGATGGATGGATCAGATCCTTTATCCCTTGCCTGATGTCTGTGACATATCCTGGGTAGAGTGACTGAAGACAATAGCTTGTGCCCCACTTGCAGTCCCCAGCCCCCTCCAATTTACGCAAATTAATGCCTCTGCTTTCTGATCATATACTCCAGATTGGGTTAGATCCCTCCAGACGACTAGTGCTAGGAGTGATTTGTCGGAGTATGTGAGCAGAGGTGTCATAGGGACCGACCTGAAAGTGTGTTTTCGGATCTGCTTTGTATTTCGAACTCCCTGTGGAATGAGAATGTTAGAAGCGACCACAGCCTTGTAGTATTACCGGAGCATTCTCCCAGCCGCCCACCGACCGGTCAAAGACATTGCAATACGGAACTCGCAGCGTTTGTAAGAATAAATCAGTAGGCAAGCATGCACGCCTTCAGTAGGAAAAACAACACTTAATAACTGCAGTGACTTATTTATGAGAGCAATTTTCAGACTCATTAGATGTAATGATGACTTACATGCTCTAAAACTGACACCAGGAGTTGGCTTGGATAGCGCTTCTCACTTGGCTCAAAGCTTTTCCTTAGCCGCTTCCTAATTTACCAATCAGAAGCCTGGGAGGCTGAGAGCTTCGGCCAGGGCTTCTTAAGTACAGGTGCCCAAGTCTTGGGCTTTGGGTGAGCTGACCAGACCTTGGTTGGTCTTCACCGCAGCTGTCTTCACTACCCTCACTGAGCATTCATGCAAACAGGAATCATAGCCTATTGGGTTTGTGATGAGACTTTAAGCCGCTTCTAGATTGTTTCTCCGGCAAAAAGCTGTCCAATTCAGAGAAGCACTTGCTGCGCGTTTGTTTCAGTTTGAGTTTGCAAACATACAAATAACTTGCGGGGGTTTTTAATTGCTTTCATCAACTCCGATCTGTGGGGTTTTGTTTTAAACAATGGGGAGGTTCCATGGCCACTTGTATTTCAAATATTTATAATCAACTCCCTTTAGAGAGATGTATTGTTGGGTGACCTAGATCTACTGAATTTGATAATGACAATTTGCTTGCTGCTCTTTCCGTGTTCCATAGCCCTTCTCAGCTGGTTGTTTTTATCTATTCACTCATTTATTTAATACAGTATTTTCTTATGTAAATGATGTGTTGATGCATAAGATATTAAAACTGCATTTATGGAGATTAACACAGGAGTATGACATCATCACCAGCCAATCCTGTGACTGTCTTGAGCAAACATTGACAAAAGTCACATTATCATACAAGCAAGGGAGTCCAAGCTACTTCTAAGTAGAAAAATGAGGGGAAAGTCATTATTGTAATGCTCAGTTCTTAATTAAGGGCTGAGATGGAGAGTTTGGGAGATTTCTGTGTTCATAATACAGTTTGAAGATTGTGGTTTTACAAATATATAATGAATTGCATGTGTATACTTTTCATATCCTTCATTTAACCTCTCTTTCCCTTTTACTAAGTTCCCCTCCCCCCCAAGCCTATATTTGGGTCTGTTGTCCCATAACTATTTTGAGGTTATTTTCATAAACGGCCCAACTCTTTGATATCTTGTCCACAAGACATGAATCATTTACTTTTCATTCAGCTATTTTTTGTTGTGTAAATGCCACGCTCAGTGCAGTGGAATTACTTTTAACTCTAAAGACAATGTCAAGGAGGAAGTGTAATTATTTGATGGGTGATCAATCAATAACTTTATTAGAAGTGCCTACTATGTGCCAGGCACTGTTCTGGGCGCTGTCATCTTCATCTAACCTAACATCTTCATGGAGAAGATCTGATTGAGCAAAGAAGTCTGTAAAGGGATTTCTGAAATTGTCTTCCACAGGTTATTTATTCTAGCAACTCTTTATAATGAAAATATTTTAAAAGAAGAGACCTCATCTGAAATACATGCTGATCGTGATAATGCCATAGCTGAAATTGTAGTGTGTTGATATGCCTCGTTGTTGCAACCTGTCTCATCATGTGATGTCTTAAAACTCCTGAAGAAATGAAGCCTATAGCCACTTATAACCAAGTTCAATTAAGTCAATATTCTTCTCTTTCCTCTCTTCTTCTCCCTCCTCACCAACCCACTACAACTTCTTACTCCAAAATAATCATAAAACAGCAATAGTTCACATTTACATAGTGCTGTAAGGTTTGAGATCTGAATTTTTTATATAATGTCTTATGATAGCTAAATTATCTCTTTGCTTATTCTGACATAAGTCTGGTTGAAGAATCCAATCTTAGGACTCAGGAAGGTAGGAAGGGGCCTGAGGGATCATCTAGGCTAAGCTTTTCATTTCACAAATGAGGAGATTGCAACCCAGAGACACAAAATGACATCCCTGTAAGTCATAGAAAATGAATGAGAGTACCAGGACTAGGTACAGGTCTTTTGATTGACCCCAAAGTGTTTTTCCAGTAAGATTGTGATTATGACATTATTAGGATGCTAAGGGAGCCAGCCCTTCCTTTTGGCTATCTATGTCTGTGGCATAAACCAGTTTGCCATCATCAGTTTATGTTGCTACTAACTCAATCACAAACAGTCATCATATCATGGTCTTGCCTCTTTAGCTGAGTATCTTTGTAGCTGAATAGATTTGAGAGGCAGCAAATATGATATTGTGAAAGGTGTTCCAAACCTAGAATGAAGTGAGCCCTGGGTTTCAATCTCAGCTCTGCCACTTTAGATTTCTGGGGCTTAGTTTCCTCATCTGTAAAAGGAAGATTCAATTCAATTGAATAACTATTTGTTAAGTGCCTACTAAGTGTGAGGCATTATGCTAGATGCAGGGGATCCAAATGCAGGGACAAAATAGTTTGTATTCTACAGGGGTGATGCTACTTATATAATCTACCTCAGTGGGTTCCTGTGAGGAAAGCACTTTGTAAATATTAAGCTATTATGAAAATGTGAGCTAATTATTATGTATAATTATGACATCTTAGATTTATGTAGTCCTTTAAGGTATGCAAAGCATTTTATATACATTGTCTTCTTATTTGAACCTCACAACAATACCAGGAGGCAGGTGCTATCATTCATCCCCATTTCACACGGGAAGAAACTGAGGCTGATAACAGTTAAGCATCTCACCTGGGTCATACAGCTGATAAGAGTCTGAGAATTCTAACCCAGTTTTTGTTTCTAAGCCCAGCACTATACGGTGCTGAAAAGACTGGGATCTATAAATGTGTGAAATGGTGTAGCTATCTCATTATAAATGTATTGCCACTGGGAGAAAAATGATGGTGTTTCAGTAATGTCATCTTTGTATATAAAGGACAGTGCCTAATACTTTAATATGATATTCTTTCTTTTCCTTTCCATACATTTATGATCCTTTCAATTCTGATTTTGAAAAAAAAAAGAAGAAAGCCTATACATTCACCCATGTCACCTGGCATGATTAGGAATAATAGTAACTGACATTTATATAAGGCTTCAGAGTTTTAAAGGTACATATATACATGATCCCAATGGAGCCCTACCACCACCCTACCACCTTTGAGGTAAGGGCTAGAGGAATGTTTATTTCCATTGTACTGTTGAGAAAACAGTCTTAGAGAGACTAATATATTTAACCATGGTCACATAGCTAGTGAGTGTCAGAGACAGAATTTGAGTTCAAGCCTTCTCAGCTTCAAGCCCAACACTCTCTCTACTACACCATGTTTCTTGCTATCTGTATGCCATTGGACAGACTGCTTACTGTCTCTGAGTCTAAGCTTATGTGTAAAAGGAGGGAGCTGGAGTAGATGATCTCCCCACCAAGACTGAATTCTTATATTTAATGTCAAGTATTCCAGCAATGCATGGATTACCAATTTGCAAAGAGTCAGAATAATAAAATCAGAGTGAGCATAATTTATTATTTTTTTATGCTTCAGAAAGCATTTCAGGGTTCTGCAGTGCCTCTGGGCCATGTTAGTCTGAGCTACAACTGTCATTGCTCTGTAGCATGTGATAATCTTGGTTGGCCAAGAATTCTGGGTAACTAAATATCCTATGATAAAAGAAGGCATGTTCTTTGTCCAGGCCACGATATACAGGAGTGTCATTCATGTCTACTGCTGAGATTGTAGATGCTATTTCTAATACTCCAGATTAAAATCTTTCTCTGGGGGGAAAATATGGAAGCTCTTTGTTTTTGTGAAAATAGCAAATTGAAAAGGCCAGTTTTTACTCGCAAAATAAGAAAGATGACACCAGGATGAGCACACTCACTATTTAATTTTGGCCATCATTTCATAGGAAATAAGGGAGACTGAGGTAGGCTTGTTAGAACAGTTCTGGCACTCTAATTGGAGGGTCATGCAAACAGAGACACCGCTAGAGAGACTGGTGAATATCCATGAGTGTACCATCTGACTCCAAAGGGATTCTACCACTCTTTTTTTCTTACTCATAGGTTGGTGTGTCAAAGGACCTCAACTCCATTTGTCCACCTCAATATAAAATCATGCAGCTCCTAAACTATGTGGGGCACCCAGTATTCAGGCTAGAAGGAGTGGACGTAGGAAGAGTTACATCTGGGGGCTTGTGTCCCCTACCCAGACAAGAAATAGTACCCATCTGTTACTAATGAAGTGGCCAAGTAACACTTAAATCTTCTTATACCCTTCTTGTATAAATGAATATGTAAATGTGATTTTTGCATTTTTTTCAGTAAACTCCATAATTAGTTTAAGGTAATCCAGTACTTGAAATCTACAACTAAAACAAAGTCAAGGAACAATTAAACAAAATTCAAAATATCTTAACAAAAGGAGTCTTGTCAGGAGAAACTTGATGGAATTCTGATTTTTTTCATGACTACTTTATTAGATTAGACAAAACACTTAATAAGTACTTAGCATGCTGTAGGCACTGTGCTAAGCACTGAGGATATGAATAAGAGCAAAAAACAAAGATGGCACCTGCTCTTAAGGAGCATACATTCTAGGGGAAGACAACAAACAAGGGGAAGTAGGTAAAATGTAGAGAGAAGGTTCCCACATTGGGACAGGGCTTCTAGTAAAGAGGTGGTTGAGTGAGTTGAGCTGAGAATAAAATTTTGCTGGGATTTCTCATGGAAATTATAGTCGAGGCTAGGGACTCATTGGCTCACCAGTCAGGACAGCAGATCTCAGCACAGGCTTCATTTAGTTTCATAACCATGGGATATGGTAGAATGCCCTTTCTTGTCAACCAGACAGCCAACAAGCATTTATTAAGAGCTCACTGCCAGATAGTGTGCTAACTGCTAGTTTTCTAAAGAAAAGGCAAAAACATGGTCCCTGCCCTCAAGGAGCTCACATTTGAATGGGAAATGTTATGTTTTTTTTCTTCTACTTTTCTACCTTCTTTGTTATAACATCATAGATGAAGAACTGGAAGAAATCACAGAGAGAGAGAGAGAGAGAGAGAGAGAGAGAGAGAGAGAGAGAGAGAGAGAGGAAGAGGAAGAACTTGGAGTACAACCCAAATGTAACTTGTGACTGGGGCCAATGGTCTTTCCATATGATTCTTTTAATGATGAATTATTGGAATCACTAGGAGTCCTTGTTCTACCTTCCCAAGAAATTGTGGCCCCACATCCTAAGAATTCCTCAGCCACAACTGAGAGTTGGATGAGACTGGAATGATCATCTAGTCCAACCTTCTCATTTTACAGATGAAAAAACTCAAGTCTTTGAGATGGGAGATTTTTCCAAGGCAACACAGCTGTTTTGGGGGGAACCCCCCCCCCCCACATAAGACTCCCAGGTGAGCCTTCTTTTTACTCCAGCATATCAAATTTGAGAAGGTTCAGCTTCATAACCTTTGTCAATGGACTCTGAAGCTAGAGATTTGGTCCCTGAATCTGAATTTTGGAACTGAGTATCATCTTTCCTTTATCGCTCCCTCCCTTCCTTCATTCTTTTCCTCCCTCCCTTCCTCTTTCTCCCTTTCCTCTCTTCCTCCCTCCCTCCCTTCCTCAGGTAAGTATTTCTACTTTAGTAATCTTAAAGTCCCAAATTCTACCTTCCTTGCTGGTGTGCTGCCTCCTTCTTTTAGATTACATGAAGTTCCTTGAGGTACAGGGTATTTTGTGCACTCCAGTGCTTAAGGGATGTGACTGGCTGATGCTGACGAGGAACGACTTTTTACCCTCATATCTGGGGCAACAAATGAAGAGGACTCTAAGTTGGGTTACTATTTCAGCCATTTGGCAGCTCGTACAGCAGCAGCCAGATTGTAATATAAACATCTGTTACCTTTTCTCTGCTTTCAGAACTCATTATGCAGCCCAGTTTCACATTGCAGACACTCGGCTTCCTTCGTCTATATTTTTGGATTAATTCCTTCTCAACGCACACACACGCACAGAGACAAATCAAAAGAGCCATAAAATTGGTTACCATGGGTCCAATTCTCCCAGGGCAAAGCCCATCTAGCTCGGCACCTTTCAGACTGCTCCTTCCCAGCCTTACAGACCAGCTTGGAGCGTGGGTCTCCATTAAGCAAAGGGGAGGATATGAGTCTAGTCCCTTGGTGCTAATCTCTTCCATGTGTGTGCTGAATTTCCATCAATTTCATATTGGAGGAGGAGATGCACAGTCTAAGAGCTTCAGAAAACTCACTGGTTAAAGTTTAGGACATTTTTTTTTAAGGCAGAGGGCAGTTGCTTTCCTCACCTCCCACCTCCACTCTCTAAAAAATAAAAAGAAACCCAAGATCTTTTTTTTGGTAGGGATTCTTAAATTGAAGTCTGTAAATTTTATTAAATATATTTTCATTACTATATTTCAATATAATTGATTTCCTTTATAATCCTATGTATTGTATTTTATGGATATAAAAACATTATTCTGAAAAGGGGACCTTGATACAGAAAAGGTTAAGAATCACTGTTCTAATGAAATTAGACATAAACCAATCAATACACATTTGTATTGAAGGTTCATGAATTAGTAAAATTGATATTTTTCCAAAAGAAAAAGTTCTACTAATCATATTATGTACTTATTTTGGCCTTCTAATATCAATGCCAAGTGATTGTATGGGTCAACAAGTGCTGGGTTCAAGTTCTGCCTGTGATTCGTACCCGCTGTGTGACCATGGACAAGGCAATTACATTTCCATTGCCCTCAGGTTACATTCTAAGGCTCTTAGTTGCAAGTAACAAATTGCTTATCTGCCTCTGTGACAGGTGTTTCCATTAATGAAATCACAGGTGTGTGTATTTGTGTGTGTGTGTGTGTGTGTGTGTGTGCGCGCGCGCGCGCGTCTCACACACACACACACACACACACACACACACACACACAGAGAAACATTATCCTCTTCCCCTTCTTTACCCCAAAATAAAGCCCAGCAACAATCTTGATTTCTTTATTCCAACAACCAGGCAGATCACAATTTTATAAATGTCAGGATAATTTTTGTTTTAGATAAAAAAAAATTAGGAGGGAAATCATTAAGATAAGCCCTAAATTTGACCCAAACTGTGATTGCATTATTTCTTAGAAAAGGAGTAGATGGATAGAGAACATGGGCATGGTCACTGGCAAATGGAGTTTGTCTTACTCTTTGCCAGAGAGGACAAGTTTCAGTCGTTTTATAAAATTAACAATAGAAAAGCACCATGTTGAGTGATGGCCCTTTACAAATACTGAAGGTTTATTCATGATTATAATTACACCGTGGGAAAGTCTTGGTGTGCTTGTCAAGGAGAATGTTTGGAGGCAGGAAGACCTGGATTCTGATCTCGCCTCTTGAACTTAGACCACGGCCAAATCATTTCACATCTCTAAGCCTCAGTGTATCATTCTCTAAAATGGGGATAATAACACCTGTTGAACCTAGGCTTATTGTAAGACTCAACGGAGCTAATGCATGTAAAGTTCTTTTTAAACTTAAAAGTATTATTTATTAGTTGGTATTGCTTTTATTTGGCAGCAGGTGGCACAGTTGATAGAGTGCTGGGCCTGGAGTCAGGAAGACTCATGTTTTTGAGTTCAAATCTGGCATCAGACACTTCCTAGCTGTGCAACCCGGGCAAGTCATTTAACCGTGTTTGCCTTAGTTTCTCATTGGTAAAATGATCCGGAGAAGGAAATGGCAAAGCACTCCAGCATCTTCATCAAGAAAACCCCAAATGGGGTCACAGAGAGTCGGACACAACTGAACAACATTGCTTTTATTTATCCTTCTCATTGTATGTTTGCTAGGGCAAGTCACTACCTACAGCATTCTTTTGTGTTAAGGGTTTACTATATGCCTGGTGCTGTACTAAGTTTGGAGGATAAAGAAAAAGGTAAAAATATGGTTCCTGACCTTCAGGAGACTACATTCTAAAGGGAGAGACAGCATGCAAACTACTATGTACATAAGACATGTACACACTTGAGCAGATGGTACGTAATCTCAAAGAGAAGGCACTAAGGGATGGAGAACCAGGAAAGGCTTCCTCCTGAAGATGGGATTTCAATTAAATTTTAAAGAAAATCAGATAAGCTACAAGATAGAGGTGAGGAGGGAGAACACTCCAGAAATGAGGGTTGCCTAGTGCAAAGGCAGAGATAGGAGACAGGCTGTGGTACTCAAGGAACAGCAAATGGGCCAATGGAGCTGGATGGTAGAATGTTTAAAGGGGAGTTAAGGAAGAATACTAGAAAAGCAGGAAGGACCAAGCTGTGACCAGCACTAAATGTCAAAGAGAGGACCTTACATTTGATTGAGAAGATGATAGGGAGCTACTGGAGTTTATTCAATAACTGAGTGAACAGCAGATCTGTGTTTGGGTCAGATCACTTGGGCAATGAAATGGGTTTCTGTGGGGAGAGTTAAGAAAGGGAGACCAATTAAACGTTTTTGTAATAGCTTAGACAAGCAAAAATAAGGAACTGTATTAGGGTAGTGGCTCTGAGAGGAGAGAGAAGGGAACATATCACAAAGGGTGTGGAGGTAGAAAGAGACTTGACAACAGATTGAATGAGTGTGGTGAGTGGGAGTGAAGAGTCCAAGAAGGTTGTAAGATGATAGCAGTCATGTGACTGGAAGGCTGGGGGTACTCTTAAAAGTAGGAGGAAAATTGGGAGGAGCAGAAGATCTAGTTTGGGGAAACATGTAAAGTTCAGTTGTGATCATGTTGAGTTTGGGAAGTCCACTGGATATATACAATATCTCTAAAGTTTGTTGATAATTCAAGACTGGAGCTCATGAGAGAGTCGGGCTGAATAGATCTGGGAATCATTTGTATAGAGATGATAAGAAAATTGATTTTTGTAATTAAAACAGTATTGGGATCCAACCTCATCTTCTGTAAGCTCATGAAACCTTCAAGACAACTACAGTAGCAGATAGGACAATGTCCTATGTCCATCCTCTTATGTCTACATCATTTTGCCTTCTTCTGCTAAGTTTCTATGTTTTGGGAAATTTTCTTTCCCATGGAGTTTGGAGTTTATGAATGTTGGTTTTGGTGATATCAATCAATTGATCAATTAGCAATTATTAAGCACTTGCTGTGTGCCAGGCATTGTTATAGGTACTGGGGATACAAGCAATAATGTCTAGCATTTAATAAAATATTAATTTATCATTATTTTGCAAATAATGATTGCTAGCAAAAGAAAAGAATAAAACAATCTCTACTCTCAAGGAGCTTGCAGGAGCAACAGAAGATATAAGTGCATATATAAGTATATTGAATAACTCTTAGGAGAATAAATACAAATGAATACAAGGTAGATAAAGGCAGTGTAGTTTGGGGAGGAAATAACCAGTAGTGGGAAGGAGGTTCAGGAAAGGTTTCAGGTAGAAGGGCATACTTGAACTACATTTTGATGGAAGTAAGGGATTCTTCAAGACAGAGGTGAGGAGGGAGTGAATTCCAAGCTGAGGGGATGGCCACTTTAAAAGCATGGATACAGTAGGTGGACTGTTGTTCACATTTGGACAACAGAGAGAGGGCCAGTTTGGCTGGATTGCAGAGTGTATATACAATGAGATTGAAAAGATGGGTTGGGGCAAAAGTGTGAAAGGATTTAAAAGCTAACCAGAAGGGGTTTTATTTTGATCCAGAGACACTAGGGAGCTACAGAAGTTCTGTTGAGTAGAGGAGTGATGTGGTCAGATTCACATTTAGGGAGATTCACTTTGACAGTAGTGGGGAAAGATCTGAGATACTGGGACCAAGTAGGAGGTTGTTGCAAAAATTTAGGCAAGAGGTGCTTAGGACCTGTGGTAAGGAAGGGGCTATAAAAGTGGAAAGAGGGGGTTGGATATGAGAGAAGTTGTGAGGGTAAAAACAGACAGATTTTAAAATGTATTGGCCACAGGGGACAGGGAGAGTGGGTAATCAAGGCTATTACCGAGATTGTGATCTTAGGAGCCTGGAAGAATATACTTTCAATAGAAATAGAGAAGTTTAGAAGAAGGACAGGCTTTGGGGTAGAGATAATAAGTTCTATTCTAGATATGTTGAATTTGAGATGTCAGTGGGAACATCTGGCTTAAAATGTCCAATTGGCAATGGAGGACTGGAAGTCAGACTGGCTATACAGACTAAGGAATCACCTGCAAAGAGATGATTAGGTCTATGGGAACTGATGAGGTCACAAGGAGAGAGGAGAAGAGGGCCCAGAACAGAGCTTTAGATAGCACCACCAGGTAGAAGTGTGCTATGGATAATGAGTCAGTAAAGGGAATTGAGAAGGAGCAGTTATGTAGGGTAGAGGAAAACTGAGAAAGAGGAAAACCGAGGAAAGAGAGAGTGGTTGGGAGAAGGGATAGCCAACAGTATGGGGTTAGACTTATAACCTGAGAGTTATATGACAAGAAAAAGGACTGAAAAAAGATCTTAAGATTTGACAATTAAGAGATTGTTGATAACTTTAGAGAGAGCAACTTCAGTTGTGTGATCAGGTCTGAAGTCAGGCTGCAAAGGGTTAAAGACTGAGTGAGAGGAGAGGCAGTAAAGACTGGGAGTAATTAGACAGATTTAGCTAGGTATTTCAGAATGGGGAGAGAGTTATGAGGGAATGGTAGGATCTAGTGAAGTTTTTTTTATTTACTCTTTTAACAAAAGGGAGATGAGCATGTTTGAAAGCAGTAGGGAAGGAGCTAATAAATAGGGGGAGGGTGAAGGTGATTGAGGTTTCAATCTGCTGGGGAAGGTGGGAGGGGATGAGAATCAAAGCTATGGGGAGAGGAGTTGACCTTGGCAAAAAGGGCCATTTCATTGTCAGAGCCTGGGGGAAAGGAACGAGGGTGGGGGGAGGTGATGCCAAAGGATTTGGAGATGAAGAGAAGGGGAGAAGAGAAAGCTCTAGTTAAATGACTTCCCTTTTCTGAGTAAATTAAGAGACAATTATTAAAAGCTCCATTCTTAAAGTTGCACGGGTCATTGTTATGTCCAGGAAATTGTGGGTGACAGTTTTGTCTGTAATCAATATCATTGTCAAGGACATCCAAAATGACACTGAATAGAACCAAATACCAAGGATGGAAACATTGCAGTGTTTTATGGAACCAGCCCTTTTTGTACAGAGGGGTCACTTCGAAACATTGGTTCACCGGAATTTCGTTTTGACTGTGAATTCTGATTTGGTTTTACACACTCCCAAATACCATTTCATTGAGTTGGCTCTCTATACAGTGGAAAGGCATCTGTAATTTTCAGATGGGCTTGTGGCCTTTGTAATTTTTTTCTTTCTCATCTTCGATAGCTGTAGTTAGCACACATTCTTGGCGAATCATTTTAATGAGCTGTGGTGGGAAGGAATCAAAAATGCCACTCTTATATTGACTTTCCTCCCAGTTTATTTGTTAACCCTTTTAAATCAATGCTAGGGTGAGTGCCAATGTTCTTGATAGCAGAGGGGGGAAAAATCACAAATTGGCTTTTCCTGATGCCCACATGAACACATTCCTCTAATTATCTTCCTTATTCCGCTGAAGAATTAATCAGGAAAGGAAACACTTTCCAGGGCCTGAAAGCTAAGGTCACCCTGAGAAAGAGGCCTGGCAAGATTCCTAGAAAACACTTGTTTCATGAAGACCGGTTTTTTGATTCAAAGTTTACTCCCTTCGCATTTATAAAGACTGGCAGATCCCAAGTGTAAATTCAGATTTGGTTTTGATGTGCAAATATTTCTAAACCAAAGCATAAATAATAGGCATGAAGTTACTTGTGTTTGACTCCAGCCATATATTAGTTTCACTGAGTTCATTTGCTTAGGGGTGTAACAAGTAGTGGCTGACACCGTATACGAGACTTGAAACAATATTTATTTTCAGCCAGTTCCGTGTTCTCCAGAGTCCCTGGGTGGATCTATTTCACCTTGTCAATCTTGTCAAGGGTACTTGCCCTCAAATTCTGGTATCCTCACCATTCTTTACACAGCCTTTGGATTTCAGCGTGGAAACATGTCCAGCCAAATATTGTTTGGCTTGGTCAGAAGAATAATTAGTGGGTTTTTTTGAGGGGTGGGTTGGGGGAGATAGTGTTCCCACCCTTTATTCCATTGATAAACTGGTCTGTATTATAATCATTCTGAGAGAATACTTGTGGGTTTTCTTAAATTGTGAAATTGATGATTTGTTTTTATCACCGTATATAGACTGCTGGACTCAGAGCCAAGAATTCTGGGTTCAAATCCATGACAAGTCACTTAGACTGCCCGAGTCTCAAATTCATCATCTATAAAATGAAGCCAATTGCACTCAATCTACTTATCTTGTGGAATTTTTATGAAGAAATTGTTTTATAAATCTTAAAAATTTCTTACCGATCTTAAATGTGAATTGATTTAAGTAACTGAGAAAAGGAATCATGAGAGAAGCATTTGTTACTTCAGTTTTGTCTCTCAAAGTTAGATCATTCCAGAGCTGAAAGAGATCTCAGATGCTATCTGGCCCAACCTCCTCATTTTTTTTTTAATGTATGAAGAAACTGAGGCCCACAGAGGTGAAATAGTCTTCTCTGTGGTCACATAGGCAGAAACTGGATGATTGGATCATAGAATTAGAGCTGGAAGGGGCCTTACAGACACTTGAATCCAACCCCCTCATTCTACAGATGAGGAAACCGAGGCCTGGAGAACTTGCTTCAGGGTCGTAGAGCTAGTAAGTATAAGAAGGCTTTTGTGACTACAAGCCCAGAATTTAGTCCACTGTGTCACCTCAATCCCATCTTCTAACTCCAGAGATAGTATTCTTTTCAATATGGTCCTATTTAAAAATCCCATTCTTAAATAAAAAATTTAATTTTAAATTTAAATAAATTTAATTTTAAATAAAATTTTAAATAATTTTGAATTATTATGTTAATTATATGAATAATGATAATTTTGAATCAATTTTAAAAATTTAAAATAAATTTTAAGTAAAAAACCTCACATTTTTATGGCACTTCAAAATTTCAATAGTGCTTTTCTCACAACGGTTCTGTGGGGCAGGTGGGTAGTACAAGTGTTATTCTGAGGTTATATGAAGAAACAGGCTTGGCGAGATTGAGTGGCTTGTTTGTGGTGACATAGTGTTACAGGACAGACTTTGACTTCTGATGCCGGATCTGCTATACTTTTTCAACACCATGCTGCTTCTTCCAGAGCATCCCAGCCTTATTTCTTCCTTGGTGCCTACTAGAGTGCCATTCTTAATAACTTTATCATATTGAATTCTATGCATGATACTTTTGCTGCTTTTTTAGAATGTTTAAATAATTTCTCCTTAAAACATAATTGAACATTAGGAAACTTGTTATGTGTGTTGTCTCTAACATTCAAAATATTTAGATCTGATCTTTCTGTAATTTGCCTGCTGAGTTATCCATGGCTGCCAACCGTTTCTACCTGTTTTGTCTTGCTAAACTTGTCCTTTTGTTACCTAGTGAGGTGTGGTGGACTTTTGGTTCAAATCTCCCTAGACACTTACTCATAGGCTAGTCACTTCACCATTCTCAGACTCAATTTCCCATCTGCAATATAGGGGTGCAAATATCTGTAGTACTGATCTCACAGGGTTTTTATTAGGACAAAAATAAGAAAGGGTACTTAAAAGCTCTGTATAAATATCTGGTGTTGCTACTCCTGTTACCACCGGCCCCAGCCCCACTAAAGCCCCTCCCCCCCATATATTTACATCTCTTGAATTGTTTCTCATTGGGCAGACACTATGGTTGCTTCTGATTTGGGATCAGTATTATTAAGGTCATCATGGTATACTGGATAGAAAGTCAGGACAACTCAGTTTCAAGTTCTACCCCTGACACATTCTGGCTGTGTAATCTTGGGCAGGTCATATACCCCAGGAAAGTCTCTAAAATGAAAAGCTACAGAGAAGGGCTGATCTCTATTGGTAGAGGGAGTCTCTTCCTTGTGTTTTCACCTCTACTAATGAAATAATGAGTCTGATTTTCCTACTCCCATAGTTAAGGCATAGAAAACATTAAAAGATGATGTCGGTTTAAATTTCCATCTGGTTTGAGAATCATCTGATATAAAAGATCTGACTGTTTCTCTTCTGCTGAAGAAGCTTCAATGGCTCCCCATTGCCTCTAGAATGAGGACAGACTTTTTTGACATTTAAAGTCCTTTAACAATCTGACTCCAGCTTGATTTTTCAGACTGTTTTCCCATCATTCCCCTCCACACACTCTACATTCCCAAAACATTGACCTATATGTAGTCCTCAAACTTAAGAGAGAAAGGAGGTTTTATGAACAGATGAAGGGCTTTTTCTTCAACATCTTGGAGAAATAAATTACATAGAACCATAAAATTTTGGAGCCAGAAAAAATCATGACAGTCACTTAGTCCAACCCTCTTGTTTTCAAGATGAGGAAACTGAGGAGCAGAGGGGGAGGGGCTTTGCCCAAATTCCTCTAGGTGGTTTGTGATCTAGCTGGGATTAGGACACAGTGCTGCCTCTTGCCCAATCCCTGTGCTATTTCCTTAAGCACTGGGGTGCATATTTAGTGAAATAGAAAGCTATAGTTGGATTTTTCTTTAGGTCTTGTTCTATAATTGAATCATTTTCAATATTTCACTGTTTGCAAAATGAAGTATTTACTTGGTAAAAAAAAGAACAAACAAAACTCCCCAAAATGTGTACAAATGCTTAACTTTTATCTTTGAAAGTTTTTTTGAATTGGGTTTTTGTGAGGTAATTTTACTTTACAGCTAATTCTGACAAGAAGACAAATATTTATATCATTGGTAGAAACAGAGTTTGGGATGGGTAGGGTCTGATAGAAGGAAATGGATAAGGAAATAGGCAGGAGGGGGATAGAGGGGGAGAGAGAGAGAGAGAGAAAGAGAGAGAGAGAGAGAGAGAGAGAGAGAGAGAGAGAGAGAGAGAGAGAAATTTGAACTCAGAACACCTGGTTTCAAATTTTGGCTGTGACCTTAAACAAGTTGCTATGCTCTCTGGGCCTTGGTTTCCTCATTTGTAGAATTTTGGGGTTGGACTAGATGCCCTAAGGTCTCTTTGAGTTCCAAATCAATGATCCTTATGTACCAAGCCAGAAGATTGATCTTTCCCCAATTTCTAGAGTTACACTTTCATCCCAGTTTGGAATTTAAAATGTCTCCTCTCTCAGGCTAATCCTTATTGCCTTTAACTAGGTTTGCACTGACAGTTATTTTGGAAACCATCAGCAAAACCTTTTTAATCCAGCTGGCTTTGCTTTCAGGTTGATATAGCTCACTAACAAGACACTAGACAGCCATTATCCCTTTGTCCTACCTTGTTCTGAATCTTACTGCAGTGGGAAATTTGGTGCATGAGTCTGCCACTTTCAGTAGTGTTCTAGAGTGGTGTTTCCCAACCCAAAGGATGGACAGGATGGTGAAGAATCTCACTTCTCTACCTCCTACTCAGCCTCTTGGTGGTGTCTAGTCAGAAAAGAGGAGATAGACAGTAATGGAATGCAGGAAGAAAGAGTCTATTTTAAAAAGTATATAGATTTTAAGGAGTTGATATTTAAGAAAAAAATTTTCATAGAATGAACTGGCGGTTGAGAGACATTAGGCTATTTTATATATGTATATTACATATATGTTATATATGTAATATATGTGATACACATTGGTTGTCTTTCTTTGCTTTTCTTTTTAAAGTTTATTAATGCTTTTCCCTTTTTATATCACAGTCATTATCAAGGATATAACATCCTCCCTCCATCAAATCCTACCTTGTGAAAAACTACCTGCCAGTTT
>CM053590.1:27306075-27375599 GCA_028646515.1 Pseudochirops corinnae | reverse complement strand
TGGACTGCTTATCTCCCCCTTTCGCAATCCCCACACGCAGCTGTCGCTAATCCACTCACAAGAGAGCTTTCTCTGGTTTTCCCGCCCAGCCACCCCCGGGGCACAGCTGCGGCTTCAGGCCAGGCTGGTTTTGGTTCATAGTGCTGATATGGTTCCTCGTAGCCGAGCTGACTTTAGTGGGAAGTATCCTTGTGTGCGTTTTGGAGTTCTAGGATTGGTTTAGAGTCCTATTTTATGGGTATTTTGGGGTGGCTATGTGAGAGCTGTGATATGTTGCTGCTGCTAAGCTGCCATCTTGGCTCCGCCCCGAAGGACTCAATACTGATAGAGTTATATGCTCTTGGAAAGACAAAGATTTTTATTCATTTTTTTTGTTGTTATTCAGTTGTTTTTTAGTCATGTCCAACTCTCTATGACCCCATTTGGAGTTTTCTTGGTAGAGATACTGGAGCTATTTGCTGTTTTCTTCTCCAGCTCATTTTACAGATGAGGAAACTGAGACAAACAGGGAAAAGTGATTTACCCAGGGTTCCACAGCTAGTAAGTATGAGGCCAGATCTGAACTTAGGAAGATTAATCTTCCTGACTTCAAATCTGGCATCTATCCTCTGTGCCACCTAGCTGCCCCTTCTTTTGTTTTACACTGCTTATATTTCCCAAATATATTTTTTCTCTTCTTTCTCTGTGGGAACCATCTCTTATGATAAAGAATTAAAAAAAAATTTCTCTTAGAGAAGATTAAAAAAAGTCAGTCAAGCCAATCAACACAGAATACTAGCTAGATTCTTAACAGTTAATTTTTGATGGAGAGTCCAATTTCTATTTGAAACATGAATTCTTTTTAAGATCCTCAGTAAGTGGTCACCTGAACTCTGATTGAAGACTTCTAGTGACAGGGAGCTTCATGCCTACTGAGTGATCTGAGTCCATTTCTTGTTTCAGACAACTCAAATTGTTAGAAATTCCTCCTTATATTGAATTGAATTCTGCCTCTCTATAACTTCCACTCATTTGTCCTGGTTCTTCCCTCTGGGGTTTTAACTGCATAAGTCTAATCCCTCAAGAAGAATAGATGTTATCTATAATTGATGTTCCATTAAACCAAAAAAAAATTAATCACAGTCCATGTTAGGGTATATGTGTGTGTATATGTGTGTATATGCGTGTGTGTGTGTGTGTGAGAGAGAGAGAGAGAGACAGAGACAGAGAGAGATAGAGAATAAGAGAGAGAAAAAGAAAGAGAAAAATAAAGAGAAAAAGAGAGGAGACAGAGAAATGGACAGAGAGAGAGAAAGAAAAAGAAAGAGAGAGGAGAGAGATATGGAGAGAGACAGAGAGAGAGAGAGAGAGAGAGAGAGAGAGAGAGAGAGAGGAGGAGAATGAATGAGGAAAGGGAAGGATTCATAAGCTTTTAAATTGTTAGGCACCACAATTACTCATCCTTAGCCTAATGGTTGAATTCAAGGACATCCTTCCACTCCTTCTGGTCTTTTCTTTCTCTTTGTGGATAACAGTATTTCAATTTGAATTCAATGAATGCCACTTCTTATCATTATGGCTCTAGGGATCAGTCCTTGCTGGACTTCTGGGTTTTCTGCTGTGGGACCACAAACAACTGATGTTTTCATTGGGCTTTAACTTTACATTTGGAAAACCCCATGGAGAATTGTAACAAGTGTTGATCAGAGTTGTGATTAGGGTAATTGTAATAGATTGGTAAAATGGGTGTGTTGAGTAATGGACATGGCAAGTTGTTTGCTTATATTGTGTGCTTTGTGTCTCGAACAGTGGACCCATGGAAAATGAATTGTCCTTGTGCTTCTCAGCATTGAGGTCTATTGACAGTATTGGCTAGTCTGGTTCATTTTGTCATGTACGCTGATTTAGAAAACTCCATGCATTCCTGGTTTATGATCATAGAGCACACATCTGAACTGGATGGAGTCTTGGAGACCATCTAGGGCAACTTCCTCAATTTATGGATAAGGAAACTGAGACTCAGAGAAGTGACTGCCCTAATGTCACAGGGGTAGGAAATGGCAAAGCTGGAATTTGAACTTGGGTCTTGTGGCACCACGGTCAGTAGTTTTTCCATAACATCCTATTATGTCTCCACTGACAAAATGAGGCAAAGCAGCAGGAATGATATGATTGTTTAGGTCATTTAAAGGGGGTAAAAAGCATACTTTTGAGGAAATAGCCTTTCTTGGACTGAATCTTCCATCTTGGCTTTTGATTTTTATTCTTATGTTCTGATGGATCTGAAATTTCATATTTGTAGGTAGTCCTTTCACTGGTCTAGATAAAAAAAACCTCTTCCATGTCTTCCCATCAGTCATCAGTCAATCATCAGCCATTTATTTTATTTTATTTTTTGCTTTTTTTTTTTTTTGAGGGGGGAAGGCAGGGCAATTGGGGTTAAGTGACTTGCTCAATGTCATATGGCTAGTGTTAAGTGTCTGAGACCGGATTTGAACTCAGGTCCTCCTGACTCCAGGCCCAGTACTCTCCTCACTGTGCCACTTACCTGCCCTCATCAGGCATTTATTAAGTGCCACTACATGCCAGACACTCTAATGGGTTCTGGGGGTACAAAGATAGAATGCAACAGTCAATCCTTAAGGAACTAATCCTGTGTGATTCATATTCATAAATCTGCCATAGAGGAAGCCACTAGGTGTACTAATGATCTTCCTCTGGTTCTTTTTTTAATATCTTGGCAGCTAACAGTATAGCAGTGGGCTTTCCATATTTTTCTCTCATTCTCATTCCATAACAATACTAATAATAATAACTAAGATTTAGATACCGCTTTTAAGGCTTGTAAATGCTTTAAATACATTTATCTCAGCTGAGCCTCACAACAACCACATGAGGTAGGTGCTATTTTTAAACTCCATCTTAAAGAAGAAGAAACCAAGGCAGACAGGTTAAATGACTTGCCTGTGGTCCCACAGTGAGGGGGTCTTTCCCTGTCTGTGTCTAGAGCTTTACACACTTGGCCTGTACATGACTGGCCTGTCTCCTTGTGCAATCCAGCATTAATGTCACTGTTTTCTTCAATGCCACTTCTCATATACAAGCCATTGTTGACATTGGGCTGCAGCCTCTCACTCCTCCCCCCCCCCCCCCATTGCCCTTCCAGTTATTCATAAATGTCCAGTGACATTGACCAAATTCATCAGATAATTGCTCCATCTTTCCACTTCACTTAGTCGGTGCTTCAGGCATAAATCCAGAGATCATTTTGTTGGCTGCTCTCAATTCTATTTCCTTATGTTTGTCTGTTCAGATATTTCAGTCCTCGAAGGGAAGGCACAGCGTTAGCCTTTTGAGTTTCTGCCACCTGTTGAGAGGACCTCCTTTCTGTTCCCCTCCTTATAGCAGTCCACCAAGAAATCAGTTGGCTCACATTTTTCTCTGAAAGACAGTCTGATGTGGCCCTCCTAGCTCACGTGTATTTAGAGCACTGCTTTTTAACATTGCAAGATAGCTTTCAGAAATGCTTCTTTCGAAATAGACTTTTAAAAAGAGCTGTGTAAAAATAATGAAGCCACTGCCACACTTGTGAGACAGAATATATTACAGTAAGGCAAGTAACCAGTTGAGAATATTGTAGTTTTTCCATGGAACAAATTGAGGTTTTTTTTTTTTAAAGCCTTCTAAGACTCATATTGCATCTTTATGGACATCACCTTGTGGTACTATTGCAAATAATTTGTTATGCTCAGTAGAAAGTCTTCCATATTGCCTCCCCCATCTTTTCTTTCTCCTCCTCCCCCCAAATGACTCCTTGTGTCAGCATAGGATGAGTTAATAGACTATGGGCTTCTTCTATCATGGGTGGTGGGAGGTGAAGGGGGGCCAAAGCAGCAGCAATGATATTTCACATCTGGGTCTTTCCAGCTGTGAGGAATTGCTGGGGTCTCTTGTGAAGCTAGGGATCCTACAAAAGGATAACTTACCATTTTAGTTGGTGGATGGCCTGTTTCTCTGATGGATCTTGGACAATTTTAATGCCTTCTTTCCCAGACTGGTTCCCATCACATAGAGGCCTCTCAGCCAGGACCTCTTTATAATATTGGTGATCATGATGTGTTAGCTTTCTGTCTTCCAGTTTCTCTGCCTGGCTTTTTTTTTTTTTTTTTTGCTTTTTGGAGGGCAGTTGGGGTTAAGTGACTTGCCCAAGATCACATGGCTAGTTTTTGTGTTAAGTGTCTGAGGCCAGATTTGAACTCAGGTCTTCCTGACTCCAGGGACAGTGCTCTATTCACTGTGCCACCTAGCCACCCCGTGTGCCACCTAACTGCCCATCCCTGGCTTTGTTAATACTATATAAGGTTATATCTATTAAGGTTTGCAAACTGCTTTACATGCTAATTTATCTGATACTCATAACAGTCCTGGGAAGTAGTTGCTATTATTACTTTTATTTTACAGATGGGGAGCATAAGGCACAGAGAATTTCAGTTACACAACTAGGAAGTGTCTGAGGTAGGATTCAAACTCTGGGCTTTCTTACTCTTGAGTACTGTTTTCTATCTATAGTAGCACCTAATTTTCCTCATATTACCCAAATGATGCCCAAATAATGCTTCCCAATTATACCGAGGTCCCTAACTAACAATGAACTCTGGATTGCGTGTATTCAAACTCACTCTATTTAAAATGATAATTCTATAAAATACAGTAATTCAGGTCTCTACAACCTGCAACCCATGGGCACACGGGCTTATGGCCTTTGGGTCACTTGCCAAGGATTTCTTCTATGTACAACAGATGTTTTCCTTCCTGAGGGCCATAAGCTGACCGTGGGCCCACAGGTTGTCTAGGTCTGTAATAATTGGTCCAGGTCACTGGACTTAGAATTAGAATCTTGAATGAATTAGAATATTGCTAAAACTTAATGGGATTTAATATTCACATTAATTGGGACCTAGCTGTATTACGAAAGTATTAGTTATTTGTTCAAAGTATAACAATTTACCAAAGATCTTTAGAGCTGGTAGGGACCTGAGATTCAATCCTACATTTAGACTGGTTAGAATCTCCTGCTGTTCTAGGTATAGGATTCCAATAGAAGATTCCAGTGTATGCGGTAGAAAAGCCTGTACAGTTATAAACACTAATCCAAGAGTAGCGTTAAAATGGGAAACACACAGAGCTACAAAATGCTTACTAGGTGAGGGTCTTGTTGTAAGGGCTCTGTAGGGGGTGAGCTCCATTTTATCTTTTGTTGTTAATTAGCTGTCTGGCTCTTTGTGACCCCATTTGGGGTTTTCTTGGCAAAGATATTGGAGTGGTTTTCTATTTCCTTCTCCAGTTCATTTTATAGATGAGGAAACTGAGGCAAACAGGGTGAAGTGACTTGCCCAGGGTGATGAGCTGCTGTTTAGTGGTCAGCTCGTTGAAGGCTTTCCTCTCGACACTGACTGTTGATCATCTCCTTTTAAAGTCTAAAGGGCAGCCTCAGATCAGGGTTCCTTAACTTATTTTTGTGTCATGGCCTCCTTTGGAAATCTGGGGAAGTCTATAAAAATATTATATTTAAGTTCATAACGTAAAATATAAAGGCTCATAAAGGAAAGCAGTTATAGTAAAATTTAATTATCAAAATATTAAAAAAAACTCAAACTAATAGACCCACTGAAATCTACATACCATTGACCTCAGGTTAAGACTCCCTGATCCAGAAAGAGGCTGGGGAGACAGAGAAAGGAGGAGGAATTCAGATCAGTTAATCTCAGAGTTTTGGTGCTGAGATCAAAGGCTTGGTGGGAAAGAAGGTCAGTCTTATTGGGTAAATTGAAGAGTTGAGATTTTCTGTGGCTTTTGTTTGCTTCTGTTACCTCTGTCCTCAATTACCAAGGATGATTTTTGCTTTTTTTAAGAATGCTTTTTGTTTTTAACATCACATTTCATTTGTGAATCTATCATATTTCATCGTCTCCTACCCAGCAATTCTTCCTTTGTAACAAACATTAAAAAAGGAAAAAAAAGTTCAACAAAGTCAATGAATGCATTGACTCTGTGCCACAGGTTATTTAATATTCCCCTTCCATCCTTCCTTCCTTCCTTCCTTCCTTCCTTCCTTCCTTCCTTCCTTCCTTCCTTCCTCTCACCTCTGCATTGAAGGGTTGTTGTTCTTCAGTTGTTTGAGTTATGTCCAATTCTTTGTGACCCCATTTGGGGTTTGCTTGGCAAAGATAATGGAGTGGTTTGTCATTTCCTTCTCTTCATTTTATAGATGAGGAAACTGAGGCAAATAGGATGAAGTGACTTGCCCAGGGTCACACAGCTAGTAAGTATTTGAGACCAGATTTGAATTCAGGAAGATGAGTCTTCCTGATTCCAAGCCCAGTGCTCAGTCCATGGTACCACCTAGCTGCCCACCTTGAAGAGAGGGAGGTACATTTTCTCAACTCTTCTGTGCCATACTGGGTCGTTATAATTGACAGCATTTCTTGGTGGCTGTGTTCTTTGTCATAATAACTGATGTTTACATATGGTCGTAAACTTTACAAAACACTTTCTTATCATTGCCTTTGATCCTCATGAGGACCTTGTGAAGTAGGTGCTACAGATGCTACCTCTCCATTTTACAGACGAGAAAACTGATCCTCACAGTGGTTAAATGATGTTGTCTATGGTCAGCTAGTGCATGATATGGCATTGCCTGTGATACAGCTAGCAGGTATCAGAGGTGAGATTTGAACTCAAGTCCAGGATTCTAGGTCCAGCACCCTCTCCAAGGCTCTTAGTAGCATTATGATGTACAGGTCTGGCTACAGTTCCCACAATGCTTTTCCTAACATCCAGTTTCTAATCTAAGCAGCTTAGTTTTATGTAGCTTTCTGCCAGGCCTTCCTTTGTGAACTGGGTTGTTGGCTCCTTTTGGGTATATTAGGTGTATGACTAATAGTCCTCTTTCTTTTTCCTACTTTTGAGATTATACATCCCTTAGTACAATCTCTTAAGGCACAAAGTTAACCACTTACATAAGAAAACTGTGCAGTCCTGACTTTCCATTTTCTTGAGAAGTAGCTTTGTGAAGTTACTGTGTATCTAATTTGTATCTACTTTGTTTTATTTTTATTTCTCTATGTGTACATTGTTTCCTCCAGTAGACCGGAAACTCCTTGAAGGTAGGGATTTTTTAAAAAATTTTTATAAGGAGGAGGGTGATTCAATGAAAAGAAGCAGCCCAGAATTTGGTGTTGCAGGATTTGAGGTCACTTACTTATCTGTGTGACCTTGGGCAAGTGGTTTAGTGGGTTTCTTGTTTCTTTTTCTGTAAAATGAATTCCTTCCAGCTATAAATCTATGGTCCCTAGCACCTACTTCTGTGCCTGGCACATAGTGGGCATGTAGAATTTCTAGACTTGGGGGTCAAGAAGACTTCATAGAATAAAAATATAACTTTAACATTAGAATTATTTTGCATTCCGATCCTAGTTGTAACATGCAGAAGCTTTCTAATAGGCAACTGCCAAATGAACAAAGATATTAATTGATGCTATTAATGACATTAAATCTATAGTACATAAGACATGGTATAGGAATCCAAAGGACTTTTAATATTAATTCTATCTTTTTTATACAGTAATCCAGCACTCACAGGCCAATTTGAGCATTGAGAATACTTTTTGATGGCATCAGAGTTCTAAACAAAGTAGCTTAAACCTTGGGGATGGCCATGGTTTCACTGGAGTCACATGAGTTAAAGATATTACTTCAGCTACAAAAACAGCATAGGAACCATGGCTAATTTATAAACAGGGCAAGTTAGCATGGCAGTCTTATAATTGTGTAAACTGTTACCCACTTGGGCTTGTATCTGTAGGATTCCAATTTATGCAATTTATCCCTTTCTCAGTTGATGACAGTTGAAGAGAATATTTTAACAAGACCTAGGAAGATGACTTGATCTCCCTGCAGAACAGAGGAAGAGAATGCTTTCTGAGTTTGGAATTATTTTGAAATAGATGGGATATCTTGTAGTCTTTCTACGTATTGCACCCAAACCACTGTTTCTATCCTCTCTTGGCTTTCTACCTACAAACTCTGGCTCGCAGCCTAGTTTTGTTAGGACTAAGAATTTGTGGCAGAATAGAGCACCTTCTTTGCCAGAATCTCTTAAATTCTTTCTTTTCTCTCTTTTCTCCCCCTCCAACATCCCTGATATTTGTAGAGCACTTTAAGGTTTCTATAATGCTTCATATCACCTAACTGTTTCCAATCATAAGGTCTTTCTAAACCTCTCATTTGGCCCTCACAACAACCTTCTTAGAAAGGCACTTTGGGTGTTATTAGCTCTGTTTTACAGTTGAGGAGACTGAGGCTCGGAGACTTGTCTGAGGCTTTGTAGTTAGTATCGGGATAGGATTGGAATCCAGTACCCTCTTGACCCTAAGTCATAATGTGATCAAGAGATCCAGATATGAAAGAGATCTCAGAAATTTTCTAGTTCAACTCCCTCATTTTGTAGACGAAGGACTTGAGACTCCCAAAGGTCAAACAGGTAGTATATTCCAGCAGTGGAATTTGAACTCATTTTCTTGCTGGTACTCTTTCTACTATATTATGATTAATGTAGTAGAAAAGTATTGCCTGCCCATTTCACACAATACCTTCTTGGACTCATATAATGGCAATTCACTCAGCAATCAAGTCATGAGTGGCTAACCTTTTGCACCAGCAGTTTGGGCTGGCTTTGGGCAGTACTATGAAGAGGGGAAAATTTGCTTTCAGCCAATGAATGCATGCATGCATGCATGCATGCATGGACCATTTGTTACATGCTTACTATATTCCAAGCACTGTATTAAGTGCTGGGGATACAAACCCCAAATTGAAACAGTCTCTGCCTTCTAGGAGCTTCTATTCCAAGAGTGGAAGACAACATAGAGAGCGGTGTTTTGGTTTGAAAAGTCACTGGATATTGAATGGTGCCACAGGGGACTTAACTGACATGCCCTTTCTGGAAGCAATGACAGTATTGATTTAATTATGGTTTTAAAGCTAGAATAGGGTGGAAGGCTGGGGTAGGGTCTGCATGGTGGTAGGGAAGAGGATGGTGAGGGCATATTAGTATGGCAGCTTTGGCTGGATATAGTGGGCCTTGAAAGGCACTCATTGCTCAGGGCTGAGTGGGTCACAGGAGAGGGAGTTAAAGGGCTCAGAAGGCTAAGTCCTCTGCTATATGGTTTCTAATTGGGATGAGGGTGCAGAAATAGGATGGTAGACAAGATGTCAGCCTTCTCTTTTTTATTTAGCCTCCCTCTGTTACCTTAACCGTGGTGTCTTCCCCCATCTCTGGAGCCTTAGTGGTGTGTTCTCCTGAGCAGTACCCCTTGCTCTGAAGCTTGTCTCTATGCTAAATCCCATGTCCCATTTCCCTCTGGGTCCAATTTTCTGCTGGGAAACTGGCAAATGGATTCATGTGTCATGGGATACTAATATATTTGGCCTCCAAGTTTACATTTTAACAGGGTACTTCTGGAGACCATTCAGACGATTCATTCACACATGCATACATCCATTCAATACCCATTCTAGAAATACATATCAAATGTATTCTTATGAGCAAAGCACTGTGCCAGGTGTTGAAGAGGATGTGTAGAAAAAAAATCAGTCCTCTAGGAGATTATGATGGACTAAGAGAGAAAATACATGCATACAAATGAATGTTATACATGGTAGACTGTGAAAAGTGCCGGATAGCAACAAAGGACCAGGAGGGCTTAGAGGAGGAGGCATAGGAGAGTGGATGAGGGTGGGGGTGGGGGCTGGTTCTGAGAAGTTGATGTTTAAGCTGGGGCCTTCTGAGGGCAGATCTTCTTCAAAGTGACTATGGCAGAGATGGCATTTGTATATATAAAGTTATATGAACAAAAATATTGAAATAGAAAAATTACAGCATGTAAATGGAGAATGACAATCAACCATTTTGCTGAGAATACAGATTATGTGAGGGAGACAGAATGGTTCAGTGGGAAGAGTACTGAGTGTTATACTAGACTGTATTGTGAGGTAAGGTTAAAAAATAGACTGGGAATGTATCAGAAGATTTCTCCCTCTTCTCAGTAAACTTCAGAAATTGGATTGTGTCAGAGTTGTTAGAGAAAAAATTAAAGAACTCTTAGTCTTTGAGTAAACATTTGGGCTATAGTATAGGGATCAAAGGACAGACTTTACTTCACCAGACAGAAAATGTAAATCAGAAAGGACTGATCCCTGAGCCTGTGAATAGTCAAAATTACTCTTCTCCCTCCTCAGACTCCTTGTGGGTTCCTTCATTTTGTCCTGTGCTTGAGGACCCCTGAAAAAAGGAAAAGAAACTTGGAACCACTAGAGTTGACCCCTCTCCTTCCGGAGAATTCTACCTTTGCAAGGATCATGATCATCTTCTAGGTTTTTCTATTTAAAATAATATCCTCCTATTTCTAAATGAGATTCCTCCTATCTTTAAATAAATATGAACGGTAATGTAATGCAGATGATAGCTTGTCACTCACTAAACAACACAGCCAAGAACAACTGAAATCAAAAGGCTCTTTGGGGATCCTAAAGGAGGCACCTGATTATTTAATCCAGATAGAATACATCAGGAAGACTAAGATACTTGGTTAAACATAGTCCTCTTTGTTTTGCATGCTTCAGATGTATTCATCTAGTCACTTTTTGAAGTCCTGCTTTGAAACAGCAGCTAGCATCTATTAATGAATATCTATTGAGTAAGGGAGAGATGCGTGATGTTTGTCCCACAGAAGGAGCTTAAGAAATGCTTGGTGAATGATGGATCCATCGCTAGACCTGAGAAAGGACCTTTGAGAAGGCCTCTAGGACAAGGGTTTTCTTAAAGTAGGATCCCACAAATTGGTTTAAAAATATTTTCATGATTCTATTTCAATATGATTAGCTTCCCTGATAATCCTATGTAGTTCATTTTATGCATTTACAAATATCATTCTGAGAAGAGGTCCCTTGGCTTCACCAAGTTGCCCAAGGGAGCCATGACATCAAAAAAGGTAAAGATCTTCAGCTCGAGCAGTGTAGGACTAGTTGGAAGGCATGGGCATGAGTTGCCTAGGGAGCCAAGTGGCCCAATGGGTAGAGTACTGGGTTTGGATTCAGGAATAGCTGGGTTCAGATTCAATTCTTTTTTTTTCCAGATTCAATTATGATGTGTATTGCCAAGTGACTTTGAGTAAGTCATTTAAACTTTGGGCTTCAGTTTCTTTATTTGTAAAATGAGGGGGTTGGGCTCAGTGGCCTCTATGATCACTTTTAGTTCTATATCCACTATTCTATCATGGTGAAACTCAAGACCTGCCCTCATGATGGTGCAAAGGATATTGTCAAAGAAATGTTTAATTGGAAAAAGAAGTGAGTTAGGTCAGTGGTGTTAAGAGCAAGGATTGACAACCTTGATTGTTGCCTTGGTACCCAAGACATGTAAATGAGTAGGAAGAGGAAGGCCACTAAGCATATCCCAATGGTGGGATGATTGATGGAGCAACTGAGCATGAATCTCACGGAATGAAAAGAAATGGGCAGATTGGGATGTATACAATGAGGAAGGGGATGCCACCTGTATGAGATCACCTATCCATCAGAGGTGTTGCCTCCTGAAACTTCCTTTGCATCTGCTATGTTCTTAGCCCCCCATGGAAATAAAAGATAACCTAGTCTGACCCCTGAGCCTGGAAGCCTATGACCTGCTTGGAGAAGCAAACTAATATTCATAGAGCAATTAGTGAATGATATAAGGTGCTAAATAGTATCACATAATAAATCCAGACAAGCTGGAAAATCTTTAAAAGCTGGACGGAGTAAGCTCATGAAAGGAATAGATGTTTAGCCAGAAGAGGTTTCTGATTCCAACCCTCTCATTTTATGGATGAGGAAACTGAGGACTGGAAAGTTGAAATGACTTGTCCCTGGACAAGATGACCAGAAATGTCATCTTAACTCAGGTCTTCTAACTCCGAATCCAGTGGGATTTCTACAAATTGGGGAATGATTTATGGAAAGGGTGACGCTGGAGTCAGGCCAGCTAGGATGGGGATCACAACAACAACAACAACTAGGAGTGTTAGTAGTGGTAGTGGTAGCAGTAGCAGCTCATTTTTACCTCAAGATTTACAAATCCCCCTCCACCCTCATGTCCCCTAAGGAAATGAGATGATGTAAGTATGATCACTGCTATTTTACAAATGAGTGAATTGAGGCCTGAAGAGAGTAAAGTTACAGTCAGTGAATGTCAGAGGTAAGGTTTGAACTCCAATTCTAAAGCATATGCTACTTTACTAAGGCAGGGAAAGAGTGACAGGAAGATTAATGAAAAGGAATTGGAAATTAGTGTAGAGCAGGCATTTTTAACCTTTTCAGGTAGTTAGGTGGTATAGTTGACAAGAGTGTTGGAACTGGAGTTAGGAAGATCTGAGTTTGAATCCTGACATGTATTAGTTGTATGGTCCTGGACAAGTCACTTAACCTCTATCTGCCTCAATTTTATCATCTGTAAAATGGCACTTATTGACCAGAGGATGAAATGAGATCATGTTTGTAAAGTATTTTGCAAACCTTAAAGCACTATATAGCCAATAATTGTTTATCACCACCACCATCACCACCACCACCACCACCACCATCACCATGATGACGACCACCATCACCACGACGATGACCACAACCACCACCACCGCGACCACCACCACCATCCCCATCATCATCATTTTGGCAATTTGGTAAAGTCCCTTTTTCATGAATTGAAAAAAATCATAATGGAAAGAAATGATAAATTTTAATTAGAGGTTAGTGAAAGTGAAGATGTTATTTTTTCTCACTCACATTAATGGAATCCCCAGAAATCTATACTCCTCTTCTCCCTTTAAGTACTTTTGGTATAGAGGGAGGGCTTCAGAGGAGCCTAGTCCATGGTTAATTCCTTGCTAAGTAAGTAAAGCATTTTTTTTTTACCAGGTTCCTCCTGGACACATTCTCTAAAGCATTAATCAAGGACATATAAACCATTGATATTGCCAAATGTTGGAAATCTTATTATATATATATTTATATGTACATACATACATCTATGTCTATTCTATCTTTCTATTCTGTCTATCTATCTATCTATCTATCTATCTATCTATCTATCTATCTATCTGTCATCTGTCTATCTATCCATCCATCCATCCATCCATCTATCCATCCATCTATCCTTTCAATAGGGTAATTCAGCGTCAGTTGGTTTTGGAGTCATAGGGCCTGGATTTGAATCTGTACTCTGCCACTTACTTCCTGTGTGATTTGTCTGTATGGTCCTGGCCCAGCCCCTTCATATCTCTGAGCTTCAGTTTCTTCACGTATAACACAAGGGGATTGTATTAGTCCTTCAAGACCCTTTCCACCCAACCCACTGATCTTTTTTATTGCGTTTATTACTAGTAACTCACTTAAAAAAAGACCATGCTTGCTTAGCCCACAAGAGGGCACTATTGCCACACAAATGTTTAAAACCTCACAGCTGAAACAAGCACAGCGACTTAACCCAGGGATAGAGGAGTTCAGATTGTTCCAGAGAGGAATGAGCTTTTCCCCTAACACTAAATGAGCTACAGTTATGGCATAGGTGTGTGTATTGTGTGTATGTGTGTGTCCATGCTATATTGCACATACACTAATCTAATATTTCTTCTGTTTCCTGCTTGAAAATATTCTATGAAATGAAATTTGTGAAGCCGCACAGAACAGAGCTGAAAGCTGTATTTGGACCCATATGGTTTTTATTTTCACAAATATTTTGTGATCTCTTTTAGCTGATTTTTATAATAGAAATGACATATTGTCATCTTTTCCTCCCTCTCTCCATTTCCTTACTAAACCCCCTGTGTACTTTAATGGAAGTTCAATTGTTTGGGGACAGCCAAAGGTCTCCCCCACCCCAAATGTTGTACACTCAGAGCAATTTTCAGTAAAATGCTTGTGACATTCTGTTTTGATTACATGAAAAATTAGAAACGAGAGGAAAATTCCAATTAAAAACTGGTCTAATTAAAAAAAAATACCCGCTGCAGTCAGGATAATTGGGCCTTTAGAGATTTATGGTTAAATAGCCATTAGAGTTCCCATTTGTTAAGCCCAACAACTGGGCACTTGCATTTGGATGACGAGCTGTGGGGCAATGGTTAGTATTTCTGAATTAGGTAAGTACACCTTAATTTTACAGGTACTCTTATGCTCTTTCCATTACAGAATGGTTTTCTGTAAACCGTGGTTTTGTAGTGATGATAACTTTATACTCTCACTAGTTACTCAAAGACTAGAGTTTGTCTTTGTAATGAAAATGTCGATGAGTTTAGGAACAGCCTCTCCTCCCCTTCCTGTACTGTTAAAAAAAAGTAATGTTTTATTTCATTTAAATAAAGATATTCTCTCATTTTCTGTAATCCAGTTTTGAAGATGAGAAATCATGAACCTTATCAGCAACATGGCACATCTATTTCATATTTTTCAGATATCTGAGACTGGAACAGTCTTTTAAGAGATACACCATCTCACTGAAATGAGACTGGATTGGTTAACACTTGAAATTAAAATGCCACTTATAAAATTCTTTAATATTTAATAGATGCAGTTGTATTCTTTAATAGCTTATTATAAAGCATGTTGTAAAGTTGTAAAATGCACCAATAGTAAAGTCTTTATAGATGTTTTTAGGCAAGCTGTAAAAATGCATTTTATAATGTGTATATAGTTTATATTGGCAGAAAAATGGGGCTTTCTTTAACATAGGACCATAAGCATGCTATAAATTATGAAATAATTGCCTAAATGATAAGATCCTTATAAATGATAGCCTACCAAGAACACTGACTACATATCACTGCTGAAAATACAGTCAAACAAGCCATGCTAACCTACTTAATGGTATTTTCCTTGCATCAGCGTTGCCCTTAAGAATAAAAAGCTCACTAAACAACCTGTCTTGTTGCAGAATTGTCATCTGTGAATAGGTTATCTCTGGCTCTGTTATCCTCTGTGGAGAAAGCATTTAAAATGCCAGAAAAGATTTGAGAGTGATTCTATTATTTAGACCAACTGAAAAAGCCACATCTCTCCTCATTTCAGTTTAGAGAAATATTGGATTCTTTTATATAGACAAATCTTGGTTGCTTAATATAGCCACCAGTCATGGGAAGAGATTTTCCTCAGATCACCTGATGGGTACTTGGTGAGGAAATTATTCTGAAAAAACAAAACAAAACAAAAAGCCAAACCAACCCAATAAAAAACCAAAAACACCACCCCAGACAACCATATGCCCCCCAAGTCCCTATTAAACCCCCCTTTTCTTGGACATTATAGATGATGATGATGATGAGGCAGTGTGGGACCCATATTCAGATCCTACCCCTGTTACTACCAGTATAACTTCAGTCAATTTCCTGTACCTCAGTTTCCTTATCTGTAAAATAAGAGGGCTGGAGTAGATAGCCTCTGAAGTCTCATTGCACTCTGGCTCTTATAAGGTTTTGCCATTTTCTATCCTTTTTGCTTTTTAGATGAATTAATAGGTGATTTTACGCAGAAGCAAAGTTAATGACTGGTCATTGCTTTTGACTCCTCAGGGTTTTCTGCTTTTCTCCACGAGGAGTAAATGGCATTATTTACCTGGACTTCCCAGTAGGTTCCCGTAGTTTCCCACCTGGGAAGGTCAAAAGTGAGCTTGAATCTCTAAATAGCTCATTATTCAGCCATCTCGTCTTTAGGAGTGATGCAAGCCGAGAGCATAGAGATTGCCAAGGTGAATGGCCATCCGGGAAAAGGAAGCTCTACGTCTTGGACTTTGAAAATCTCTTCGAGATGAAGTCCTTGCCTTTTCTTTTGTATTTTGCTAAAATACTTTTGAATTGTGATTTTTCAGGAAATGTACTGAAACAGACCCATAGAAGGGAACCTCTTCTGCCTTGGTAATGAATTTCTTCCTAGATAGGTCAGCCAACTTGGATTTCTGGAACCAAAAGTTTAGCCTCAATATCTGTTCTATGTTGACTTTCTTGGTTGCCACTGGGCAATTTGGCAGAATGTAGGTTCTTTCAGATCAGGGATGTTTTCATTGTTTGTCTTTCTCAGAGCCTGGCACGGTGCCTCCTACAGAGTAGGCAATTAATACATATTTGCTGGATTGCATTAAATTGAATTTTAGGGGAATTCTATATTCAGTTACACTTGTTTTCCTCCTTTATTTTCCCAAGAGAGACTTAAAGCCACCTAACATCATATTATTATCAAACACATGTAATAGATTGTGTGTGTCTGTATGTATTTGTGTGCATATTGTGTATATTGAAGAGTCAAGTTACCAAACAGGCTTGAGTAACTATCTTATTTAGACAGAATCCAAATATTTGCAGTTACCACAGTTTTGCAGTTGTTGCTTGGATTTTTTTTTTTCTTGGTACTCAGGTTTTCACAGAATGAAACATCTTTTCTTAAGGTCCTTGTCAAATAAAGTGTTGAGAGCATATTCTGAGGATGCCTGGAGTCTATATGTAGTGAGTCTAATGTTCCTACATCTACAATAATGTAAAATGAAAATTGAAGCTCCAAATGACAATTTTACAGGAAGGCAATAATCTTGTTCATGCAACAACAATTTTCTTACACTTAGGAAAAAAAAAAGGACACTAAGGTGGAATTAGAGAACACCTTGGATTAAGTCCTGCCTCTGACACATACTGTTCAGGTGACCCTGAAGAAGCCACTCTTGCGTCTGGATACCTCTTTAAGACTATACATGACAAAGGAGTTGCCGACCTATGTTGGTGTATGGTTTTTTCACATCAGGGTTTTCCTACTCTATTGAAATCAGAGGTCATAGGATCATGGCTATAGAGCTGGCATGGACTATCAAGGCCATCTATTCTAATCCTCTTATTTTACAGATGAGGAAATTGAATCCCTGGGAAGTGAAGTGACTTGCCTAAGGTCACACAGGTAGTAAATGTAAGAGGTGGGATATGAATCTAGGTTCTATACTCTAGATTTAGATTTTTAATTTTAGATTTTTTTTTCACTATGCCATACAGGTTTGAACCAAAAAAAGTTATCAGTAATATAGAATAGTTCATTTTAGGTATGTTTTTCTTTTCTTTTTTTCTCATTTACATGTAAGCAAAAAATTTTAATATTCATTTTTAGGAATTTTGAATTCCAAATTCTCTTCCTCCTTTCCTCCCTTCTTCTCCTCTCCTCACCTTGAGAAGGCAAGCAATTAGATATATTTGCAGTCATGCAAAACATTTCCATATTAGTCATACTGTGAAAAAAAAAACACAGACTACCCCCCCCAAACCCCAAACTAAAATCAGAATAATAATGAAAGTAAAAAAAGAGTATGCTTCAATCTCTATTCAGTCTTTATCTATTCTTTCTCTGGAGGTGGTTAACATTTTTCATCACAAGTCCTTTGGAATTATCTTGGATCATTGTATTTCTGAGTTGATCATTGTACAATATTTCTGTTACTGTGTATAATGTTCTCCTGGTTCTACACATTTCACTTTGCATTGAGTTCATGCAAGTCTTCCCAGGATTCTCTGAAAGGAACCTGCTCATCATTTCTTATAGTGCAATAGTATTCCAGCATAGTTATATACCACAACTTGTTCAGTCATTTCCCCAAATGATGGACATCCCCTTGGTTTCCAATTCTTTGCCACCACAAAAAGAACTACTATAAAAATTTTTGTACACAGAGGTCCTTTTACTTTTTCTTTGTTCTCTTTGGAATACATATCTAGTAGTAGTATTGCTGGGTCTAAGGGTATGCACAGTTTTCTATACCTTTGGATTTAGTTCTGAATTACTCTCCAGAATGATTGGATCAGTTCACAACTCCACCAATAGTGCATTAGTGTCTCTATTTTCCTGCATGCCCATCTAACAGTTGTCATTTTTCTTTTCTGTCATATTTGTCAATCTGATTGGTGTGGGTTGCTACCTCAGAGTTGTTTAAATTTGCATTTCTTTTAGAAAGATTTTTGACAAAAGTTGGAATAGAAAAGCATCTTTAGAAAAGTAATTGAACCAAAATGCTCCATGACATTCCATTCTTTGAACACTCCAGTGAATATTGGCTTTATTAAAGTCAGACTATATTCTAAATAATTTTAAATTTCTTTTGAGCTGACACTTTAAGATTTTTCATTCTTTCATCTCTTTTTGTTTGGAAGGAATTAGAAATAATAGATTTTAGTGTTTAAACCTAGTATGAAACCATTTGCTGTTGCGGAGATGAAAATGTGTCCTAACGTAAAAGTGATAATAATAGTAAATGTCAGATATTATTGTTATTAGAGTTGTTACATATTTGGTTGAAAAGATAGACATGTTGTGTAGGAAGAATGAGAGATAATTGATGAATTGCCTGGATGCCCCATCAGTGCCCACACAACAAAGCATATGAGGAAGGATTCCAGCATGTTGGGTAGATTCCTGGTGGTAGGTTTATGGGAAGACATAGATTAAAATTGTATAGAATCATTATCATGGATCCTAGGATTGTGGATTTAGACCTGGATACTTAAGAGGGCACCTGCCTTTTAGGGCCTCTGATTCCAAGGCCAACTTTCTCTGTACTATGTTTTTCTCACTTGTCTTAGACTGTGGATTCTTCATCTTTGTGTATCATGGACTCCTTTGGCCATCTGGTAAAGCTGATGGACCCTTTCTTGGAGTCATGTTTTCAAGTGCATAAAACAAAATGCCAATGATTACAAAGGAAACCAAACAATAGGGAAAATAAACATATCATTTTTCTCTCATCCAGGTTCTCAGACTCCATGAACACTTGCTCATATTTTAGGGCAGCGGTTCTCAACCTGTGGGTCATGACCCCTTTGGAAGTCAAATGACCCTTTCACAGGGGTCATAAGGGTTGCCTAAGACTATCAGAAAACACATATTTCTGATGGTCTTAGGAACCTAGACACCACTCCTCTATCCGTCTCCAGGCGGGTCTGCTCATAAGCAGATATGCCCACATATGAGTATTAAAGGGTCTTGGCATTAGGAAGGTTGAGAATCACTGTTTTAGGGTATCTGTTCTGGGGCCTCCACTCCCAAAACCAGCTTTCTTCCCTATTCCACTATGACTCCCATGAATGGGGTGAATAGATGAAGTGGGACCTATGTTGCTGGAGGGAACCCCAGCGTTGCTGAGATCACAGAGCTACTGTGATAATAGAATAATGGAGCATGTTATACTCCCATATCAACTCCAGTGGGTAAGAGATAGAAAGGAAATTGTCATAATCTCTTTTGATCCCACCTGAACTAATGCACACATTTCTAGATATTTTATTTCAAACGTCCTGGACTCAACATTTCTGAAGAACCTTTCATCATGCCTTAGACTTTCAAAGTTTACAGGTCCAGGGAAAGAATAGTCCAATGTTTTCTAATGAAAATGGTCTGAGTCTACACTAGAGTGAAGCATCTGGTGACAAGCACAATCATCCAGATGTTTGATCTCCATGGCACCAAATATCTGGATGTTTGGTGGTGTGCAGAGGTTGGCTACTTTTCCCACATTTAGTGTGGTTCAGACAAAGGCAATATTTTACATCAACAAGAATGTCAGCGTTCTTTAAGAATGTGATAATTTTCTGAAATCAACCTATAGAAACTACCATTCTGAATACTTCATACTGGGAGAAAGCCAGAGGTGGGAACAATGAAAAGACTTTGAGACATCACATGTCCTTTAGTAACAAATTTATTAATCACCTGTGATGAGTCAGGCACATGTGATTTCTCAGTGAAAAATCTGGGTGTAAGGAATTCATTTTATTTCTCTCTGGCTATTTACATATTATAAACTGATATAGAAAGCTAAATGTTAAACATCCAGTGGTGATATTATTTTTGTAATACACAATAAGCTTCATTTGCATTTCTCTAAGCTAAAATAATAATCCTTATTGTGCTGTAAGATTTGCCAAGTGTTTTACAGATATTATCTCATTCAGTTTTCTCAATAACCAAATGAAGAAACTGAGGCAGGCAGAGGATAAGTGATCTGCCCAGGGCCACACAGCTAGTTCTGAGGCTGGGTAGTTAGGTCTCCCTTCTCAGGTCCCGTTTTGTAACCATTGCACCACCGAGCTGCCTAGAAAAAGATCCAAGGTTCCTAAAGGTAAGCTAGCCAAGCAGAACATGCATTAGTTAGAAGATTCAATAATTTCATATGCTTCTCTACTACAGAAATGAAACAAAATAGGTTTTTTTTGGGGGTTATTGTTGTGGGATCCTTGGATTGAATCTTAGCTACTCCATTTACTGCCAGTTTTATCTTGGACAAGTCACTTCATTTCTCTGTGTGTCAGCTTTCTCATCTTTCAAATGAAGGGGTTGGACTAAATGCTCCCAGAGTTCCATTTAACTCTGAGTTTATGACCCATGACCTTGGTCATCCAGGCCAGTACCCTTAATTATATCCCCTCCCATCTCCTTTCTCATATTGCCCCACAATAACCCCCTTCTTTTAATCTTCAGTCCCTTCCTTTCTACTGAAATGTTCCTTGCTGTTCACAAACACACTCACAGTCTCCCATCTTTTAAAAAATACCCCAAACATTCACTGGCCTCCTAGTTCTCTATATATTTGAGAAATGAGGCCTTTGTCTGAGATACTTTTTGCAAAAAAAATTTCCCCCAATTTTCTGCTTTCCTTATAATTTTGGTTGTATTGATTTTGTTTATGCAAAACCTTTTTAATTTTATATAACTAAAATGATCTATTTTGAATTTTGTAATGCTCTCTATATCCTTTTTGTTCCTAAATCCTTCCCTTATCCATAAATCTGACTGATAAACTCTTTCATGATTTCTTAATTTTCTAATGGCATCATCTTTTATGTGTAAATCATGTACCCATTTTGCCCTTATCTTAGTATACAGTGTGAGATATTGGTCTATATCTAGTTGCTGCCATACTGTTTTCCCAGGAGTTTTTATCAAAAAATTAGTTTTGTTCCTAAAGTTTGTAACTTTGGGTTTATCATATACTAGATTACTATGGTCATTTACTATAATGTAATTTGTGCCTCATCTATTCCCCTTATCCACCACTCTATTTCATAGCCAATACTAGATTGTTTTGACTGGTGAATGTTCTTGCTCATCACAGATATTTTATTTCTTAGCAAATGATTTAGCTGTTTGACGTAAACAACAAAAAATACCATTTGGTGACCAAGCCTCTGATGATGCCATGGTCCTTGGAAGACATATAATCTGCTGATGGGCGGTTTGTGAAGTCTTTTCAGTTTGACAGGACTTGCTGAAGCTTCTGCAGTATTGTTAGAGCCTTCAAGGACCCAGAGTCACCTCTTTACCACAATGAGACGTTGAAACAGGGCTCAGGGGAGGCATCAGTTACTAAATGTTTAAAAATGATGTGAAAGAATGAACCTTTCAAAGAAATTGCCTAATAGGCAGGCTGGGACAATTTGATTGAATGAGGGTTGGTGAGGGCTGAAATTAAACTGCTGGCACCTCCTGGTCTGGGGTACAAACCATTTGACCACATTTCTTTTTACTGATAGATCTATTCCCCCCCCCCCAACAAATTAAAAAAAGGAATTCCTCCTGGTTTCCTTCGTATGATGAAAACAAGACAAATATTAGCAAGAAAAGGTCACTTTAGTCTCTGAGAAGTGAAGAGTTCATTATGGCTGCATCTGATGAATTGTGCTGTGCATTTCATTTTGGTAGTAGAAGGTCAGAGTGTGCCCTTGGGTAAGAAGGAAACAAACACTGAGAATAAAAGAAGAGGGCCAGGGAGATGCCAGTTTCTAGCATGGTGCTAGCAGAGCCCATATGACTTTTTTTTTGTTTGTTTTTAGATTTTATTTTTCTTTCCAAATTCTCTCTTTCCCTCCCTCTCCGTATGCCTCTTAAAGGACCTTTTTCCTTTGTTGTTTCTGAGCCCATCCCTCAAGCTCTTTGCAAGCGGGTGGGTAGTCTTTATGCTCTGTAGGTCGATTCTTCTGCAGAAAGTGTTTGGTGGGCAAACTTCCTAAATCATCTTCAGGTGTTCTGAACGAAGAGAAAATCCTAGTTGTTCTTGGGAGTGGATTTGGGGTGTGTGCAGTGGGATTCTGAAGTAATTAAAATGTGTTTCAAAGGCTAATTTTTGATCACATTTGGAACTTTAATATGCATGACTGCAAATCATTATTTCTTTCAAATCTCCACCACTAAAGGGATGTATATAAATCAGTAACAGGGAAAATGAGACACTTTTGGTTTTTAATTTTCTGAGGAGTTTGCAACAGATGCTGTTTGGGTACCACTTACAAAAAATGCCCTTTGTAAATTAGAAAGTTGTTTGTGACTTGATGGCATCTAATGGGAACCAACATCGTAAGGGAAAGAGAGAGTCTGAGTTCAAATCCAATCTCAGATGTTTATTACCTGTGGATCCTTGAGGAAATCACTTAACGTTCCCCAGGTCCTGACTTCCTCATCTGTAAAATGATGGGATTGGACAAGGTGAGTTCTAAGCCCCTACAGCACTGTATCTGTGACAAAGTAGCGCCTTTTATATGTCAGAGAGTTGTCAAAGTAAGAATATTTTTCCTCTTTCTTCTCTTTTAAAATATTTATAAAAGCACACAACCCTGGAAATCTTGCTTATTTCATACCAGCTGGAGTCAGAAAATCTGGGTTCTGGATCACTGGACAATTTTTAGGAAGACAATTTGTTTTGCTCTGGGCAAGTCACTTCTCCAAAAATGGGATTGATAACAATACCTGCCCAGTTGGGCTAAATGAGATGATGGGTCAAACATTTTGTAAATTATGATTGTTCTATAGGAGTAGACTATTGTTTCTTGATTGGAAAATTAAGAAGATTGAACTAGAAAGCTACAAGTCATAGGAACACTAATTTAGAAGGAAACTTCAAGGCTCTCTAGGCCAACCCTTTTATTTTACAGGTGAAGAAAACAAGCCAGAGAAGTTAAGAGATCTGCTTCAAATCACACTGATGCTATCAGAGAGGATTTGAACGTCTGCCTTCTACCTCTGAGTTCTATACACTTTGCACTATACCATAATGCTTTTCGGTAACCTTATATGATTCTATGGTGGATTGAACAAAATTTTAACATAATATTCATTTTGCTTTGCAAATCCTAGACTGTTATTTATTATTTGCTTTTATTATTATTGATTGGGTTGCTGCAATGTCAATATCTTAGGATTGTTTTTCTTTCATTGGGAGGAATTCAGCTAATTTCACATCACATAGTTCTTAACTAATATTTAACTAACCCAATATATTTTTAAAAGACAATCTTACTTCCCTCTCCATGTTACAATAGCTTAGACACTGAGGAGAGCCTTGCTTAGAGCAGGAGGTGGAGTCCTAAAACAATTACTTTGCTAATATAAATCTGTTTTGTATCAACATTCAAAATTCTAATTGCTGTCTGTCTGGATTTCCTTAATAGGTAACAGGTCTTTCAAGTGAAGAGAAATTTGTGAATTGCAGCAATGGTTGAGTCTGACTGCAAATGGAAATTTGGAGTTGCTCTGAAATACTTTCTGGAATAATTGTGTTTGACTGGAATCCAATTCTTGTGAAGTCTCCAAGGTAAGATGACTTTTAACAGTGACACTGAGATGGCACTTTCTAAATACTAGAATTTGGCATATGTGAGTGTTTCTGGGGCTCTGCTCATCTTTTCTAAAGGTCTCCCTCTTATCTAGGATTCTGGGGCTTTGGGGCTCATGTTTTTTTTATTTTGGGCTCTAATCTTTTGGACTTCTTTCAGTTTACAAAGAGTTGTATGGAGATACGAGTTGTAAAGACCTGGGATTCTCGCTAAACAACATTCATTTTAACCCGGGGAAGGTATAACTATTTTGTGAGAGCATTTTTCCCCATCTGAAAATTGAAATCTTGTGTCCAATAAAGTCAAGGGTGTGTTAGAGCTTGCTTGTATTGGTTTGAGAGAACTGATTGTTAAATTTTCAGTGTGAGCATTTATATCTTGGAAATCAGCAAACGCTCTAAATTGAGACTTGATTTGTTTTGTTGATTGTCTAAAATTAATATAGTGATGGAGGAAATCGTAATGCCTATTAAACTTAAAAGTGTATTGTATGTACATTTTATTTCCTGAGAGAGTCAATTAATAAATATTCACCAGCATACAACTGGGTGAGATGGTCTAAGTGCCACAAAATAATGAATTCACATTATCCAGAATCATAGAGAACTGTGAGAGACCTCTGCATCTGTCTAGTCCAGCCCCTACCTGCCAACTTTTGACAAGTTGTCATCCATCCTCTTCTTAAAGATGTCCGAGGAGAGGGAACTCACTGCCTCCTGAGGCAGCCCATACCACTTAGGGAGAGCTCTAATTGTTAGCAAGTTTTTTTTACCTGCTATCTAGCCTATAACAGCCTTTTCACAACTTCTAACCACTGCTCCTGGTTATGTACCCTGGAGCAAAGCAGAACACATCTGATTTCTCTTCTGTATGACAGCCCTTGAAAAACTTGAAGACATTATCATGTTCCCAGCCCATGGTTTTTTACCATGGTTCACCTTTAACTTATACTTCTTTAAAGACAAGCTGAAAATCTTGCGTTCATCTGCAGGTTCAGATAATGAAAGGGATCTTCGGTCAATGAATAGTAAACCTTTTTAATAAGCTTTCTTTAAATGAAGGATAGAAAGCCCAAAGACATTGCTGGCTTTAGATCTGGCAATTGATAATTTTATGAGGTGGGGATCTCCTCTGATGCTATTTTTTACTTTTCCCCAAGCTAAAAATGGTACCCTATGGATGTGGTATCAAGTTTCCTGGAGGGCACCTATTGGATGTATTCTAAGAGAACCCAAGGGTTCGCAGTGGTTCTCAACCTTCCTAATGCTGTGACCCTTTAATACAGTTCCTCATGTTGTGGTGACCCCCAACCATAAAATTATTTTCATTGCTACTTCATAACTGTAATTTTGCTGCTGTTATGAATTGTAATGTAAATATCTGATATGCAGGATGTATTTTCATTGTTACAAATTGAACATAACCCACAGGTTGAGAACCATTGACCTAGAGTGTTGCTTGCTATCAGACCCAGTACACCATTTCTGTGGTGTCCTCCCATGACTGTTTATGGACTAAGTAATTCCATGTCCCCTGGAGATTGGGTAGAGGAAGATATAAAAAACTCTAAGACATTTGCTAAAAGGTGCATTGCATTGTGGTCCAATGGAAAGAGAATGCTTGTTTTGATGTAAGCAGACCAGAATCCAGAATAATCCCAGTGTAGTATCTTAGATACCTTCACTGTGGTACCGGTTGGACTATATGGCATCTGAGGTCACTTCCAACTTTTAGGTTCTCTAATGTCATTGGTCTGTAACTTGAGAGCTCCCAGTGTCCAAAAAGGCAGATTCCTAATGGCGGAGTTGCATCTATGACTTAGTCCTAAGCAGTTGCCTGAGGTACACAGAGTTGAAGTGTGTTGGCCAGGGTCACACAGTTAGTGGACTTCAGGGGCTGATTTGGGTTTAATTGTCGACTTCAAGGCCAAAGCTCTATTTACGCTCTTCCTCTGCCCTCCTGGATTTTGTGAAGCCCACAGAAAATAAGTTTTTTGGCCATTGGATTTGTGTTTTTTATTTTTCCTTCAGGTAACTGAACCAGACCAGCATAAATGACCTCTGAAGAATTTTATTTGCTACATTGGCCTTTCATAAAGTCTAAATAATTTGATGGCTCCTGTCCTTGTTCTAGATATCAAATGCTGAACTGTCCCACCAAACCTGAGGGCCTGTTCAATAAAACATATCTCTGTGCTTTCAGATCAGCACTTGGCTTGCGGGGGAGGGGTGTTCAGCATTTCCTCAGTTTTTAAAAAAAAATATGGAAACCATGTGCATTTCAATGAAACTGCTTTGAAGCATGTAGTTTTCTCAATTCATTGTTTAAAAATAATCCAACCCAAATAGAATTATCAGGTCATTGAATTGGATCATAGGAAAACAGGACTGATCTTCGTACCCAAGCATGGAATTCTCTCCTGAAACTCTTAATTCTAAGATGGATTTATCAGAAATTAAGTAAAATCAAGCAAAATTAGAATTTGATTTCCTTAAAGAAAAAGCTGTCATCTCTGATGATGCCCTCTCTCTGGCTCCACCCTTAGTATTTTTAGACTATGGCTTCTTTCTGTTTTCTCCTGCCTCCACAGTGCTGTCTGTCTCATAGCCCCCCTAAAGTATTGCCCCTTCATTGAACTCCTTCCTTTTCTGCCTTTAGGATGAGATTCTCTGCCAAATCAGTGCTGCTGTCTCATTGGCTCCTCCTGGTCTCCATGCTAATGGTATGCGGTAAACTGTTGTCAGCCTCTAGCCATCATCTCCGGGGACACCCAGGTAGGAGCTTTAAACTCATTATGCACTACTGAGATCAATTAATCATACTCCTCCAACATCAGAGTCCACTTTTTAGCCACTGGTAATTGACCAAATTGTGGATGGTCTATAATAACTAGGGCAAAGATTGCAAAAGTATCAGTGCAATATTTTGATGTGCCACAAGTTGACATTCTTGGTATTTTTCAGTGTTTTGTTTGCATTTTCTCTTCTTAAATGCCTGCAGTTTTATAGTGTCTTTCCCCAAGGATTCTAGAACAAAAGGCAGCCTTTTTTCATTCATTCTCCCAGCATCCCTCTGAAGTGGGTTGAGGTTATCAGCTAGTCTGCATTGAAATGGAATAGAATCATTGAAAAATGAATGAAAAAGCATTTATTAAGTGCTTTCTGTGTGCCAAATGCTGCAAGCCAAGGATTGGAAATACAAAGAGAAAAACTGTGAGGATAACTCAAGTATAGGAAAGAAAGTTGCCATCTTAATCCACAGTCATAAATAATAATATTAATGATGGTGATGATAACGATGCTATGTGGTAAAGTAGAAAGAACAATGGCTCCTGGGGTTCAAATTCCACCTCTGATATTTACCTGTGTCATGTTTGGCAAGTCACAGGCCTCAGTTTCCCCATCTGTAAAATGAGAGGGTTGTTTAGTTGATCTCTGAGGCCTGTTGCGACTCAAGATCTTTGATCTGATGAATGATGATAACTTCACAAAGGGGACAGAGTGAGAACTAAGCAATTTGATTAACATCAAAATAAAGTTTGAAATGTTTTATTTTGGCTTGATGTTAGGAAAAAACAGTTAGAACTGTAAAGTTGGAATGGGCTGCCTTGGAGGACTGTGGGTTCCTCATCAGAAGTCTTTGATTAAAATGAGATGTTCTGCCTTTGGGTATGTTGGAAAGGAAAACCCCTTCCAAGTAATGGGTTAGATTGGGTAGATGGTCTCAAGGGCCAGACTCTGATAGTATATGATTCGGAAAGGCAAGCAATCCTGATCATTTTCACGGCTGCCTGGTTCTGTGATTTTGTTATTTCTGGAGGAAGGTCCACAGGCTTTGTCATCAGTGGCTCCTTTTTTTTTTTCATTCTCCCTCTTTCTCTTGCTTCCCAAATGCGCATGTGTGCTCACACACATACATGCACACACGCAAACAACATACACCGCTTTAATCACCATTTAGAGTGACCTACATTGAGAAACTCCCCAAAGATTGATACTTTTTCTTCCATAATTCATGGTTGTCAGCAGACTGACTGCCAAATAATTAATCTAGGTCCTGAGAAACTGCAATTTACAACATGGCAGTACCAGAAATTCTAAGACTTTTGGGTGAAAGACGTTAGCTTGATTCCTAAGCTGTGCTGTCTGTCAACTTAAAAATTGTAATGTATAACCTGGAAAGGGCTTTCCTGTGGTCTAGGGATGCTAAACATTTTGATTCCCCATCCGCTTGCTGTTTTTCACTACATAACACTGGAATTCGAAGGTCATAAATCATTTTGGACTCAAGTTCATTTTTTTGAAATCCTCTAAAACTCATTTTCGCCCTCGAGCTACACATTCTGATGAAGATCAAGCCAAATCATGATGGAAGTTTGAGCAAATCAGCATAAAATCAATACCGTGCAGCGGTTCCAAAATGCCGACAGCGGCAGCTTACCCCACCATGTATCTCTAGATGACTTCCTTCTGGAAGACAAAGTGTTTTAAGTCATTAGCCTTATCTGATTAGTCTACATCACTTTTCCTGGGTGGAGGTTGGGAGACGTGGTTGTCATCAGGCAAGGAAAACATTGCAGCCAGGCAGGTTATTAACAGCAGATTTTCAGATTTCAGAGGGCTGAGCTCGAGGGACAATGTTGAAAGGTTATTAAAACTTGAAGGAAACCGAGGACAAGGCAGAGCCTTCAGTTGATTGGGGTCAAATTCTTGCTTCATTGCTTAGCCCTTTGAATGGGGAAAATGTATCATTTCAGGGACAAATCCAGATGGGGATGACAGTGGTTTTGAGTAGGCATATAACAGTAATGAAGGAGGCAGTGTGGGGCAGTGGAAAGAATGAAAGCCTTGGAGTCCGGGGATGGGGTGCCAAATCCAATCTCTGATTCTTACGAGCGAGGTGACCTTGGCCAAATCACCCCCTCCCTCCTGAGGTCTCAGTTTCTCTATCTGTAAAATGGGGGATTTGGACTAGATAGCTTTTGAGATCCCTCCCACTTCTAGCTAGGATCTAAGCAGTGATGAAAAGATACCTTCCAGTTTCTCTAAAGGCGAGTGCCTTATAAGAGGTCTGGGTAGTCCTAGCCAAGCATTGAAGGGTGCACTGAAGAGAGGAGGGGAAAGAAACAAAGTCTTTTTAAGCATCTACTAAGAGCCTGGCATTGTGTCAAGCACTTTACAAATGTTATCTCACAACAACTCTGCGAAGTAGGTGCTATTATTATTATTACTCTTTTACAGTTGAGGAAACTGAGGCAGAGATTAACCAATTTGCCCATGGCCACACATCTAGTAAGTGCCTGAAGCCGGATTTGAACTCAGGTCTTCCTGACTGCAGGTCCAGTGCTCTTTCTTCTGTGTCCCTAGCTGCTGCCAAAGCTAAGTTTATGCTATAGATATTTTAAAAACCTGAATTTTTGGCATAATAGTCTCATTTTGTGACCTTTCTTTCTCTGTGGAAGAAAATTCCCAACACCACAATCCTAATTTAGGCCCTTATCGCTTTGTTGTTAGATTATTTCAGTCATGTCTGAGTTTTTGTGATCCCATCTGGGGTTTTCTTGGCAAAGACATTGGAGTGGTGTGCCATTTCCTTCTCCAGCTCAGTTTACAGATGAGGAAACTGAGGTCAACAGAGTGAAGTGACTTGCCCAGGGTCACACGGCTAGTAAATGTCTGAAGCAGATTTGAACTCAGGAAGAGGAGTCTTTCTGACTCCAAGGCTGGCACGCTGTCCACTCTGTCACCTAGTTGCCTTTATCACTTTAAGCTTAGATTATTAGAATAACCTAACTGTTCATTAATCCTGGCTCTGCAATTTAGTACCTGTGCAAACATGGAAAACTCTTTTAATCTTTCTGGCCACAGTTTCCTCATCTGTAAAACGTGATCATTAGACTAGACCGGCTATAGCATCCCTTTCAGCTTGACAGCTCTGATCCTGATCCAAATTCCTCTTTTTCCTCTTCCTCCTCTCCCTCCCCTTCTTCCCCTGCTCCCTTCCTCCTCCTCCCCCTTCTCCTCCCTTTCGTCGTCCTCTTCCCGCTCCTCACTCCTCCAACCTTCCAGGTCAATCCCAGGTAAGGCCCTTAGCTAAATCTTCCTAAATCACCACTATGACTGTGCCACTTCTCTGATCAAAACCTATTGTTCCTATTGTCTATTCAATAAAACTGAAGTTGTGAGTTCTCCATTGGGCCCCAAACATACCTTATTTCCTCCTAGGCACCCGTTTTTTCTAATTAGTCTTGACTACTTAACATTCCTCTGTTTCTGGGACTTTGGGATAATCCCTCTGCCTGGAATGTATATCTTCTTTTTTTTCCCCCTCTTCTTTTCTCTGCCCCCAAATGTATGAACACTGGAGGCAGAGGGCCTGGATTTAAATCCTAGCTTCCCACTTTCTATCTATGCCTTCTCAGGCGCGACTTCATTTTCGTGGGTGTCAGTCTCTTCATCTCTAGAGTAAAGCATTTGGACTAGATGCCCCTTTCAGCTCTAGAGCTTGGATCTGATGGTCCTGCAGACACATACTTCAAGACGTAGTTCAGTTGTCAGCCCTACCACGATGCCTCCCCTTGTCCCCTACTCAGGAATATTCTTTTTCCTGGGCTCTCATGGTGTTTAGTTTTCCTGGGCTTCCATGGTGCTTTGTACTATAGATGTTTACGTGTCTTCCTTAGATTGTAAATTCTGTGAGGACAGGGACCATGTTCTGTACAGCTTTGTGTCTTGTACAGTGGCAAGCCCACTGCTCTACCCATAGTAAATAATTAATAAGCTTTTGTTGAAGGAATGAATAATAAGCACGTGGTGATTTTTTTAAAATCGCAAAAGTGCCTAGGAATGACCAACCTAGTCATCAAAATGCTGCCCGGTGTGCAAAACAGAATGTCTCGTGGTGTGGTCGACAGAATTTGCACTTGGAACCTGCAACCTTTCTAGGCCTTAGTTCCTCCTCTGGAAAATGAAGGATTTGGACTCAATGACCTTTATTAATAATAATAACAACAAGTAGCATTTGTAAGGCTCTTTAAGGTTTGCAAAATGCTTTACATGCGATCTCGTTTGATCCTCACCATAACCCTGGTAGGTAAGTGCTATTATTATTCCAATTTTACAGATGAGGAGACTGAGGCAAATAGAGGTTAAGTGACTTGTCCAGGGTCCCACAGCTAGTAAGTGTCTGAGGCTGGATTTGAACTCAGGTCTTTCTGATTATATATAGCTGCCTTCTAAGATCCTTTCTGACTATAAATCTGTGATTAAACTTTAATAACTTAGATAATAGGACTAAGACTTTGAGAACATCCTGTATATTGAACTGATGTAGGCAGGAAAGTCATCTAACACAAGGGCTAAAGTAATGTAATTGAACACAAAGATGAAGCTGGATGCTAATGACCAGTCTTGGAGAGAGGAAAGACAACGCCCTCCTTTCACTGGGGAGGACGGGGCAGGATGGATATGGAATGTTGCACATGCTCTCCATCATGAGACCATATCTGTTGATTTTGTTTACATCTTTTTTTTTTGGAGGGCAATTGGGGTTAAGTGACTCACCCAAGGTCACATGGCTAGTAAGTGTGTCAAGTGTCTGAGGCAGGATTGGAACTCAGGTCCTTCTGATGCCCGGGCCAGTGCTCTATTCACTGCTCCACCTAGCCACCCCTTACTTCTTTTTTTTTTTTTTTGTTTCAAGGGAATGCTCCCTGGTTGGGGGAGAGATTTATTTAGAAATTATAGTGATGTATAAACAAAAGACAGAAACAAAATTTGAAGGAAAAATATAACTATATGGAACATACTCGCATCTCTCTCTTTTTCTGCCAATATCTGTCTCTGTTTCCATCTTCATCCATATATACATATCTATATCCATGTCTATGTCTATGTCTATGTCTATGTCTATGTCTATGTCTATGTCTATGTCTATGTCTATGTCCATGTCCATGTCTATGTCCACATCTATGTTTATGTCTATGTCTACATCTTTATCTATATCTCTTTTCAGGGAAGCTGGACGGTATGAAATTCCAATCGGTTTTGGAAGGGGGTAATAACATTAATTATGGGCAGCTAGGTGGCACCATAGTGGATAGAGCTGTGGGCCTGGGATCAGGAAGACGTGAGTTTAAATTCAGCCTCAGACACTTATTAGTTGTGTGATCCTGGGTAAGTCACTTAACCTCTGTTTGCCTCAGTTTCCTCATCTGTAAAATGATTTGGAGAAGGAAATGGCAAACTACCCCAGTATCTCTGCCAAGAAAACCCCAAATAAGATCATGAAGAGTAGAATGACTGTTGAACAATAATAACAATAACATTAGTTACATTGTAGCCAACAGGATACTTGACGGCCTGAGTGGATCCATCCTCTTATCAGTTTGGCTATCCCTTCCTGGCTGCTCCCTTGAATTCCCTTTTGCTTTGCATGGGTACTGGCTCAGTCCTTAAGGGATCCATGCATTACGCCTGGCTCTCACTCCATGCATAGCTCACCTTCTTTTCTGATCATATATTACCTGGCTGCTAACTCTTGTGTCCTGTTGGGTGCAAAACTTGTTGGTGGAAAGAAATGCTGTAAATTAGAAATAGAATGTTATAAAGTGGACTTAGCACCTGCATCCTAACCTAGAGATCCAAGGAAGGTTTTCACTTCATGATTATTAGCAAAACCTTTGCAGGACAGTTTCTAATATAATTCTTTTTCAAGCTGTTGAGTTGGAACCCATCTATATATCTGTATGATTGATACAATGAAATACTGTGTTTTTTCTTTCTGATTTCACAACTGTATAGAAGGAAATTCAGAATTTCCAGAGTGAGAAGTTTCACCAATAAGCACTGAAGCACTCAGATACCACCACTGATTTCAACTATTTAATTAAATTCAGCAAACATCTAATAAGTGTCCATAATATGCAAAACACTGTGGTTGGTAATGGGGTTATAAAGGCCCTGTCTGGCATTTAAGGCTCTTTACAACCTGGCTGATTCCTTTCCAGGCTTATGCCATATTTCACTGCATAGTTGTTGCACCCTGTTTTTTCAGTCCAAAACTTGGTTTATAATCTTTCATCACATAATTCTGTGCATCACACCTCTTAAAAGATAAACAGAACAGCAATGTATTCACCAGTGGCATATGGATATGAATTTGTCTCTTGCACAGCCTAGAATTCTCAGTGCACTCATATTATTACTATTCAATTTTAGCATATATTCATGAGTATTTCATGCATCCTAATCTTGGACCAAGAACAGTTTAGTAATAAATGATTTTAAAGTAATACTGGCACTGGCACAATTAAAAAAAAGGTTCACCTAATGGTTGCACCCCACTGTTTTGCAAAAAATGTGGCATAAAATCTGTGATGATGATGCAGTGAAATATGGAACTTTCCTCACTTCTGTGTACTCTCCAATCTAGGTGCACCAGCAGTTGTTCCAGTAAGTAACTAGAACCAAAATTCCTGAGCTTGCTGCTCCGTTTCCCATCTCCGTGGCTTTGCCCCGACCATCTCTTTTCTTGAAATCTCTGCCTCTTTACCTCTAGCTTTTGGTTTCCCTGTCTCCCTTCAAGACTTAGCCACCTTCTGCAGCAGGCCTCTCTTCCCCTCCCCCTTCTTGGATTACTTCCCACTTCTCCCACATAATTATTCTATTTATCTAGTTGTTTACATATTTTCTTCCCCATTAGAATGTAAGCTTCTTGAGGACAGGGTGAGTTTTGAGGGTTTTTTTTTTCCCTTTTCTTTATGTCCCCAGCACTTAGCACAGTGCCTGGCACGTAGGTAAGGACTTATTAAGTACTCATTATTGTGGTCGTCATTGGATTAGAGATGCAGAATTGGCAAGGTAACTGATTGAACATGGGGGATGATGGGAAAGGAAAATGATTCTGCAGTTGGGAACCTGGGTGATCTCCAACAAGAGGAGAGACAGCATAAGGGGTCAGATAATGAATTCTCTTCTGGATCAGCGCAGGACTTGAGACCTCTAGACCAGGAGGAAATCATCAAGGATTAGTTACAACTGTGTATGAGGTAAATTCACAACAGCATCATGGAGGCCTTGTAATCAATGTAATCAATGGTAGAATTTAATCCAAAGTATAAGACCCAGAGAACTCTCTTTTTTGGAGAAGGTTGCTGGAGACTTTTAGTATCCTGATTTGGGAGGTAAGTGCTGTAGGATTTTATTTGTGGAAAAGCAGAAGTGTTTTTAAACATGTATGCCAGGAAGGTTTATTTTGCTATCACTCCCAAATTAGAGAGAGCAAGGAAGGGGTCTTATTTTTGGCAGCTGGTGGTGTAGGACAGTCCTAATTATAATAATCATGAGGAAAATAGCTGACATTTGCATATGTGCTTTACGATTTGCAAAGGACAACCCATACATTTTGTTGTTTGATAGGATCTAGAGTATGCTTTGTCATTTAATAAGATAGGTATGATTTGTCCAGTGGAAAAAACACATTCCATTTTGGTGGGCTGAGAATCAGTTCCTAAGAGAAGAACAGCAAATATTCTTTTTGCAGAAGAAAAGCTCTCCCCTCTAGGCCTTCATTATTCTACATAAAAATGACAACATTTAACAGTTGAGCAGAGGTCTGGGACTAGATCTTTGAGGAGAAGCTCTTGGAAATGTCAGAGGTCAAAAGGGCAGGCCTTTTCTAGGTGGGTGCTGGGGCCAGCTAGGGAATGGAGGGGCTGAGGCTGAGTTCCCAAAGCTTTTTGAACAGCTCCTGTTGGGACTGTTTTGGGAGCATGTACCACCAGGCATCTATCACTAGAGGGAAGCAAACATCCCCAAATCCAAACATCCATCCTATATAGTAGAGTTAAAAGACTTACAAGGTTTACATTAACTGGCCATTTTAGAATAAATTTCTTATGAAAGTGTTTAGTCCAGAAGGGATTTAATGAGGCTGGGAAGCATTTAGACATCCTCTCCACCCCTTCCCCATTATACTGTATTTATTTTGTTTATGCTTATACTTGCTCAAATTATCTCTCCCTTTTGAATGCAGACTCATTGAGGACCAAATTAGTTTTCTGTCTTTGAGCATCTAGCACAGGGACTGGAACAGAGTGGATGCTACAGAGAATGTTTGCTGACTTTTTGATGGAATGATTGTTAAGGTCTGTATCTGTCCCTGTTAAGAGGAGCATCATTTCAAAATCAGAAACTTTGGAGACCTACTTAATTAGATTCAACTTAGCTATTGACTGCCTTCTGGAGATTTCATTCCTCTTCACCTGGTTCCATTAAGACAGAGGGGGAGAGACATGTTTCTGCTCTAGCTTTTAAGAGGGAGCTATTGAGGCTAGGACAGATTAGCCCCATAGAACTTGAAAGCTTGTGTGTTAGTGCTGCCTAACCTCACTGGGCCTCTGTAAAGTAAGGAGGGCAGAGCAGATGAATCTTCTAGTTTTAAATATGTTCCTTTGATTTTAAGGGATCCTCGGAATAAATTAGAATGAATTAAGGCTGTAACGGACATTAGAAGTCATCTATTTCAACTCTTTATTTTGTAATTGAAGGAACTGGGGTACAGAGAGGCATAAAGGTAATGGGAATTCGAAGACCTTCCCTGCCCTTAATAGGCCAAATCATATAGAGCCCATAGTGGGAGGAGTTTGCTGAAAGGGTGGAGCAGGAAGGAGTAGAGCTGGGAGCAGACAGAACCCAGGCAGAACAGCAAGCATGAGTGAGAGAAGGGCATTTTTGTTTAAGGGAGCCTGTTTTGTTTTGAAGGCCTGAAGGATGTCAGTGCTTGCTGGTTATATGTACCAACTTCTTGGCTGCTATGATGAACTTGACTTTCTGGTGTTGAGATTCAGCTTTCTGGTGTTTGAATAAATGCTTTGGTTCTGTCTTCCATGTGGAGAGTCTGTTATATTTTGTGATTCAGAATTACACCAGCATATCCATAATAGCCGTGGGCACTGTGAATATTGAATTGGTATTATAAGAGGTACATGACTTATTCAGAGTTACATAGCTAATGACTTACCAATGTGGGATATAAACCCACTTATCCTCTGTCCAAGTCCTGGGCTGTGCTCACTATAATTCCTCTAAGGACTAAAGCTACATCATCTTGCTTTCCATTTTTTCTTCTCTTCCTTCTACCTTGCAGTGAATAAGGGTAGAAGTCTCTATGAAACCATTCTAAGCTTGGAGGAAGGAAACACCTCCCAACAATTGGAGCTCTCTCAAAGTGGAATTGGCTGCTCCAGGAGAGAGTGGTGTGAATTTAGGTCAATTTAAAAAGCATTTATTTAGCACTTATGTATTCTAAGACAGGAACATAAGAGTCCTTGTATCAGATGTTTATTTGATGTGTTACATTAAATAAGTTTAGTTGTCTTTTCTGTATCCCAGTTTTCTCTTCGGCAAAAATGGGGATAATTACAGGGGATAACCTCACAAGGTTGTTGTGAGGATCAAATTAAATAATAATATGTCTGTTGTAGCCCATCCAAGGTCTCTTTACCAACTCTGTCACACTAGCGGGGCAGCCAGGCTCTTAGAAGGTGATTACTACTTCTTCCCTCTGCATTCTAAGGGTCATTCCGACAAGCTGTAATTTCTACTGTTGTTGCACACAAGCCCCCACTGGTGTGCTCCTTATTAACAATCAAAGCAAGAATCAGCTGGACTCCATCAGCTTTTGAAAAGGGTATACACTGAATAGTGGTATCAATGATTGGTGTAAAACAATTGCCTCCAAACCTAGTGTGTGTACTCTCTCCTTGAACATATTTAGTCATTGGGGAGAGTGGGCTCAAACTTACATGTAGAGAGAAGGTAACCACCTGATATATGGCCCTTGAAGTTCTTTTCTCTTTTTGTAGAATCCTCCTAAGGTAGAGCTTCCTGCTGTCTAGATAACTACCTGGGGCCCAAGAGTCAATACCTCTGTTCAGTCTCTGAAATGTGGGGTCTCATTCTGTGAAAACAGTCATACATGAGTAACTGTTTTCCCATATAGGCACTTCATCTGTTGTCAGCCCCTACTACTCTGGTGGCCAGTAATACGTCTCTGGTTGTCAGAGGGACTTCTTATAGGAACCTCAGATTTCCCAAACCAGGTCACCTGGAAACTGCTAATCAGAATGCTTATTTACTTCATTTAGGAAAGAATAAACATAATAGAAACAAAGGTGTCATGAGCTCCTGTGGAGCCCTCATCACCCTCCCCACCCCATAAACTTAAAGCTGAAGGGAGCCCTTCTTTTTTTTTTTTTGATTGTTTTAATTTTCTTCTTCTTCTTTTTTTTAAATTTTAATTAATTAATTTATTTACTTTTAGTTGACAAGATTTAGTTCCACAATCCCTTGAGTTTCAAATTTTCTCCCCTCCTTCTCCCCCTCCCCACCCATGGCATCATGCAATCAAGTATAGGATCTGCAAATACTTTCACAATGGACATTAGTCTGGTTATAAAGAAGGGTTGTAACTGATGGAGTGAACAATGGGAAAAAAAGAAAGAAAACCAAACATGGAAAAGAGCGAGAGCATGTAGATTGCTTTAGTCTCCATTTATTTTAAACTCTGTACTTTCTAGACCTTTCTCTGAATGTAGATCTCTCCTTCCATCCTGATATTTGTAGAATTGTCTTATAACTGTGCGTTGCTGAGGAGAGTCCAGTTTATCAAGGTTGGTCATCACACATGCGATGTGTCTGTGATTGTGTACAAAGTTTTCCTGGTTCTGCTCTTCTCACTTAGCATCGGTTTGTATAGGCCTTTCCAGGTGAATATGAAGTCCATCTCCTCCTCATTTCTTATAGAAGGGAGCCCTTCTTACTCAAAGCCCCCAAGGGAAGAATCTGAGAGATGGACAGGCTGGCTCAGTTTCAGCTCAGTACTTCCTCAGTCATTGGTTCTTTTTTCTCTGCAGTTCTTGAGAAGGCTTTGAATCATTGCATGATAAAGACCCTTTGGTCACTCATAACTTAAAGTAATCTCATTAAAGTTTCTTTGTGGCTGGTTTGGAAAGAGGCTCTAAGGTCTGGGGCCCAACTGGTCCATCCTCCTCACCCCTTCACATATGACAAACCCTTTGTCAACATTAAATGCTATAGAAAATATTATTATTTTATTGGGAGGAATAGCATATACAGAGATGAGTAAATATAGTATATACACAAAATAAATATGGCTTTTTTTTTTTTGGTGGGGAATGCAAAGAGGGAAAGAACACTAAGTGGGAGAAACAAGAAAGGCCTCTTGCAGGAGGTAACAATGGAACCGAGTCTGGAAGGGATCTAGAAATTCTGAGAGACAAAGATGAGAAGACATTCCATGCATGGGGGCAGCCTGGCCAAAGGAAAAGAGATGAGAAATGGAATGTCGCACATGGCCATTGGTGAGGAGGCCAGTTTGGTTAGACAGTGGAGTGTATGAAGTAGAATTAGGTGGAACCAGCCTGACCTGATGAGTTTCTGGCTCATTGGACATCATCAAGCTAAGGTCAAGGTTGTTAAAGAGAGGATTCCTTTTCAAGTCTGAATGGGACTAGATCAGGGGTTCTTAAAAACCATTTAAAAATATGTCATAGACCCTTTTGGCAGTTTGGTGATGCCTAGAGACCCCATTAGAATAATATCTGTTGCCTATATTCCTACATGAAGCAAATGATATGTTTCAGTTAGGAGCTGGTGAAACTGAAGGTGTAATTTTTTCCCCCATCCAAGTTCCTGGACTCCATGATTTAAATCTATCCATAGACTTCTTGGCTGGGGCCGGGGGTGGTGATGGTGAGGTGGTGGGGGCCTGTCCCCAGTTAAAGAATTCCTAGATGGTTGTGGAAGATCCTGTGATTTGGAATTATTTTTTGCTTCATTGGGATGGTTATGTGGCTTAAATTAACTGAATAATTGCCTAGATCTTTGCCACATAAACCTGTTTTTCTCCTGTAATGCTGAGGTATTAGGGGCCATACCGATCCAGGCTTTATTTGCAGAAACTTATTAACCTTGTTAAATGGTTTTGTTTTAAAGGAATGTTGTAAAGATTATTTAGAGTAAAACAATTAGATGGGCAACTTGGGATACATTGAAGGAGAAACAAGGACTCTCTTCAACTTGTAAGATCGCTTTGAGAATTTTTTTTTATTGTGTTTATATCTTTGACTGTCAAGTGGAAGACTGAGGCGTCAAGGGATCAACCATTATATAACTTTCTTTAATACCCTGTTTGCCTTCTGGCACACTCCTCTTCATCCTCTTGTTTACAATTGTCTTGGAGCTGTCTTCTTCCTAGTGCTTGGGGTAGGAAAAAACAATGTTTATTTTAAAGAAGCTTGTATTGCAGTCTTGGTCTGGCTTTCTCTGCATGCATTTTTCTAAGTTTCAGTTCTCTTGCTGACCCTAGAGGAAAATTGAATGCATAGAGCAGGTACTGATTCCAGGGGAGGTATTAAATTCAGCTGCACTAAAGAATGGAAAATGGTTGGGAATAGAGTCTGCTTAAATCTGGCAGTGGAAATGGTAGGGAAAATAGAATAATCTGGGACTAAAATCCATAAAGGAAATCACAAGATCATAGAGTTAGACCTAGAATAGATGTTAAGGGCCACTGGGTTCAATCCTGAGGAAACTAAGGTGCAGAAAGGTTAATTGGCTAGCCCATAGTCAAATAGCTATTAAGTATCTGAGGTAGGATTTGAATCCAGATCTTGATTTCATGTCAGGCACCCTATCCATTATATCACACTGCTCCTTCAGTATTTTAATAGATTAGTGATGGTACTTAATTTTTTCTTAGGTGCAGCTGATGACCCATCTATGTCTTGTCATCATGTCTTCATTGAATTAGCAAGCATTTATCAATTACATACAGTGTATGGCCCGGACACTCTGAGATGATGGGTATACAGAGACAAAAATGAAGAATCCCTCCCCTGAAGGAACTTATATCCTATCAATCAATAAACAGATGATCAAAAGGCAAAAATGAAAGTCCCAGCCCTGGAGGAGCTTATATTCAGATGGAGAAACTGAGGCCAAGAAACTTGTCCAGAAGTTAGTAAGAGTCTGAAGTGGGGTTTGTAACTGGGTCTTCTCTCTAAGGCCATTGCTCTATCTATTTATTATACTAATATATAACTCATTACTGTAAGAATAATAGAAATAAATTAAGGGTTGAGACCGATCTATGAATGACAGAACCTTCATTGGCTACTAAGAAAAATGAGGATATACTTAACCATTAAGAGGGAAATCAAGGTAGATGACCATACCCTTCCTTGAGGCCTGTGATGGTAATGAAATCTTGAGCTATATGGACAATATATCTGATTAAAAACAGATTCACATTTCTTTCATGCTGGGAGTAAATATCTAATCACATCAGTGAAACAGTCTCAATGGCTTATTCTTTATCAAAGCTAAGTCTCCACAATATTCTACAAACTAATCTCCTTGAGGTCAGGGATGATGTGTTACTCATTTAATATCCTCATAGGATCCACTTAGTGCCTTACAACAAGTAGGTTTCAATAAATATTTTCAGTGAATGTAGATGAAGTTTCCCTTAGATGATAAGCTCCTTGAGAGCAGGAACCATTTTCAATTTTTATTGTATCCCATGTAGCATATGGTAGGTACTCATTAGAGGCCTGTTGAATTGACTTGACATGAAAGACCATAGTACTATAAATTTCAAGCTGTCATCTAGTACAATGACCTCATTTTATTAATGAGGAAAATGTGGCCTTGGAGAGGCCTTTAACTCATCTGATCTTGGCCATGAGGAAACTGAAGCACTTTGGGGACAGCATCTGTTTTCCTACTGTCTTTGTAATCTACAGTCCGGAGTGGAACCTAGCAGGCCCTTAATCAAGGCTGGCTGGTTGATTGGAGAGAGATTGAATGACTTGCTGAAAATCATTTAGGAAAGAAATGAGGGAGCTTCCCATTTGAACCCAGGCTCTTGAATGCCACATTGAGTGCTCTTTTCCGTCCCACTTTAAACACTTACTAATGCTGTGACTTTTTAAGCTTCCCCCTCCACTTCCTACTTTCTTCTAGATCAGGGGGTTTTAGCCTTTTTATGTGTATCATGGACCCCTTAGGCAGTCTGGTGAGGCCCATAGACTTCTCGTAATAATAATTAAAAATATATAATATTAAATAATAGGGTTGCTAAGGAGACCAATTATATTGAAAAACATTTATCAACATGTTAAAAAAAAGTTCACAGACTCCAGGTTAAGAATCCCTGTTTTAGATGAACATTCCAATTCTACTCCTCTAACAGTCCTATCAGTCCAGCTTGTGTTTTTGTGGTTCCAGATGGTGTACAAAGTATTGACAATGATGATATTTTTTTTGTAAATACAAATTTTCCATAAAGAATCAGTTGCCTTCTTCTTGTAGCCTCAACTCAAACAGACAGCACATGGTCCATTTGTTTGGGTACTAGGGAGACAGGTCCACCTTGCTAATTGATCATTTAAGCTCAGGAAGAGGACACAAACTCTTGGGAACAAGGGCCCCTCAGCCATCGTTCCTAAGATGAGAATGTTCGACCATTGCTCTTGGCCGGATGCTTTCCAACACAAGCTCCCTGCCATACTCCCTGAGCTCCACTAGGGGGCTCTGCAAGGCAAAGAATCTCTGGATGCTGGCGTGGACTAGACAGGCACGAAGCTTGTTGTCTAATGATGCAAGTCATAACCGTGCATTTTGCTAATTAGAATTATGAGTCCTTTGTCTTTTCCTGGGTCAGACGTGGTTAGTGCACAATATGTTTTATCCCTTTGTTCCACTCAACTCCTTTTATGTCTTAATGTTTTATTCAGGGTATTATTTACGTATTTTACAACTCGGTTTCTAAATATAGGGGAACCACAGCATAAAGTTCTGGCTGTAATGTCAAGCAGTAAAAAGTGGGGAAGGTAACTCGGATCTGGAAATAGGATTGCTTTCAGAGAAAAAGTCCTCTGCGCAAAAGATTTTGCAATAGGAGAGATAAGGGGGGGGGGGGGGGGAAACATCATGCCAGTTTGGCGATAGCTTTGGCCATTAACTCTGAAAGTTTCCAATTGCCAGGCTTGTTTTGACAAATAATTAGATTTGGCACATTCCCACCAGAGTGAATCTGATGTTAATTTGGTATTTTGTGCTGGAAAATGCAGCTCCTGGTGAGATGTGTTTTATCCCTGCTATGAATGAATGTTCATTTTCACAGTGTAGGATGTGATCACCCAGGAATAGATATTGTTGCTATATTTCAGGAACAAGAAGAAGGAAAGATTTACGGATTAATTTACAGGGCTTACAGTCCTTTTCAGGTGCGATTCTTTATGGGCTAAAAGGGTTTGGTTTTTGAATTCTTAAATTATGTGTGTGTGTGTGTGTGTGTGTGTGTGTGTGTGTGTGTTTAAACCTGTGTTAAACCTCCCTACCTAAGTCTATGTGTTGCATTGTATGCTACACAGTTTGAAAGCTAGAGTCTTAATATTGAACTTGATAGTTGGAAGGGACCTTTGATTTCATTAAGTCCAGCCCTCTCATTTCATATGTGGGAAAACTGAGACTCAAGAGATTCTCAGTGACTTTCTAAAGGTCACAACACTAGATCATGGAAGAGGCAGAGAATTGGCACCCAGATCACTTGGCATCTAGCCTGATCATTCCTTTTTCTCCTGACAAGATGGCCTCCATCACCCGTGAAAAGACTGATTTAAGCATCTTGTGCTGCCATCGCCTTTCCTTCCTTACTACTCAGCTCTGAAGGGATTTAGGCACGGTCTTCATTTGTCATTTGCTTTATAGTCCCCCATTCCATCTTTTAAAAAAAATCATTAAAATCTTAACTTGGAACATTGGTACAAAGAACTAAACTTGCTTAAAATCAAACAATTAGGTAGAATGTTAAGCTTCTCGAAGACAGAGACGGTCTTACTTTTGACTGTATATTCCATGTGCTTAGCACATACAGTAGCTTGTTGATAAGTTTTTGCTGATAAGTTAATTTTAACATATGAAGTATCATACTGATTTTTAGTCATTCCCTCTAAGGAATAAGCTTAGAGATCAGAGATCGAGTTGCAAGGGACCTTAATAACCACTGAGTTCACCTTCCTCATTTTATATGAAGAAACTGAGGCACAGAGAGCTTATGGGACCCCTCTGTGGAGTCACACAGCTAGTCAGTTTCTGAGGAAGTATTTGAACTCAGGACTCATTGAACCTAGGTCAACTGCTATATCCACAAGATGTCACCAGGATTCTTTGTTCATTCTGTGGTTAAATTCTGTATTTCATTTTCCTGGTTCTGCTTTTTAAAAAATTTAAAAAGTAAAAGTCTCCCCAAGGTTGTTTGTATAATCCTCACACTTGTTGGTCTTAATTGCATTATAGTATTCCATTACATTAATGGACACCACAGTATTTTTCACCCTCCTCCAACTGTTAGACATTTAGGTTGTTCTCAGTTTTTGTACATCAGTGTTGTTTCTATGAAAATCTGTGAACAGAGTCTCTCTCTCTCTCTCTCTCTCTCTCTCTCTCTCTCTCTCTCTCTCCTCTCTCTCTCTGTCTCTCTCTCCTCTCTCTGTCTCTCTGTCTCTGTCTCTGTCTCTGTCTCTGTCTCTGTCTCTGTCTCTGTCTCTCTCTCTCTCTCTCCTCTCTCTGTCTCTGTCTCTCTCTCTTTCTCTCTCTTCCTTTCTCTCTCTCTCCCCCCCACCTGTTTTTCTCTCCCTTTCCCTCTCTCCCTCTCCTCCTCTCTCCTTCTCTTTTATATTTGCAATTGGAATTATTAGGTATAATTAGTATTTTGGATAACTTTTACTGTATGCTGCTGTATTGTTTCCCCCCAATATTCTAAGAATTTGCAATCCCACAAGCAATCAATCAGTGCACCTGTTCATCCACAACCCTGTCAGCATCGAGTTTTGCTCCTTTTAATCATTTTTGTCAATTTGATGGGTGGGAGGTGCTATTAAAAAGTTTTTTTTCATTTCTTTCAATAACTATTGACATTGAATATTTATTCTTGTGGTTATTAAGAATTTACATTTCCTCTTTTGGAAATGATTCATTCATGTTCTTTTGACCATTAAAGATGGGTAATTTTCACTATGACTTTTGTCTGTGTCCATTGATGGGACTAAAGGGGCTTCATAGAAGAAGTAGATGGGCTGATCAGTGTGAGGGCAATAGGCTTTTTTATTTGTATGGTTAGAGGAAGGTGTAAAAGAGAAGGTCATGTGGCTTAATTGGAGATACTCAAAGGAACTTTGAGGGGGAGGCAGGGGCAACAAGGCATGGGAACTAGTAGTTTGCAGACCCTTTACCTTGGGGCTGTATTTGATGTCTTCACCACAGAATTGGGAAGGGGAAGGAATACAAGCAGGGATGTTGCCAGAAAGCTTCACATACGATGGTCTTTAGGCCATGGTAAAAGGAGTCAGTCTGCTTGCACTGAAAGGCTTCTTTCTGGACTTGGTGCATGGTTATACCCAAATCTTGTTGAGACTCTTATGATCACAAAATCATAAATCTAAGGATCTCAGATACTATCTAGTTCAACTCTCTCGTTAACAATTTGTATTTCCTCTTTTGAAAATTATTCATTTACTGGTGAGAAAACTGAAGTCCATGAGGTTAAACAGCTTTCCCAAGGTCACCTGGGTAGTAAATAATGGTGGAGAAATTTGAAGAGATTTGTTCTTCTTGGCTCCTGTGCCTGTTACTTTAGGGTTTAGGTGGTCCTAAGGTCAGGGCAGTTCAGGTGTTTTATATAGATTGGGATGGGGACCAATTGAGATGAGTTTAATTGGTTTCTTACTTCTTAGCTCACCAACAGGGAGATACTAATCAGCTTAGAAAATGACTTTTCTAGCCTGGAAATTCCCAACCAAAGGAATTTTACTCTTTGGGTAGGTCCAGAAAAAAGGGTAGGGAAGGAGTGGAGTTAGGTGAGGGCAGTGGTGTCAAACTAAAATAGAAACGTGGGTCACTGAATGTACATTCCAGGACCACATGTGGACTTAGAAAAGCACATGAACATTATGTTTTATTGTCCTTTTGTGTTATTTAAATTTTTCTCAATTTTAAAAATCTAGTTTCGAGTATTGTGGGCCTCATGTAGCATCTTTGATACTTCTAGGCCAGAGCATGGATAGCCTATTGGGTAAAGCCTATTGGGTAAAGAAAGACTTGGCCAGAAAAGTCTGAGTTTTTCCTAGGCAATAAAAGAAGTATAATAGTTTCTTCTGTATTTTAGATGTCAAGATTTCACCTGTCGGGTATGCTGTAAATATTTTCCCCAGCCTTTTTCTTATAATTATATGTTTTGTGTTGCATAGAAATTTATTTTTATGTACTCAAGCACATCTGTCTTGTCCCTAATAATTCCTTCTCTTTCTTGAAAACATTAATTTTCCCCCTAAAATTGAGATAGTTTATTTCATTTTCTTACATTGTTTATATAGTTTTTTTGTGTTTCAGTCTCTCGTTCAGATATATTTGGCTTGTCTAATGCTATCTTAATGTTATTATCATAGTTTTTGGTTTATCAAAAAAGCACAGAAGAGTGGGGATACTAATGGGGATACTTCTCCCTATTTACTTTCAAATTCAAATTCAAATGGTAGTGGAAGATCAAATTTTGAGAACCAGGTGGCTTGTAGGCCAGTTTCAGAATAACTTTTTGATAGAAGGGATGATTAATGTACTGAAAGATGTCCAGAGGATTCGAGGCCATTTAAATAAACATGGGAGAGATTCCACTGGATGGTGAATTGGACAGTCTTCATAGAAAAACATCGATTGATGATTCTTTGCATTATTAGGTGTTGAACGGACCTTTTATTTAGTACTCTGGGAAGTTCCCTTCCATCTTGAAGGAACTTTTTCTTAATTATAAACTTAATATCAATATAAACTTAATCAATAAATGTGAACATTTTAACAAGGAACAGAAGCTTGTAATGAAATAGTAAACTATAATGTACAGTTTAAATATATATATAAAATTTAATGATAATGAAAACACCCTATTTGTGTACCGCAATCTGAAGTTTCTTCTACTCTTTTCTATGTTTCTGTGAAATTTTCTGTGAAATTTTGTGTTTCATTGACATTCTTTTTTTTCATTCACATCACCACTCAACCTCTAAGTCCTTGCAAGAAATAAGTCTAGTTAGGCAAAACAATACAACATTGTCTTTGTCTGAAGATGTTTGGCTCAATCTGCACCACTTATTCATCACCTCTCTGCCAGGAGGTGGGAAGCATGGTTCGTTATTAGTCCTTGAAAGTCATGATTGGTCCCTGCTACCTTGATCAGAATCCTGAAGTATTTCACAATTCTTTCCTTTCCTTTCCTTTCCTTTCCTTTCCTTTCCTTTCCTTTCCTTTCCTTTCCTTTCCTTTCCTTTCCTTTCCTTTCCTTTCCTTTCCTTTCCTTTCCTTTCCTTTTTTGCTTTTTGGAGGGCAACTGGTGTTAAGTGACTTGGCCAAGGTCACACGGCTATTTTTTTTTTTTTGGTGTTAAGTATCTGAGGTCAGATTTGAACTCAGGTCCTTCTGACTCCATGATCGGTGCTCTATTCACTGTGCCACCTACCCGCCCCCACAATTACTTTCCTTTATGTTACTATGGGTATTTTGTAAATTGCTCTCAGGGTTCTACTCATGTTATTCCCCTGTCAGTCTTCTGAGGTTTCTTTGAATCTGTCATATTTTATTGTGTAATAACATTCTGTTGCATTCATATAACATAATTTGTTTAGTCATTCCTTAGTTGTTGGACTCTCACTTTGTTTCCAGTTTTCTTTGCTATGGCAAGAAAAGCTGTCATAAATATTTTAGTATATGTTATTCCTTTTCCTTTGTCTTAGACCTCTTTGGGATATATGCCTAATAGTAGTATCCTGGGTCAAAGGAACAGTGACTTTGGGGCTATAGCTCCAAATTGCTTTGCAGAGTGGTTGAACCAATTCAAAGCTTCAGCAACAGTACGTTTGTATTGTAACTGTCTTTCCACAGCCTCTCCAACAGTTGTCATTTCCCATTCTTATTATCTTTCTGATATGATGTTTGATAGATCCCCTCCAGTTTCAACTTGTTTTTGTACTCCTGAGCTCTCATAGCTGAGCTTTGGACTTATCTTGCCCTGAACCACGACTCCAAGTCACTTCTTGGTCATTTCCAAAGTATGTCAATGCATGTATATCTTTCCATTTCCCTTCCCTTTCTAGGTGCTCTTTATGTATTGTCTTTCCCCATTAGAATGTAAACTTGAGGTCAGGACTGTCTTGCCTGCCTGTATTTATGTTTCTACAACTTAGCACATTGCTTGACACATAATAAAGTTTAATAAATATATTTTATCATTTATTCATTGTCAATTGCCTTCTCCTGTAAAACATTTTAGGGATGGTTATTTGAAGTATACAATCTTTGGCAATTTGTCTCCCATACCTCCTAGGGTTGTTATGAGGTTCAATTGCAATAATTATAATAGAGTTGTTGCAATAATTTTTTTAGTTTTAAATAATATTTTACTTCCCCCAATTACACATAAAAACAATTTGCAATAGTTTTTGTAAAAGCCTTTTGCAAATCTTAAAGCAAAATAGAAATGCTGGCTAACATTATGGAATATATCTTTTTCGCACAGCTGCATGTAAAAAGGTCGAAAATAAGTCTTGAACATTAAGACAATGAATACGACTTCTAGCCTGGGTCAGAGTTAGCATGAATGAGACCAAAGGGGCAGACGGATCCAATTATGGACTTGATTATTTCATGAGCTTTGGTGAGGGTGAGAGGAGAGGTATTTATTTCAAGTGATGCTCTTAGAACATCATCTGAACTGGAGCTTGAAAAGCTGAAATGTAGCTGTCGAATTTGCTAGTTTACTGCAGCCATCTCGCAGCCTTTGAAGAAAGTGACAGCCAATGGAGGGCAGTGAATGCTAAGTGGGGATATTAAACTTGTCTTGTTGGTGGTGGCGGGCTAATCTCTTCTCATCAGACTGGAAATGATACCCATCTGCAAAGGAGAAGCACCATCTAACATTCATTATATTCCTTGATAGCAGTCTCTAGGGGAAAAATTATATGTACAGAATGTGATGATCAACATTGTACTTTTTTTTGACATCTTCTTTAAGAAATCGTTTTGAGAAGGACTTCTCTTCCTCCCTTGCCCTTCTAGGAAAGAGCATACTTATATTATAGTATGCAGGATCACAATAAGCATGGGAGTTGTATTGTCTCTGCCACTATCTCTTGTCTGAGTGCCAAAGTGGCACAGAGGAAACACTGCTCACTGTTGAGTTAAAGGACCTCAGTTTGACTCCCAGCTCTGCCACTTATCACTTATGTGACTATGGTTATTACTTTACCTTTCTGTGCCTCAGTTTCTTCATCTGTAAAATGATGGGGGTGTGCTAAATGGTCTCTGAAGTCCCTTCCAATACTAAACATGTTGTCCTTTGTGATCCACACCCTAGATTATGTTGGTCTTTATTTCAGGAATTTTTTTCTTATCTCTGTGGATAGATTTCAGGGGGTCTGTAAACTTGAATGGGAAAAAGTTTCATCTTTATTTCATTATGATTGATTTCTTTTGTATTTTATCTTTTTAATCTAAAAATACTCTTCTGAGAAGGGATCTGTCACTTTGACCGGATGGCCAAAGGGGGCCAGAAGCCAAAACTGGGTAAGAATCCCTGTGTTAGCCTGACCTTAGCTGACTTTGACTAGTCCTAGGTGAGACCATGTCGAAGTTTATGGAATTTAATGGTTAAAATAAAAATTTTGTTTGGAAACTCATTCATTTGAAGTTTTTGGCAGTTCTGAGAGGGGCAGGTTTAAATTTATAAGCTGAGAAAAAATGATTTTCTAAGCAAATGAAGAGTGTAAATACAGGCAATTTGGCAGCTCAGTGGATGGAGTGATGGATTTGTAGTCAGAAAGGTGTTCAGTCATGTCTGACTCTTCCTGACCCCATTTGGTTTTTTTGACAGAGATACGGGAGTGTTTTCACATTTCCTTCTCCAGCTCATTTTACAGATGAGGAAACTGAGGCAAACAGGATTAAGTGGAAGAGCACCTGCTGGACTGCCTTCTGAGCACTGTGCCCCAATCCCTGGACCCACTGACTCCCAAAGAGAGGGGAATATCACCTCTGAGGCTTGGAAGTGCCTAGCTCCTTGCTGGGCTGGTCACAGCTATGATATCAAAAAGGAACATCTCTTCTATGTGCTCTTCAGCCAGTGAAAATGGCTTGTTCAAATGCTCTGAAGTAAACACAGGGATTCCCCCCTCTCTTTATGAAGACCCAACCAGGGGTTGCCTGAGAAGTCCCCAAACACCAAAACTGGCTGTCATCTGATAACAAAGGCAGAGAGACTGTGACACTCAGGAGACACAAATCCCTGAACTGTTTCCAAAATATCATTAGCTTTTTTTTTTTTTGGAGGGCAATTGGGGTTAAGTGACTTGCCCAAGGTCACATGGCTAGTTTTTGTGTTAAGTGTCTGAGGTAAGATTTGAACTCAGGTCCTCCTGACTCCAGGGCCAGTGCTCTATTCACTGTGTCACCTAGCTGCCCCAGGATCATTAGTTTTAAGCTACGAGGTGAGGGTAAGTCACCCAACTTTGGCCCAAGTCTATCTTCATCTGTTCTCAACTTACCCTTCAGGATGTTTCCCTTAACACAGGAGGATCTTCTCTGGAGAAGGGTATTTTAAGTCCAAGGCTCTGTAGGGAAGGACTGGATGGTGTAATGCTCTAAGGTGAAATACAGCGGACAGGAGGGAGAGGACAAAGAGAGGCCCCAGATGACAGAATGCACATGATGCCAGCTTGGTCTCCTGGAATGCAATGTAGCTCAGGAACTAATGCTCGCAGGTGATGGGCCTCCCCTGGCGGGGCTCTGCTCTTCCATTCTTACCACAGAGAGGCCCAAGTGCTAGTCTCAAAACCTTGGGAACTTGGTGTCTGGCTTTACTACTGAATACAGGGACATTGCAGAGAACCAGCCAAACCAACCCACAGGCATTTGAGCCTGTCCTCTCCGGCCTCCTGTGTCCAGGGAAAAGTAAACACTGAACATGGACAGATCAATGATAAAGGGAGTGCAGGGTCACACAAGTGTGTGAGGCTAGATTTAAACTCGGGAAGATGAGTCTTCCTGACTTCAGACCTGGCACTATATTACTGTGCCACCTTATTGCCTTAAAATAATATTATTGCTGAGTATTTTCAGACTCTTCATGACTCCATTTGGGGTTTTCTTGGCAAAGTTACTAGAGTAGTTTGCCATTTCCTACTCCAGCTCATTTTACAGGTGAGGAAACTGAGGCAAATAGAGTTAAGTGACTTGCCCGATTTGAACTCAGGTCTTCCTGACTCTAGGCCTGGAGCTCTACCCACTGCACCACCTAGAAAGACCTGAGTTCCAATATGGCCTCAGACACTTAGCACATGGCACTTAATTTCTGCCTGCCTTAGTTTCTTCATCTGTAGAATGGGAATAATAACAGCATCTACTTCCTGGGGTTGCTGTGAAGATAAAATGAGAAAATATTCATAGAACATTTGCAAACTTTAAGTTCTATATAAATATTATTGTTATTATCATATAGAGGTGAAGGGGAAAGGTTTCCTTTTTGTCTTTGTATTTCTAGCATCTAGCTCAGTGCCTGGAGCACAGCAGGCACTTAATTAAGAGCTTGTTCATAGGAGCAAAGATTTATTTATATCTGGAAAGTACTTCAGAGGTCATCTAGTCCAAGGATTTTATTTTTAAAAGGAAACTGAGGCCCAGAGAGGCTAATGATCTTGCCCAACTTCACACAGGTGGTACCAAGAGGTGGCATTTTGATTCCAACTCCTCTGACTCCAAATCCAGCACTCTTTGTTGAGCTGAATTAGTTAAATTAAGAAAACAACATGTTTTTTGAATATATCAAAGCCTATGGTCACATAAGCAGTTCATATTAAAAGCAAGGCTTGACCTAGGTCTCCTAATCCAAGGCTAGCACTCTATCCAGGACACCATGTTGGGTCTTCAATTAGTAGTAACTAGTTGATAGGACTGTGGATACTTGAAAACACAATTACTTTCCTCTGAAAATATGTTACAATCCAGTCTTTTTTGGACATTCTGAAGGGTAGCCCTTCTCCAAATAGTTTGAATTAGAGAGTTTTGGCCATATGACATTTCAGTCATGCTGCTTTTTATATGTGCAGTTTGAGCAGGACCCAACCAGAGAGCGACACATGATTAATGTCTGACCATAAGTCACAGTGGAACACATTTGTCCACAATGCTGTAGTTAGTGACAGCGAGATGAATAGGACCCGAGGCTCTGGTAAACTCCAATGGATAGAGGGCTCTGCTCCCAAGACCAAGGCCATCAGTGTTATAATGGGCAGGCCAATTAATTTTGCTCTTTTCCAAGATCCCATCCTGGACCCCTTGCCCTCAGCCAGCTAGTTCACATGGAATAACTGATACTTACACGACACTTTAAAGTTTGCAAAACCCTCTGTCTACATGACCTAATTTGAGACTCATTTGAACAACCCTGTGAGGCAGACAAGTGCTGCTGGTATTATCCCCATTTCACAGGTGAGGAAACAGGATCAGTGGAAAGAAGTGATGTGCCATGGGCACATAATGACTAGGTATCAGAGATAAAATTTGAACCCAGGACTTTCTGATTACATGCTATTGCCAACTCTGTCCAGTATACTGCACCCCATTGCCCCATGTGCCAGAAATTGGGGAGAATACAGCTTGAGCAAGAGTGTGACTGGCTGAATCAGTACAGCTCCTGCGTGATTGCCTGGAAAAATGCTTCAAACTTATGTCTGATCAATGACCAACAGGTCATTATATCATCCTGATCTACAAAGATCAGCATGATATTTTACTATAGACCGTAGTATTTCTATCTAGAGTGCCTGCTAGTAGAGAAAAGAAAACAAGTAACTTCACTTTAAGTTGTTCACTTATGAGCTTCTTCTGGTCAAATATTGAACTTGACCAGGTCCTCTTGGGCAAACTCATTGCATTAATTTCTACCTTCTTGGCTGTGTTCTGAGTGCTTCCCTTTCCCTTCCTGAAAGAGGGGGAATGAGATGGTGGAAGGAGCACTACATATAGAATTGGGAAACCTCATTTCAAGTATTACCTCTGGCTTTCAAGACTATGACTTTATCCTCACAGAGCCTTGGTTTACCTATTTGTAAAATGGGAACTATAACACTTGCATCACCTCACTTCTGGTGGGGGAAGTGCTTTGTAAGCCTCAGGAAGTCACCAGAAATATTCAACCAAAGGCAAGGTGGTCACTTGTTGGTGATGTTTTGGGTGGGAGTAAGTCTAGATAGACTTTGAGGTCTGGGTTTCCAGAATCACAGAACCAAAGAGTTGGAAGGGACCTCAGTGGTCATCTAGTTTGATTTGAACCTGAAAGGAACCCCCACTATCACCTGTTCAACAATTAGTCCTTCAGACTCTTCTCGAGGATGGAGAACCTCCCTCCCCTTCAGGCTGCCTAATTAGGACATCTCTAATGATTAGGAAGTTTTTCCTGACATTAAACCTACATCTGGCTCTTGTGACTTCTACTCATTGCTCCTGACTCGACTCTTGGGGCTTCCAATTCTGCACTGTCTAGAGTTCACCTAGATTACCTTGGAAGATTCTGGGCATTTGGGCAGAGTTTGTGTGTGAACGGTATGATGAGACTTTCCTTCATTGTTTATCTGGAGCCATCAGATACACTTGAGCAGTATAAAAAGGGCAGCCTCAGCAGGGGTGATTTCCTGAGGGTGATATCAACGGTGCCCATAGTGAAAATTGACAAAATCATGTCTGGAACCATTTTGCTTTGTAAATGCCAAGAAACAGCCTGTGTACCAAACAGAAGCATATTTCCTTGGATAAAGTGTCCTAGCTCAGAGGGTGATTGGAATCTAGTCCTTTCTGAATGAGATGAAACAGTGAATCTTCCAACATCTTTGGAAGGGTCATTGGACTTGGCAAAACTTAGTAAATCTTGCTTTCAAGTGTATGGGCAGTTAACACCTGTCTTGTCTAGTGTTGGAAATTTCCCAGGAATTCTTTGTTGGGCACTGCCTTCTCAGTCAGATTCCTTGCTTGGCTAATGTATGGTTGCATTATGGTGCAGTGAATAAAGAATTGCCCTCAAAACCAAGAAGCTCTGGGTTCCAGTATCACCTTTGATAGATGATGGTAGTGTGGTCTTGGGTAACTCACTGAACCTCTCAGTGCTATAGGCAACTATCTAAGATTCTAAGTTGCCAAGGAGGTGCTGACCTGCATAGGTGTGAGGGAGTTTCTTGGAAAGTTCCCTTTAATCAGTGAAATCACAGGTCTAGTCCCTCTCCCTCCTTACATTGCACACAGCATCCAGGGTCATCTCTAGTTGTCCTGATCTGTATCTTTCTACTGGACCCAGATGGCTCTGGAGGAGAAAATGAGGCTGGTGACTTTGCACAGCCCTCCCTCACTTAAATCCAATTCACTTGCATGTCATTACCTCCCTGATGTCATGGTCCTCTTTGAGGATGGACAAACAGCAATAATAACATTGAGAACTATTAGACACTCTAGACTTAAACTCCTATTTTCTCCAGGGAAAGTTTGAGAGAATAATTTGAAGAACCTGTTTTTTTTATCAGTCTAAGAGACCATATAGTTGATCAGTCAATGATGAACAAACTTTTATAAAGCACCTACTTTGTGTCAAGAGATAGTTGAGACACAGTAATGGAGAGTTGACCTTGGAGCCATGAAAGAACCCTGGGTTCAACATATATTGGCCATATAATTGTGTGCAAGTAATTTTACCTCTAAGATCATAAATTGCAGAGATGGCATTAATCTTTATGCGTAGAGTAAGTTTCCTCATCTTAGAGTTCCTTCTATCATCTAAATCACAATCTTTACTTCTGTCCCTACTATGTGCCAGATGCCATGCCAGGAGCTGAGGTTACCAAGACAAAAATTAAATGGTCCTTGCCTAGAAGTAACCATTTGATTTTTAGGTCTTCTCAAACAAACATTTGCAGTAAAAACCTCTCTCTCCTTCAATTAAATCTAAGTCAATTTAACGAATCTTTCTGAAGTCCTACTCTGTAGCATTGTTGCAGAGGGGGAGATGAGTGGGAAAGAGGAACAGGAAGATTAGGGATTGATTAAATTCTGAGCTCTGCATAGAGTTTCCTCTTTTCTTTTGGAGCTAAGATAGAGGACATTCAGGGAAGTAGTGTGACATAGTAGACAGTGCAATTAATCAATAATCAACAAGAATTTAAGTACCTATTTGTACCAAGATGCTGCCATGGCATGAGGAATAAAGAACTGGTTTTGAAATCTGGATGACTTGGATTCGAGTTGAATATTTGATTATCTATTGAATCATTTTGAATATCTATTGAATCAATTTGAATATCTATTGGCTATATGACCCTGGGCAAGTCATTTACCATCTAGGTGTCCCCAGACAACTCTCAAAGGCTACAAATTGCAAGGCAGCTGCATATCTGTGTTGGTGAAGGAGTTTGCTCGTTGGAATTCTCCTCCTATACTGATAATCACCGGGGGTTACTGGAAAAACCCATACTGGGACATAAGAGACACCCTTCTTTGGTAGGAAGACACCTTTCAAAGCCAAGTTATGGAAGATAAGTTCTCTTGATTATGAATTAGGTGAATTATGAATTTTCTTGCTGAAATTATATAAATGACTATTGGGCCAATTAAATAAAATCCCTGCCTTGATAATTTGCCAAGCTCTGTTTTGGTCAGTTCTAGTCCTAACATACCTTGACTACACTATAGCAATTAAATTCAGGGCTGACAAATGCTTGGTAAGTTCTCTGACTAAATGTTTCCTGTGCCTCGGTCTGTTACCCAACTTGGTCAAAAGGGCCATGAAAAGAAATGGCATTCTTGAAATATTCTCAGCATTTTTTAGTGAGTGTTAACTACTGTCTCTTTACAGGTGATTAACTCTTGCTCTGTGTGCTTTATTTCAGATTATGGCAGGGATTTCTAGACTGTGTTCTGTTAAATAATAAATGTTATTAGCAAGGTCATTTTCTGCCTGACCAAGGGGAAAACTTTGTAGCATAAAGCCATGAATTAAAAAATAGGATCGATACAAATAAAAAAAAACAAACTGGAGACAAGTTTTCTAGGCCTTCTTAATCAGGTGTTTCTGATTAAACCCCCCCCACAGGGAATCAGACTAGTTGTTAATTGTTTTTGCTTTTACATAATCTTAGGAGAGGTGGGAGACATTATGGTATAATGGAAAGTTGTACCATATGATGGATCTGGGTTCAAATCTTGCTTCTGCTATTCAGGATGAGTGATCTTGGGCTTGCTATGTGGCTTTGTCTAAAGTAGGCTTCTGCGTCTGAGTCAATAAAAAAGGAGCCTGTTGGTGTTATGGTGGATGGACTTGGGAAAGCCTAGAGTTTGGATACTGCCCCAGACACTAGCTGTATGATTCTGGGTAAGTCACTTAACCTCTCTGTTCCTCAATTTCCTTATTTGTAAATTGGGGATAATAGTACCACCTACTCTCAGGGTTGCTGTGAGGATCAAGTGAACTAATAATATATATGAAGTGATTTGCAAACCTCAGAGTACTATATGTGTTCATCATCATCATCATCATCATCAATGATAATGGTGAAGAGTGATGGGAGAGGATTACATGACCTCTGAAGGTTCTTTCCAGCTCTAACCAGATCATTCCATGATCTAAAGCCAAAAATGATTGATTGAAGGTACTTGGTTCGACATCTAAAAGTAGCTACCAAAAGGAGTATAGGAATTGTGGATTTCACTTTGTAATGTTCTTGATATCTGATTGGATGATAAAGGAAAAGCTTTGGATTTAAAAAAGAATAATTCCTAATGCTGTATTGACTGGCTTAGAATGGTAAGAGACGCCCTAGCATTTAGAGATAGAAATGGGCCGAAGATCATCCAGCCCAGTCCTCCTTATTTTAGATGCAAAGCAATAGATATCAAAAAAGGGAAACGACTCACCCAGTCATTCAGGCAGTGAGTAGAAGAGCTAAGACTCACATCTGTGCCTTCTAGCTCCCAGTCCAGTACTCCTGCTATGCCAATCATAGCCCTGTCTTCCTCAGCTGCATTTCAAAAACACTTTAAGGTTTACATATGCTGTCTCATTTGATCCCCATAACAACCTTGGGAGGTGGGGGCTCTTATTAACCCAGTTTTGTAGATGAGGAAACTGAAGCTAAGAGTGGTTAAGTGACTTGACCAGGGTCACATGGACAGGCAATGTCTGATGCAGGATTGGAACTCAGGTCTTCCTGCTTCTAGGTCCAGTTTTCCATCCATAGTATCTAATTGCCTTGTAGGATAGCTTTAAAAGGATACTGCATTGACCAATTTGTTAATAATACTCTCCTATGAATGGGAGAATGTCAGGATGCTATTCCCACAGAGAATCAGGAAGACTGTTACACTTTAGAATGTGCTTGATATGCCTCAGGCCATTGAATCATGGATGAAATGGTTCAGTCTATAGAACACCAACCAAAGTTGCAAAGGGAGTGAATTTGAAAACAAACAAACAAACAAACAAACATGTAAATCTGATGGCCTAAATTTTCCTCTCTGGCAAGCAGAGATAATGTCCAATATGCTGATAAAAAGACTAGGGACCTGACAGTCTGCAAAAAAGGAATAAAAAGCAAGATCATTTTTTGGTTATTCTAGGAATCTCGTGATCTCATCTTAGCGCTTGGTAAGCAGACTGAGGATCAGAAACCAGATTTCAAATTGCTGGCTGAGGAGATGAGATGGAGAGAATTTGGTCTGCATGAGTGATCTTGTACCCTCTTTATTGGGATCAGAGATTTCAGACAATAATGTATACTTTCGCTGATACTTGGGGTGTGTGTGTGTGTGTGTGTGTGTGTGATTATATTGTTGATTATCAGGCAGCATAGAATTAAAATGACTTGAAAATATGCCAAAGTTCTGATTATCCGTTTTCTGTCTCATCTCATTTCTAAGAATATTAATAACCTTTAACTATCCATTTGATGATATTTTATTTGGAAAAAAAATTGATTCCTAGGTCAGGGATAAAAAAGTCTCTAAAATTAAAGTTAGCTGAATCTTGAAGTTATTAAATATCATTAAACAATAAAAAATTAGGTGATTAGAGGTTGCCTAATTAGCCATCTTCTGACATGATTTCCTGTTTATCCTATTTTCCAATTAGCCCAGTTCCTCAGAGGCAGAAACACTGTCTTTTGGTATGAGAATGTTCCATGAAATGACAGATAAGAATGTTGTGTTAAGAAGGGAAGGTACTTACCTGTAGAGAAAAATAGTTTAGATGGCACCATGTTGAGCTTATGTCACAACCAGGAAGAAATCGACAAGCCATCATTTGGAATCGATCTACACTTGGAATGCCATGTGATGTTCCAGTTACTACACTCCAAAAAGGGCATTACAATAGGAGGTCTTGAGAAGGACAACACCATGGGATGCTGGGTTGGTCTCTTCACTGCTCTGGTCTAAGTCTTAAGACCTATAAAGTAGGAGGTTGGGCTAACTGACCTCTAATGTCCACATCTAAATCCTATGATTATCAAAGGGATTTGTGAGGGAACCTGAGGGCCACAGCATTTGGCAAGATGGAGAAGCATCTAGGTGCAGTGGGGGAGGTGTTGAACACAGAGTAGGGGGACCTTCATTCAATTTCTGGATCTGTCATATGCTAAGTGTGCAATGCTGGTCAAGTCTCTCTGTCTCCCTGGGCCTCAGCTTCCTCATCTTTAAGATGAAGGGGTTGGGCTAGATGACTTCCCAAACCCTCCATTTAAGGAGGGAGCTCAGCTCAGGACATCTCCTCAATTTTTACCTGGCTGCACTACTTTGGGACTTTTTTGACTTCTTTGCCATGCCCATGGTTGGGTATCTTCTCCAGGCCCCTTCACCTCTTTTCCGCTCCATTTGTGCATTGCCTTCCCTCTTTGGATGGAGGATGGGGAAATATCTTTCTTTTTTCCTATTTGTATCCCCATCACTTAGCAAAGTGCCTGGCACATAGTAGGTGCTTAATTAATGTTTGACTAACTGATGCATGAAGGAGACAATTTTTGATAAATAAAAGGAAATGATACTGTACACTAGTGGTGTCAAATTCAAATAGAAATGGGTGGGCACTAATCTATACATAAAGATTCCTATGGGCTGCATATAAGTGTTAAAATGTGATATTAGCTATGTTTATTGCATTTTTATTTATTTTGTTAAATCTTTCCTAATTACATTATAATGTGGTTCTGATAAAATCAAGGTTGAGTGTTTGACAGATCTTCTGGACATAGTGTGTTGTATGCAAACTTAGAAATACTTCTTTTTAAAAATGTGTTATCTTTTGTTTTCACATCATGTGCATTTCCCAGTAGAGGCAGCTGGAGGTACAGTAGTTAAAGTGCCAGGCCTGGAGTCAGGAAGACCTGAATTCAAATCTAGCCTCTGACACTTACTAACTCTGTGATCCTGGGCAAGTCACTTAATCTGTTTGTCCAAGTTTTCTTGACTGTAAAATGGGGCTAATGATAGCACCTGTCTCTTAGGGTTGTTGTTATGAGCGTCAAGTGACATAATATTTATAAAAAGTGCAGAATATAATGCTGGTACATAGTAGGCATTATATAAATGCTTATTCCCTTTCCATAATACAGGGTGTCCCTAAAGTCTGGACACATAGGAAATCTTATGAACTATGCATATTTTCAAGAAATGAAATGAATGAAATTTTCAACAACATTTTATTTAATTAGCATAAATTTTAGGCATGACAATTTCATATGGAATAAAAGCTTTCATTAGCTATTGGGGACTGTTTTCCATATTAATTAGATTAATTTAATTAATTACTTAATGAGATGTCTTCTCCTATGTCTTTCTATGAAATCTCATTTATGCTAATTAAATAAAATGCTATTCAAAGTTTCATTATTTCATTTCTTGAAAATATGCCTAATGAGATTTCCTATGTGTCCAGACTTTAGGGACACCTTGTATAATTCCCTCCCAGGGAACTTTCCCTAATAATAAAAAATAAAAAAGAGGGCAAAACAAAAGTTCAGCTAAAGAAACATCAGACACATCAAAAATTAGATATTAGAAAAGTCTTGCATTATTGGTAAGATTTTATACCCAGTCTTGTCAAGGAAGGTAGGGGGGCACATTTTGTTTTGATTTTTTTTTGCTAGTTTTTCCATTGACTTCTTGTAATCATGGTGTGCATGGCTTTTCCTGGTTCCTTCTATTTTACTTTGCATCAGCTTATAGAAATTTTGTGATTTTTTTTTTTGTATTCATCATATTTGCAGTTTCTTAGAGTGTAGAAATTTTTCATTATATTCACATACCACAATTTGTTTTGTCACTCCAAATTCATTTCTAGTTCTTTATTTTGGTGTGTATGAGAGCTTTCACTTTATCATCGACCTCCTTGGGGTGTTGGTATAAGTTCAGTAGGGTTGTCTCTATATCAGTGGGTATGTATATTTTTGTCACTTTTCTTGGGTGCAATTCCAAATTGATTTCTTGAAGGGCTGGCACAACTTGCAGCACATACAATAATACAGACTATACCAAAAATCTTAGTGAAATTTTCATCTTAAACTAAAACTTTGGGTACATACTGTACATTAATTACTGTGCTTGTCTCTCCCCCCCCCCAATACTAAGTAGTTCCATTTTTGTCATCATTGTCAGTTTCCTTTGATGTCAATTGCTTTGATGCACTTCTCTTACTACAAATGATTTGGATCAATCCTCCAATTTGTTAGTAGTTTGTACTTCTTTTTCCTTGTTGTTACTCAGTCATTTTCCAGTCACGTATAACTCATTATGACTCCATTTGGGGTTTTGTTGGCAGAAATACTGGAGAAATTTGCCATTTCCTTCTTCAACTCACTTTCCAGATGAGGAAACTGAGGCAAAGAGCCTTGCCCAGGATTACATGACTAGTAAATGTCTGAGACTGGATTTGAACTCACAGTCTTTCTGACTCTAGGCTTAGTGCTCTGTGCCACCTACCTGCTCCCAGTTGTTCATATTTTTTGACTACTTATTCTTTGAGCAATGACTGGGTGCTGTCTATCTCTGCTATTTTCTTACATATTTTCTCAGAGATATTTAAAGCAAAGATCCCTCCTCCCCAATATGCTGCTTCCCTGTACATCTTAATTACCTTAATCTTGTTTATTCCAAAGAAGCTTTTCAATGTCATATTATCAAAATTATCTACTTTATCTTTTGTGATCCTAGAATACTTTCTATTCTAAGAGATGGAAGAAATTAAACATGTGAGTTAATAAATGTTTAAATTTCTGCATGCTAGATCCATACTGGAATGTATTCAGAGAAGTTAGAAGGAGATTGATGTCATATATACATATACACATGCACACATATATACAAACGTAGGTATGCATTTCCTGCCTACACACCTTTGCACAGGTTGTGTAGTATGTGCACTCCATACCACATACATAGACACACACGTATCATTTTCCTGTAGGAGAATGTAAGTTCTTTAAGGATAGGAACTAGTTTTTGTTTCTGTATGCCTAATGCTAGCACAGAGCTAAGCTCCATTGAAATGAATTAGATTAAATAAATTATTTATAGAACTTGTTGCTAATAATACAATAAAGGCATTGATTACATGATATAGATGGTGAATTAAGAAAGGACATTGAGAAATTAGGAGACCAAGGTGGGCTGGAATCCTCCTGGAATATGAAGGGTGGGACTTGAGTCTTGAAGTATAGATGCTGTGTATGTATGTATGGAGAGAAATGGTGATGCATTGCTGGAGAGAGGGGATGGTGATTAGCAAAGATACTGACCAACATTGGATTGAGCATGGCATTTAGTGGGACATTCACAAGCTTAAACTGAGCTGATTAGAAATTTGGCGTGGATAATGAGGTTGGACTGGTTTGATGAGCCCTGGGTAATAATTGAAGCCATGAGAGAAGGTGATTTTTTTTCCAAAGCAGCAAGTGTAAAGAAAGAATAGTCAAGGATTAAAAACCAAGCTGGTCTTTGTAAATTTCTTTCAGAGGTCAAAATTATTCTTCTGGTGGTAATTATCCTGCTGTAATAAGAATCATTTAAATATAATTTTGTAAGGCAAAAGGTGATTTGTCAAACGGTATTGCCAAAGAGTGTGCTTCATCTGAGTTTGTGATGAGTTGATTTTAAAACTAAGAAACAAAAAATCCCACTGCTGCATAATTTATTTCCTTTATTACAAACACACTCCACTTTGTAGAGGCAGCTGGTGGTGCAGTGGATAGAGAATCAGATCTGGAGTCAGAAAGACCTGAGTACAAATATAGCCTCAGATACTGGCTAAATCTAGCAAGATGAAATTCAGCAGGGATAAATGTGAAGACTTACATTTGGGTACAATAAAATCAATTGCACAAATATAAGATGTGAGATGCATAGATAGGGAGCAGTCATATGAAAAAATATCTGGAGGTTTTACTGAACTTAAAGCTCCGTATGAGTCAGCATTGCGATGTAGCAGCCAAAAAAGCCAGTGCATTCTTGATCTGTTTCAGGAAGGTTGTGGCTTTCATGAACAAGGAGGTCCCAATCCTTCTGCATGCTGTCCTCCTTGGACCTTGTTGGGAGTACTCTGTTCAGCAAATGGCGCCATTATTTAAGATGAATATTGATAAGCTAGAGAGTGTCCAAGGGAAAGGGAATCAGGATGGAGAAAAACCTTGAGTTCATGACATAAGAGAATTGATTTAAGGAATTAGGTATGCTTAACCCAGAGAAGATGAGGGAATAATAGTGGCATGCAAGTATTTGAAGGGCTGTTGTTTGAAGGAGAGATTAGATTTATTCTCTTGGCCCTAGGGGGCAAAACCAAGATCCATGTATAACAGTTACAAAGAAGCCAGTTTAGGTTTGACTTCAGGAAACCTTCTGAACAATTAGAGCTGTCCAATAGTAGAAAGTGTCTTCACAGATGGTGGACTTCCCATCCTTGGAGGTTTTTAGGCAGAGGCTAGGCATTTGCTTGCTGGGTGTATTTTATATATAATGGGGATCTCTTCATGTATTAGAAGAAATGACTATTGAGGTCCTTTCCCACTATCAAGTCCTGGATTTCTGTGATTTAGGACCAGACAATCCTAAAGATCATTTTGTCTGATTTTACGGCTGAGAAACTAACAGTTGTTGTAATTTCTCCTAAATTACGCTATTATAGAGCCTGGATTCAAATGCAGTGGTCTTTGCCTATATCAATTTTTTATTTGTTGAGCGTTCTGTTACTCTCACTCTCTCATTGTCTTAATTCCCCCCTCTCCCTGAAGAAAAGCAAAATAAGCCTCCACCTTTTCTGATTTCATTCCTTGCCCAGTGCTGACATTGATGGTCCAGTGGTGCATGTTTCATCTTTGTTACAGGATCCATATTTACTTGATACCTGGACAAGTCACTTAACCTCTGTTTGCCTCAGAATAAAATAGGGATGATAATAGAACCTCTGTTCCAGAGTTATTGTTAGAGTAAAATGAGATTGTGTTTGTAAAAGCACTTAGCATAGTGTTTGGCACATAGTAGGTACACATATAGGGCAGCTTGGTGCAGTGGATGGAGGGCTGGACCTGGAGTCAGGAAGACTGATCTTCCTGAATTCAAATCTGGCCTTAGACTCATCCTAGCTGGGTGACCCTGGGCAAGTCACTTAACCCTGTTTGCATCAGTTTTCTCATCTGCAAAATGAGTTGGAGAAGGAAATGGCAAACCACTCTAGTCTCTTTGCCAAGAGACTTCCAAAGGGGGTCATGAAGAGTCAGACATGACATGAAACAATAGAATAACAGCAAAAGGTGCTATATAAATGCTTATTACCTTTGTTTTTTCCATAGAAATCTGCCTCCAGGGCCTCATCATGATTTCTGAGGTGACCCTGGACTCTCCAAAATTAGGCAGCAGACCCTAAGCTGACATTAATTCAGTTCAATTTGAAAAGCATTTATTAAGTGCTTGCTATCTGTCAAGCTAGAAAGGGTATGAGTCTGGTAATGTTGGAAGACTGTGTCCTACAATCAGAGTACTAGCCTCGTTGAGTGCAAGGACACTCATGGCTAGCATGTTGACCACTGGGGTCATGCAATTTGAGCTGGAAGGAACATTAGAGGTCATCTAACCCAACTCCTTTACAGATGAGGAAACTGAGGTTTAGAGAGATGGAGCGTCTTGCTCAAAGTCACCCAGGAAACAAGGGCAGGTCTAGGATTGGAAGCTGGTTTTCCCTGACTCCACATCTAGCTCCTTTCCATTGTCCATGCTGCCACCCCTGCAGGGTTGTGTTCTTTGATGATGTCCAGTCATGACAAAGGCATTCACAAGCTTAGACTAAGCTGATAAGAAGTGTGGGATGCCTTGTGGGCACAGTGTTTGACATTTCTGTCATAGAGCTAGTATCAAATGAGCTAACATATTTAAATTGTTTTGTAAACCTTAAAGTTCTATATAAATGCTAGCTATTAGTATTAACAGAAGTTGTTATTCAGTCATTTTTTCAGTCATATCTGATTCTTCCTGACCCCATTTTTTGTGGTTTTCTTGGAAAGATACTGGAGTGGTTTGCCATTTCCTTATTTTGAGAAATGTAGCAGTCAAAAAAGCCAGTGCCTTCTTGGTCTGTCTCAGGAAGGCTGTGGGTTCCATGAACAAGGAGGTCCTTGTTCACTTTACAGATGAGGAAACTGAGACAAACAGGGGTAAGTGACTTGCCCAGGATTACACAGCTAGTAAGTGACTGAGGCCAGATTTGAACTCAGGAAGATGAGTCTTCTTGACTCTAGGCCAGTCCTCTGTGCACTATGGAGCCACCTAGCTGGACCAACGAGTAGAACCAGTAAGCATCAGAGAAGAGAACTGAAGAGAGGTTCTAACCAATTCTAAGATAAAAATATCAATAATAAAATTCCTGAGAACTAAAGGAATCATGCAATTAGATGAATCATCTGAGTGCTGATGAACACAATTAATCTTGTATGAGGATGGATCCTTTGGGAGAAGTTGCCCAGGCGATAAATAGTGAAATGAACAAGTGATGGGGAAAGATGATGGATTTTGGGAAGAGAAGTAGTACCACCTCCAGCAAAAAGAGATAAACATATTGGCAAAACGAAATTTCAGAGCTGTCAAAAGAAGAGCATCAAGTTTAACTATGCATTCATTCATTTGCTATCTCCTTGAAATTCTCTGAAGTCAGGTTATGACAACACATGCAAAGGCAAAATTAATCTTGTTGACACTCCTTTCTCAAAAGGAATTCCCTGGCCATCCTGTTGGGTGGAATTCTTCACAATGGGGAAGGTGGAATTGGGAACATGGATTTTTTCTAGTTGACATATTCCATTGTTAGAACATCCTGTCAACTGGACAAAGCCAACCTCTAACCTCTGGATGGCCAGAACCAGACAGAGCAGGCTAGAGACAGGTGAGTTGGCAATCAAACAGAAGTTTAATTTCAAAGTGAGAGAAATGGCTTGCAAGCAAGGAAATTCAACCCATGTGCCAGGGCCCCACCCCTAGTGTGGGGCACCCACTTTAGTGTAGCCAAATCTCAATACTTATACCACTGTGCAGTGAGCTGTAGCCCTAACAATGAAGGATAACAGCAACAATGTGACACGCTTCATGACCAGAACTTGTCCGAGTTTGTGTGGTGCTTGCCCAAGCTGGTGCTGGTCAAAGCAATACAATATTTATGTGATTTTGCCAGAGGGTGAGTGCAAAGGATTGTTGTTAAGCCAAGCTCAGGGCTTGCTGGGCCTCACCTCTGGAAAATGAGGTATCTCCTAATATCTTGACAATCCACATGCATCAGAGTTAATGTTTGTCAGAGGGTCTAATGAGATGGAACAGAAAACAGTCAGGCATGCTGAGTGCAGATCAAGAAGAGAGTGATTACAGGTGGAGCCATTGGTGCTAGTGAACCAGCAGAGATTGCCAACTGACTGTTGGGGGGAATGGGACAGGCTTCATTACTTTCAGCCCCCCTTTGGGCTAAGAGGACAGATTACTTGTTGAATATGTGTGGATGTGCAAGGGGGTGTGGAGTGGGCAGTGGGAAGGAATGGGTAGCATCAGAGGAAAGAGACAGAGGATTTGACCTTTGACCAGCAACTACCCTTAAACTATGTGCACAATGCTGGTCCTCCTCAGGGTGGATGGACTAAAATCGATCCTGACATTCAAGTCTCTTCCTCCAATGTGGCTTATTCACTCAATCTTTCTGGTTTTATCTTATACTAGCCTCCCCTCTATTAAATTCAAATCAATACAACAGGCATTCAATGACTCCTCTTATGTGCCAGACACTGTAAATGCAAAGAAAAAAATGAAAAGTCTGTCCTCAAGGAACTTACATTATTCTGGGGAGGATTTTGCGGAGACATGTACACAGATATGCAAATGCAAAAGACATACCAAATAAATTCAGAGTATGGATCAAATGAGTCTTTTTTCTTTTGCTAGCCCCAAATATAGCATCGAAGCAACCAGGCTTTGTGGCTGACAGATATGCATGATAAAGGCAGGAAAAATGGGGAACACTGAGCTTGCCTCCTTAGCTTACCTTTTTCTATTCCTCAGGCTCGATGCCTTGCTAAGCCAGAGAGGATTTTGGGAATAGCTAAGTATAAATTAGATGAGTATCTATAAGAGAGGGCTCTGATATCTACTGAGACATTGGAATTGATAAGGAAAGACAGCTCCCTATTTGCTTGTTAGCCTACCCTCATGGGTGCTAGATCATATGCATCAGTCTGGAGCCTGGCTTCTATCCTTGGAACCAGAATGAGCTCTTCCTCTAACCCATATTGGCAGCATGATCAAGTCACTTAACCTGTTGGTACCTTGGACAGCTCTCTAAGATGAGGTTCTCCTTTCTGTCCTGAATCCCTTTGTCAGTCTAAGGTCATCCATGAAGCCTTTCTCAGAATGATGTTTTTAAATGTATAAAATAACATATGTAAGCTTACATAGGAAATCAATTACATTGAAATACAGCCGTCAAAGCTTTTTTTTAAGTTCACAAATCCCAGGTGAATAACCCCTCATAGGACTACAAGTTACAGAGAAGGTGCTGACCTTCATAGCTAGAGGGACTTTCCTCACCCAGGAATTCTCTCCATCAGTGAATTCACAGATCTGGTACTTTTGCTGTATTTGGAATCATAGAATTCTAAAATTTGAAGCTTAAAGAACTCACTTGCTAACTACGTGAGCTTGGTGTCTCAGTTTCCTCATATGTAAAAACACCTAATTCCCAGAGTTATTATACGACACAATGAGGTAATATTTATAAAGTGTTTCACAAACCTTAAGGAACTACATAAATGCGAGCCATCTCTAATTCTCTCATTTTACAAATGAGTGAACTCTCCAGTAATAAAGTAGTTTGCTGAGGTCTTGCAGGGAGTGTAGTCACTTGACTTTGGTGTGGGCTTTTTTCTATCTTTGTGTTTGCCCCTGACTAGATTGTAAGCTGCTTGAGGGTAGAGGCTCTTTCTTGCCTTTTTTTTTTTTTGAGGTGGAAAGGCAGGGCAATTGGGATTAAGTGACTTGCCCAAAGTCACACAGCTAGTGTTGAGGGTCTGAGGCCAGATTTGAACTCAAGTACTCCTGACTCCAGGGCCGGTGCTCTGTTCACCGTGCCATGTAGCCTCCCCCCCCAATTTATTTTTGCTTTTTTTTGGAGGGGGGGAGGCTCTTTCTTAACTTTTGAACTCTCCCAGCATAGGAGTCTGCACAGACTGCAATACTTCAACAAATTGTGGATTTCAGTCATGGCCAACATTGTTCATTAACAGCTGGCCAGACTTCTGGGGATGAATCCCTCTTACCTGATTTAGCTTGATTGAGCCTTGGATAATAGCGCGTCACTGGGTTTGGATACCAGGGCTTTTCAGTTTGGTGGGATCCATTGGAGCAAGTATGAAACCTTTGAGAGTCCATTGTCATTTCTGACTAGAGGAGGCAGATAATTAGTATTAGATGATTATTATTAAAATAGTAATTATTATTAATAATACTATCATTGTTAGTATTAATCCTAGTGGAATTTGGAGACAGAGGGCCTGAGTTCAAATTCTTCCTCTGCTCTCTAATATTTATGTGACTTTGGTCAAGTCATTTAATTTTGCTGCGTTTTGGTTTCCTTACCTTGAAAATGAAAGGACCTGGGGCAGCTAGGTGGCACAGTGAATAGAGCACCAGCCCTGGAGTCAGGAGGACCTGAGTTCAAATCCGGCCTCAGACACTTACCACTTACTAGCCATGTGACCTTGGGCAAGTCACTTAACCCCAATTGCCCTACCTTCCCCCCTCCAAAAAAAAAATGAAAGGACTAGATGGCCTCAAAATCTAAGATCCGGGACAAGTCATTTAAATCTCCCTGTGCCTCATTTTCCCCATCTGTAAATTAGGGAGTTGGACTAAGTGATCCTTAATGTTCCCTTCAGCTCTAAAGTTGTGATCTTGCTATCTGAATGATAAGTTTCCATAATACATTTAGAAGACCTGTCAAATAGGGGAAGGGACTCATTGATATCAATCTGTCTTAGAAAACAGGAGCTGTGTCTGATGTGCAACAGCCTTTTGCTAAAAGACTTAAAAATAAGACAAGAGGCATTCTTCATGAGTTCCACTTAAACATAGCTAGCTAGGCATTCTTCTTAGTACACACTGCCCACAGTCACTAGGTGAAGATATTGAAAATGTACCAGGAAAATAGAAGCAGATCTCAAAATTATGGGCTTTCCTGATTTCGTACTGGAGAATGCTTCTACACACTGACTTAGTGTCCTGTATGAGTCCCTTTCCCCTCTAAACCCAATAATTAATCAGTAAGAAGTGACAGGAATGAATTCTTTCCTGCCACGTTTGTTTACACCCTCTGATTGAGCCTGGGGCTCCAAGCCTTCTGCTGTCAGTGAAGGTCTGTGTGAATGAGTACAAGACAATTCAGCAACAACAGAGATTTAATGTAATTAAGCTGTGTCTTTAGTTTTTTTTTTTTAACTACTGAGGATTTAGATGTAAAAAGGAACAGGGAGATCTTCAGTGTTGGTGCCATTTTGAAATGTTCCTAATCCTCTTTAGAATAACCATCAGTTCCTATGTGCTATGCAGCAGTGGGGTGACTCTTCATAGAGTAAAAACATTGCATTCCATCTCTCATCTCCATGTCTTTGCATGGGCTATTTCCCATGTGTGGAATAGATTTTCTCCTCACTCCTTTCCCTTAGAATTTCTAACTTCTTTCCAGGTTCAGCTTGAAGGCCACTTCCTACCTAATCTCCTTGTGACTAGTGCATCCCTTCCTCTTACTTGAGATAACTTTGTATATATTTTCTATCTGAGAGACAGAGAAGGGTAGAGGATGGAGAGCTAGATGTGGGAACCAAGACCATAGGATCATGTATTCAAAGCTGGAGGGGACCTTGGAAACCAATGAGTAGTTCAACTGCTTTGTTTTACAGATGAGAAAACTGAGACAGAAAGGTTAGGCGACTTGTCCAGGGTCTCACAATTAGTAAATATCTGAGGTATACTCTGATATTCTTGAGTCCAAGTCCATCACTCAATCCATTATGCTACCTATCTGCTTCAGGGTTCAAGTCCCTGAACCTGGGCAAGTCAGTTAACCTTAGCACTTTAGAAAACTTTATAAGAATTTAAGTGGCAGAGAAGATGCCAACCCATATTGATTGAAGTTTTCTCATCGGGGATTTCCTTTTATCAATGGATCACATGTCCAGTTTCCATCTTATCTGTGTACACTTTGTGTCCATACAATAGTTATTTGAGGGAAGAGACTGCAATATTTTTGTCTTTGTCTACACAATGCCTAGTACATAGTGGTGCTTAATAAATGCTTATTGAATGATTGAATGAATGAAAAATTCTTTAACTTATTAATAATTGATAGCATTTATGTAGTTGTAGTACCAATGCTATAGTCACAGCACCAATGGTGACTGTAAATATGTCAGCATAGTTCTCAATTGCCAAATATAGGAGACTCTCCATATAGAAGACAGAAGCAAAACATTTATTCAGACACCAGAAAACCAAATTCCAACACCAGGAAACCAAATCCATCATAGCAACATAGAAGTTAATACACCAAAACACAGCAGAGAGCCACACCATCCTTTAGCCTTCCCCACAAACCAACACTCACCAGCCTAGCTGTCTCCCTGGGTGTATCCTCTCTCTCCCACCTTCTAGCTGCTCTGACTCCCAGCTTCCTGTGGGCTTTGCTCCACCCTTCAGCAAACTCCTTTCACCAGAGGCTCCATATGATTACATTTGACCTATTAGGGGTCAGGAAGATCTTCAAATTCCCTTAGACTTATTAAGAGGCAGGGAAGATCTTCAAATTCTCATTACCTTCACAGTAGTGCTTTGCAGTTTGTAAAGCACTTCACATATATTAATTCACTTGATCTAAAGACAGTCCTACAGGGTTGCAGTGTGACAAGGACTCCTGGGAAATGAGACTAGGGGCTAGACTGCCCTGATGGATAGCAGTCATGGTTGGAGGACCTGCCTCATAAATTCTATGGGAACAGGGATCCCTGCTTCACTTATATTTTATTTTCCTATGATCTGCACTTAGAAGGTACTTAATAAATATTTTAAAAATCAAATTGGAGGTTTGATGATTTAAAAAAAAATA
>CM053590.1:27294014-27305575 GCA_028646515.1 Pseudochirops corinnae | reverse complement strand
CATGTTGCAAATAAATAAGTAAATAGCAACAGAAACCAAATGAAAAGAGTCTGCTTTACTCTGTACTCAGAGTTCATCAGTTCTCTCTCTGGAGCTGGGTAATAGTTTTCATCCTGAGTTCCTTGGAATTGTCTTGGATCATTAGATTGATCAGAGTAGCTGAGTCTTTCACAGTTGACCATCATTACAATATTGCTATTACTGTGTACAATATTCTCCTGGTTCTACTCACTTCACTTAGCATCAGTTCATATAAGTCTTTCCAGGCTTTTCTGAATGAGTTATCATTTCTAAAGAACTGCTGAAAAGCTCCCCTTTCTCTTCATCTCTCTAAGTTGCCTTCACCTAAAGTAGAGGAGAACAGACACAATAGAGACAGAAGCAAAGGCAGACCTGTGTGCTTATGGCTTGATGCCTACCTTAGTGGATAGACTGAGAGGAAAATTAGTGTGGACCCTCTTTTGCCACCTAGAGGCTTACAGGAATTACTGCCTCCTCACTCAAATGCAGCCAGGGAGAAAAGTGATAGAGTTGACCTCACGTGAGTCTTTTGTCTGCACACCCAATTCCAGCAGGAAGTCAATCAAAAAGACATACAGCAAGTGGATTGTAAATAGTGATAGAATACTTGTACGTGTTCAGAAGTGGAACACAGGCCCTCCATTACATGATGGAAGCTCACCAGATATCCATATGGAGATTGCATCAGGGAGAGCACATTGAGCATTCTTCTAAGGTGGGTTCTCACTATCCAGTTCCCCATAAAATTAGCATTAATGAGCTCTTTCAAATGCTGGGAACAGGACAAAGTGAATTTATAGAACCATTACCCTGGACTTAAAATAGTGAGCTCTCCTGAGGGCTCTAGCACATCCTGGGACTTCAAATGAATCAAAAATATTATTGCAATAGTTCAGGTGAGAAGTCCAGATGAGGACCTGAGACAGAGTGGTGGCCATATGAGTGGAGGGAAGGGGATGGATGAGACATGTTGTGGAGGTAGGAACAATACTTGGAAACTGATTGGATTTGTAAGGTGAGGGAGAGAGGCATGTGTGAGTATGATTCCTATGTTACAAACCTGGGTGGCTGGAAAAATTGTGCTACCCTCAATGGAAATCAGGAAGTTAAGAAGAAGGAAAGAGTTTTGGGGAAAGATGAATTCTGTTTGGGAAATGTCGAGTTGGAGATGCCTATGGGATCTCCACTCAGAAATATCTGAATGAACAATAGAGATCAGGAAAGCAAAGGGTTTCAGATTTGCAAGAACATGAGGAAAGTCAAAGAGGCATTGACAGAATGAAGCGATTCTCGATTCTTGGTTCTAATTAGAATCTTGGGCTCCTTGTGCCTTTACCTATTCCCTCTCCCATGGGTTTTTATCATAGCTGGGAAGGGTCAGCAATAACTCAACAAGCATTTATTAAGTACTTACTGTGTACAGGCACTGTGCTACATACTGGGGAGAAAGAGAAAGGCAAAAACATTCCCTGACTTTGAGGAACTTACAACCTAATGGTGGAGAGAGTATGCAAAGGGCTCTGTACATATGTAAGGTGTATGTAGGGTAAATTGGAGGTAATCTCAGAGGGAAGTCACTGGCATTTTGAGGTATGGGGAAAAGCTTTTTGCAGAAGATGGGATTTTAAAAACTTTCTTTTTTTTTTTGCTTTTTGGAGGGGGGAAGGCTAGGAAATTGGGGTTAAGTGACTTGCCCAAGGTCACACGGCTAGCAAGTGTTAAGTGTCTGAGGCCACATTTGAACTCAGATCCTCCTGACTCCAGGGCTGGTGTTCTATTCACTGCACCACCTAGCCACCCCTAGAAGATAGGATTTTAGCTGAGCCATGAAGGAAGCCAGGGAATGGTGGCAGATCATGGTGGCAGGAAGGATATGGAGGTAGGGGTCACAGAATTTCAGAATTTGAAAGTTGGAAGGGATTTCAGAAGAGATCTGCTCAGAGTAGAGAAAGTCAGTACAGATTAAAAAAATATCCTTTGGAAATGGAAGAAGAAATAAGTGGAGAGAGGCTGGAGCCATTGTATTTTTCATTATGTTTCCTTCCGAATTTACTGGGGGGCCCTATTTTAGGCACCCTGCTAGTACATTGGTACTCATCTTCATAAGATCATAGAGCTGGAATGAACTTCAGAGGTCATCTATGCCAATCCCCTTAGGAATCTTGAATCTTGAATCCCCTCAATTATTCCCAATAAATGGTCATCCAGTGCATTCTTTAACTACTGAGTGTGCATTTGGACCGTTTGTGACAGAGAGCACTCTGTTTACTGAAATGGTTCATCGCATTGCTAATTGCCTCCAATTGTTAGGCATTTCAGTCTTCTTATAACTTCTCATTGGAAAGCAGTTAGATGACCTTGGTTGCCTCACTGACTTACCCATCAAGTCTTCCTTACACACATCGCAGTTTCAATGTCTTCCTCTGGCTGTAGCTAAGGCTCTGTCAGGTCTCTTAAACCCTGATCTAAGCCCACAGAGCTGCTTACTTTAGTCTTTCCCTTTTAATTGTACCCCAAAGACGGAAAAAGCCTTTGAAAAATGACTGCATAGAAAGGATCAACTGATCTCAAAGTCAACACTTCTAACAGAGTTTGGAAAGCAGGGCCTGGGGCCATGGGGCAGAGAAAGAAGAAAGCAGCAATGTATTTTAAAAGTTTGGGAAACATTTTTTTCAATATGAAAGGGTTATGGTTCAGATTCGGGCATGAATGAGAGCTTGGGTTGGTCTTGACTTTGGGAAATGATTTCACTCTTTTCTATTTGCATATATTAAGATAGGCAGTGCATACCTCAACTACTGAGTGGTCTATATTCTGCCCCTTGGGAATGACTTTGCTTGTACCTATGATGAATGATTTCAAATGTCATTAAATATCACTGTGATATTGTTTTATTAATTATGAATGTCATAATTAATGACTGGTTCCAAATGCCATTAAACTAGCATTATACTATTAATAGTTTTTAGTGACATTTGGAATGAGTTGTTAATTATCATATCCATAATTAGTGAAACATAGTTAAAATAATATTTTGTCATAATTTAAGATTGACCTATCTTATCTTATTGACCAAAGAATTCATTGCTTGTATTATAGCCATTTGTTCGTCTGTTTTATTCTTCCCCCTCCATTCCTGCCACTGGGTTATAACCTCCTAGAAAACAAAAGGTTTCTCTTATTCATCTTGTTATTCCTTGTAACTGATCAGAGAGGACATCACAGAAATGCTACTTGCACTTCAATCCCAAATTAATGTCTTTGAGCGCAAAAATGGCATCTTCTTTGTAAACCTCCTTAGTACTAACTCCATGCTATGAAGAGTTTGGTTCAATAAACATTTGTTGATTAATTGATCAATTGAGGGGTTAGATCACAGATTCTAGCATCTCTTTTATATTTTATTTTAAAAATATATTTATTTTTTATATCCTTTATATTATTCCTTCCACATATTCTGCTTTCTAGCCAACCTGGCAGACTTGCTGCCCTGTGTATAGGATATGGCTCTCCCTTGCCCATATCCTTTGCACAGACCTCAGAAACTTAATGTTTGGAAAGCTGTTTTGGAACTTCTAGCTCCCTAACCATCTACTACAGGCAGCCTGTCCTGATTTTGGTTTAATTAATTAATTATGAAGTGCCTACTCTGTGATAGGAGCTATGTCTGATGCCTCTCCACTTATTAGTGCTTTTCTCTCCCACCTTGCATTTATTTATCTTTCTGTTTTCTCAACTGTATACATCTTATTTTCTTCCAGTGAATGTAAGCTCTTTGAGGGCAGGGATTGCTTCTATTTTTGTCTTTTATCCTCATACCCAGCACCATAGTAGGTGCTTATTATTCAATGCCTCTAGCATTGAATTGATTTGAAGTACTTGCAGATGTGACTATGGACAAATCACTCAAGCTAACGGAGTCTCAGTTTTTACGTCTATAGAATGGTTATACTTATACCAAAAGTATCTACATCATCCAGTTGTTGTGAGGATCAAATGAGATCAGGGATATATGAATGAAAGAATGAAAAAGTATTAAGCATGTACTATGGGTCAAGTACTTTGCTAAGGGATAGAGGGTACAAAGAAGCTAAAAATAAATGTACAATTATACATTTTTTTGTTATACTATGTTATAGAAATGCTTGTTTTATTCCATAAATTAAAAATAAAATAAATAAAAATAAAAAATGAGTAATTTTTTGCTCAAATTTGCCCAAATGAGCAAGTTTGGTTCTATCTACTATGCAAAGCTACTCATACATATTTAAAAAAGTAAAGGGAGATTCCAAGAGACTCTTATTTTCTCATGAACACATAACTAGTCTGTGTGTGAGTGGGATTTAAACCAGAGCCTCTCTCAATTCCAAGCCCATAACTTTCCCTCTGAATTTTCAGACCCCATTGTCTGTTACTATACCCTGCTTTCCTCCACCCAAACAACTTACTGGTAAATAGTATGTACCCATTAAATCATATTAGAGGTTGATGTGTTGTTATTAAAAAAAAGGGAGGGGCAGCTAGGTGGCACAATGAATAGAGCACTGGTCCTGGAGTCAGGAGGACCTGAGTTTAAACCTGACCTCAAACACTTGACACACTTACTAGCTGTGTGACCTTGGGCAAGTCATTTAACCCTAATTGCCTTGCCTTCCCCTCTCCAAAAAACAAAAGGTGGGGGAGGAAGGAAGGGTTAGAGGAAACCATTGTTTTTTTCTCATGGAGAACCTGAGATTTGGACAAACCTTCATTAGCCAAGAGAATTAGTATCTCAGGAAAGTTCTTCATCTAGAAACCTGAAAGTGAGACCAGCCAGATTGGTTGGAGTCTGGACTTGCTGGAGGGGAAGGAGACTGGGTTATAGATGACCCACTGCATCCATCTGTCCTGTGGTACCACTACCTCCTCTCCTCTCCTGTTTACAATTAAATAAACTTCTTGTTCTGAACTAAATAGAATCACAACAGAATGGAAAGAACACTGAATTTTCAGTTAGAGAATAAGTGTTCAAGTTCCATCTGTGACACTGCTGTGGGACCTTGGGCAAAGAAACTAACATCTCTGGACCTAGGAAAGGCAGTGTTAATGCGTGTTTTCTCTAACATTCCTTCCAATTCTAAAGCTATGATCTTATGATATTACGACACTAAAGGAGAGAAAAGTTCACTTCCTTTTCAGCATTGGCACAGTGCTTGGCACATGGGAAGTGCTCAAGAAATGCTTGTTGACTGACACATTAGAAATTAATTTGCCATTCATGAGTAATTCCTTGAGAATTCAAGAGTCATTCTGAGGGAGTTTGAAATCTAATAAGGCACTTGTTATCTAGGTACAAGGAGTTCCTTCAATCAAACTCAATAGCTTGATTTTGCTGTAATAAACTAGATTAAGAGAAGGGCACATAATTCTTTTATCCTTTTCAATTGTTTCTCAATAGGACAGCTAGATGGCACCGTAGGGGATAGAATGCCAGGTCAGCAGTCAAGAAAACTCATCTTCCTGAGTTGAAATCTGGCCTCAGTCACTTAATAGTTGTGTGACTCTGAGCAAGTCACTTCACCCTGTTAGCCTCAGTTTCCTCATCTGTAACATGAGCTGGAGAAAGAAATGGCAAACCACTCCAGTATTTTTGTTAAGAAAACCCCAAATGAGGTCATGAAAAGTCAGACATGACTGAAACAACTGAACGACAACAAAATTGTTTCTCATTTCCGTTATACTTGGATGAAACATTGAGCTATAGCAAGGAATCTTCAGGATTCCCAGGTTTGGCCTTGTCAAGGAACATGCCATTGTGTTTGCCAAAATTTGGTAAAGCAACTGGGCAATTTGCTTTGGGAATTTTTCAGTAAAATTATGTGAGATCCTGCATTTGCAGTTGTGTTCAACTGAGTGTCAGTATTTTAGTGAATTTGTCTTCTTCAGTTGATACAGTTCCCACCTTGTACCTTCTCATTCAGTGGCCTTATCAAAGGCCAAATTTGGTTAACTCTATTGCATTTATCCCCTTGGCTTGGTCTACTTCCATAGCCGCCATCCTATTTCAGGTCCTCTTTATTTATCTGTTCCTTGAACAATTACAATAACATATTGTTTAGTCTCTCTGTCTCTACTGTCTCCCCTTTCCACTGAATCCTCTATATAGCTACCAAACTAGGTTTCCTAAAGAATCTGACTATGTCACTCCCCTGCTCATTAAACGTTGGCAACTCTCTATTGTTTCTAAGATAAAATAGAAACTCTGTTGTTTGGCATTTAAAGTCCTTCACAGTTTGGCTGCAACCATATTTTCAGGCTGATTTCCCATTCTCTCCTTTATGCACTCTCTGTTCCAGGAAAGTTATCCTCTGTGTTCTTCCCTGATAATCATAGTCTGTCACCTGCTTCTCTGCTTGTGTGTAAGCTGCTGCTCATTCCTGGATTGCCTCCATTCTCACCTTTTGAAATTCTTACCTCTATGCAAGGTTTCATTAAAGTTCATTCTCTTACAAGAGAGTGTGTTCACTTCCATTGTCAGTTTCTTTTTCTGTCCCTTTATTTAATAGAGCTGGGGAACCTGTGGCCTCGTGATCTTCTAGGTCCTCAAGGGTGGCCCTTTGACCAAATCTGGCAAAGGGCCACCCTTGAGGACCTAGAGGGTCTTGAAGCTGCAGGTTCTCCATCCCTGTGGGCCTATTACTTTCTATTTACTTATTTTGAATATATTTTGTATTTCTTTTTCCGTCTCTATCCCCCTTCTCCCTGTAAGCTTTTTGAGTGGCAGGGATTATTTCCTTTTTGTCTTTGAATCCTTATTGACTAATATAACCGAGTGCAATTTTGCCTGAGAGTATGAACTCATTTGCAAAGCTCCCTAGAAAAGACTAACACAAGATTCTGAGGAATATAGATTTACAGAACACAACCAGTGGAATATCTATTGGATAGAAGCCTGGACTTGGAGAAAGGAAGACCTGAGTTCAAACCCAGTATTAGACACTTGCAAGGTTCATTAACCTCTTTCAAACTCTCTTTCCCCAATTATAAAATGGGTATGATAATAGCACCATCCTCCCAGGGTTGTTGTGAGGGTAAAATCAGGTAATAGTTATGGAGTTTTGCAAGCTTTAAAGGATTATATAAATGCTAACTAAAACAGTGAAAATCAGTTGGAGGAGTAGAAGAAAAATTCACATAGCTTTGTGTGAGACCTGGCATTTCATCCTCAGATCATTTATGGGTTTGACTGGAATAAGGATAACAAACTGGTGTGAAAAGAAATGATCTGCTTGTATTTCTTCTTTTTTTTGGAAGAGGGAAGGCAGGACAATTGAGGTTAAGTGACTTGCCCAAGGTCACACAGCTAGTGTCTGAGGTCCGATTTGAACTCAGGTCCTTCTTATTCCAGGGCTGGTGCTCTATTCACTGAGCCACCAAGCCGCCCCCTATCTGCTTGTATTTCTATGGTCATCTATTCTATTTAATGACAATATTGAAAACATCACATCTGGACGTGATCACCTCTGTATCTTATATATTATCTGCCAAAGTAGTAATGGCATGTAAGAAGATGAGCTAGTAAAAATTGGAGCTGTCCAAATACATACTGAAGAAATCTGTACTGGAGGGAAACACAATTTTAAAGTCATCCAGGAATTGATTTTTTCCCCTGATATTTCAAAAAAGGAGAGGATTCCAAAAGAATTTACAAGCCCATGCATGATTCTTTTGCTAAGACCTTTATGAGAATGGTTTATCCCCAAATTAAGGGTATCCTTGATGAAAACATGAGAAGGTAAAAGGTAAACTTTTACAATAATCTTCTACAGAAAATTGCGTCTTTCTAGTTGCACCACTGACTGAAAGGCAGAAAATGTTAAGACCCTATTAGGTCTATCATTTGTCTATTTCAAGAAAGCATTTGAATCAGTAGTATAAAATGTAGCTTTCCAGACTGTTTTAGCAAGGCATTTCCGAGACATCTATTAAATTATATTAGGATCTTCAATACATGGGACCACAGAGATAACTCAAAAATCTTGTAATTATTAATAACAAATGATGTAGAATAGGTAGATGTCCATCAAAGCTGTATCAGCCTGGTTGTAGAGCTGCATCCTATACAGAGTCTAAAGAGAACCTGATAGATGATGATAAGTTATAACAATGCACTACCAAGTAATTTTTAAGAGAGGAAAATAATGTATATAAACAAGAGAAGTCAAATCAGATGGCTGCTGGGTAAGGTGATTTACTAAAATGAGCACACTACCTAATGTCTCTAAGTCAGTCTTTTGAACCTGTAGGAGGCAAGAAGGAAAAGCTGAGCTCTTGAAACCTGGAAAAGTCTAACCTGAGACGCCTTATAGATTTCTTTTTCCATGAGTTCTAAGTATTTTTGCCCCCAGTGACCTCATTATGTCACCTGCAAGCTGTAGCACTTTGTACTTAGGCAACATCGCCACGAGGCATCTGGGCTTTGTAATGGAAATTCTCACAAATTGGATTTCTCTCTCTTGCTCTAGGAGCTAACTTTACCAGTTTACCTAAGGTAGGAAAAAAAATAAAAAGGAAATTTCTTTCCGTCCTCCTCTACCATGAATTGTGAAATGATGAAACTCCCCTATTCCTGTAATATGTTCCTGATAAGGAGAAATGTGAGGTTTCATTAATCTATGTGTGTGTGTGTGTGTGTGTGTGTGTGTGTGTGTGTGTGTGTGTGTGTGTGTGTATTCATGTACATTGGTGGTGGTGGGTGGCAGAGAAAGGACCATAGGAGAAGGGATTCAGTGGTGGAATGGGCTTTAGAAGCCTTCTAGTCCAACCTCCTGATTTTGCAGATGAGAAGCCTAAAGCCTAAATGTGTGAAATGACTCAATTGGAAACATTGGAAAGCTGGAAGGGTGAAGAGAAGGAAAGAGGGAAAGCCCAAAAAGGCTCCTGAAAGAGCTTCTCTTCTTTTTAGGAGCTTTCATTCCATCAAAGTAATGCAGGGTGTTGGAGAGAGGGCTAGATTGGGAATGCCTGGCTGAATTTTGCCACTACTAACCCTGCACCCTCCAAAATGTCACTTAATATTTTCTCATCTATAAGATGAGGCGGTTTGGCAAAGCAATCATATCAATTAGAGTTTGTAGGGACCTTAGAGACCAACCAATCTAACCCTTCCATTTCACAGAGGAGAAAAGAGAGATCCAAAGTATATCTTTTTAACTTTAACCTTCCATTACCTTACTCTTCATCTCCCTCCCCATCTTCCTCTCCCTTTTTTTTCTCTCTCTCTCCCTCTCTCTTTCCCCTTCCCTTCCTCCAATATAATGACTGTGATTCTAGAGAAGCTATGATGGAAAAAATCATTACAGAAAGATGGAGGATTGGGGTGCAATAAGGGATGTGTGTATATAAAAATCTATATATCTATTCATCTGTCTATGTATCTATCTATAATTTAGGGAAGTTAGGTGGCATAGTGGATAGAGAGCTAGCCCTGGAATCAGGAGGACATGAGTTCAAATGTGACCTTGAACACTTACTAGCTGTATGACCCTGGGTAAGTCACTTAACTTTCTTTGCCTCAGTTCCTCATATGTAAAATGAGCTGGAGAAGGAAATGGCAAACTAATCCAGCAGTTTAGATACTCCAAAATATCTTTGCCAAGAAAATTCTAAATGGGATCATGGAGTATCAGACCCAACCGAAACAACTCAACAATGAAATCTATCATTTAGCTATCATCCATCTACCTTTCTATTTATCTGTCTGTTTATCAATCTCTCTACCTATAACCTATTTATCTACTTTATTGCACCTTAAATCTCCACCCTAAATCTTTGATCCTTCTATAATAAACACCATATTTCACCATTGCTTCTCTGGAATCATGGTTATTATACTGATCAGAGTTTTGAAGGTTTTAAAATTATTCCTACAGTGTTGTATAAATTGTTCTACTGGTTCTGTTCATTTCATTCTTCATTATTTTTTTAAAGCCTTCAAAACTGTTCAGTTTTATCATATTGATGTTATAGCATAAATTGTTCTTAAGGTTCTGTTTACTTCATTTTGTGCCAGTTCATGTAAGTCTATGTACTTTTGAAGTAATCTATTTATTTCTTACAGCATAATAGTACTCCATCATATTCATAGACCACAACTTATTCAGCCATTCCTCAATTTTTGGACATTTGAAACATCCTAGTTTCCAGTTTTTTTGCCACCACAAAAAGAGGTGCTATAAATATTTTTGTACATAAAAGACTTTTTCCTCTTTCTTTGATCTCTTTTGTGTACAAGTCTAGCAGTGGTCTAGCTGGGTTAAAGGGCTCACACTGTTTAGTTACTTTTTGTGTATAATTCCAAATTGCTTTCTAGAACAGGTGAGCTCATTCATAGGTCCACCAACAGAGCATCAATGTGCTCATTTTCTACAGCTCCTCCAACATTTATCATTTTCATTTTCCTTTCTTGTTACCATTGTCACTCTGATGGTTATGAGGTAGAATCTAAGTATGACTTTTTAATTTGCACTGATTTGGAGCATTTTTTCATGTGTATATGTATATATATATACATACATGTGTATATGTATATATATACATACATATGTATATGTATGCATAAATATGTATACATGCATATGTATCTGAAAAATATATTTGTGCATGTATGTGTGTATATATATATGTATGTGTGTGTGTATGTTTATATACATAAATATGTATGTTTTGGGTTTCTTCCCTTTAGAACCATCTCTTTATAATCCTTAGACCATTTGTTAATTGGGGAATGGCTCTTTTTCTTATAAATTTCAATCAGTTTTATATATCTTAGAAATGAGACCTTTATCAGAAAACTTGCTATAAGTGCTGTAAGGAGGAAGAGAGGAGTTAATGTAAATGATCTCTCAATATACTCAAATATGATATTGTCATATGGAAAGAATCTTTTCTTTTGTTGGGCAGATTCTTTATAGAAATGGACAATAGATTTTAAGAGTTGCTGGGACCTTAGAAAAGCAGTGCAGTGCGGTGGAATTCTGGATCTGGAGTCGGAATCAGCCTTGTTGCTGTTGCCTGTGAAGGTTAAGTCCCTTCATCTCTGTGGGTCTCTTGTTTTTTCCTCTGTAAAATGAGAGGGTTGGATTAGTTGATCTCTCAGGGAAGGCCTTACAAGCTCTAATTGAATGCTTTGCCAAACCTCCTCATTTTATAGATGAGGAAGAAATTAAGTGATTTTTGAGGGTGCAGTTAGTAAGTGACAGAATTCAGCCAGAGATTCCCAATCTAGTCCTCTTTCCAACACCCTGCATTACTTTGATAGAATGAATGCCCCTCAATAGAATATAAGCTCCTTGAGAGCAGGGAATATTTCATTTTTGACTTTGGATATCCAGCATCTAGCACAGTGCCTGGCACTCAGTAGGCACTTAATAAATATTTGTGGTTTGAGGGATTTAATTTTGCTTTGTTATTGCTAATGGTCTGAGTTCTCAGGCTCTTCAAGATTATCCTTGTAGGACTTATTTTCTGGCATTATGATAAGGATTTAGCTGCAGATAGCT
>CM053590.1:27257959-27293914 GCA_028646515.1 Pseudochirops corinnae | reverse complement strand
GTAACTTCTGCTTGTTACTTGTTTGAATTCTGTTTACATTCTCTGAAGTTCAGGGTGCTGACTTTTTCCCTGAACTAGGTAAATGATATTTGTTTGATTGATTAAAGTGAGACTGTTGACCCATTTTTAGTTGCTTTTCTTTAGAAAAGCAGATCTAAGAACCTGTGCTAGCAGCCACCCTGGGTATGCTAGGGTGCTTGCTGATACACTAGTGTTCTATGTTTCATACAGATCTAGTTGTCTATTTCTCTAATAGTGTCTGTTAAGAGCAAACCCTAGAACCTAAAAAGGTTTTAGAAAAAAAATTAAGTTGGTTCAGCAGAGGAAAGAGCTCAAAGAAGGTTGATTCCCTCTCTCGACCTCTTTGAACACTACTGTAGCATTGAGGCATATTATGGTAATGGGTCATCATTGTTTTGAGACCAAGGCCCACAAGGACCTTCTGATGTATTTCTTTTACCAGTGAATCAGAAGATTATGTGTTTAAGGCAAAAGACATTTAATTAAAGAGCATAGCAAATTACATATTTAGAATATGTAATTGTATTTTTATAATATCTATCTTTTAGGGTACAAGTAGCTTTTTAAAAACTTTTTGAAAATTCAGGAGGAATTTTTATATTCTTTCCTTCTTCAGAACCATTATTATATCTTGGTTTTAGCATTCTGGAATGTGGTTTTAAAATATGCATTGATTCCCTTTCCCTAAAACTTCATTTTTTTTCAGATGAATTCTTACAAGAAGACATTGTTACTTGCCTAAGTGCCTTCTTTCTTCATTTTCAAATTTTATATTTTACTCTTCATTCCTTCTCTATCAAGCAAGGCTAATAGAAACAGCAAAGGAATTGATAAGTAGAACAAAGTAGACTTCTTTTTTTCTGACTTTTTCCCGAAGTATGTGCCTAAAGAAAAGTTAATGTTGAAATGACAGAATGAGGAACTCAAGTCAATTCATAGAATTCAATTGCACAGACATTTGTTCCACCCTCATCTTATGAAGATCACTGTGTAAGAGATTCAGAGGTTTGTTAAGACATAGTTTCTACCCTCAGAGAACCCACAGTTGAGTTGTGGAATATGACATGACATCCCCTGCCTCTCCCTCTCCCCCAGATGTGGGCCTCTTTGAACACTACTGTAGCATTGAGGCATATTATGGTAATGAGTCATCATTGTTTTGAGACCAAGGCCCACAAGGACCTTCTGATGTATTTCTTTTACCAGTGAATCAGAAGATTATGTGTTTAAGGCAAAAGACATTTAATTAAAGAGCATAGCAAGGTAAGTGACAAGGGCGTCCCTCACATCCTCAAGGGTATACTCTCTTACAGGTTACTACATTATCATTAGTGACAGATGGGGGGCAACACACAGGCAAAACCTGGGACCAGGAAACACAAATGGAGATGCCCATATATGGAACATATGTGACTGGGGCCCGCATACAGGGTACACATGTGGCCAGGGCCCACACATAGGGTACATATGTGGCCAGGGCCCACACATAGGGTACATATGTAGCCAGGGCATGCACTTGATTGGGGGGCATCTCTTACTTCTGATGCTACAGAAGGACTAATGTCCTTTGGTGATGTCATCAGACAAGTTGTGATTTTCACTGAGCTTGCAAGACTTGGACTGACTTCCTTGGTAGGAGGCCTGCATTACTAAAAAAAAAAACTCTTGGAAATATACATATATATATATTCCTTGCTTGGAAGGAGAGGAAGCTAACAGGAGATCACTGCTGGGAGGTGCTACAGCAGGTGTTTTAAGATTTTCTTTCTCAAAAGGGAGGAATGAGATGGCGGGGGGAGCTTATCCCTTTCTTCCCGTACACACATAGAGTAACAGCAGGACTACATCCTTAGCAGTCGTGACACTGGCAGTTCTTCTGCTCACACCCATGCCTCCAAGGGAGGCTATGAGAGGTGAATGCTAAAGAAGTCAGCAGCAAGGTCTAAGACATTTTTTAAACCCTGGGGGTTCACTCAGGTGAACAGATTGCTCATAAAAAAACCAAAAACATGGGGGAACTGGTTATCGTTACTTTCTTCTTTGGCCTTCCTTCATCTGGCTGGGTCCAACTGGTACTCGTTTCTGTGTCCTCTTCTTCTGTTAAAGACTACATTCGGCTGAGTAAAACTTATAAATTAGCTGGTGATTAGCTCTGGAAGGTCCAATAAACATGTGGTTAACCCTGACCTTTGCATTTCCCTGTGACCCTGGCACAAGGCTATGGGACAGTTCTGAGAGCCACCCAGGAGCAAATGACCTTTCCTAGTGCCGATCTGGGATCCCAACCACAACCCGTTGTTAGCTGGGGGGAAGTATGACGAGCCATTCAAGTTTCATACCTATGATTCCAAGGGAAGAACTGCTGTGAGCTCAGATCCTTAAATGTGCCACATGAGACCATGGCTCTTAAACTTCTTAGATTCCTAGCAGTTACATCTCTTTTTTTTTTAATGTAGGACTAATAACACATGAAATATCTATTTCTTACAGTGTTGTTTTGGGACACAAATGAGATAGTGTTTTGCAAACCTGGAAAAGTATATAAATTTTTACTATTATTATCATTACTAGTACTACTATTGATGGGGTTGGGATTTGAATTCCTAAAAGGAAAGCACCATGTTTTTGAAAGAAACCCAGTTCCTGAATTTTCTCATACATTTCAGTGGTCCAGATCATTGGTGCTTCTGCCCAAGGCATCTGGCCCACCCCAGCCTACCTGCATTACTTAGCTTACTTGACACCCCTTAATCCCATCTAGAATCCTTTCTCTGTTACCCCCAGACCACTCCAGGGTTCTTGCCACACCTAGATCCCATCCATTGTACCCTCATCAAATGCTGGCCTACTTGTATTTGTGTCACAAATAGTGGACACTCTGTAGGAGTCTGGCCTGCTTCTATTGGAGACCCAATAAACCTTGTCTCTGACTGAAAGAAGGCTTGAGTGGTTGAATTCTTTCAAACCCTTGCATTTCACAGTTCCTAGCACCCCTAGACTGCAACACTGCTCCTATTGTTGTTGTAGTCATTAGAGATAGCATGGCATGGTAGATAGAGATTTGGCCTCTGAGTTAGAAAAAAATAAACTGTTACAGCTGGAGGATACTGACTGGTCATCTAGTTCAACCTCCTAATTTTGCAGGTGAGGAAAACATTAACCCAATATAAAAGGACTTGCCTTAAGGAGGAACTGGTAATAAACATGGCACCAGAAGGATTTGAACTCAGGTTTTCTGCTATACTCCCCTAAATCTCATTTTATAGACAGAGAAACTGAGACCTGGTCACATAGCTGTTTTAATGGCAGATCCAGATTTATTCTTCCTACTTTACCAAGCATGTATAAACTGGAACAAATATTGTCTTATGTCTGGTATGTTAAGGAAGAGAAGAAATAGGAGATGGCTACGTACAGTGATACCCATTTGTGTGAATCTTGTAACTTTCTTTTGGTGGGAAGAAGAAAAGCATTTAGAAGATTACCACCAGTGGAGGAGAATGAAAAAACAAATGGCTAGGGGAAATCCATGTAATTTCCTAAAGTAAAATACTTAAAACCCAAGAAGTGGCTGATGTGGTGAAAAATGAAGCTCAGATCCTCAATGGAGGTACTCCACCTATTTTTCTAGACTGATTTCACATTACCTCTCCTCATGCATTCTCTGTTCCAGTTAGTCTACTTGCCATTCCCTGTCCATGACATTCTATCCATCCCTTGTCTCTGATGCCTTTGAATTGGTTGGCTCCTGGGCCTGGAATACACTACTTCTTCATTGCCACCTCTAGGAATCCTTTAATTTCCTTTAAGAACCAACTCAGATTTCTCCTTTTATGTGAGGCCCTTCTAGATCTCCCTAGATATTAATGCTCTGCTTTCCTCCTTTAATTTGCTTTATAGTCTTCTTTATCTGCTTTATAATCTTCTTCTTCTTATCCTCCTCTTTTTTCTCCTCCACCTCTCCTTCTTCTTGTGATGTTTAATTAGCTTCTGGGTAATTTAAATATTTTATTAATAAGGCCAGAAGGTTATTAATAAAAGGATGGCCATTTGACTGACTCTCTTCCCCTTCCTCCTCCTTCTCCTTCTCCCCTATACGCCTTTATCAGAATATTCTAAAATTGATGTTCTCTATAAAGTAGTCTTTTTGGCAAGGGTCCATTTTGCATTTGAACAATGTGGCCAGCCCACCAGAGTTGTGCTCTCTGAAGCAGAGTTTGAATGTTTGGCAGTTTAGTTTGAGAAAGGACCTCAGCATCTGGTAGCTCATCCTGCCAGGTGATCTTAATGACTTTCCTAAGACAATTCAAATGGAAGCAGTTCAGTTTTCTGGCATGGTACTGGTAGACTGTCCAGGTTTCACAGGCATACAACAATGAGGTCAGCACAATGGTTCTGTAGACCTTCGGTTTAGTAGTCAGTCTAACACCTCTTCTCTCCATACTTTTTCTTCGGAGTCTCCCAAGTTAGTTCTGGCGATGCTTGTGTCAACCTCATTATCAGTATGTACATCCCCAGAAAGTACACTACCAAGGTAAGTGAACTCATCCACAGCATTCAAAACGTCTCCATTTGCTGTAACATACACTTGCCAAAAATACCATTTCATGGAGAACTCACACAGGGTAAGCATTCACATGGTGATCAGAAGAAGCAATACAGGGACACTCTCAAAGTCTCTCTTAAGAACTTTGGAATTGATTGCATGACAGGGGAGACACTGGCACAGGACCACTCAGCTTGGCATGCCCACATCAGAGAAGGTGCTGTACTCTATGAGCAAAGCAGAATTGAGACAGCACAAAGGAAATGCAGGATGCACAGATTTGGAGCATCCACCTCAAATGTTCACACAGACTATTTGTGCCTGGCCTGTGGTAATGCATTCTGAGCTTGTATTGGTCTGATCAGCCACAGTCGGACATATTGAAACTTGACTCTAGCATAGTGATGTCATTTTTGTCCTCTTTGAGAATGAAGGACAGCAACCAACTAACCATTTTAAAATTCATAATATAAAGTTGTGATTTTTCATCCTTCCTCCTCAAAGAAGACCAATGACAGTGCCATAAAGCTAATGAATTACAAATATGTTGAAATAGTGATGTAATTTTTTTCCCATCCAAATTTACAGACCCCTTGAAATCTATCCCAGGATACTCAGGGCACCCTGTGGATCCCAGGTTAAGAACCTCTGTCTTGGAGAGTTGCCCAGAATCTCAAAGCCAATAGGTATTGGAGGAGGGATTTTAACTCAGGCTTTCCAGAGCTCAAGGCTAGTCCTCTATTCACAATGCCATGATGCATCTTTTTATTATTTCATGTCTCTTCTCAATGTATGGTGTGTCGGTGGTTTCCTCTCTTAAGCTCTTTGAGGACAAGGAAAGTTTCTATTTTCCCTTTGTAGTCCTAGTGCCCAGCAAATTGCCTGGCAGGGCTTGGTGAACTGAATTTGATTGAATTCTTAGACAGAATTAGACAGACCATGTTATGGCAGAGTGAGGGAAAGATCTTGAGCAAGAAGGGATAGTTCAGTTCCACCAACATTTATTAAGCACCTACTGTGTGCCCAGCACTGTGACAGTGCTGGGGAGATACACCTGGATTCCCTCTTTCCTCTCCTCTGCCATTTGGAATTGCTGGTTTATTTAAGATTTAGCCCAAGTGCCTGCCTTTTACGTGAAGCCCTTCCCAATCCTCCAGCCTCTAGCGTCCCCTTCCCCAAATTACCTGGTATTCCTTTTGTCTCTGTTTGGTGTCTATTTAGATATGTGAGTATGGTCTTCCTCCATTTGAATGTAAACTCCTTAATATCAAGGATTGCTTGCCCTTTGTATTGGTATCTCCAGTGCTTAGCCTTGTGTCTGGCCCATTTAGGAGTTTAATAAATGCTTGAGGGTCTACTGATTACTGGAATATATGTCCATAAGTATCACCACAAAGTAATCCATGATCAGTGTTCTCTAAGGGACCTGGATTGAATTGAGTCCTTTTCTGTCAGGATGAAAAGTAACAAACTTTAATTAATTAGAGTGTTTATAACAAAGATTTAGAAACTTAGCTGGTAGGATTCTTAGCTTACAGTACTAGTATGTTGGCTAGTAGCTGTATACATCTCATTATGTATTTGGAGAGGGTTTTTGCTCACTTTTCAATTGATAATTGAGAAAGACAGTTATAGCAACCACAAATAAACAGGATGCCTTTCAAGGCTGTCGATAGCTGCCATGTAAAAAAAGCATGTTCTTTTTTTTCAACCCGTTAACATGGAAGCTCAATAGAATTGCAGAATTAATTCTAGAAGACACTTTCTGCCCTCTCTTTTTTTTTATCCCAGAGTTACTGTAAGAAGCTCTTCAGAATACCTTGCTAAGTGATGGATTTGACAGCAGCATCTTTAAAGAGAAGGCAGAATGCTGTTGGCTAATTTTTATGCTTCAAACTTGTCAATATTTTCTTATTTGTGTTTTGGACAGAGAAGTTACACAAACACAAGATATCTGAACGATATGTAATTATTTTAAATTGGCCCAATGTGACCTATTATCAGGTCATTTTATCTCATAACTCAGTTGAGGAAAAATGGATGGATAGGCACATGTTCTCCATTTCAGGAAAAGCTTCTAGTGGGTTGAGTGAATCTTCTTTGGAAGATCTATCAGAGTATGTAGACAAGAGTCACCCAGGATGGGCAAGCACAGAATGGTTGCTAACTGCATCAGTGAGATCACAGATGCATTGGAGTGTTAAAGTATTTAAAATTATCAATAATTTACATCATTGGCCAAATGACTGATCCATTTCCTATGATGGTAGACTCCAGGACAGGTATTGATATCCAAATCATTTTGATGAACTCAGTTTTCATAATGAGGAACCTTGTTCAATATAAATTGAAAATACCTTTAATAATTCAGTGTTTTGCTATCTGAAAAGAGACATGATTTTTATCATTGTGAAGAAGACATTTGCTGCTACAGATCTTTTGCCTTTCCATATTTCATTAGACAGATTTTGTGAGTTATATCCTACATAATTATCACCTGGTGGTCTTTTGTTGTTACAGTCATTTCTGTTGTATCTGACTCTTTGTGACCTCATCTGAGATTTTCCAGACAAAGATACTGGAGTGGTTTGCTATTTCCTTCTCCAGATCATTTTACAGATGAGGAACTTTGGCAAACAGAGTTAAGTGACTTGCCCAGGGTCACAGAGCTAAAAAGTATCTGAGGTTGGATTTGAATTCAAGAAAATGAATCTTTGTGATCCCAAGCCCAGTGTTCTATCCCCTGTACCCCCTTGCTGGCCCTCCTGGTAGTCTAACTTTGAATAATTAAATAGATACAGCATTTATTATTTCTTATATGTTAGACCATATGTTAATCTCCAGGAATGCAAATTTGGGGGGGGGGAGAGAGAGAGAGAGAGAGAGAGATGATAGAGAGATAGAGATAGAGAGACACACAGAGAGACACAAAGACACACACACATACACACACACAGATTCTCTACCCTCAAGGAACTTATAGTCTAATGAGGAAGACAATACATAAAAGATAACTGGGAAGAGAGTGTAGAGTACCTATATGTGGTAAAGGTGGAAAATTTCAGAGAGTTAGTAGCAGAGCTGGTAGAGAAATGAAAATGGATGCCCTAGATGCTTTAGGCAGTAGTGGTCCCAGGAATGAGCTCAGTAATCAGAGGAAGGGTCTATGGGGCCAGAGGCTTCCCCAGGATGAGAAGGTTGCTGGCATGGAGGTAGAAAGGTCTGAAGAATTGAGGGCAATGGAACCATGGATTTGTTCCTCTAGGTGTAATTAGTCTGATCCTTACACGAAACAGGCTGTCATACCCAAGAACTCTAGCCACCTCTAGGCCACCATGATGCAATCCAGAAGATTTTTAGTGGAGGAATAATAATTCAAAAGAAATGCTATCTGTTCTGATTAACCACACTTAATTAAACGATTAACTTAATTAATTGACTTCTTCAGTTGGTACAGGCTACACTCAGAAAGAGTCAAGGAGTTATAAAACAAAACTCTAAATTTACTTTTAACTCTCCAAAGTATTTTTATGCCCATCATTATGACTGGACATTTATTGAGCACCTAATATGTCATAGGCACTGGAGATTACAAAAAAGAGCCATGTGATTTTTGTCCTTGCCTGGGAAGAGAAAAGGAAAAAAAAAATCTTTGTCTTGGAAGACACAGCTACCCTGGAAACCTAGAACATTTATTAATCTGTTCCTTTATCAACTCTCTCTCTCTCTCTCTCTCTCTCTCTCTCTCTCTCTCTCTCACTCTCTCTCTCTCTATCCTTTTTGCCCTCTCCTTCTTCCATCCTCTTCTCCATTTTTCTCTTCTCTCTTTCTCCTTCTCTCTCTTTCTCTCCATCTCTCCTCCCTCTCTGTCTCTCTCTTCCTGCCTTCCTGCTCTCCTTTTTCTCTCTCTCTATCCCCCTCTCTCTGTCTTCCTCTCTTCCTCTCTCACTCTCCTCTCTCTCTTTCTCTCTCTCCATTTCTATCCTCTCCCTCTCTTCTCTTTCCCTCTCTTTCTACTTCTTTCTTTCCCTTTTTCTCTCCTTTCAATCTTTCTTCTCTTTCTAGTCTCTCTTCTACCTCCTCTCTCCCTCAGTCTCTCTCCAAAGACATTAATGTCCTATTATTTTGTTGATGTGGGAACTCCCTCTGCCTACAGAGATAACAACTGGTTAGAAGACTGCTTGAGGCTCCAAGGAGGAGGTTATTATTTGTTCAAGGCCATATAGCTAGTAAATATCAGAGGTGGGACTTGAGTCCAGGTCTTGTTGAGTCTAAGTCCAGCATTCTGCCCATAAATGGTGAAGGGTTTAGAGGTTAAAAGATCATTGGTAACTTCAGAGAAAGAACAATTTCAGTTGAGTATTAGATAGGATCTAAAGCCTCATTGCAAGAGGATGAGAAGTGAGAGGATGGTAAAAGTCAAAGTGAGGAGCATAAATATCTTTTTCTCCCTTCTGGGAATTTAGCTGAGAAAGGGAGGAGAACTACAGGACAAGAACATGAGGAGGTGACAAGGTGATTATGATGATGATGATGATGAAGACCCAAGCATTATTTTTGGCTAGAGAGAAGGAACTAATAGATAAGGAGAGATAAAAGGAGAGAGAGGGTGTGGTTGAAGCCTAGCTCCTAGGCATTGACATAGCCTGGTCTGTCTACACCCTGCACAATCCAAACCTTCCCAACCAGGGAGGAGCTAGAGTTGAAAACCTCACAAATCACCCTGCCTCTGTCTCCTGGAGGCTGGGGGACCTTTCTCTTCTAGTCCCCTCCCCTCACTCTCCCCCTCTTCCTTTCCCCAAAGGCTAAGGTAGGTGGAATGCCTACCTAGCCTCCAAGGCCCACTGGCCAGGCAGCCATACAGATTGATTACAACCAAGAGAAATCAGACTTGCTCTAAGGGGCAGATGGAAAGAAAGTCCTAGATTTCATTTCAATTTTGCCAAAAGGAGTTTAGATATGAACCAGTATATAGAATATTTTTTATTGTTGTCATTCAGTCATTTGAGTCATGTCCCACTCTTCATGACCCCATTTGGGGTTTTCTTGGCAAAGATACTGGAATGGTTTTGTCACTTCCTTTTCCAGCTCATTTTACAGATGAGGCAACTGTGACAAACAGGGTTAAGTGACCTGTCCAGGGTGACACAGGTAGTAAGTGACTGAGGCCAGCTTGAACTTAGGTCCCCATACTCTATCTGCTGCACCAGCTGCCCTATAGATAAAGTATAAAGAGCTCAAAAAATGCCCAAAGGTGGTCTTTGATTGAGAAACCAGGAATGATCCTAGTTCAGGGGTGGGGAACCTGTGGTCTTGAGGCAACATGTGGCCCTCTAGGTCCTCAAGTGGGGCCTTTGACTGAAGCCAAACTTTGGAGAACAAATTTGTCTTACTTTATTCATTTTGTGAAATATAAAATCTTCTTAGAACTGGCCCCTCCTCCCATTCTAGCAGCCTTTATAGTCACTCTTAGCAAAAAACAATGGAGAACAAATTCTTTGTAAATGAATCAAGATCAACCATAACGAAAGCCATTCTTGTGAGAGATAATATTACTGGGGTTAGAAAACTCTAGGGGAAAAAAATCAGCAAATAGAAAGGAGGGAAGGTGGGAAGAGAGAATATCTCCTTAGTTTTCTTTTTGTTTACACAGCCAATGGGTGAAAAAGCCATTTATTGATTCTGGTAGCAATCTCGGTCTGGTGGCTGCTGTCCTGTCTGCCTGAAGCAGTAATGGCTTCTCCTACTCCTGTTTTCTTAGTACGTTTGTGTTATTAGAAACAAATGCAGTTGTTTTGATTCATTATAAGCCCTTATACTGGTGTTAGACTTGGAGTCTAAAAAACGAATTTGATACCTATTCACTGTGTGACCAAGGCAAGCAACTTGACAATTCTGTGCCTTGGTTTCCTCATTTGTAAAATGGCAGCTATGTGGCTTAGTAGATAAAGTGCTGGGCTTAGAATCAGGAATGACTGAGTTCAAATCTGGCTTCAGACACTTACAAGCTGTGTGATGCTGTGCAAGTCAGTTAACACTGTTTGCCTCAGTTTCCTTATCTGTAAAATGAGTTGAAAAACAAAAGCGGCAAACCACTCCAGTATACCAAGAAAACCTCAAATGAGGTCAAGAAGGATTGGACAGAACTGAAATGACCCAACAACAAAAAAATGGCAAGGACAAGACCTGGAGCATTTCTTTCATTGAATTATTGTTAAACTTGAATGAGATAATATATGTAAAGTGCTTTGCAGACTTTACAATGCCATATAAGTATCAGCTGTTATTACTGTTTCTTTTTGTAGACTATTCTGAGTGGCCTCAACTTTCCTCAGGGCTAGTCTAAGGAGACTTTCTCTCCCCATTTACTGCTTGGATTTTGTTCTTTTTCTCCTTAAAATTAATAATAAGAGACAAGAAAAATATTAATTATCTTGAATTTTTCATGTTTTTGAATTTATTGTGCTTATGTTGTCTAGGGCCAGGAAATGCATTCTTTTAGGGTCAAAGTTTTTTGTCATAACAATGCTTTTTAAAGTTATTTTACATGTCATTGGAAGTATACATTGATAGTGACTGAATATGAACATCTAAATATGTGTATTTGCAGATACATACATATCCTACATATGGCTACATGGGAAAAAGAAAGTGAATGAGAAATTCATATTGTGTCAATTATGACATGCAGCTGAATGGACAGCTTTTTGAGTTAGTCTGTCAGTACTCATACCTTGGACAGTTCTTACAAATGAGCAATGAAATAGGTCCAGAATTGAATAGCAAGTCAGTTAGCAAGTCCCTGATCAGACCAATATAAGCTAAGAAGGCTTTATCATGGATCAGGCACAAGGCACAGTTGAATGCACTGTACTTTGACTCCAACATAGCAATGTCATTTTGGTCCTTTTCCAGAACAAAGGACAATGACCTACCAACCATTAAATGCATACTCCACGCAGGTAGGCACTGTGCTAAGTGCTCTGGATACAAAGAAAGATAAAAGACCATCCCTGATCTTAAGGAGCTCACAATCTAAAGAGGAAGACAACATGAAAATAGTGTAAATAACTGTACAAGTAAGATACAGACAGGACCAATTGGAGATGATCAGAAGAGGGAGGTTACTAGGATTAAGAAGGATCAGGAAAGGCAGAAAAAGAAAAGTAAAGCAGAAAGTGGTGGGATTTTAGCTAAGATTTGATAGAAACCAGGAAATTTAGGAAGTGGGGATATGGAGGGAGAGAGTTCTAGGGACAGAGATTGGAGTGGACTGTTGAGTCTAACTTCCCACTATTGAAAAAGTCCATCTTTCAACAAACCAATACTTTTCTAGTTTTATACACACACACACACACACACACAGAAATACATATACACACATATACATATATGCATATGTGTATCTTATATATATTATATCCATCTACATGTTGAGAAGGTCCATTTCTGCAGGAATTTATAAACATTATATATTATTATTTTCTAATAGGAAAATAGAGGGATAGAGACTGGGAGGGGGATGTTTTGTTCTGGGAATTTGTATACATGATGAATGGAGTGATAGGGGAATTGGTTGACTTATTTTCTCCAGGAATGGTAATGTTAGTTCATTTACTCTTTCCAGGACTAGATTTGGAAGTGGGGGAGAAAGGCTGGTATAGTATGAAGGTGGAGAGGAAGCAGAATGAAACTGCCGTGGACTGTCTTTTTGTAAAAACTTGGGCAGAGCAAGGTTGAATGACAGGATGGGCTCTAAGAGAGGAGAGGAGGTAGATGGTGGTTGAGAAGTAGAAAGTACAGGACTGGGAGCCTGGAGACCAAGGCTATATAGTCCTGCATCATCCTCTTTGACAAGTCATCCAGTCTTTTGGGATTTCAGTTTTTTTCATTGGTAAAATGGAAGCCTGAGGTTGGGGTGGGGAGAAGGGAGGAGGAGTGGGGAAAATTGGCCTAGATTCTAAGGTCCCTTTCCTATTTTGACATTCTAGGATTTATTTATTATGCTGAATGTCATAAACATTGGTGTTACAGACCTAATAATGATTGGCAGGGAAGGAAGAAGGCCTGTTGCAATTTGCCTGCCCCTCCTCCCTTAAGTGGGGTAGAAAGGAGGATGTGCAGCTCAATGGCACAGTGGATAGAGTGTGGTATAGGAGTCAGGAGTCCTCATCTTCCTGCATTCAAATCCAATCTCAGACATTTACTAGCTGTGTGATCCTGGGCAAGTCACCTAACCCTATTTGCCTCAGTTTCCTCATCTGTAAAATGAGCTGAAGAAGGAAATGGCAAATTTTTCTAGTATCTTTGCCAAGTAGACACTAAATGGGGTCACAAAGTGTTGTACACAACTGAAAACTTACTAAACAACAACAACCCTCTCTTAGCTGCACCATTCTTTCCCCTTAGTTTGGAACCACACCAGGGAAAGGTAAAAACCTGGAGTTGGGGAGCAGTGAGTGAAAGAAGGGGGAAAAGGTAGGTGAGACCTTTTATATGTAAGGAAATGTATTTGTAAGTGTGTGTATATAGGTGTGTGTGTGTGTATACACACACCTAAATGGAACTATATACTATTTCTATTTAGTTCAATAAACAATACTTTTATTTGGTACTTTAAACTTTGCCAAACACTCACATACATTATTCTCTCAACAACTCTCGAAGGTAAGTACTACCATCTCCATTTTACAGATGAAACAACTGAGGCTAAGAGAGGTATGGCGATTTGCATACGGTCATGCAAGCTAGTAAGAGAGTTGGTATCAGAAAACATTTCTCCGTTGGCTCTAAAATCAGTGCTCTTATACATGTACAACCTATATTGAATTGCTTGTCTTCTCAGTGGGGGCGGGTGAGGATGGAAGAAGGGAAAAAATCTGGAAGTCAAAGTTTTAAAAAGAAATGTTAAAAATTGTTTTTTTTACATTCAACCAGGAAATAAGATATGGCAAGGGGTTATAGAAATCCATCTTGCCCTATAAAAAAGTAAGGAAGAGGGGAAGGGGGAGGACATAAGAGAGAACAGATTGGGGGAAGGGGTATTCAGTAGGCTCACTATCTTGGGGTTGGAGGTAAGGGAGAGATGGGGAGAAAATTTGTGACTCAAAATCTTGTGGAAATGAATGTTGAAAACTAAAAAATAAATAAATAAATTTATAAAAAAATAAAATAAAATCAGTGCTCTTCCTACTATCCCACCGGGCTATGACTGGGGCTGTATGTAATAAGCATGGGGACTACAAAGAGAAAAAAAAGGGGGGATATTCACTATCCTCAAGGGACTGTTTGGTTAGAGCAAACATGAGTTGGGCTGAAGCAAGTATCTCTATCCTTTATCTGGTTACTGGAGAACATCTACACATCAAGGCATAAATCTGGGAATTAAAATGCTGCCAATTCCCCAGGTGGCTCAAAATCTGTATCTAATAGATTCTTTAATAGATACAAAATGCCTTCAAGTACTCAGATAGCTCTAAACTGCAGACAAAATAAACTTGAAATTCTTGTTTTTAACTTCTGCTTCTAGGTTTGGGGCCAAGTAGAATGTTTTCCATAATGAATTCAGCAGCACACAGTATTTGACAGTTTTTTTGTTACAGAATTTGTTGAAGGGTAGGCTAATTGGGTGGCAGTCTCGTAAGCTTTGGAGTCTGAAGACCTACATTCAAATCCCACTTTGGTTGCTTATTGCCTGTAGCTTAACATCTGTGAGCCTCAGTTTCTCTTTCTGTATAATGAAAGAGTTAACTTCCTTCAACAGCTTTCGAGGCAGATGGTTGGTATAGTGGAGAGAAGGCTAGACTCAGGAAGACATGGGATTTCAATCCTTTCTCAGGCATTAATTAGCTCTGTGACCCTGGACAAGGCTAATCTCTCTCAACCTCAGTTTTGTCATGTGGAAAATGGGTGTAATAATAGCACCTAACTCACTGGGGTGATTGTTGTGAAGATCAGATGAGACAATATATTTAAAACTGCTTTATAAACCTCAAAATCTTATATACGTATTTGCTATTTTAAAAAAATAGATGTATTATCTTAAGGCAGCTAAGTGGCACAGTGGATAGAGTGCCAGGCTTGGAGTCAGGAAGATTTATCATTCTGAGTTCAAATCTGGCCTCAGACATTACTGTGTGACCCTGGGCAAGTTACTTAACCCTGTTTATCTCATCTGTAAAATGATCTGGAGAAGGAAATGGCAAACCATTCTTCAGTACTTTTGCCCAGAAAAATCCCAAATGAGGTCATGAAGAGTTGGGCATGACTAATTGACTAAAAACCTGCTATGATCCCAAGTCATTTAACTTCTGTGTGTCTCAGTTTTAGCTCTTAAAAAGAAGGGCTTTGATTAAGATGACCTCTAAAATTCCCCTTTGGCTCTACTTCCACGACTCTAATTCTTTTTTTTTTTTCTTTTTGGAGGGCAGGGCAATTGGGGATAAGTGACTTGCCCAAGGTCTCACAGCTAGTAAATGTTAATTGTCTGAGTCTGGATTTGAACTTAGATCCTCCTGACTTCAGGGCAGGTGCTCTATTCACTGCACCACTGAGTGGCCCCAACTCTAATCCTTAAAATAAGAAGGAGGTCTTTTTTTTTTTTATCTGCATTCTCAACCTCTTGAATATGTTCCAAGAAACCTGAAGAAACTCCTCCCTTTTTGTGCTGGATGCACACTAGTTGACAAGTGGTGGTGGTTACTGCCAGGCATGCCTTTCTGAACTTCCTGAGATTGCTGATGCTCTGGGGGTGTGTGTGACTGCTGGCCATAGCTCATTGTCCTTTTACATCTTTATGAGATGATTGCCTGAGTTACTGGAGGACAAAACAGGTAACCTAGGGGCCAGCCTTTTGGTGATGAGTCTCTTCCCAAATGAGCTGGATTGGGGCCCAGATGATAGACATATAATCTAAGGATTGTCTAGTTAATTCTTTCAGATTATCTGTAAACCCCACTCCCATTGTATGCTCCTTTATAACAACAGCAATAAAAAAGAGTTAAACAAAACTGGATAATGCTGTGATATCCCCTGGTAGGGTATGTGATATTTGGTGCCTGTAGTCCACCACCTGTTTATTGAGAAAGAAGCATGTTCCAACCTTGGCTGTCTGAAACCGCTATGGGTCACTGCCTCCATTCTGAATTCTATAGACAGGGCTTTTTCTATTCTCTTTTTTTTTGGTAGGAAGAGGGAGGGAGTTCTAATTTTGTCAGTACATGTTATTCCAGATGTAGAACTTCCTGCCATCTAGTTGTTTAGGCAATGGACTTATAGCATTTAGTTTTAGAGAGTGGTACAAGGGAAAGAAGGTAGAATTTGAAGTTACAGAACCTGGATTCAAATTCCACCACTGATGCTTCCCACCTCTATGACGTTGGGTAGGTAAGTCACCTTCCCTTTTAGGGCTTCATCTATAAAATGAGGGGGTTGAACCAGATGACCTCTTAGCTCCCTTCCTTATACCTCAGGGCACTGCCAGGTTAAGCAACTGACCTTACATGTAGGCACACAGGCATCACATGTGGGAGAGATGACTTGAACTTAGGTCTTTCTAAGTCCAAGCCTGGCCCCCTATACACAAAGCTGTATTCCCTCCCTCTTAGGTATATTTAATCAGTTAATCAACATGTAATTGTTAAACACCTAATAATAATAATAACAGAAATAATTTATATAGTGCTTTAAGGTTCCCAAAGTGTTTTACAAATATTATCTTTAAAAAAAATTCATGCAACATTTGAAGAAAGAAGCTATTATTATCCCCATTTTGCAAACAGGGAAACTGAGTCTGAGAGAGGTTAAATGACTTGTCCATGGTCATCCAGCTATTTAAGTGTCAGACTGAATTTGAACTCAGATCCTTTTGATTCTAGGGCTAGGGTGCTATCCGCTTCACCACCTATACAGCTAGAAGAAAACCTTAGAGGTTGTCTAGATATGATGTAAACTCCTTAAAGAGAGGGACTGTTTCATTTTTTGTCTCAGCATCTCACTGCACTATCCACTCATCTATCAGAATCAATGAGGGTTTATTAAGTTCCTACTAAGTGCCAAGCACCACTTCCCATCTTCTCCATTATTCAGCGCAGAGGGAAGACAAAACATTCCTCTGCCCTGAAGAAATCAAGGCAGGAAGCACCATTGTGATAATTCCATTTGTTGTCTCTATTGTGCTCTTCATTCTCATAGCAAGTTTGGATTTTGACAGCAAGTTTCCATGGAAGAAAGCACTCGAAGATCCATTTGGAGCTCTAAATTGTGAAAATGTGATAATTTAATTGAAAGAAAAGGCTAACTTCCCTGACATATAACCTTTTTAAAATGGCACTGCTGCATTCTTTCATGCCAAGGAAAGAAGCAGGTGATTTTTCCTGATTTGCTACTATGCTTCCAAAACTTACTATACGGGGGAAAAACCACACACAACCAAAAAACCTCCTTCTGGCTTTTGCATCAGACCCCCTGCACTCCTCCCCCCCATCCCAATTGCTCTGCATTGTTCAACATCAGTTTTTTTTTGCTGCATTTCAACCAAGTGCACTTCGATGGCTTACATATTTATGCTAACTTCAGGCCATCTGCTGATCTGCTCCTGATCAAGAGAATGAAGAAAAATATAGAGTTTAAACAAAGCCAGGCTTATCATGGGCAAGCACTCACCACAGTATTTATCCTACAGCGCTCTGGACTTGCTCGTTCTAAATTCAAATTGAATTACTCTTCACCGTGTTTTTGTTCAGAATTGTTTTCATACCAGCGAGAGTAGCAGAACGTCAGCCCTCGTTTCTTCTGGTTAACATGCAGTGAGTTTTTAAAAAAAGTCACCGATTCATTTTGACCTTCTCATGGCGCATGTGAATTAGAGGCGCTGTTCAGAGCTAAAAGCTCTGACTTCTTTCCAGTTCATGTGTAATACCAACAGATTGGTATGTATGAAAATGGGACACTTAGAAGCAGATACCATTTATTAAACGACAACTGGAGTAGACAAAAAAGCCTATAAAAGTTATTTAACCGGTGATTTTAATTAGAACGATGTGTCGTCTGTTGCTTAATGCAGTCGTTATCATTTTGCACTAGATTAAAAATATAATATAACCTTCGTTTGGTGTTATATGTTAAATAAAACCCCGGAGCAGAGACATTTCTTAAAATCGCTCCTTGTGTTGGCTTACAAATTTAATCGTGGGAGACACTAATGAGAGGTATGGCCCTTGAAAACAAATCCATCCCTAAACTCAGAGAATCAAGAGGATGGATTTTCAAGTTAAGGGTGTGGTTGGAGGACTAATTTAAAATTCTGATGATGCATCTGTGGACACCATATTGTTCTATTTGGTCAGTATGGGGGAATACTGATAGATATGCTGCCTATACCAGAGTGGATCACAAATTATCTATGGAAGGAAGAAAATGAGCATTTAAAAATAGCTAGGTACTCTGCTAAGTGCTTTATAAACACCTCATGTGATCCTCAGAATAATCCTGGGAGGTAGGTGCTATTATCCCCATTTTAAGAGGAAGAAATGAGGAAGACTGAGATTAAGTGACTTGTCCAGGGTCACACAATAAGTGTTGGAGGATGTATTTGAACTCAGGTCTATCCTTGATTCCAGGACTAGCCTTGTATACACTGCACCACCTAGCAAGCTAGAAGAAATCATAGAGTCATGGAGATATTGCAGGCTTGATCCCAAACCACTGCAATAAAGCAAATATAATAATAAAATGAGTCACATGAAATTTTTAGTTTCCCAGTGTATATAAAAGTTATATTTATATTACAATGTAGTCTATTGTGTGCAATAGTATTGTATGTTTTTTTTTCTTTTGATGAAGCAATTGGAGGTAAGCAACTTGCCTAGTGTCACAAAGTTAGTAAATATCAAATATCTGAGGTCACATTTGAGCTCAGGTCCTTCTGACTACAGAGCTGGTACTCTATTAACTGTACCACCTAGCTGCCCCAATAGTGTTATATCTTTAAAAGATGTACACACTTTAATTTAAAAAAGTACTTTATTTCTTAAAAATTCTAGCCATAATCTGAGCCTTCAGTGAGTTGTAATCTTTTTGCTGGTGGAGGAGTTTGCCTTGATGTTGATGGCTGCTAACTGTTGGGGTGGTGGTTGCTTGAAGGTTAGTTAGAGTGGCTGTGGCAATTTCTTAAAATAAGACCACAATGAAATTTGCTGCATCAATTGACTCTTTCTTTTACTTGAACACTTAGAGGTTATTGCAGGGTTATTAATTGACCTAATTTTAATATTTTTGTGTCTTGGGAAATAGGGAAGCTAGACAAGAAGGGAGAGAATTGGGGGACTGTCTGGTTGGAGGAGCAGTCAGAACACACACATTTATTGATTAAATTTGCCATCTTATGTGGGCACGATTCATGGCACCCCAAAACAATTAAAGTAGTTACATCAATGTAATGATAATTAATTTAAATTTGAAGACCCCTTTTTTGTTATGTCAAATAAGCAGGTACTTAGCCCTTAGTAACTAATGGCTAAGTGCCTCTGTGAAAGAAACAGAAGGTGGTCTCCTGTTGCTGACATAACAGGAAGGGGTTGGCTGAGACAGCAAGCCAGTGTGTGTGTGTGTGTGTGTGTGTATAAGAAGAGGCCCAGAGAAGAGACATTCAGAATTAGAATTTTTGCTCCTGGTGGAGGAAGCAGGATTGTCCCAGCATCTGGGAGCTGGGCTGCTAATTGCTCGACTAAGAACTGAGTTGGAGTTTTCTTGAGACCAGAATCTTGTAAAGGCTGAAGTTGCTGCTGAGAAGGCCACCTGGAAGGCTGAGAAGGCTGCCTGGAAGGCAAAGATTTCTTCTGGGTCCTAGGGCCAGCCAAACTGCTGGAGTACTGAAGAAGCATGACAGGGATAAGATTTTGTTTGTTTGTGGCTTGGTTGATCCTTGACTTCCTGGTAACAGAAGTTGTGAAGGTTTTGAGATGTGCTGGACCCTGTGAACTTCAGTGTGTAATAAGAACTGCCCAGGACTGGATGAGAACCTGGGAGCTGTCTGCCTCTGAATACAGGTGACTGTTTGGTGGATTCAGATAGGAGCTGGGACCATGGAAGGGAATCTAAGGAATCTGAGAGACCATCCTGAGTCAAGATGAAGAAAATGCCTCTCATTGGATATTTAATGTGTGATGATATTGAAGTTTACTAGGCATGGAAGGGTGGAGGGTCTGTGTAATTTTCTCACGATTGTATTTAGTGATTAATGATACTTAGTGACTGATTGCCAGAGAAGTGACTGATTAAGTTAACTTATGATTGCCCCATGAGTGGAAGACAGACTTGTATTGTGAAATGATTGGATGATTAAGGAAGGAGGCAAACCTCCTTAGGGATACCAGATGATTATTCTTTTGTTCTTTGTTCTAAATACTGTGACCACTTTGGTGAAAACTATGTGGCCATTTTAATATTAAGCTGTTGTGAACACTATATTGTGATTTCCTTTGATAAGATGTAATGTTGTGAATATTATATTGTGATTTGTTGTGAATGTTTGCCTTGATTTGTAATGGAATAAATGGAGTGTTCACTATACTGTACAATCAGAACCCATGCAGTTGGAACAATGGTGCCAATAGACTTGCTTGATGCAGGGTTGCCAGAAAATTTCAATTTGTAAAAATGCAATGTCTACAAAGCACAATAAAAGGAGGTATGCCTGCAATGTAAGCTTCTTATGGTAGAGACTTTAATTTTTTAGCTTTGTGTCCATAGCTCAGTTCCTGGAACGTAGTAGGCACTTAACAAATGACAAGCACCCAGAAAGATAATTTGTCCCAAGATGCACTGGAAATTTATGACAGCTAGGGTTTAAATTCAGGTCCTTTGTTTCCAAATCCTTTCCTCCTCAGAGAGTTGACTCTGGCCCTTTATTAAATTAAGTGTCTTACTTTTCCAGGATTACTCAGCCACTGTTAGAGGTGGCATTCAAATCCAGGAATTTCTAAATCCAAGTTCTGTTAATCTATTTTCCTATATTGCTCCTAAAATCCAAGTTATTGACCTGTTATTCACATTTACTGAGTAAAGGAGGTTTATATGTTTTGGGGTCATGGTAAGAAGTATTATTTATGGGTAAGGATTGCTTGATGGAATGGAGAAAATGAGTTAGTGGCTCATGTCCATTTCCCATGGACAGATGTTAACAGTAGCAAATGGCCCTCCTGCATTTATGCTGTAATCGGAGTCTCTTCAGAGACTGAGTAGCCTCTTATTCTTGGCCTTTCAAATAAGACACTGAATAGCCATCAGGTGAAATAGCTTTTAGTCATTACAACTTGGCCTATATTTCTTTATTTCTTTTCTCTCTGCTTCCTTCTTCAACAACAAACAACAACCAGACAACCACCACCACATTTCAGAAAAGACTTGGCTACCCTTTGGAAAACTTGACTTTGTTTGAGTGGCTTTCTTTGGGAGCACATGCAAATGAAAGCCTAGGATGAATGATTTTCATTAACTGATCATCTCTGGGGAAAGGAAATAAAGGGAGTGATCAGCATATCTGTTCACCTTTTAACACTTGTCAGGAAGAACAATTCCTAGACACAGTCTCAGCAAGCCAAGTAGCTTGGAGGAGGCAAAGCTAATCACGGACTAGCTAATCATGTATCCTCTACTGCCCCAGAGAAGCCGCTGTCCACTTGGAAGTGCTGATCCAATGTGTCACTGCTCCTTGTTTTCCATCCCTTGTTGTTTTCCTTATTTTGGGGGCTGCCATGACAAAGTCAAAAGATGACCATTTTGATCTCATCACTCTTCTCTTTTTCTTTGACTTATTTTTCATTGTTCACATGCTTATGTTCTCATTAAATTGATTGAAAATGGACCTGGCTGAGAAGCTGGCTTCTTTGCCTCACCCCTACCCAATTTAACTTTGACAAGTTTTCAAACAAGCCACAGTGAACTGCTTAGGAAGGAGCCAATGACTGAAGCACTGGCAGTGCCCTCAGAGCAGAGGAGCAAGAGCAAAATATCTTTCCTGATTTCTTTCAGAGAGGGAGTCTGGCATGATGGAAGAAGGAGCCCCAAGCTATGAGTTCAACTTCCAGCTTGGACTCTGGCACTAAGTAGCTTAGTGATTTTAAGCAGTTTCTTTTGCATTGGCTTTAGAGTCAGGGGACTTGGGTTCAAATTCTACCCTTGTTGTTCATTGCCTGTGTGTCCTTGGGGAAGTTGTTTTTGGGCCTTAGTTTCATATGACCTAGGAACTCTAAAACTCATTTTGATTCCAATTTGCTGCTTCTGAAATTTTGCCACTCATCTAGTGAGGCAAAAATGAGGACTAGACTTGTGATATATTGGCATAAGGAATTCTTTGGTGAGGAATTTCTGCCAGTGCAGGTTTGCACCTCCTCTGCAATGTGTAGTCTTAGAGAGCTGCCTAGGGCATTGAGAGATTAAATGATTTCCCCCACAGTTATATAGCCTGTATTATCAGAGATGAGGGCATATAGGTAATGCAGTGGATAGAGCATTGGGCTCTGGAATCAGGAAGATCTGAGTTCAAATCTGGCTGCAGACAGATACTTACTAGCTGTGTGATCCTGGGCAAGTCACTTAACCCTGTTTGCTTCAGTGTCCTCATCTGTAAAATGAACTGGAGAAGGAAATGGCAAACTACTCTGGTATCTTTGTCAAGAAAAGTCCAAATGGGGTCATGGAAAGTTAGATGTGACTGAAAAATGACTAAACATCATCTCTATCTATCTATCTATCTATCCATCCGTCCATTCATCTGTCTATCCATTTATGTATCCATCCACCCATCTATCTATCCATCTAATATAACTCAACATGTCCAAAACTGAACTTCTTCTTTTTCCCCCTAAACCATTCTTCCTTCTTAACTTTCTACCACAATCATCCCATTCACTCAGGCTAGCAGCATAACTGTCAGTCTTGACTCTTGCCCTCTTCCCTACCATACACAAGCTGTTGTTGAGCCAGGTTTATTCAGCCTTTGAATCCTCTCTCTCATGAGTTCCCCTCTCTTCTCTGCCACAGTCACCACCAGTGCAGTCTCTCATCACCTCTTGTCTGGACTATTACGATAGCTGATGATTTTTCTCCTTGTCTCAATTCCTTCCTATCTCCAGTCCATCCTCAGCTATCAAACTGATCTTTAAAAAAAAAATGGACATCTGACCATGTCTTCCCTCTACTCAGTAAGCTTCAATGGCTCCCTCTTACCTCCAGGGTCCAATAGAAATTCTCTGTTTGACTTTTAAATTCCTTCATGACCTGACCTCTTTTCACATTTCCAGGTCTTCTTCTTCTTCTTTTTTTGCTTTTTGGAGGGAAGAAGACAGGGCAATTTGGGTTAAGTGACTTGCCCAAGGTCACACAGCTAGTATGTGTTAAGTGTCTGAGGCTGGATTTGAACTCAGGTCCTCCTGACTCCAGGGCCGGTGCTCTATTCACTGCACCACCTAGCCACCCCAACATTTCCCTTCTTATGTGCTCCAAACAAGACACTTCATCTCTTGACTCTGGGCATTTGCACTGGTTGTCTTCCAACCCTGGAATTCTCTCCTTTCTCATTTCTGCCTCTTGGCTTCTTTCCAGCCTTAGTTAAAACCCCAACTTCTAGAAGAACCTCTTCCCAGGCCTCCTTAATCATACTGTCTTCCCTCTGTTGGTTTTTTCCAATCTGTTTAATGTGTATCTTATTTGTATATAGCTGTTTGCAAGTTATGTTTTCCTTTAGACTGTGAACTTGTTGAGAGCAAGGACCATTTTCACCCCTCTTCATATACCCAGCACTTAGCAAAGTGCATGGCACAAAACAGATGCTTAATAAATCCTTGTTGACTTGACTTGAATGAAAAATGCTTTTTTAGATCTAGAACCACTTGCATGAATACTGCCTGGCTTGTATCATTAGGAATGAATAATGCTCCTATGGGTTTTTAGAGTTTCAGGAATTTGAAGTTTCAAATCATCCCTATCTATGTATCTGACATGGAGCACTGGCCATAGAGACTTTGGTGTATTTTATGAAGGGTCATCAAAATAGTACAGGGCCACAGATCAAGGTACAGGGCCACATGGAATTGCTGAGTCTTGAAACAACATTCATTGATTTGTTCATTTAGGAAGTTGCTTGGTTTTCACCATGTGTAGTGTACATTGATATACAACATTGATTTACTTAACCCCTTTAATAAAGCAATGGTTCCTAACATTTTTTTGTTTTATGAACCTTTTTAAACAACAACAAAAAATATTTTGTGATTTTCCGAGGTAACTTAATATACTACTCATAATATCCTCCAATTACTTACTGCTTAAGGCACCATTAAATTTTTTTTTGTGAGAACTCCTTGGACCATTATGACAAACCCCAAGGGTTTTGCAAACCACTTGATGGTAACCATTGGCCTCTTCATTGTACTCATTAAATCCGTGTCAGCATCAGTGTGTGGACCACTAGAGGTTTCAATAGAAAATATACCCGTACAAACGAGTTGTATCCTTTGTCCTTTTCTTGGGTATGCAGCATCATCGTAAGCAATACTTTTCAGAAATGAATAACATCTTTATCTGTTGCCAAGGTCTTGAGTGGATAGCCTACTGGATCACTTCTAGCATTTACTTAAAACAGGCAAGTCACTTAATCTCTGATCCTCTTTTTCCTTGCCCATAAAATGGGGCAAATATTACACGTGGTACCTGTATCTCAGCCAATTGTTATGAGGCTCAGATGAGATGATAATAATAACTAAATAATAACTAACATTTATATGCTTACTATTTACCAGACACTGTGCTAAGTGCTTTGCAATTATGATCTCATTTGATCCTAATAACAACCCTGTGATGTAGGTGCTATTATTATCTCCATTTTACAGATGAGGAAGTAAAGATTATAGTGACTTGTAAATATTAAGTGACTTGTAAAAGATCACACAGCTAGTAAGTGCCTTTGGTGGGATTTGAACTTGTGTCTTCCTCACTCCAGATCTGGTGCTCTCTCCATTGCACTGAAATGATGCATGAAAAGTGCTTTGGAGACCTTAAAATGCTACACAAATGCCAATTGTCATTTTTGTTGAAGGGGGAGTCCTAGGGAGTTTATTTTGATGATTTGTAGATTATGGCATGCATTTAGTTTGACAAGATCATAGCATTAGGTCTAGAGAGGACCATGGAGGTCCTATGAATTGAAAGTCTCATTTTTTAGATCAATGACTGAAACCCAAAGAGGTTAGATTACTTGCCCAAGATCACATGGATAAGTAAGGTGAAAGTATCTGGATTTGAACCAAGGTCCTTTACTGGATTATATTCTTTCTCTTCCCTCTCCTTGCCTTCTTCCATTTGGTTTTTCTAAGCTCATGTTTACCCTGCCTTGGGTGAGATCTGGTAGCATCCTCTGTGGAGTACACAGTTATTCCTTCCCCATTATGACTTTCCCCATTGTTGTTTTGATACATCATGGATTGGCAAAAAACATTAAATGGGAATTTTTTGGAAGCCTCAGATGACATGTGAAGGCCAGCAGATGACAGAGAGCCTATGATGAAATACTTAACCCATTTTACAATAAGGTACCATAAACACCCCATAAAAGAAAAAGAAAAAAAAAATCAGGTTTCTTCTTTGGTATGAAGGGAGGGCCAAAAAGTTTTATGTGCTTTTTCCAGATCACAGGGACACCCCTCCCCACACTCCTTCTGTGTTGAAGGAATAACTGTATATGGATCATAGCACCATAGACTCAGTGTTGAAGGGGACATCAGAGGCCATCAAGGTCAACTCTTTCATTTTATACATGAGAGAACTAAGGCCCTGGGAGGCTGTGACTTTCCCATAGTCTCACACTAAGCAAGCATCAAAATTGGAAACCACTTCTTCCTGACTCTTATTCTATTCCTTTATCCACTATCCATGGGTGGGGAACCTGCAGCTTTCAGGCCATGTGTGGCCTTCTAGGTCCTTGGGTGCAGCCTTTTGACTGAGTCCAGGTTTTACAGAACAAATCCTTTTATCAAGATGATTTGTTCTGTGAAGTTTGAATTCAGTCAAAGGGCCACACTTGAGGGCCTAGAGGGTCATGTGTGGCTTCAAGGTTGGAGATTCCCCACCTTTGTACTATGTCATTCTGCCTCAGGAAAGCATGAGCAAGAATCACTCAGAGTGAGAGGGCATTAGGAGATTTTGATTTCTATAAGTGGTTGGAATATCCATACCACTGAAAAAAATCAATTCTCCAAAATCCCCAAATAGCACAGGTTTCCAAAAATCATTGCAGTATTCCAAATACTTTCCTAAATAGCTAGCAAAGCAAAATCAATTACACTAGATTTTCAAAATTAGTTAAATGCATTTCAACCATCATTAGACAATATTAAAAAACAAAGTTTAAAATAGAGACAATATTAAAATGACTTTGTGTGGAGTCACTCTGGCCCCACATCCTTTGTGGTTAATTTTTCTGAGCATACTACTTCCCACTTATGTCCATGGCCTACCTTTGGGTGGAGGGCATTGGTTATAAAAATAAATTAGGCCGAGAAAAAATTGATAGGTCCTATCAAAATACTGAGACCATGGAATCATTCCTGAACTTTGAAATGTGCCTGTAATGGTTTTTTTTTTTCTTCTTCTCCCAATTGATTGAGGAAATGTAGACACAACATGAATGCTATGGTGGCAGTCAGATCTTCTCAACTGTCAGTGCAGAGAGTTAGGGTTGAAGGCAGAGATAATAGTTCTGTGTCACCAGCAGGAAGAACCAGGCTGAGATAATTGGCCAGTTCAGAATTTTGGCCTGGGGAATTGGGTTGGGTAATTGCTATATAAGATCTACTTCTGAACTTGCTGCCATTCTCAATAGAATAGCCTTTTTCACTTTTGCCATTGTGCTGGCATCTATGGAGGCTCTCAGGAAACTTACATTCTAAAATGGATAATGTTAAGTAGATATGCCTCCAATCCTGAGGAGGAAGAAAAAGAAGAAGAGCTAGAAGGTGGGCACTGAAAGTAAATGGAACAGCCAGACAGAGGTGAAGGAAAAAAGTGAATTGTGAAGATGAAAGCAATAGGTAGTGTTAGAGGAGACAGAAATACAAGAACGGATGAGGAAAGATGGAATGTTTATTTGACACTGAACATTTAAAAAACTGTCCTTTCCACATGGGTTAGGCTAGTTGTTTCCTAAAAGGCAATGAAACCATCCTCGAATCTAAATTGGCCCAAGAGAATGAGGTTCAAATTATTGACACAACTTCCTGGTAGCCTATAGTAAATAGTGTAGCACAGGAGCAGTCAGAGGTTTTTCAGCCTTAACGTATGCTGCTGACCGAGTATCTGCTCCACCATGGCAAATAGGGAGTACAGGGATCAGAGCACCATAGATATAGTGCTGAGATGGTACACTAAGACTGCTTCCAATTCTCCATTTGTGACACAACTGAATCAATGCTGTATCCTTCCTGAGTATCCTTTCCATGCTATTGTTTAATGTTGGATGGTTTAGGAGTATCTCATTTCATTTCAGTTCCAAGCCTAAATCACATACTGGTCTGAATAAATCTTGACTGAGAACAAGAACTAACATTTATATAGTTCTTTCAGGTTTTCAAAGAGCTTTACAAATATTCTCTGCTATAATCCTCACAACAACCCTGTGAGGTAGGTACTATCATCCCCATTTCACAGATAGAAAATAGAGGCTCAGAGAGATGAAATGTGTTGTCCATGTTCCCTTACTTATCAACTGTTGAAGGTCAGATTTGAACCCAGATCTCCTCTGGGTTCCTTGAGGGCAGGGGCCCTTTCTTTTTTGAAATATAACAGACTCTTATTAAATGTTTGTTGATGATTCCTGATTCTAAATCTGTGCCATTTTGCCCTCCTCATTCCATAGTTCTCATTTCTGACATCCAGAAATAACCACAAATCATAAAAGGTTTTGTTCAATGCCAGATTAGATACTTTTGTGTAGAATTCATCACACAGTAGATACCTAATAAATGAATTTCCTCTCTGTTGGTAAGCGAATTGCCTTTATTCTATATTCCACCCTCCTCCTAGAGCTGAGATATCATTGATGTGGGAAACTGACAGTGTGAAAGCTGTATACCACTGCAGATCTTTCATACATCTGCAACTAGCCTGGGGCACAGAGAGGCTAAGTGATATACTTGTGGTCACACAGTCAATCTATGTCAATGTGTCAGATGTCAAGCTTGAACCCAGGTTCCAAGGACAATTCTGAAGGTAACTCATAGTATCATAGAAGTGAGGCTGAAAGAAATCTGAAACTACCTAAGTCCTGCTTCCTCAACTTATAGATAAGGAAACTGAGACCCAAAGAGATAAATTTGCCCAACGTCATACTGTTGGAAAAATCTGAATTCGAACCCAAGTATTTTAAGTTTTCATCTAGCACTCTTTCCATTGCCAGGCAGCTAAGGGCATGGTCACTGGAGATCTGGCCCTGAACTTGGGAATACATAGGTTCAAATCCAGTCTCAGACATTTACTGGCCGTGTGACCTTGGGTAAATCAATTTTCTTTTGTCTGTCTTAGTTTCCTCATCATAAAATGGGTAAAGCACTTACCATAGTGTCTGGCACACAGCAGTCACTTAATAAATGCTCATTTCTTTCCTTTTTGTACCATGTCTTCTCCTCACTTCAATTCAAGAAGCATTCACATTTTAAGTACCAGCAACTGGAAACACAAACTAAAAACTGGAATCAGTCCCTGTCTTCAAGAAGCTTACATTCTATCTACTCCATGATATTGTTCATTCCACATGGCTTTTGAAGTTCTGATGTGGTGGCTGTAAAGAATAAAAAAAAAAAAGAAATTGGACTAGGGGGATTAATGAATCCATTTGTATTAGACAGTGAAGGGGGGGGAATTATTCCCCTCTAAAACACTAAAATTATTTAGTACCTCGTTCCCCAAGCATTGACATGTGGACATCATTAGTAATATATTAAGTTCTATGGTCATACTAAGGGCATACTAAAGTAAAGCCCTTCCATGCTTTCTAGAGCCTAGTAAATAATGTTTTAATTCCCAGGCTTACCTTTAATTCCACAGAAAGTGAGGTTTGAAAAGTGTGGGTTGAGGAGGTCTCAATCAAGAGCCATTCCAGAAGGAATAGAAGGTGTTTATGTCCCATTTTGTTTGGAGGCAGCACAGTCTCGATGAATTATTGCTGGATGGAAATGGGGAGAGCCATCTAGTGTCAGAGGCCTGACATCAGTTTTGATTATGCCATCAAGCACCATAAGGTTATGTCATGATTCCAATGGAGACGGGCATTGAAGTGATAGGGTTTTTGGAATTTCACTTTGTCAGATTTGGGACCTTTCTTTCTGCAGCTGCGTTTGATTCATTGCTACTGAGTGGATTACTCTTATGTGCAAGTTGCCGCTTTTAAGGCCCATAAGTCAAGGGTGGCTGTAAAGATGGCAGCTCCTTTCTTCCTTCTGCTTGTAACCTCTCTCTCTCATTTACGAAAGATCATAATTATTGTAGTCTGTGACATTCCACTCAGGGAGTCGTTCTATGAGAACGCTGTTGCATACTAAATGTTGCTAATGTTCCCTTCCTCAGATTTAAACTCAGAATTAAAAATGCATTTGGGCCATTTAACTTTGTGACTGATTAATGGGTGGATTGGCAATACAATCTTTAAACTGGGCTAAATATCATATCTTTGAAGTCATATATTAATGGCTAGTATTTAGACAGTACTTGAAGATTTATAAAATACTTCATATATGTCTCATTTGGTACAACAACTCTGTGAAGTAAGTGTTATTATTATCATTCCCATTTTATAGATGGGGAAACTGAACCTGAGTGAAGTTAGGTGACTGGTCAAACACCTAGTCTGAGGCAAGATTTGAGCTCAGGTTATCCTAACTCCAGAAGTCTCTTCACTATTCTATCTACTTTTAGTCTGTGAGGAAATAGTCTCAGTAATCAGTGTAATATTTTCATAAAAGATAGCATGATTTAATGAATAGAGAGCCATCTGTGGAAGTAGGAAAGCCTAGGTTCAAATCCTGTATCTGAAACCTCCTGACTGTGTGACCCAGAACAAGACAGGGCTCCCTGACTTACCTTCAGGGCTATGATCCACTCATAATGAGCAGAGTTGGTGTGATACCCAATTAGTTCCTTCTAGAACATCCATTCTAAGGAAGGACCCACACCATGCATGTTCACTTTTTTCATTCCCCTCTGAGCTCTACTCTTGACTCTCTGAACTTCATTTCCCAACAGCCTTTTTATCTTGGAAGGCACCCTTGCCTACCAATCTCTGGTAGCCTTCTCACCCTAGAAGATCTTTCTGCTCTTATAGTCTTCCCAGTCTAGAAGATTCCTCATCCTGTGACCCCTTCTTCTGACTGACCTACTCTTCCCTAAGGAAGTGCCCACACCAGCCATGTCCATTCCTTCATTCCTCTTAAGGCTCAGATCCTAATTCTATGGATTTCCCTCTCCCCACCCCAGTTTTCTCTGGTAGAATGTAAGCTTCTTGAAGGCAGGGATTGTCTCTGTTTTCACTATTATTTTTATTCCCAGTGCCTGGTACATGATAAGCGTTCACTAAATACTTGATGAAGATGATGATGAGATTGTTTCTTCATAAGGAGTTCCTATAGCAGAGAGAAAAAAACACATCTGCCCTCAACCCAGTGACCTTATTTTTAGGTTTAAAATGTAAAATGTAAGATATTTAGGTTTCACAATCAACTTTACAAGTACAAGGTGGGAGAGGTATGGCTAGGCATATGGCTATGGCTTCATGTCAACAGGGATTTGGGAATTTTAATGGATTGCAAGGCCCATATGAGTTAAAAAAATGTTCTTATGGCAGCCAAGATAGCTAACAAGATCTGAGGGTGCATACAGAGAGTTTCCAGGAGAAAGGAGGTCATAGATCCTCTCTACTACACCCTCGTCAAAACATAACTGGAAGATTCTGGGCACCACAAGATGGAAAGAGACCTAGATATAAGGTCAGATGAGAATGAACTGAAAGAGCTGCATATATTTCACCTGAAGAAGAGAGAGGTAGGTTAGCAGTTTTCAAGCATTTGAAGGATTACCATGCTGAAGAAGTATTAGGTATTTTCTGCTTGGTCTAAGAGGGAAAAATGAGTAATGGGGAGGTGGAAGGCACAGACTTCAGACTGATGCAAGGAAGACATTCTTGACAATTAGAGCTATCTAACACTGGAACGAATAGCCTCAGGTGGCTCCCTCTCAACAGAAGGGACATCTTTAAGCCAAGGTTGAATGACCACTTTTCAGACATCTTGTAGTGGGGATTCCTGCTCAGTTCTAGGTTGGGCTAGATGGCCACTAAAGTCTCTTCCAAATCTGAGGTTGAGTGATTCTCTGATTCTGTGAGCACTATACTTCTGAAACAAACTCATAAACACACTACACATTGTCACTTCAACAGAGGGTGTTTTCACAGAGCAGTGACCATCAGAGTAAAATTGGTGGTGGAATAGTCTGTTCCATATGCATGAAAAGACTTACACTAATGCATAATCATGGGATGGAGTTTACCCTGTGTTTTAGAAAGCTCTGTCAGGGGTGCATGAGCTCTTGGAAAGCTCATGTATCCTGCTGAGCCAGAAAGAATTCAAATACACTTTTTGTTGATGAGGACTCTTTGTTTGTCATCCAAGGACCAGCCTCACTAAATGAAGAGAGATTAATCATCAGAAAGATGGCTTCCAGCTGATTGATTTTTCAGCCAAAGCAATTCCTGAAATATAATAGTTACATTGTGGAGGGCTGAAGCCATCCTGCCCCATTTTAACCTTAATACCTTTATAGGATAAGAACAGATTTCAACCACTCAATCCCTCATAAACCCTAGACTAAGTGCTAAAAATCTTTGACCTAGAATGATGTTGCACACAAGAATAATGTTTGGATAGGCTAAGGAAATTGGGACACACCCAGGGATCATCTATAAGTTATCAGGTGAATTAAGAAGGGTTTGTATTTCAGAAATTGAAGCAAGGGTGGCTTTCCAAAACACCTCTTAGGAAGAATGCAAGGGATTGGAGAGAGGAGAGGTCTTAGCCTAGACCTTAGCCATTCCCCTCTTGTCTGGAAGATGACTTTGTAAGCTTTAAAGAGTCACAAAGATTTGAACTTACCAACTAAATTTGAGCCCATTTTCCCCTAGATTCTTTGCGATTTTAAGGGGGAGTTTCATAGACTTTTAGGGGGATGCTTTATACCAACTGTTCCTAGTGTACTACCTTCATAGAAACTCCTTTCTGAAAACTATTTAAGACTGGATGACTAAACTGATTCTCAGCTCAATTAAATTAAATAATCATTTATTAAGCACCTACTATGTTCTAGGAACTGTGATAAACCCTGGGGATAAAAAGAAAAACAGTGCCTGACCTCAAGGAGCTTACAATCTAATTGGGAACGATAATGTACAAAGGGAAGCTGGACAGGGAGGGGGCATCTGTAGAAATGAAACTAAGCAGATGGTGAGGTGAATGAATGGAAAGTTCTGCTCTCTCTAAAAAAAGGTTTTGGGAGGAGTCTAGTACTCTACTGTCCAGCCCTCCAACCAGAGGGTAAAGGAGGCTGAGGGAGGTGGAAAGGTGTCAGTGTCCAATGTTGGGTTAGTGGTATGGTGATGAGATTGTAAGTGGTCAGGTTATCCTGGGAGGGGCATCCTGTTCCCTGGAGTGGAGACTGAGCAGAGCTGTTGATCTTCAGGGAAAGCTCACTAGTGAAGACTTGAGTTTATGGCATTGCAGATTCATCCCTGATCCTTCAAGGGTAACCCTAGGATCCTGAGGTGAAATATAGCCAGTCAATCCCTGGGAATCTGTGTCCATGAGATTGAGAATAGGGATGATGATGCTTCCATGCTGATATGGGTTCATATAACAATAGCTTGCATTTAGATGTCACTTTGGGGCAGCTTTGTGGTGAAGTAGATAGAATATCTGGCCTGGAATCAGGACGACCTGGATTCAAATTTGGCTTCAGATACTAGCTGTGTGACCCTATGCAAGTCACTTAACCCTATTTGCTTCAGTTTGCTCTTCTGTAAAATGAGCTGGAGAAGGAAATGGCAAACCCATCCAGTATCCTTGCCCAGAAAATCCCAAATGGGATACTAAAGAGTTGGACAGGACTGAAACTACTGAACAACAATGATGTATGCCACTTTAAAGTTAGCAAAGCACTTTACATAGGCTCTCTCCTTTGATCCTCACAAGAATTCTGTCAGGTAAGCACTATTAATATCCCCATTTTACAGATGAGAAAACTGAGACTCACAGGAGTTAAATGACTTGCCCAAGGTCACACAGACAGTTGGTATCTGAGGCCATATTTGAACTCATATCTTTTTGACTCCATGTTCAGTGCTCTGTTCACTGCTCTTTCTACTGTGTCCTTTAGATATTTCATTTACTAGTTATGGCAATGGTAGATTGGAGATCAAAGGATGCTTAGAATTTTCTGCTTCAGGAGAGCTAGTCTAGGAAGTCAAGAATAATACAATTAGAAATGCAGGAAGCAATTTAATCCCACCATTGGGACAATATTCCTCCTTGAGCTCTTCTAAGTAGACTCCACTATAACTGGATGATGAATAGAATGAATGAGTGGGTTTTTTTTTCCCTTGTAGACAACCATCCATTTAACAGATATCTGAAAGTAACAAACTCATCTCACTTAGCACTTTAGCTTCCTGCTTGGATTTAAGATGAAAGACCTGATTTTCATTACAAATGAAGGGAAAGTTTTGTTTCCCTCTTCATTGAACATTTTGTTTACTCTAAATGGCATTCAACTTAATCTAGTTAATTCAAAAATGTCTTAGACAAAAATTATTTCTGCATGAGGCACAGTAATTACAAAACTCCATGAATGATATTAGAACAATTTTTGAAACACAAAAGAGTTGAATCAGCCAAATCAGGGCAATCAACTGCATAAAGTATTCACCCCAACAAATCTGAAAGCCTTGGAGGTTGTCTTGAGATCATACCAGCATCACATCTTTAAATTTAGTTCATATGGATTGTAGCCTTAATGTGAGTACAGAGAATCAAGAATGAATGCTCTTTTTAAGCAGACATTTCATTTGATTTCTAGCTCCATCATTGATTTTAACTGTCTCCCTTGTAGCGAAGAATTAGCTTATTGGAGGAACAAAGTTGTAAGAGTAGATATCATCATTGACATTGGAATCACTATCCATGGTGTTTTCACAAGAGTGTGATGAATAGGAGTAACATACCAGGGAGTAGGGAGCCTTTCTGTCATAGAGTTTATGTTATATGAATATGGAGATACAGATAACTGGACAAAGTAATGCCTCCATCAGAACATGTTTTTGTAATTTGCAACAGAAGCTTAAGTGTTCCATTGCCTTCGAGTCAGCAATGCCGTTAGATGTTTCATCTACTAGCTATGATGATGGTAGATCAGAGATCAAAAGATGCTTAGAACTTTCTGCTTCAGGAGAGCTACTCTAGAAAGTCAAGAATAATACAGTTAGGGGGTGGCTACATGGCACAGTGAATAGAGAGCACCAGCCCTGGAGTCAGGAGGACCTGAGTTCAAATCTGGCCTCAGACACTTGACATACTTACTAGCTGGGTGACTTTGGGCAAGTCACTTAACCCCAATTGCCCTCCAAAAAGCAAAAAAAAAAAATAATAAGAAGAATACAGTTAGAAATGCAAGAAGCAATTTAATCCCATCGTTGGGACAATATTCCTCCTTGAGCTCTTCTAAGTAGACTCTGCTATAACTTGATAATGAATGGAATGAATCAGGGTGATTTTTTTTTTCCTCCTTGTAGACAGCCTGCTTGGCTGTTTCCTGATTGAGGAGTATCCTAACAAAATCACAGATCCAATTTCTATTTCTGTCCTGATTAAAAAAAGAGACTTTCTATTTTGTCCCTCTTTGGATAAAACCCCCCACATTTTCAAGGATATATTGTTTGGTCTGGACCTGTGATGGATTTGGTTTAGGGAACTTTCAGAAGAGGAAACACCCTCTGTTAGCATAGATTAGAAGCTCATCTGTAGGATCAAAAGAGCCAAAATATAAAATATACTTTGCAAACCTTAAGAAGGTGCTACATAAGTGATAGCTATTTTATGACTGTTCCCCATGCCTGGAACTCTCTCCCACCTCATCTCTGCCTCCTGGCTTCTCTGGCTTCCTTATCCCCCTTAATTTTAGTGCTTTCCCTCCACTGATCATCTCCATTTGTTCTATCTTATTTGTACATTGCTGTTCACATATTCTCTCTCCTGTTAGACTGTGAGCTCCTTGAGAGCAGGGGCTGGTTTTTGTTTTGCCTTTTTTTTTTTTTTTGCATCCTCAGTGCTTAGCACAGTGCCTGGTGAATGGTAGGTGCTTGCTAAATGCCTATCGTCCTGACTGTAACTCGTAGTCTTAGAGAGTCACTTGAGAGGGGTACTAAGATGTTCAGTGACTTCATCATATTTACACCGCCAGTGTGTGTCAAAGGCAGAATTCAAATTTAGGTCTTCCCGATGCCAGACATTTAAGAAGCTCCTTTCATGGAGCTATTAGTTTGCAAGTTTGCAAAATGAAGAGAATATCAGGCCAGATGTTAATCTACTATTCCATGCTGAGCATATTAATAGAGGGTATTCCTTCTTGCTCCCTCTGCTTCCCACCTGCTAATAGCCAGGTACTCATTAGGAAAAAAGAACAAAGGATACAAGGCTTGAATCAAAAATAAAAAGCAACCATTTCTCAGACACAATTTTCATTCTAACAGGGAAGAAGGAAAAGAAATAGTTCAGACATCAAGGAAATGTGGTAGTAGGAATGAAGATCTCTCACTTATTTCCTCAGATGTCACATTTTCCCCCATTCATTTGAACATAAATGTCTAGACACACTGTGCCATCATTAATGATGCTGGGTTTAGGAGTCTTTAGCTACTGTACCTAGTGAATAATATGAATGGGTCAATGCCAGCTCAGCACTGAGCTTTTTAAAAGGGACAGACAAGGCAGAATCTTGATGCCATATGGATCAAACTAGAGAAGATGCTGAAATTGTCAAACATGTAAAAAGATCCAGAGCACAAATGTGCCCAGTTTTCAAGCCTTCTCAAAACCTGAACTGCCCTCAGCTGTATACCTCTTCAGGGTTGTGCTATGGAGACATTCTCTCCCCAAATAACATTATCTCCACTCTCCCGAAAGCACCTCTATTCTTTTTTTTTTGAAAGAGAACGATAGCGTGTTTTGCTTCAGTCTCCATTTAAACTATAGTCTTTCTATATCTTTCTCTGAGTTTAGGTATCTCCTTCCATCCTGAGTCTA